>JANHMN010000011.1:17929672-17968706 GCA_030674055.1 Rhabdomys pumilio
TGCTGCTGCTGCTGCTGCTGCTGCTGCTGCTGCTGCTGCTGCTGCTGTCTGCTGTCTGCTGAGCCCTGAGGCCCTGCATTCAACCTTTCAGTCTTCTCGAGTCTGTTTTATGTATAACATCTCAGTACTTTAGTTGTATTAAGCAGAAGAAATAAGGAAAAGTCTATGTGTCCTATGCTCTAGAAGCAAAAGTCACTAACATTTACAATTACAAATGTACGGCTGTGATTGTAAGTAAAAACAAATTTAAAAAATAATTCACAAGTTGTATGAGTGTAACATGACTTGAGTGAAATGCTTTTTAGAAAATATTGTTGTTTTAACTTTTCTGGGTTAATAATATTAGTAAAATGAAAATATTTTGTTGTTTTCTACCTCAAAATTTTCATAAGAATGACAAAGTGGTTGAAAACAAAAGTGAGCACTTGGGAGACAGAAACAGGCGGATTTCTGAGTTTGAGGCCAGCCTGATCTACAGAGTGAGTTCCAGGACAGCCAGGGCTACACAGAGAAACCCTGTCTTGAAAAACCAAAAAGAAAGAAAGAAAGAAGGAAGGAAGGAAGGAAGGAAGGAAGGAAAGAAGGAAGGAAGGAAGGAAGGAAAGAAAGAAAGAAAGGAAGGAAGGAAAAATGAAATATGTAAGCATAGAGTATTTTCACAGTATGATAAATTTAAAGAGAAAGTTTCAAAAGTATAACAGTTGTCCATTACCTTCATTCAACAAGGGTAACTCTGTGTCCTCTGACGTTAGATGGGGAGCCTCAGGCAGTGGTCTGAGGCAGTCACACTGGTTTGATATGGCAGTTAGGTACTTGACCTTCATGAGAATTTGCGTTTTTACTTGATTTAATATTGGTCTGTGTGTTTTAAAAGGTGGGCTTTTTCCTTTTGTTGTAGTTTGTATATACTGTTTCTTATGTTGCCCAGCGTTGAAAAATGATCTAATATAGAGATTGTCATAATCTCAGGCTCTCTTACATCCACAGTAGTGAATGTTCACATAGAAAGTGATGATGCGATATGTGGCTGTTGCATAATGGGCTTTATTTGGTAAAGATGATGTCACTGTGTGGGATGGCCTGAAGCAGTTATTAAAGAACACAAGACTTTTGAGTGCTAGCATTTCTCAATAAATACCATTCTGCTGAAAACATTGTGTTTGGACTGGAATGAACCTAGATTTTTCCTGGCCTGGTTACTGAGATTTTGAGAAGTAAACCTTAATATCATATTTGTAGAGCTGGATTGAATAAAATATTAAAATATATTTTTCCTTGGTGAAGAAAAATGAGATTTCTCTATTATGCGAGAGCAGGTCTCCACGGTTAAGTATCTCTGGTACTTGGGACTGACTATTTGGGGAGGATTAACCTCTACGAATATTGCAGAAATGAGATTAGGAAGGAAAAAATGTCAATTTGTGTTACACAGACAAAATTTTAAGATTAAAGTTCAGCTTTGAATTTTCAGTTTATTGCTGAAGCATAAGATAATGATTATTAAAAAAAAATCCTGTAATTTTAAAGATTTTTAATGTCGTTGGAAGCCTATGATTCCTCTGGAGCTGGAGTTACATTAAAAAGAAGCAGATTACATTTCTACTTTGATTGACACGTTAGATATTTTTATTATTGTAAAATATGCATAGCTACTTTTATTATCATTAACTAGTTTTAAGTATACATTGTTATCCAAGTTATCACCTCAAGGTCTATCCCCAGAATTTTATCATCCTCAAGTGATACAGTTTTATCCACCAAGCAAATATCCTTGATTTCCTTCCCCTTCCTGCCCCAGTTTTTAGTAACCATTCTACCAAAGGTCTCTGTGACCTTGACTTGGACTGTTGTCAGGGGCCCATGTAGACAGAGCCCTGCAGTGTCTGTTCTTTGTCATCTGGCCTGCTTTGCTTAGTTTTGTGTATCTATGATGCACCATGAATCAAGATTACATTCCTTTCAAGTTCCGGGCCAGCCAGAGCTATGTAGCAAGACCCAGTTTTTAAAATAATAATTTTAAAAAAAAAAAAAAAAAAAGAGGCTGAAAAAGTATTCTGTTGCATCCAAGCAGCGTGTTTTATTTCCTCACTCATCCCCTCAGACAGTTGGGTTGTTTATACATTTTGACTGCCGTGAGTCATGTTGATGTGAATATTGGTGTACAAAGAAAGCTGTCTTACTATGCGAGAGCAGGTCCCCACGGTTAAGTATCTCTGGTACTTGGGACTGACTGTCTGGGGAGGATTAGCCTCTACGAATATTGCAGAAATGAGTACACAGCGAGCTGAGCAAACCTTCTAATAGTTGCCTTACTGGAGACGTTTGTGCTCAGAGCAGTCAGTGCACATTGCCCAAATGAGAGGTTTGGAATGTGTCGCTTGATTCCTGTTTCCTTTGTGCCTTAAGCACTTGCCCTGAGAGAGTAGCTAGAAGTCTGACCTCTGTGGACAGTTGAATGAGCTCAAACTGACCCCCGTGGACATGGAGAACCTAAGTTAGCTCTGAAAGTACTGGGACTGAGTAGCTCAAGTGCTGTAGTTACTGCCTAAGTAGCTCTTTTTATCAGATATTACCATGTCAGTGCTCTGATGCCTTTCAGGAGAAGGAATAGGAGAATGGGGTAAAAGAGTCATTTGATCTGATAGGAAGATAGAGTGATCTCAGGCACCTTCAATATGAAAAGCAGACGCTAGTCTGAAAAAAAAAAATGTTGCTTCAAGAAACTCAGGAATGGTCAAAAATGGTGATTGCATCAAAGGGCAAAACTGAAAAAGGAAAGAAAACAGACGAAATTACAGACTTCTCTGAGAATAAATAACAACTTCTTAAGCTTTATGTTAGAAAACTACTGAAACGTGTAATTATTTTCCTTTATAAGATTTAAGTTGGAAGATAGTGTTTTCAGGGTTTTTTTTTTTTTTTTTACTTTACTGTCTTATTTGAAGTAAGCAGCATTATATCAGTTAAAAATATTTCTGTAACTTATAATCTTCACAGTCTCAAGGAGAAGTCGAAAAGTCAAACAGTCGTCTAGAGGGAAAATGCCATGTTGGCAGGATCTGGGAGTAAGCTCAGTTGGCAGAGGGCTTGCTGCTTTTCTTTCTGTTGCTGGATTAGAATTCCCTGACAGAATGTAAGGAAGGCAGGCTTGTTTTTGATTCACAGTTCTAGGGTACAGTCCATCAAGACAGATGTCCTGGTGACAGGGATCAGCTGCTCAAAGTTGGAAGAGCTATGAATGTTCTTTTCCTACAGTCCAGGCCACCCTCTTTTAGGGTGGGTCTTCCCGCCTCTGTTAACCTGTGAGTTAGTCCCTCACAGGCATGCCCAGAGGCTTGTCTCCTAGGTGATTCTAGGTCCTGTTCCGTTGAAACTCAGCATTAGCTATCACATCCGACCCATGTGTGAAGACTACGGTCAGTCCTTAGAATGAGCGTACAAATCTGAGTATAGTGGTTCAAGCTGTGACCTCACTGCAGTGCTGGGGAGGCCAAGACCGGAATATCCCTAGGGCTCAGTGGCCGCCAGCCTAGCTACCTAGTTCATCTGGAGCCCCAGGTCCCAGTGAGAAACCCTGTTGTAAAAAATGAGGTTGGAGGCTAGAGAGATGGCTCAACAGTTAAGAGTGCTTGCTGGTCTCATCGGGGACCTGAGTTCTTTAGGCTCCAGGCTTGTCCTCAGAAAGTAGCTCTTAGTTTCTAAAGTCATAAACAGTTAAAAGTAGAAAAAAATAGACATAGAGCTCCCTGTGGAGGTGCAGCCTGTAGTCTCAGGAACTAGTGGCAGGAGATCAGAAGTTCAGGGTCATCCTCTGCTACACAGTGTAGGCTGAGTAGGAAAGGAAAGAGTGCATAGTCTTGGGAGGCAGGTGCTGATAAAGGGCCACCTTCTTCTGTAAGCACGCTGTGACCAGCAGTATTCAAAAGTTAGAGAAAAATTAAAGAATGACCCTGAACTTTGGAGCCTAGCTTACTGTCACATGCTTCTTTCTTTTTAAACAATTTTAAAACTATACTTAAAAAAATGTATAGCAGTACAGTAGTTTAAAACTGCCAGCTGTGGTGGCATATGCCTTTAATTCCAGCACTCTTCAAGTACAGAGCCATCCCAGTCTACATAGAAACTTGCAGGCCAGCCAGGGAAACATAGTAAGACCATGTCTCAAAAGCAAACAAACAAACAAACAAACAAGCAAAATCCTAAACTAAAATAATGCTATAGTAGAATGACTTTATATAGTTTTAAACAGAAGAAAACCAGGAAAATTCAAGTTACAAAACACCTTCCCCAGGAGTAGGGGAGGGTGCTTATAATAAAAATTAATTGTATGCTAGTATGAAAACTTTCAAGAATTAATACAATATTATATTTGAAGACTCTTTCCTCAAAACAAATTTTTAAAAAGTTACTTTTTCTAAGTGGTCCATGTGACAAGTGTATTTATTACTAGTCATGTCTGATTCCTACTGTACTGTTAGTCAGTAAAATAAAAAGGGAAGCCCAGCTTTTATAATCACTGGCTTACATGATAAGCACACTGCAGTCTTCGGAAGGCTGGAGTGGTTCTCCCTACTTTAGTACACAGGAAGATGAGCCCACATATCTACCATGAAACAACTGTGAGTTGAAAGGAGGAAAAAATAGCTTGAAGCTTTTTTCATGACTCATGGGTCCTTTTGCCTCCATTCGATCATTTCTCATCACCTAATATAACTCTCTTAGT
Source organism: Rhabdomys pumilio (assembly GCA_030674055.1). Classification (NCBI taxonomy): domain Eukaryota; kingdom Metazoa; phylum Chordata; class Mammalia; order Rodentia; family Muridae; genus Rhabdomys; species Rhabdomys pumilio. The sequence continues at coordinate 17,934,396 of JANHMN010000011.1, forward strand.
TATACCCACACTCACACGTCTTTACATAGATCCAGTCTAGGCAGCTTTGCATACGAGGGAGAACATGCAGGTTTTTATTTCTGGGTTTGAGCCACCTCATTTAATATACCCCTGGGTCCATCTGTTTCCTGACAATTTCATGATACTTTTTTTAAAATTTTATATATGAATACACTGTCACTCAGTAACACCAGAAGACAGCGTCAGATCCCATTACAGATGGCTGTGAGCCACCACGTGGTTGCTGGGAATTGAACTCAGGTCCTCTGGAAGAGCAGTCAGTGCTCTTAACCACTGAGCCAGTTCTGCAGCACGTTACTATTTTTCTTTATAGCTGAATAACATTCCATTTTGTACATATGTCACATTTGCATCACCGTTCATCTATTGATTGATGGGTATGCTAGCTCCATTCTTTGTTGTTTATGAATAGAACTTCAGTAAACATGGATGTGCAGATATCTCTGTGATAGGATATAGGGTTTCTGGGTCAATGCCAGGAGTGGTGTATATCTGATCATATGGTGGCTCGCTTCTTAATTTCACGTATATACAGGTCTTACAGCATTTCTTTCTGGCCTCTGTAAATTGTTCCCAACCCCTCCGGCCCAGTGCTGCAGCTTGTATGCCTCTCAGGTAGTTTGGCCAGACAGCCTTTGTAGCACTTCTGCATTCCTGCTTCTATTAGCCGGTTCTAAAGCCAGTGCTTGATACCGTAGGTTTTAATATACCAGACTTCTGTTTCCAAGAGTATCACTTTCTGTTTTGCTTTTCTATCAAATAAAACATTTCAAAACTTAGTGGAATAATGCAACAGTTAACTTACTTAATTCTGCAGTTTCCTTTAGGATTATTAGCTCCACCCCTTCCTGTCTACCCAAATGTATCTTGCCGTAAGTTTGTTATATGGGTAAGAAATAGCAATTCCAGAGCCAGAGTAAAGAAGTTTTGAGATAATCCTAGAATATCTTGTGCCAGAGTGTTAGCAAATATGAGCATCAAAATAAACAAGGCTTACAGTAGGTTCTGAAGATGAAGAAAGTGAAAAGCTCACATTCATGAAGATAATAGGCTAATAATAGATGGCTTGACTGGTTTAAATAGGAGAAGGGATACCATAAATATTTTAAGAACATTTTAGCTGGGTATGTTGGCTCACACCTGTAACCGCAGCAGTGGGGAAGCAGAAAGGTCTCTGTGAGTTCAGGGCCAGCCAGGGCTACATAATAAGTAAGACTTTGTCTCAAAACTAAACTAAACAGTTTGTATTCCAGAAGGGACATTAAGGCCCAAAGTCATATAGACAAATATTCCTAAAGAAACTTTTTATGACTGTAACCCATCTCAGTTTCTATTTATTATTATATCTTTTAGGTTCATTTTTTTCACTTGTTTGTACATGTGTTCATTCAGTTATATATTTTTATTTTTCTTTAAATTTATTTAGCTGATGAATAAAACAATTTATATACTTTTGAGATACCATGTACTATCTTAATAGCACATGTATTGTATAATTTTTAACTTAGGGTAAAATTAGCTATCGACTTAAGCATATTTGTGTTAAGAAATTCCAGTTTGGGGGCTAGAGAGATGGCTCAGTGGTTAAGAACACTGACTGCTCTTCCAGAGGTCCTGAGTTCAAGTCCCAGCAACCACATGGTGGCTCACAACCATCTGTAATGGGATCTGTTGCCCTCTTCTGGTGTGTCTGAGGACAGTTACAGTGTACTTATATTCATTAAATAAATAAATAAATCTTTTAAAAAATAATTTAAAAAAAGAAATTCCAGTTCCTTTCTTCTGTCTTTTTGAGCTGTTCTGTGTATTACTGAAGTCACCCTAATCTACAGTAACACCCTAGAACATCATCTTACTGTCTAGCTTGTACCTATTGAGTGCCCTCTCTGCACCCCTCCTGTTCCCCTCCACTCCTTAGCCTCTGGGAGCCATCATTCTGCTCTGAACTTGTGTGAGATCAAGTGTTCCATCTCAGCTGTGTGTAAGTCACGCAGTGCTTGACTTTGTATGTGACCTCACTTGACATGTCTAATTATTATCTCCTTATTGTTGATGAGGGATACGGTCTCACCTGCTTTATAGCCAAATAGCACTGCGGTTGTATATGTACCAAATGTTTTTATACAGTGATTAACTGACGAGCATATAGGTTGTTTTGGGTTTTTCTTGTTATTAGTTTTTGGTTTTGTTAAATAAAGTTGGAGATACAGATGTTAGATTTGATGGGAATGGAGAAATTAGATTTGATATGTTTTACCTTGAGACTTGTTTGGAAATAAGTGACCATCTGTCTGTCTACCTGTCTGTCTGTTTTTATATCTATCTTTATATCTGTCTATCTATCTATCTATCTATCTATCTATCTATCTATCTATCTATCTATCTATCTCTTCTTCCTTTCCTTCTTACAAAGTCTGATCTCATGGGATCTTCCTACTTCAGCCTCCTGAGAAAATCATATTTTCATTCTAGATTATACTAGATTATTATTATTCTAGATTATTCTTCAGACAAACAGAAAATATAAAGGCAGAGTTGTATCTTGGCCCCTTTCGGTATTTCAGTTAATTATGCTGTAGCCTTATATAGATAGTGCTCTAAAGAGAAAGGATACACTGACTTTTTTTTTTTTTGAGTCCACAATTTAAATTTTTTTAAAATATTATTTATTTTTTATGCATATGGATGTTTCACCTGCATGTATGTCTGCACCATGTACATACATTGTCCCTGGAAACCAAGAGGGGATGTCAGATCCCTTAGAGTGTTAGGCAGTTGTACGCTGCCATGGGGGCACTGGGAATTGAAGCCAAGGCCCTAAAAGAACAACCAGAGCTCTTAACTGTTGAGCCATCTCTTCAGCACCATACAATTTTTGTTTCAAACATTCACTTTGGGGTTTTTTGTTTGTTTATTTGTTTGTTTGTTGTTTTGGTTTTGAGTGGTCTAGTTTTGTTTTTTTCAAGACAGATTTTCTACATAGCTGGGGCTATCTGAGAACTGTCTGTGTAGATCAAGCTGACCTTGAATTCAAAGAGATTGGCTTGCCTCTGCCTCCCTAGTGCTGAGATTAAAGGCATGCTTCAACACTGCAAGGTACCTTCATTGTTTTTTGACTGAATACCTGTTGTATTCTTCGTGACAAGTATAAATATACAAAGCTGAACAATACAGTCTTCCCTCAAAACACACTCACTATTTACTGTGTGACATAGTGACTGCAGAAAATATGTATGTTTCCAAATAACCAGCAAGGTCAATGTCAGATACTCCACCATAAAAAGATAGGTAAGCAAGACAATGCATATGTCAACATCTGCTCAACAGTTATTCATATGAGTGGGTTATACACTACATATCAAAATACATTGTACCCCCATACATCTACACAGTTGTAATCTGTCAATCAAAAATAATATTACTAATAAAAATTTGATGTATGAATCTGAGATGGTCATTCTTATCCCCTTACAGATATTTTTTAAACTTGTTTATCTTAATATCACATGTATTGTATAATTTTTAACTTAGGGTAAAATTAGCTATCAACTTAAGCATCTTTGTGTTAAGAAATTCCAGTTTAGGGGCTGGAGAGATGGCTCAGCGGTTAAGGGCACCAACTGCTCTTCTAGAGGCCCTGAGTTCAATTCCCAGCAACCACATGGTGGCTCACAACCATCTGTAATAGGATCCGATGCCCTCTTCTGGTGTGTCTGAAGAGAGCAATGGTGGTGTACTCATATGCATGAAATAAATAAATAAATTTTTAAAAAAAACCCTATTGTTTAGAGTTTTTTTCATTTAATATATTTAAAAACAAAATGAATACATTTGAAATGAGTTTAATGTTGAAGATGTGGCTTTTGTAAAGAAAATAATCAGGATTTTAGTTGTAAAAGAGATTATGTAGAGCATTTTCCACTGACATATTTCTTTTTTTTAATGTTTTAATTGAAATAGAATTCATCACTTCCCTTTCCTCCTTCTAGCCCCTCCCAACTACTGTCCCTCAAACCTCTTTCATGTTTCCCTCCAGTCTCAAGTTGTTGGCCTCTTTTTTTCTTTTATTTTCATTGTTTTACACACACACACACACACACACACACACACACACACACACACTAAAACCTGTTGACTCCATTTTTCTTGATGCTATGTATATGATCAGGATTGCCTACTCTGCATTAGACAACCAGTCAGAGGCTCATCCCCCTGAGAGGGTAAATTCATCTAGCAGTCACTAGTAGCCTGTAGTTCTTTGTCTATGGGTAGAACCCCATGAAAATGTACCCCTTCCATGTTAACCTGTTTATCAGTACCATTGTTCTGTTCTTGTTTATGCAGCATTTCTAGGAGAGACTGTTTTACAGCAGACTTCCTGGTATTCTGGCTCTTACAACTTTCTTTCCTATCTTCAGAGATGTTCCCTGAGATATAGGTGCAGGAGTGTGGAACAAATGTATCTGTCTACTGGAACAGGCTCACCATGATTTGTGTCTAGTGGTTTTTGTGTGATGGTCTCATTTTCCCAGCTTTCTTTAGTTGCTGTCTTAGGGTTTTATTGATAATGAAGAGATACCATGACCAAGGCAACTCTTACAAAGAAAAACATTTAATTGGGGCTAGCTTACAGTTTTCAGAGGTTCAGTCCATTATCATTATGGTGCATGACATAATGTCATTATGCATGACATTATGCAGACAGACTTGGTGCTGGAGGAGCCAAGAATTCTACATCTTTTTCTAAAAGCAGCCATGAGGAGACTGTCTTCCTCAGGCAGCCAGGACAGAGGTCTTTCAGTGACACACTTCCTCCAACAAGGCCACACCCCTTAATAGTGCCACTTCCCATGGTTGCCTCTAGTGTTTTGTAGAGTTGATGGCTCTTGAGCTTTCCCCTGTCCGTGTTAGCATGTGTCATTGTTGTCCAGGTTCAGATCATGTTTAGGTAGCCATGTTGTAAACACTGTATAGGTGTAACTTCTGCTATTTCTAGGAAACAGTTTCACAGTAAACTTCCTGTTCCTCTGGCTCTTAGAATCTTTCCGTTCTCTCTTCCATGATTATTCCTGAGCCTTAGGCACAGGAGATGTCTTATAGATGTATTGGTTTGATTTGGGCTCCACAATTCAGTGTTTTGGATTACTTGTGGATTTTTTTTAATGATCTTTATCTGTCACAAAAAGAAGTTTCCCTAATTAAAAAAAAAAAAATGGGGACTATACTTTTCCAGCTAGATCCTGGAGAGTAATCAAAATATTTCTTTTAACTATTTGAGAGTTTCATCTTTTCCTATTCCAAAAATGTTCTTGTGTTTGTGTCAGGCTTAAATAGGCCTTTTACTGCCTTGCTTGGCTGAATAAAATATCCAAAGGCTTTGCCAAAGATTGGTATAGTTGTTGGCTTACACACTATCATTAGACAAAAGTGGCATTTGGAAGACCAAGACTCAGGATGTGATGATACACAGAGGTAACTTAATAGCTTAATTGCAAAGTTGTTTATGACCCAGACTGTGGTTTTTATAGTACTTGGCAGTCTCAGTTGGGAAAACAGTTGCAGTTTGGAAAACAGCAGATGATTGGTTATATTAACAGCGAGATGGAATGTCAGAGGCCCTGAGACATAGTATTGTGTATGTGTGTGAAGTCAAGGAGCTTACTCTAGCCACACAAGGATACAGTAGCCTCTCCTTTCTCTGGACTTTGCTGAAGGATAGAGACAATATCTGAAACATTTTAACGTAGATCTTTAAATATCTTATGCTTTTATTTCCTTTTGTAAAAGCAAAAATAGTGAATAGATTATTGGTTCTTTGAGCTGACCAGTGATCATAACAATGATGATCTGTGATTTGAGGAAGGATTGGTATTTCTTTTCTTTTTCTTTCTTTTTGATATGTCAAATGTGGGAAACTGACTTACGCTTTCATCTTTGCGTTTTGTTCTATATGAAAAAGCTCTCCATAAGTCATTTAGTTTGACTCAGAATGGCCGTAAGATGCAATGGTAGAGGGGGTACGATTAACAGAGAAACCCTGTATTGAAAAACCAAAAACAAACTAAACAAACAAATAAACAAACAAAAAACCCCTGTGGTCCCAGTGTTTCTGTGGCTGAGCAGAGAGGATTGAGCCTTCAAATTAAGATCAACCCTAACCACATAACAAGATCTCATTCTAAATGAAAGTAGAAACAGAAAACAAGCCAATTTCTAGAACATAATTTAAAACTGATTCAAGAAAATATAAGGCCTAAATGATCTTTAAAACTATTAAAGAAATCCAACCAGTAATTCTTTAAGGAAGACTTTAAGCTTTGATGGATTGTTTTACCAGCAAATTCTAACAAGCTTGAAAACTAAAAATAATAATTTGAAACCTATACAACCCTTTCAGTCAATAGAAAAGGAGGAGATGCTTCCAATCCAAATTGATGAGAGTAGTAGAGTTTTGCTGTCAGTACTAACAACCACTCATGATGCCATAGGTAAAAAACTTGAACTGCATGTTAACAAGCTTAGTCTAGTATAAAGGACATAGAGCAGAGGTGGGTAGCCTAGGTAAGTGTCAGAGCCTGGGGTTGTGTCAGTTACTTTCCTCGTTGCTCAAGCACAGTCTAGCCAATCATGGAGCAGCCATGACAGCAGGAGCTTAGGGCAGTCACACTACATCCAGCTCTGGGAAGCCGAAGAGGTAGTGCTGGTGCTCTGCTCCCTCACTTGTTTATTCTGTCTGAGACCTGCCCGCTCCGCAGTGCCACCCACATTCAGGGGTGCGTCTTCCCTTCTTGTTAAACCTTTCTGGAAAGACCCTCATAGAATACCCAGAAGTGTTCTTTGGTAGTTCTAAATCTAACTGAATTGACAATCAATATTAACCATTACACTTTACTTCAAGGTTATTATAAAATTTCTTTAACATTAGAAAATTAGTCTCATCTACGTTAATAGAATGAAAGATTTATGAGGATAAGAATTCTTCACAAAAAGAATAAAATAATGGCATACTAAAAAGTAAAAATTGAGAATTCCTCCTTGGGTTCTCTTCTACTCTTGGAAGTTCTTGCTCCCATTTTCTTAATAAATCTACCTTTGGGGGAAAAAAAAGAAAAATTCCATATTAATGTAATAAAATGTAAAATCATGATTATATTAATAAAGGAAAAAATATTAATAAATTTAAGACCTATTACCAATTATTAGTCTTAGCAAACTTAGGTTTTCTTAATTTTATACAGAGTCAACAAAGAAAATGATTTAAATTAGTAACAAAAAAGATACTATTTTTTTTTTATTCAGCATTATACTTGATGTTCTAAGAAACAGGGTGAGGAAATTGCGTAAATACAAGAGAAGCACACAGGAAGAAACAAAGGCTCCATTATTCATAGAGCCATGCAAACAGTCAAAAAGATCAGCAGACAAGGTACTTGAACTAAAAGTTACCAAGGCTGTCAACTATGAAATCAACATAGGACAATTATTTTACTTCTCAGTGTGAGTAATGAGTGGTTGTATGTCACTCATGAAGTAATAGAATCTGAGAATATACCGACACTTTTGTAAAGTCTTCGAGACAAAGTCTGAGGCTTTACGTGAAGTGTTAAAGCGTGTCTCTGCTGGGGAAATGAGCTGAGCTTTTAGACGGAAAGGCTCAGTGTTGTAAGGATGTTCTTTCTTCCCACATTGTTGGAATTGATGCGATTTGGATAAGCTCTCAAAAAGTGTTCTTTTTTTGATGATTTAGCAGGTTCATTGAAAACACAGAGAGAAATGCAAAGGATCTGGAAACGGAGATAGTAGGTTAAGAATGCCCAGGAGCCAGGGCCAGCAGACCCGGGCATGTACCTTCAGCTAACTAGGGAGGCAGAGGCAGGATTTCTTGGATGTTGGTCCTTGCCTTCCACCTTGGCTGATGCAGAACCTCTTTGTTCTTTTCCCTGCAAACGCCAGACTCACAGACTTTGAGTCTCTGGTCTTCATCTTTTATTTCCCTGTAGGATCATGGGGTATAGATGCTCGTTCTCTGCATCAGCTTTTATGGGGGTCTTGGGGGGGCGCACTCAGGTCCTCATACTTGCTCAGCAAACACTTTTATCTACTAAGCCACGCCTCTCTTTCTTAGGTTATAATAGTTCAGGTTTAATCTTAGTTTGGGTTTGATTGCTGTGAAGCGACACCATGACCAAAGCAACCCTGATAAAGGACAGCATTTAACTGAGACTGGCTACAGGTTCGGAGGTTCTCTCCATTATCATCTAGGCTGGAGCATGGCAGTGCCCAGCCAGGCATGGTGCAGGAGATGCTGAGAGTTCTACATCTTGATCTGACTGCAGCCAAGAGAAACTGACTCTTCCACACTGTGTGGAGCCTCAAAGCCCACCCCCACAGTGACACCCTTCCTCTAACAAGGTCACACCTCCTAGTGCTAGTCCTTATGGGCCAAGCACATTCAAACCACTACACCAAATGTGGTATACATCTGCAATCCCAACACTAGAGATACTAAGCAGAATGCTGTATCAAGGTTAGCCTTCATCAAAAAGCAAGACTAGTCTATAAATAAAAATTCAGTTTTATAAGCTGTCTCCACTCTTTAACTTGTTGCCTGAAGATTATTGCATCAAACTTAAATATTGAAGCATTCATTTTATTTACATATGTAAATGGGTGTTTTGTCTGCATGTCTGTCTGTGTACCAAGTAAGCGCATGGTGCTCTCAAAGACAAGAAGAGGGAGTCAGATCCCCTGGGACTAGAGTTACAGATGGTTGTGAGCCACCATATGGATACTGGGAATCAAATCCAAGTCTTCTGGAAGAATAGCCAGTGCTCTTAACTGCTGAGACATCCCTCCAGCCCCATATTGAAGCATTTTATAATTGACATTAATGATTCCTCTTATTCTTCCAGCTTTTAAAAATTAAATTATAGTTGATAAAGTAATTATTGTACTTTGTACTAAAGACATTCACAATATGTGATTGTATGCAAAGTGTTCATCCTTAAATACATCAAATTATAAATAATTTTATATTCTAATTCTCCGGGAAGAGTCAAGATCATTTTTATGTGAAACTTGGTTTTATCCAATTGCATTTTACATTCACAGACAATATGTGCACTTAGGAGGTGCTTTGGCAAGATGGTGGTCTCTTTCTTTTACAACCACGTGGTAAGCAAGCAGGAGACTTCCCTAGGGAGCATGGGATTCTCTGGTATAGTGGTCCTGAGAATCAGAGGCTTTTGGATGATGATCGCAACCTTTGAGCTCACAGAAGGAAATCTTAATGCCAGCATTTCATTGCTTCTGCTGTTCTAGTGTGAACTGTCATTCAGTGTACCCTTGCACTGTGAGCTCTGAGGATGAGGAGACCCATTAGTTGATAAAGAAAAGTAGTCTGCTACACTGTCTACTTACTGTTAAGTTGTCTACCTACCTCAAAACAGTGGAAGAGAATGTGAATAAGGATAGTGTGCAGAGTAAGCTGGCTGTAGACGTAGAGCCAGTGACTGGGAAGGAAACAAATCAAGCCTCAAGAGAACAGAGTAGCACGCTTCTAATTATAGCATAAAAGAATTTTTTTTTTTTTTTTTTTTTTTTGGTTTTTTGAGACAGAGTTTCTCTGTGTAGTCCTGGCTGTCCTGGAACTCACTCTGTAGACCAGGCTGGCCTCGAACTCAGAAATTCGCCTGCCTCTGCCTCCCAAGTGCTGGGATTAAAGGCTTGCGCCACCACCGCCCGGCATAAAAGAATTTTTAAATGAGAGAAATTATAATAATTTATATAGAGGATATTTATAAAAGTCCTCAAAGTTATGACGTAGGTGATTTTGTAGAAGAGTCCATTGAAGAGAGAAAGAAGAGCAAGTGGAGGCACCTCACCTGAAGGTGCAGTGGAGGGACCTTTCTGGTTTGGCAGAAGGATTGAAATTGGTGGAGGGCAGCAAGGAGGCCTGGAGAGCAAGTGCACTCGGTGCCAAGCCTCATACCCTGAGTTAGCTTCCAGAACCTATGTGGTCAGAGAGAACCAGCTCTAGCCAGTCATTCTCTGAGCTTCACACCTGTGCCAGGCATGTGCTTTCCCTCTCTCCCTCCCTCCTTCCCTCCCTCCCTTTCTGTCTGCTATATGCTTGGATGGCAAAGTAGTAAAGTAACATCTAGAAATTACTGGGAAAGCAGTGTGCCCAAACCTGCCTGAAATGTCACCTTCTGACTGCGGTTAAAAGTGGACACTTGCAGATATGAAGGAAGGCACTGGTGGGTTATCCAAGTCCTCTCTGTCCACAGCTTCTCCTAGTCAGGAGTTCTCACCACAGACTTTTGAGTGTTGTCTTTTTTCCTAGAGAACAGAAGAGAGAAAACCAGTGTCAGACACAGAGATCTGAGGTGTGTTTAGCTGACTAGATGGTTATGGGAGTGGGAGGCAGCAACACAACCCTTGTTCTCTGCATTCCTGAGTGGGCAGATGAGCTGGAAGCTAGAGAAAATGCAGGGTCTTAGGTGTGTTTGTTTGTTTGTTTGCTTGCTTGCTTTAGTAAGAGACACAATTTCTGATTGCCTTTCTTTTCCCTGTCTTTCCTCCTTCCTTTGATATATATATAAATAAAATTAGCTGAGAGGCCAGCAGGGAGAGTGGGTCGGGGTATCAGAGTCAGAGAGCGAGCAGGCATATGCTTGCCATGGCACAGATAAGGAGACCAGTGAGTAAATTTCAGGAGTTGTTTCTTCCCTTCAACTGTGGCATCCAGGGATCAAACTCAGGCTGTTAAGTATGTGAGGAAGTGCATTTGCCCACTGAGCCATCTCAGCTGGCTTCTTCTCTCCTGTTTTGTGTTGTTATCTCTGAGATAGGATCTCTGGATGCAGCCCAAGGCTAGCCTCAAACTCAAAATCTTTCTGTCTCAGACTCTTGAGTGCTGGGATTACAGTTTGTGCCCCATGTTCTAACCTTCTATAAAGATGAAAGTCACTGAGGTTCAGTGAGGTGGCTCTGCAGATCAAAGGCCCTACTGCCCATCCTGGCAACCTGGGTTCAGTCCCCAGGACCTACATGGTGGACGAGAGAACTTATTCCTGCAACTTTTCTTCTGGTCTTTACATGGTGTTCTCTCTCTCTCTCTCTCTCTCTCTCTCTCTCTCTCTCTCTCTCTCGTGCGCACGCGCGCACACACACACAAGCAAAAACAAATTTATTCTTAAAATTGATAGCTGCTTATGCTCTATTCTATATGCATTAATTCATTGGAAGTTGTAAAATACTGATATCCTGGTTTGTTTGTTTTTTTTTTGTTTTGTTTTTATACCTGTAACTAGGCAATTTTCATTTCATCATTTAACTCTTTGGTTAGAATATCTAGGTTATTCAATGATATCGTCATATAGGAAAGGCAAAATGAATGGTGGATTCTTTTAATCAGTTCATAAGCTAATAAATTGGTTCTCTGTCTCTTTGGGGCAATGTATCATTTTAAAATCCTGAGTTAATATGCATGATGGATTATATTCATTGAAATTACTTTTTTGAAAAAGTTTTTAAAAATTTAAGGTGGGAAGTGATCTTGCACTCTGTTTCGAAAACCGCAAAAGAAAAAATGTTTTTTTTTCTTTGTGTGTGTGTGTGTGTGTGTGTGTGTGTGTATATGTGTGTGTGTGCATGCGCACCAGCCTACAGAGACCAGAAGAGGGCGTCATATCCCCTAGAGCTAGAGTTATAGGCAGTTCTGATCTGCCCACTGTGGGTTCTGGGAACCAAACTCTGGTGGTCCTTTAGAAAAGCAGCAAGTGTTCTTAACTAGTGAGCCGTTTCTCCAGCCCCTCAATTACTATTTTTATTGAGGCTCACATTGTGTCATTGGGACCAAAAAAGGTTCCTGAGTGTGTTTTAACAAAGGACTGTAACTTTCTTTAGTAAAGAGTAGGACAGTTGGGCTACTGAGATGGTTCAGTGGATCAAAGGTACTTGCTGCCCAGCCCTGACATCCTGGCTCTTCCCATGGAAGGAGATACTACCCTGGAGAGCTGTACTCTTACCCCCATGAACACATCATGGCATTCTCTCTCACCCCCGCCCCCTCATACATACATGGGAAGGTGGGTAATTTGAGGGGAGGGATCCATTTGTTTCTGATGACATTTGGAATTTAGTGATGCAGCTTTGATAGAATGAGTGGCCAATGTCTTAGAAAGAATAACAATTTTATTTTTAGTGTGCGTGGAAAGTGTAAAGGAAACATTTCCTAGCAGTAGTATAAATTGATATGTTTAGTGGGTTTCTCTGCCAGTTAATAAATATTTCAGTGATTATATTGAACCAATTTCCACAATAGGAATTCTGGAGAAATCAAGTAATTGTGAAGCATACTAACTAATTTCAGTAGAACAAGTTTCAAACAATGGTTTTAAGCTTTTATATTTTCTTTCAGACCTGTCACGAAACCGCCTCTCAGAAATTCCTATGGAAGCATGTCACTTTGTTTCTCTGGAAAGTCTTAACCTATACCAGAATTGTATTCGCTATATCCCAGAGGCCGTGCTAAACTTACAAGCTCTGACATTCCTAAATATTAGGTAAGAATGCTGTTCTTCTGGAAAAAGTGGTTTTATATGACCTTTAATTTTCTCCTCTCAGTTACTGAAATGTTTGCAGTTAGTTCTCTGTTCACACTAGCAGTTTCTGATATGTTTTTAGGATGTAGTAACATTTTCCCCGTGTTTCTCCTGTTTCTCTCTTTATTTTTAGCTTTGCATAATTAGCAGACTCTACTAGCTGTTAGTCTGATAGACCTATAGAGGTCTTGCAGCTGTGGTTCTCCAGTTACGTTTTCAAATTAGCTTTGTCAGGTAAATACTAGGTCTGATGGACTGGGGTACAGCTTAGCTGGCAGAACATTAGCCTGGTATGCACAAGGTGCTGGGTGCAGTCTCCAGCAGCAAGCACACGCACACACATTACATCGTTACTTTTATTGTGCGTCTGCATGGTGTAAGTGTGTGGCTGTGGGCTGTAATGCATGCACAGAGGCAGAGGACAGCCTTGTGGAATCAGCTCTCCACTTCCACTTTTATGTGGGCTCCAGGGATTGAATTCAGGTTGTTGGACTTATGTGGAAAGTACCCTTACCCACTAGCCATCTCACTGGACCGTGGAAATGTTTTGGTACCCAGTTTATATGCCTTAAAAAAAAAATCCATCCCTGGGGCTAGTGAGAGGACTCCATTGTTAAAAGCATATCCTGCCTACTCAGGGAACTTGAGTCCAGTTCCTAGCATCCTTGTCAGACAGCTCACAACTGCCTGTAATTGCAGCTCCAGGGGAATTTGATGCCCTCTTCTGGCTGCTTAGATTGCTGCACTCACACCTATAAACCCACTCTGACACATATATACACTTCATTAAAAATAAAAATAAGCCTTAAAAAATAAAATCACTCCTTTTAGAAATCTCATTAAAAATAACACTAGAGAAATTTCTATGTAAATGTTAACTATTTTTCTTAATAAACATAGGAGTAGATTATTATTGGATTAAAAATTTTTTAAAGGTCCATGAAATACACGAACCAACAAAAAAAAAAATCTTGAAAATGGAGAAAGATGTGGTTCCAAAAGAATTATTATGGGGTTAAATTTACGTGGTAAGGCTGGAGAGATGGCTCAGTGGTTAAGAGCACTGACTGCTCTTCTAGAGGTCCTGAGTTCAATTCCCAGCAACCACATGGTGGCTCACAACCATCTGTAATGGGATCTGATGCCCTCTCCTGGTGAGTCTGAAGACAACTATAGTGTACTCATATAAATAAAATAAATTTTAAAATTTACATGGTAAACTTAATTTCTCTTTATTCTAATAGAAATATGCTTTAGTATTTTATATATGTGATTTCATGTTTTTTTAATAAACAAAGATTCCTGTTATCTGTCTATCAGGAAATTAGTCAGCAGGGAATTGATTAAACTGACAGAACTCAAATCTGGTATCTTGCTTATTCTTTGTAAGGCTTAGTTTTGTATCTAAAATGACAAAGATAGAGATGTTTCCTTCAGTGGTGTCTGACCACTCTTTCTCTACTTACTTAGTCGGAACCAACTGTCAACATTGCCAGTCCACTTGTGTAACTTACCACTGAAAGTCTTAATCGCTAGTAATAACAAATTGGTCTCACTTCCTGAAGAAATTGGACATCTCAGACATTTGACGGAACTTGTAAGTTAATATTTTACTTTTTTATTGTCCAACATGTCTGTAGTCTTCTATATGATAAAAGTCAATATTAAGTTTGTTTTTACGGTCTGGAGAGATGGCTCAATGGTTAAGAGCACTGACTGCTCTTCCAGAGGTCCTGAGTTCAATTCCCAGCAAACACATGGTGGCTCACAACCATCTGTAATGGGATCTGATGCACTCTTCAGGTGTGTCTGAAGACAGATACAGTGTATTCATATACATTAAATAAATCAATCAATAAATAAAAACCTACTACTTTAAAAAAAGATTATTTTAAAATTAATTTCATAATGTTGGCTTGGCAATTTAATTAAGAAAGACTTCAACGTACAAGTCTTAATATCACCACACAAAATGAGGAAATATCATTGGTTATTTTCTATCTAGTATTAAATGATTTCTGTATTACTAAACTTTTGAGACATAAGTTAATAATGTAGTTGGGTTTTCAAATTAAAATCTTTATATCAGTATTTTTATGACTTTGATTAGCCTTTGTAGATGAGTAGGCACTCCAAAAGCTACTCTTTGATATTTTTGTATGTTTGTTTGTTTTCTTGCCATACCTTTGGAATATGTATCCAACTATAATTTACTATTTCATATTTTCTAAGATACTATTAAACTTCATCTACTGTTATTTGTGAATATACAAGAAACTATCTCTTTTTTGTTTGGTTGATTTTTCTCAATGCAGGATTGTTCTGTGTAGCCTTTGCTGTCCTGGAACTTGGCACTCTAGACTGCTGGCCTTGAATTCACGGAGATCTGCTTTCCTCTGCTTCCCAAGTGCTGGTCTTAAAGATGTGCCCCACCACTGCCCGGCCTAAGAATCTCTTAAATCTTTATGAGTTAGTTTAGGAGTCAAACTATTTGTTTTGTTTTTTTGTTTTGTTTTGTTTTGGTGTTTTGTTTTGTATTTTTTGGTTTTTTGTTTTTTTGAGACAGGGTTTCTCTGTGTAGCCTTGGCTGTCCTGGAACTCACTCTGTAGACCAGGCTGGCCTCGAACTCAGAAATCTGCCTGCCTCTGCCTCTCAAGTGCTGGGATTAAAGGCGTGCGCCACCACTGCCCAGCGGAGTCAAACTATTTATATCCCCACAATTATATTATGAGCTGGACTAATATTGTTTGCATTTTATAGCTAAGGAAACTAGTACTAAGATGACATAATTTGCCAGAGGCTGTGTTACCGTAGGATTGGAAACCAGCCTTCTTGAGCTACAGCCTGTTTGTATTACTCGAAATGATCAAATGCAACTGTGTCCACTGAGATTTAGAAATACAGGTTTTTTTTGGGGGGGTGTGGTTTATTAATAAAGATGGTTGTAAACAGAAAAAGAAAGGTATAAATCTAGTTAAACAAATTTAGATTACTTTCGTAGGAAGACTTTAAATATAACAAGTTCTATGTTAAAATTTACAGACATTAAATCTAGAGTGGGGATTTTAAGCTACTGTTTTTGTGCTAGATAGATTTGGAAATAAAACCCAAAATGTATGTTTTGGGGGTTTTCTTTTAGAACTTGACTTGTTAGCATGAAGTAGGTATAACTTATACTGTAAGTTCTTTTGTTTATTTTTTCCATTTTATTTTATTTATTATATTTATTTAAATTTTTTCATTATCTACTTTGATCATATTCTTATTTTACTTTTTGAAAAAGGTCTTACTTTGTAGCCTGCACTGCCCTTGAACTCTGATTCCCTAAATTTTTATCATCAAATCATTTAAACTTTTTAACTACTTATTCAATACTAAACTCTCAGAGATAAATACATGTTTGAGAAACTACTGTTTTTTTTGAAAGGGGGCTAATGGATGCCCTCAGTTATTCAGGGAACTTCTGAGAGAGGAAGTAACTTTAAAGCCTCTGGTTTCCCTGATGGTATTTTTTACCACATCCTTCTCTCTTTCCTTCCCACCTCTATTTCTGGGTGAGAGTAAATGTCTTTCTATTGACACGGGTGTTTTCTGAGAGATACAACATAAAGTACTAAAGTCCTTTCACAGACCCACGTTCTGTGCCCTTTCAACTTCTTTTACTGCCCTTTTTAAGTTTGATGCTTAGAGCACTGGACTTCAAGTCTAATTTTTGATCCTACTTCAGTTATTAATGAATAGGAAAGATGATAATTATATTCTTTTCTCTTTTGAAAAAGATAAAATAATGTTTGGGGCCAGCAAGATGGGTCAACAAGTAATAGTGTTTGCAGCTAAGCCAAACAGCCTTAGTTCCATTTCTGAGGCCAAGCCGTAGAAAAGAACCAAATCCCACAAATTGTCCTCTGATCTCCACACTCAGCAATTTCCCCCCTACTGCCTCTGACCCACGGATAAATAATAAATGTAGTAAAACGTCTTAAAGCTGTCTAAAGCTTATGGAAGCGCATGGTGAGCAGCCTGACTTGTAATGGTGTGTCAGTTCTTTACTAGTGTGTCAGAGGGCTTTTAAATATTCCTAGACAGCTTGAGCTCCCTTCTGCTGCACACGGTTGTGTTTTTATACATCATTCTGGCTAGTCTCAGAACTAAAGAGCTTTGCATTTATTCATCTTGGAAGCTGTAGCTAGTCACTTTTTCAAGCCACTTGAAATCAAGCTTTTAAGCAAGCAACCAGGAGGCCTCTGGATGCTGTGCATTAGACTCAGACTGACTAGATACTACTAGCCTTCTTTTCCATAGCTTTTGAGTTGTTTAAGCTTTAGTATTTCCCTTTGTATGCAGTTGTATAAAAATTAGAGTCATTCCTTAAATTTTAATTTTCTATTTTTGAACAATCTAACCGGTATTTTGAAAAATGGCAGCTTTTCTGCATGATAATTTTTAATCATTTTTTATATTTTATTTAGAATAGTATAAGCTAAAATATACCGGCCGGGCGGTGGTGGCGCACGCCTTTAATCCCAGCACTTGGGAGGCAAAGGCAGGTGGATTTCTGAGTTCGAGGCCAGCCTGGTCTACCAAGTGAGTTCCAGGACAGCCAGGGCTACACAGAGAAACCCTGTCTCGAAAAACCAAAAAAAAAATTAAAAAAAAAAAAAAAATTAAAATATACCTTTTTGTGCTTTACCTTTTTACCAACATTTTTATTTGACTTAGTATTCTAAGCTTTCTATTAACATCTTAAGCCATATAATTTTAATTTAAAAAGTATTTATAAACCTATATAAAATATAAAGAATGAATTAAAAAGCCTATAAATTAAAATAAAGAGAGTACAAGCTGAATTATTTTCAAATACAGGATGATTTTATGTATACACACACACACACACACACACACACACACATGCACAGACACTAGGAAGGGATGTGGTTATTATCTAATCACACACACACACACACACACACACACCAGGAAGGGGATGTGGTTATTATCTGATCTCTCTTACACACACACACACACACACACCAGGAAGAGATGTGGTTATTATCTAATCTCTCTCTCTCACACACACACACATACACACCAGGAAGGATGTGGTTATTATCTAATCTCTCTCTCTCACACACACACACATACACACCAGGAAGGATGTGGTTATTATCTAATCTCATCTCAATCTCAATATCTCTCTCTCTCTTTCTTCTTCTTCTTCTTCTTCTTCTTCTTCTTCTTCTTCTTCTTCTTCTTCTTCTTCTTATTCTTCTTCTCTCTCTCTCTCACCTCTCTGTCTCTCTCTACACACACACACACACACACACACACCAGGAAGGATGTGGTCATTATCTAATCTCATGTGGTAAATAGTTTAAAGCAGGTAAGTTTGTGATTAACATAATCTTACCTTTGTACTCTTTGAAATAGGATGTGAGTTGCAATGAAATTCAAACTGTACCTTCCCAAATTGGTAATCTGGAAGCCTTGAGAGACTTTAATGTAAGGAGAAATCATCTTCTTCGCTTGCCTGAAGGTAAGAAACTGTGAACTAATTGTTTTGCTGGTGTTTGTCTTTCATTATAAAGGTCTCTCAGACTGATGGGCACAAGCCAAAACTGTGTACAAGTCAGAGCCAGTACTTAAGCTCTGATGGCTTATTTAGTTAGCATCATCTTCTCGGTTGTGCACTTTAGAAAACGAGGACAACCTGGGCCTCCTGGCATGGCCGGATATCCCAGCTGCTCAGGAAGCTAAGCAGGAGGATCCTCGTACAGGCCTGCCAAGTAACCCTGTCTGAAGGTCAGAGTTACAGGGAGGAGAGTCATGAGTCTGAGGCCAGCAGGGGTAACACATCAAGACCCTGTCTTCAGAGAGAGAGGAGAGGGAGACAGAAAAAAACACAAGAGGGATAGGCCATGTAGTTCAGTTGTGGAGTGCTTGGCTAGCGGTCAAGACTGGAGGTTCAATCCCCAATACCAGCAAAACAACAAAACCTTGAGATGAATATTGTGCAACCCTTGCTCAGTGGTTCCATTTTCCATCCTCTGCTCATGAGCCATTGTCAGAGTCAGTGTGGATTTAGCCAAGCACAGCCATGTGGAGAAGTGTGGTGTGCTTGGTGAAGCGGGTAGTCTGGTGTGGTGCGTTAGTTCGCTTTACAAATGCACTGTGAGAATTAAATGGGATCATTAGAGTTGGAGTTGAACTTAATTTTGTCCTTCCCTGGAAACATTCAAACAAGGTCTGCTGGAGCGTGTGATAACAAATGAAGTGAGTCCTACGAGAACACAGTTCACCTTAGGGTGTCCATAAACTCTGACATGTGGATTTGAGGGACAGAATGATTAAACAAATTAAAATGTATCAAATGCTCACAAATATATGAAAAGAAAGACTGAAAATGAGAATGAGAATCATTTTTAATTAAATTCAAACTATATTAATATAGTTTAGTCATATAAATTTTTTTATATAAATGAGCTTCTATGTGTTTGTCACACACTGCCACAGTTCATGGTGATTTCATTTAATATGTATGGATAATGTATATATTATTTCATAGATTTTTTTTGGGGGGGGTTTTTTTTTTTTTTGGTTTTTTGAGACAGGGTTTCTCTGTGTAGCCCTGGCTGTCCTGGAACTCACTCAGTAGACCAGGCTGCCCTTGAACTCAGAAATCCGCCTGCCTCGGCCTCCCAAGTGCTGGGATTAAAGGCATGTGCCACCACCGCCTGGCTTCATATATATGTTTTATATGTGTTATTTTCTTGTAAATGTTTTATATATGAAATAAGAATCACTATGAGTTGATCATTGTAGTAGCATGTGACAGGCACATAAAAGTTCATTTATATAAGAAAATTTTCAGAAAAAAATACATATATGTCCTCCTAATTCTCTAGATCAATTAAAAGCAAATTCTAGAAAATGATTCATGTACATTTCAGAAAGTGTATTTAACACTAAGAATGGATTCTAGTATGATGGCGTATGCCTGTACCTCAGCACCGGCAGGACGGACTGGAGTGAGTGTGAGGCCTGCCTCACTCTAGAGACCATGTCCCAAAGTAAACAAGGAAGGAAACACAACAGCAACACTTTCCTAACAGAGATCTAGGTTCTATAAGACATGACAGAATTTATAATAGACATTTAATAGTGATACTTTTGCTTTTACTGCAAAGTCCAAACATGTATTCCAGTTTGATCAAGTGAAGTGATTAGTTAGTTGTAACGTACGTTTGACATGTGGGATCTGCAGCAAACACATTAGAAATGGATTGCCTCAGTTCCCCTTGGTCCATCACTCCAGCTGGCATCTCCCACGCTGTCAGCGAACTTGTCCAGTCTCCTTCACACCCACCCCCTTGCCCTCAGGCCTTTCCTCCATTGCCTCTTGGTACCACCAACCCGGGATAACCTGTGTCTTAATAATCCCACACATTCATTTCTCTGTCTCCCCCTCCCTCCTTCCCTTCCTTCTTCCCTCCCCCCTTCCCTTCCTTTTTCTCTCCCTCCCACCTCACTCCCAATATCAAGTTTCAGTGGAGTGTAGCCTAGGGACTGGAAATTTAACATGGGCCTTGTGCACAGAAGGCAGGTTGCTATTGTTAAGCTGTTCTCTCATCACACTTTTTCTCGTTTTATCTTCATTTTGAAACAGTTCACCTTGCTTTGACTGTCCTGAAATTTTCAGTGTCTCAACTCCTAAATAGCTGGGATTACACCCACCAACCCACTTACAGTGCCAGGCCCAAAACTCTCTTGAGGGCCATCCCTTTAACCAGGGCCTAGTCACCTTGATCTTCTAGCCTTGCTCATGGGGTAGGATGAAATATTGGTGAAAAAATTGAAGTTTGGGATTTTGTATGTGTGTGTTTGGGTTTTTTCCCTTGATAATGTAGCCTAGGCTAGCCTCAATTTCACAACACTCCTGCTTCAGCCTTATGAGTGCTGAGATTGCAGGCTAGTGTCACCATGCCTGGCAACATTGAGGTTTTGATGAAAATGGGGTTTTCAGATGACAAGTACAGTAAAAATCATCTAATTTATCTCTATTATAGACTGCTTTAAATATGAATTACAGTTCTAAATGTTTAATCGCATGGTTTGTAATCAGCATGTTTACTCGCCTGAGATGACAGGAGGTTTATTTAAGCATTGATTAGTAATCTGTAGCATAACCACTTTCATTTTGATTAATTTTCACTAAATATCATTCAAAAGATATTAAAAGCTCAGAGTAATTATTAATATTTCTTTTCCTCATCTCCACCCCCACTCCACTCCCAATATTCAAGTTTCAGTGGCCAGGAGCATTTGTATTAGTTTTGTTGGCTGTCTCCTCCGGTATTTTTTGACTGTTTTGAAAAGGTGGTTTGGGAGGGAAGATGGTGTGTGGGTGGGTGGGTGGGGGTGTTGGAGGCAGAGTCTTGCTATGGAGTGGTGGCTAGCCTGGAACTCACACTGTTAGAACCCTGGCTTCTGGCAGTTCTGCCCTAGCCTCCTGAGTGTGTTGACAGGTGCTGCACCTAGCTGACTTGGGGTTGAAACCTGGTAGCTGAAAGTACAGCAAGCCATTTCAGTCTGGAAGACCTGAGGAGCTTGCGTTTTTTCCTGCTCACTAAGCTTCTGTGCAGCTGCTGCCATGATGTGGGCTAACTCTGCATGCGGGTTATGTAAGGCCTCTTCAGACTGTTGTCTTGATACTTGTTTTGCTTCCCCCGTCTTAGATTTCTTTATCTGTGTGTGTGTGCATGTGCCACCATGCAGTGTGTGGTCGGACAACTTCGTTCCTTCCTCCTTGGGTGTGGATTCAAGGGCTAACCTTTTCAGACTCTGCAGCAAACTCCTTTTTTGTGGTTTATGTACTGAGGTTTTTTTTTTTTTTTTTTTCTTTGAATAAGCCAGAGTCTCCCTTTGCTTCCTGTGTAGCCCTGGCTGTCCTGGAACTCTCTATGTAAACAAGGCTGGCACCAAACTCACAGGGATTTGCCTGCCTCTGCCTTACAAGTGTTCCCAAGGCCTCCCATGTGCCACCACACCTGCTTACTGGGTCATCTTGCTGGCCCCCTCCCTCTTCTTGATAATTTCTTTTCTGACTTTTCTGGCTTTTCTGTTCCATTTTTCAAACTGAGTGTTGTGACTAAATCTTTGATCCTCTTGAGTTTTTCTTAATTTTTTTTTTCTGTACTATTTTGTGTTACTCTAGAGTAAAATAGTTCAATTCTTGAATTTTTTAGTTTCCGAAATTCATTCAGAATTTTCAGTTTATATCATTATAAAATGCTTGCTATTGCATGACTTTTTAGAAAAAAATTCTATTTTAGTGATTTCATATTATATTTCCCTGAAATTAAAGACATTATAGTTTTCCAAATTTCCTTCTGTTCCTATGTACTTACTTGTTCTTTCTTTCTTCTTTTGTCTTACATGCTGTTGGAGACTTTTCAGTATCTCTGGGTCAGGTACAATCTGCACACAGCATCATAGAAGTTCTGAGTACATTGGGCAGAAATTGTTGAAGGGTAATCAAGCAAGAGGCTATGCATTATACTGAGGGGGTCTTTTATATGGGACTATGTGGTTTCTCCAGAGAACGATGTGTCTGGCATCTGTTGTTTACCATTATATGCATTTCTTATCACTGACCTTGAGGAGTGGGCTAAGGCAGGGCAGTGGAGAAGGTGGAGTTGCCATTGTCTTTAATTTTCCATCCTGTCTCCAACTGTTGGCACATCCTCACTTCCCGAGGAGCCTCGCTCCCTGGGTCTGGAGCCTGTTGGTACGATTTCAGTAGAGGATAACTTTCTGGTTCCTGTGGTGTGACTGTGAATGGCCATCTGAGTGACTTGGGACTGTGGACACAGGCATCTTCTGTGTAACTTTGGCTGTTTATAAAGACTCCAGATATCCTCCTTTTATTTATTTATTTTTTAATGGTATCTAGTTTCTGAGAACTAAGTAGTCCTAGGAATAGGGAAAGAGTCAAACTGCTTGATTTTTGGTAGTATTCCTGTCTCTGAGCAATCAGATTTTCTTTTATACCTTGTTAGTTCCTAAGAACAGAGGTAAATGATTTTTCAAATTTGCTACAATGAACTGGAAATGTGTATAAAACTGGTTTCAGAATAATCAGTGGCTGTTCCTTCCACTTGACTTCCATGCAGAGCTGGCAGAGGTGCCTTTGATACGACTTGACTTCTCTTGCAATAAAATCACAGTGATCCCTGTTTGTTACCGGAACCTCCGGCACCTCCAGGTGATCACCTTGGATAACAACCCGCTTCAGTCGCCTCCTGCACAGGTAAGCACGGTAAAGTCTGCTGAAGGCAACTTCTGTTGGAAAGGTAAAGGAAATTCTCCTTGTATGCACTGTGTCTGTCTTGTCATTCACCACCACCACACACTCCCTTAGGAAAGGGATGGAAGAAAGATTTTGATGTTTCCAAAAGCATTTTCCTTTGATTACTTGGGCACGTTTGTGTGTGTGTGTTAGGTGTCTTCCTCAATCACTCTCCACCTTACCGGTGTTTGCCTGTTTGTTTGCTTGTTTTGGAGACAACACTCCAGAAACACTGAACTCTCACTTCTCGCACTTGGAGTTCAGCGATTGAGCTGGCCTAACCAGCCAGCGAGCCTAAGATCCCCTGCCTCAACCTCCCCAGTGTCTGGTGCTTTTATGTGGGCACTGAAGATCCCAATCCTCATGTTTGCACAAGCCAACCATTGCTGACTGTGCTTTCTCTTTCTCCCTAGTCCAGGGCACTTTAAGTTGAAGAATTTCTCAAAAATTAGTTTGCTGGCCAGGTGGTGGTGGCACATGCCTTTAATCCCAGCACTCGGAGGCAGAGCCAGCCAATCTCTAGTTCCAGGATGGCCAGGGCTACACAGAGAAACCCTGTCTCGGAAAACAACAATAACAAAAGCAAACGACAACAATAAAGAAGCTAGTTTTCTAATAAGATTTGAGATTTCTAATAATCTTCTTGTAATTTTCTCCTATTAAAGCTTGGAGCATATAAATGACACAGACAATAGCCTTCCAAACTAAAAGTTCTCAGTGTAGTCATGCTGCTCTTGTTTCTGTGCCTCCCCGTTTCCTGTAATGCTAAGTTTCTCATTCAACCTGGTAGTGCATTTGCTTGTGAGTAACTGAAACAAAGCTAGTAACTGTGAGGTAGATTATATCCTATAAGCCATAAAACATTTGCCACACCCATAACTTTCACTTTGAGCTTTGTTAAAAGTTATTTTTTCCATTGAATCTGTGCACATTGCTCTGGCATGTGGAATTCAGAGGACAAGTTCTTGGAGTTGGTTCTCTCCTTTTATGTGGGTTCCAGGGAACCCTCACTTTGCAGGCTTATGACGGTCATTATAGAATCTGTAAAAGTCATAGGAGAACTTCATAACTACACAAAGGTTTGTATTAGTCACTTTTTAATTGATGACAAAGTACTTGAGAGAAAGTAAGTTAAAAGAAGTAAGGCTCCTGGTTTCAGAGGTTTCACCCATCTGACTCCATTGCTATGGACCTGTGGTGAGACATGGTATCCAGGCAACAGGAGCATATGGCAGAAGAGGCTGCTCACTTCACAACAGCCAGGGAACAGAGACAGAGAGGAGGCTTCAGGGACTAGATACACCCTTCAGAGGCCTACCTCAGTGCTGTCTTCCTCCAGCCAAGCCCAGCTCCCGATGGACCATATAGCCATGAACTAAGTCGCCCGGCATTAATTCATTGATCACATTAGAGCCCACTTGATCCAGTCGCTGCTTAAAAGTCAGCTGACAACTAAGCTTTTAACACATAAGCATATTTTGTCTCAAAATTATAAAGCATTTCATCAGCCTAAAGAATTTGTTTGACTCATGAGACAGGACACATCAAAAATTGTATGTGTATAAATTCACCATTTT
The DNA here is from genome assembly GCA_030674055.1 of Rhabdomys pumilio. Lineage (NCBI taxonomy): Eukaryota > Metazoa > Chordata > Mammalia > Rodentia > Muridae > Rhabdomys > Rhabdomys pumilio. The sequence goes on from JANHMN010000011.1 coordinate 17,958,948, forward strand.
ATCATTGCTAGTTCTTTCCTGCAGAGATCAGCATGTAAAATGTGATTGTACATGATTAATACCTAGAGGGAAATCTCTGAAGTCCTGGATGTGTATAACTACTCAGTGTGTTTAATAGAGATGCCTTAAAAGCCCAATTTATGTTACACCAAAGCTAATTATGGTTTTAAAAGAGAGTGAGAGCATCTCTGGGGCTGGAGAGGTGGCTTATCAGTTAAGAACACTCTTTTTTCCAGGGAACCTGGTCCCACTGGTGACCCAGCATCCACAGGGCTGCTCACAAATGTTTGGAACCCTACTTCAAGGAGATCTAATATTCTCTTCTGGCCTCTGTGGGCACCAGGCATGCACTTGGTACACAGACATGCATGCTAGTAAAATACCCATACATATAAAATAATATTAATATTTTTAAAAGAATACCTATATTTTGGATAAATAGTAATTTGGCTGCATTTGTTATTTTATTTAGATATGTATAAAAGGCAAAATTCACATATTTAAGTACCTGAACATACAAGCTTGTAAGATTGCTCCAGATCTGCCAGATTATGAACGGAGACCCTTGGGATTTGGCTCCTGGTAAGTATGTTTTATTCTTGGGTCGTAATACATCACAGAGAAAAATCAAATAAACTTTATTCTTAAATTGTCTAGCCTCAAAATGCTTAAATCAACTGTGAACTGGTTACATTGATCCTACAAAGTGCAGTCTAAGAGGCTGTTCCCTATTTTGTGTGTGGTTAGCATCCCGGCCTCTACCTCCTAGATACCAGTAACACTGAAACGTTTCCAGATAGCCAAATAGTGCCACTATCCCTGCCTGTCAGGCCCCCAGTTAAATTCACTGCTTTGAATAACTTGAATACTAACCTTGGCTCTGCCACTGAAGAGATTTCTGACTTATAGCAGGTCACCTGGACGTTTGCTTCATTTCCCTTTATAAGTGTAAGGGGGGTTGGCTTTGTTGTATGTAGACATTACTTCAGGATCTTTTAGTCTATGAATCCCTTAGTGGCATAGCATGTGCTGCGTAAGATCATCTGTCTGCTTAGCACTCCCAATTGTGTGGAGCAATATAAGTATAGGAATTCAATTGATAAGTCTTTCAGAAGTTGAGATAGATATCCCAGTAAGGATGCTATGATGCTCAGGGACTTAACTCAGGAGAGAACGGCCCCGACTTTGTTTGGAACCTCAGGTTTTGCTGAGACCACAGTCCAGATGAGCTTGCTTTGCATTTTTCTAGACTAAAATAGATCAACAAATGTCTGTGTGGTTTCTAAAAGCAGATATAGCCAGGCATTGGTATGGTATATTAAATATGTATCATATTCAGAAAAGAGAATTTATTATAGCTTTAAGGCTTCATTAGAAATTATCAAAATGAAAGATTTAAGTGTTTCATATTATACAGGAGTACTCTGAAGCCGTCTGAAAATTGCACGTATATACAACAGGACTTGTCGGGTAAATAGAGTGTTATCCATGGGGACTTGAGTCCCACCCTTTGCTGCAGATTCCACCTCCCTTCGGGTCCTCCTCTCTCAGCTGAGCATGTGACATAGACAGCCATTACTCAGAAAATAGTTGTTGAATGAAAGAGACTCTGACTTAAGCAGACCAATGCTGCTTTCCTCCACGTAAAATCATCAGAAGATCTTTGTAATGACATTCCAGAGTGCTTAGTCTGGCTATTAGATCGAAGACTTGGACACCGAGGGATATTTGAATAACATCTCTAACCTAGTTGCTTAAGCGTAAGCTAATGCAGCAAAGAGACTGACAGCCACACTGTAACCACACCTACCGAGAACACCCTCAGTTACAGTCACACTGTAACCACACCTACGGAGAACACCCTCAGTTCAGTGTTCACCTCTGGGAGGACTGGCATGGGGAGAGGATGCTAAGGCCGTGGTAGATGAGCTGTGGGCAGTTGGTGGAGATTGAGCAACGTCCTGTGTCATGCATAGGCCTCTTGGAGGAGGAGGAGGATGTTGGCAGTGAGGACCACGAAATGACTGAGGTCTTACTGCCAACCTTTTCATTTCACCATCTGTTTTCTCTTTCTGTTGCTTTTTCTCCTAACTCAGTTGGTTGCTTTTGATATGGAAATAATTAGTTGTTAGGTGTGAACAAAAGCCTTGGTTTTCTTGTTTTAAGTTTTCATTAAAGGTATTTTATGTGGTACTCTAACAAGACTTAGAACAAATCAAAGTTGTCTTTTCTTTCATGTGTACACAATTGATTTTCTGTTGGAGTTGGTGATCTTTGGAAGGAAAGCTCCCCTCCCCTGAAATAGCAGGGTAGGAACATGAAATGGCTGCTGCTGCTGTGGAGTTTGAGTGGGAGCTGGCTAATGATGGTGGATGCAGGAGTGTGTTTGAAGACCTGCCTGAGGAGGCGGTAATGAATGGTGCGCTTTGATTGAGGGCTCAGTTACTGTTTGCAGGACCTGCTTCTCTGTGACCTGTTCCTTAGTTCTGAGACTGGCCTAATTCATTTTTGTATATACTGTAGTACATATAGAATTTAAAATACATAAAGTATTAGTTAAATTATGTGGCAAAAGACTTGAGTGCATATTTGCTAACAGATAAAGGGCTTGAATTAATGGAAGAATGTTCTTTCAGGTTTCTGAGTAAATGGGAAATGTAAATAGCATAAAGATGTCATTTCTCCCCTAGGAGTCAGACGTGATAGAACTGACACATTGCAGTCTCTGTCACACTCTCTAGTCATGTCACTCGTAATAATTAGGCTGCTTTCTAGATTTTCTATTTTTTTAGAGGCAAACTGTTGTTTCAGACATACTAGAAATTTTAACTTGTTACATATATGTCTATATAGCTGGCCCTCTGTTTCCATGGAGTCAATCAAGTGTGGGTTAAAAGTATTCAGGAAAAAAAGGGATGGACCTGTGCTAAACATTTTCACGTTTTTCTCATCATTATTTCTTAAACAATGCAGCATGGCCTCTACTTCATGCCCTGCATAGTATATTGATAAAGTGCTAGGCAGGTCATCAGTTTTGTTAGCGTGTGTCTATATTTTCACCCCCGCTTCCCCGTCAGAAGGCTTAAGCAGGAGGATGGCTTGAACCCAGGAATTTACACTCACCATAGACAACCCTATCTCAAACAAACCCTGCTGGGTAGGTGGTACATTCTTGTAATCCTAGCATGTAGGAAAATTATCCTCGCCAACATAGGGCATTCAAGGCCAGCCTAGGCTACATAAGACCCTTTCTTAGCAGCAACAACAAAACACACAGATGATATCCATAGACTTTATGGAAATGCTTTGATATCTTACATGGCATCATTTCAGTCTCCCTGGATTTGGGTATCTGAAGAATCTTGGAACTAGTACCTCGTGAATATTGAAGGGATACTTTAGATGTAAGATTTCATTTTGCTCCTCAGGTACCAGGGAATAAAATGTTGTACCTTCCTGTTTTTCTTTCAGAGTAACAGATTAATAAAATTGCGTTGTAGTTATTGACTATTCATTTGACGAGTAGGCATGGAGTCAGAGGCTCTTGGTTTTGAGTTTCTGTCTTCGTAGGGTAGTAAGCTGTTTAATTTCTCTGGGTTTCCATTTTCAGTGTAATCATTGTGCTGCTTATTACTCTAGTAATAGTCCTGAATCTGACCATAAAAACGTATGTAAATAATAGGCATGATAATCAGGCTAGGTAGAGTCCAGGCCTCCTAAAGAGTCCCTTAACTCAGCCGGGCGGTGGTGGCACACGCCTGTAATCCCATCACTTGGGAGGCAGAGGCAGGCGGATTTCTGAGTTTGAGGCCAGCCTGGTCTACAGAGTGAATTCCAGGACAGCCAGAGCTATGCAGAGAAACCCTGTCTCGGAGGGAAAAAAATAAGCGGGGGAGTCCTTTAACTCTTGGGACATTCAGGACAAATGATGACACATGCATAGATTTCAGTTCTTAGATTTACATATCTTTTGATCTTGTTTCTTATTTTGTTTATTTGTTTTGGTTTGTTTGTTTTTTGAAGATTTATTTATTTTATGTATGTGAGTACACTGTAGCTGTGTTCAAACACACCAGAAGAGGGCATCAGATCCTATTACAGATGGTTGTGAGCCACCATGTGGTTGCTGGGAATTGAACTCAGGACCTCTAGAAGAGCAGTCAGTGCTCTTAACCTCTGAGCTGTCTCTCCAGTTTTTGTTTTTTGAGACAGCATCTCACTATATAACCCTGGCTGCCCTGGAACTTGTTAAGTAGACCAGGCCGGCCTTGAACTCAAATCTGCCTGTCTCTGCCTCCTGAGTGCTGGAATTAAAGGTATGCACCATCTTGCCTAGCCAGATTTAACCATCGTTATGTTTGTGTATAATTTTTTTAATGACCTACAAGTTTAGCATAGTAGTACCTACCTTAACCCCTGCACTTGAAAGCAGGCAGAGGACCCTGAGCCTGATACCAAACAAAACTCTGTCTTTAACTATTAAATGGCATGGGAGTAGTGGCCAAAGTATATGATATAATTAATTATATAAAAATGTCTTTATAAAATACATTAATATTTGAAATAGTATGTGCCAATAAAAATAATTTATGTTTATTTTTTTTAAAAAAAAGACAATACTACACAAACCCCAGCACCCACAGAAATTTCTAGAAATTAATTTATAAAAATTCCAAATTTTTACTAATTTCCAGATACAAGTGTCCCCATCACCAGCCTGGTGAGTTGCTTTGTTTAGTGCACTGTGGTTTTCATTAGTGAGACATAGAGACTCAAGTCAGGTTTCTCTGTGTAGCCCTGGCTGTCCTGGAACTCACTCTGTAGACCAGGCTGGCCTCAAACTCAGAAACTGCCTCCCAAGTGCTGGGATTAAGAGTATGCTCTACCACTGCCTAGCTGAGACCTGGTTTTTAATAAGATAATTTTAAGCAGCTTTATGTTATTGACTAAACATATTTATTTCTGTTGATGTGACTACAAACCCAAACTAAGGAAACTCTAAGCCACTGGTAAGAAAAATCTATCTAGCGAGTATTGATAGAGTATTTATAATCTTAGCACCCAGGAGGGTCATGAGTTCAAGGTAAACTCTGGACTGCAGCGTGAACCTCTGGAATCAAAAAAGAAAGACCTGCTTCTCTTAACTCTAACCACTGAATTAATTTTGCTCAAAAAACCCTGATCTTTTAAAAGCAAGGGACCATCCTTTCTTCATACTAATATTCGTAACATCTAAGCCATCATGTGATGCTCAGTAAATGACTGACACACAAGCTCAGTTGAAGTGATGAAGTGCATATGCCAGGCAAGTTCCCTGCCATTAGGCTGTGTGACCTGCCTCCCAGGAGATGTTTCTGGGATGGCTGTGTACTTCACTAGGTAGCTCTTACACTTGCTCACGTTGCCCTGACTCTGCTGTGTTGAAATGCACAGGATACCTTAAGGTTGGGCTTTCAGACAAATCTTAGAAACATTACCAATAAAACAGCTTATTCATTGTATGTACTACCTTACCAACTTTGGTGTAATGTGAATTTTTAAATATAAAGTTAGAGAAATTTTTCTTTAGAAAAATAAGTTTATAATTATACTGAGAAGTGTTTTTACTTTTTGTTTTGTTTTTGCTTTTAAGTTAAATGATCTCTGTGGGGGCAGGCAGGGGAAAAAAAATACCAGAAGATAAGTATGCTTTTTCATGTATATCTTTTCATACTTTGGGCAAATAGATCTTTATTGCCTATAAAGTGGGACCTTTTGTTTGTCATTAAAGAAATAAATTTAAGCCTGGTGGTAGTATCACACAACTTTAGTATCACACTGCCTCCCAGTCAGTGCTCAGGAGGCAGAGGCAGGCAGATCTGAGTTCTAAGCCAGCCTGATCTACAGAGAGAGTTCCAGGACAGCCAGGGCTATTCAGAGAAACTGTCTCAAAAAAAAAAAAAAGGAAAAGAAGTTTATCAGACATACTACAGGGGTAGCTGGCTGACTGGGGACAGGAGTACTACCCTCCTCCAGTCACCTCTATCAATATAGAAAGTGACAAGCCTTTAAAGCTGCCTTGCGTTCACATGCAGGTTTGGTTTGTTTTACAAGTGAACAGAAATGTTCCAACTGTTTTACAGAGGTTAAGTGATAGTATCCAGTTGTCATTTTGTGTTCTGGTACATCATGACATGACTTTATAACTCATAAAAATTATGTTCATGAATCAAAATAATATGGAGTATCAAAGTCACTATCAGAAGAGCACTGTATGTTAGTCAGACATGCTAGTACATGCCTGTAATTTAGCACTTGAGAGATGGAAACAGGAGAAACAAGAATTCAAGGCCAATTTAGACAGAATAAAACCCTATTTTAAAGAAACAAAAACAATAACAAAAAAAACACCATTTATATTTTAAATTTACATTTTAAAGTTGTTTCTCTACCTCGGAAGATTTATTAGATAAAATACTAATACACTAATTTAATTGGATTTGTTATTTTTTTAGGTTTCTAATTAAGCTCCATCTTTAAAGATTCCTTTTAAGTATGTTTAAAAAGAAACAAAAAGTAAAGGTATAAATCTCCTGAAACTGTACCTCTAGGGCTGGGAGACAGCTCAGCTGAAATCTTAAGGACTTGAGTTTAGATCCCCAGCACCCACTTAAAAGTCTGGGCCTGGCAGTTCACATCTGTAATCCCTGCACTAGGGAGGCAGAGACAGGCGGGTCCCGAGAGCTTACTGGCCAATCATTCTAGCCAGTTCTGAGCTCCAGGTGTACTGCAAGACAATGCTGGAAAATAAAGTGGGGAGTAATTGAGGAACACACACACACACACACACACACACACACACACACACACACACGAATATCCTGCTGATCACAGAGATGATAGTAGCTATAAAAGAAAGAATAAGTTAAACTTCATCAAACCTGGGAGCAGCTATCCAGCCAAAGAAAGTGTTAGCAGCCATGACTGGGAAAATATTTGTAAAGCAACCTGTATCCAGATGTACAGCAAATACCTACAGCTTAGTAATAGACAACCCAATGAGAAATGAGCTTGAAAGGACTCTTCAAAAAGAAATTTATATGGTCAGTACATATAACAAAGTACTCAGTGTTGTTATTGGTCACAGGAATGCAAATTAAGACACTGACTATCCATATAGAGCCACAGCTGAAGAAAGGTGACGTAGCAAAAGTGAGGCTGTAGAGCAGCCAGGGGTCTCAGTCACTGCTCACAGAGGTGCAGGATGACCAGGGTGCTCAGTCACTGCTCACAGAGGTGCAGGATGACCAGGGCGCTCAGACACTGCTCACAGAGGTGCAGGATGACCAGGGCGCTCAGACACTGCTCACAGAGGTGCCGGACAGAGCTTTCAGTGCTTTCACAGCTCGGCTGAGACGTGATGTTCATACAGTAACCTCTGCCGGGTGGAGTGTGTAATTCTGTGAGTTTGGGGAACTAGCTACTCATTAGCCTCTGGCACAGCCAGCATGCACAATTCCATTTCCCTCCCCGCCATCAAAGCTAGTTGTTTTTTCTACCACAAGACCCAGCAGACAGCTGTCTGCTGCTGACAGTCAGTTTGGCCTGCCTCAGGGTCTTCCATGAGTGGAGTCAGGGTGTGGCATCTTGCACTGCTAATGCTTAGCAAAATATCTGAGATTCCTGATGGTTATATGTATCCTTAGGAACTGTTACTCAAATTTCCACACCAATTTAAGACCTAAACGCCTCAGAATGGTGGTTTTCCCTAACAATAATAACAAGATGACCAGAATTAACTACAGAGAAGTGTATGAAAACGTTCTGACAAATAGAAATGTCTTCTATTGTGATAGAATTACAAAGATACAGTATTTTGTAAAGGTTATACTGCTAATATTTAAATGTATGTAAATTTTATTTGGAAAAATATTACTAAAGATAAAAACAAGCCAAGTGTAGTGGCACACAAATCTAATCCAGCGCTCATGGGCAGCAGCACATGGATCTTTGTGAGTTCTGGGCCATCTTTGTCTACAGTGTGAGTTCCAGGACATCCAAGGTGGCGTAGTAGACCCTATCTCAAAACAGCATAAAATAAATTAAACTTAAAACAAAAGCAATGGAGGGATGTAGAGAATGGCTATAGGTTTAAAGGAAACAAAAATTACAGAATAGCACAGATGTCTGCAAAAGCAGACTAGAAGCTGTTTTTATGTGACTGGGAAAGGAGAGAATAGAGACAGAGCTTTGGATATTTAGAGGAAGTGAACAATCCCAGGAAAGGGGCAGAAAAACAAATGATAGTATGCCAAGCAGTGGGAGCCATGCAGAGAGCGGTGGAGGTGGGCAGAGGATTCAGAAGAGATTCTGGAGGTTGTACTTTAAGAATGAGCCGCAGCAGGGTGCTGGTGGAGGCTCATGCCGTCAGATTCAAGTAGCCTCATGATGCACCCTGGGGTCCTAGAAAAATGGTAACAATCCAAGCCCCAAAGTAGAAAATGGAAGGCCATTGTAAAGATTGGGGCAGAAGTTAATGAACTGCAGACTGAAAGGACAGCACATAGACTAAATAAGACAGACGTGCATTTGACAAATAATCAAGATTAACAAACCCCTGGCCAAATTAACCACTAGAGAGAGTAGAGACAGAAATTAGAGATACAGAAGGGGAGGTTACTACAGAGTTCAACAAAATATAGAGAATTGTTGGAGTATTATGTCCCAAAACCACAGAAGATCTCTTAAGTGGGTAAATTCCTAGATACTTATGACTTACAAAATTAAGAAGATATAAAAAACTTAGGGCAGTAACAATCAATGAGATTGAAGCTGCAATCAGGTGTCCAACAAAGAGAGGTCCAGGACCAGATAGATTCATGCCTAAATTGTACCAAATTAAAGAGGAGCTAGCACCAGTGCTGTCCAGTGACAGAGAAAGAATACTGCCAGACGTACCCCGGAAAGCCAGGATTTCACTACTGCCGAAGCCAGATGAGAGTGATGTTCTCGTTTGTGTGAGGACCTGTATTTGCGTGTGTGTGAAAGGATCCTGAGTGTGGAGGACGAGATCTTAAGGAAATGGAAACAGGGCAGTAGAAGACCTGTGATGAAAAGCAGAAAGAGGGTTAACAGGAGAAAGAAAACAACTGGGAGGGAGGGAAACAAGGAGGGAGGGATGTGAACCCATGATGGCAAGTGTGATGGCACCAAGTATGGAGAGGCTGTGAGATGAAATTCACTGCTTTGTAAGCTGACATTAAAAATGAGTGCAATGAAAACAAAATTGAGCAGTGGTGCTCTTCAGAGTGGACTCTGAGTTTGGGGGCTCATACTGCTCTGTTTACTGTGTTCCTGGTTACAGTTTTCTTCTTAAAAAGCTCAGAGAATGATCACTTAGCTCTAATAATTATGTGGCCAAGTGTCATGAGAGTGTTGGTTAATAAAATTGTGACTGGTTAATTTCAAATGCTACTTTAAAGATTATAAAACCTCATAGTAACAAGCAACACTTATTTTGGACAGCCATGAAGAACTGTACTCAGGCCGTCCTTACGGAGCCCTTGATTCAGGCTTCAATAGTGTGGATAGTGGTGATAAGAGATGGTCAGGGAACGAGGTAAGTGTTCTTCTGTACATGTGTTAAAACTCCTGATTTAGAAAAAGAAATTAAATTAACGGGAATATCTAAATTGGAATTCAATTTATTAGGTAAAATAGAGAAATGTCAAAAAGCAAAAACCCTACATAGTCCTGCCATCTGAGCAAAAACCCTACATA
>JANHMN010000011.1:17982396-17999523 GCA_030674055.1 Rhabdomys pumilio
GTTGATGTGGGTTACTGACATGACTCCCCTTGTCCCCTGACATGTTGATGTGGGTTACTGACATGGCGCCCCTTGTCCCCTGACATGTCTAAAATGAGACCTCTCTTGCAGCTTTCACGTTCCGACTTGGAACTTCATCAGAGGAGAGAGCAGTCTATTGAGTGCACTCGGAGAGAGGCACAGCTTGCTGCCCTGCAGTACGAGGAGGAGAAAATAAGGACCAAGCAGATTCAGAGAGATGCTGTCCTAGACTTTGTCAAAGTAAATCCTTTACCATCATTGATGGGTACTCTTGAAGTTAGGAGAAGAAAATGTTTGTTCATTTTATTTTCTTATCAGTTATTCTTGCGTTAGTTAAAAGGAGTTTAGATTGAAGATGGCAAAAGCTAGGAGAAAACCATGAGAAGAGAGATCCTACTGAAAAACCCATCTATGCATGTTAGAGCAGTCTGGGAAGAAGCAAGAGGAGAAAATGGAATAGAAAGTAATCACAGTAATTAGACTGGTACAAAAACAAAGGTGGAGCCTCCAAGTTTAGTTGGCAGTGTTGCCAAGGAGAATCGGAAGCATCTGAGTTTGTGTCTACATGTGTCACTGTGTGCTGTACTGAGCTGTTGTGTGTCCCTCCCCCCACTGTGTATGATGCTAAACATGATCTATTAATAATTGTAATATTACATGGCAGGTGCTATGCCATTCATAATCTAAGTATGTGGGAAATTTCTAAATTGATGGGTACGGAGCAATGAATAAATCATTGAAGAGAAACTTAAAAATGAAGGAAGTAAAAGAAATAAATAGAAGGACCCAAAGCAAGGTTTTAATGAGAGTCCACTTTAAGTCTGTGAAAGCAAAGAGGAGCCAGAGTCAGAAGACAGGTGTAAGTCTCAGCCACACTCCTTACTGTTCAATGTCTCAGATCCTGGATTCCCAGTTTTCTCTGCTTGTGGTATTTGTTTCTCTTACAGAATGAGAAACATCACTTAAGATCATGTGTGTAAGAAGACAGTCCTGGCACTGGATGTGTAGCTGGGTTTGGGAAGTAGACAGTGCTCTCCTAGCAAGCATGCATCCTAGATTCTACCTTAGCACTGCTTAAACCAAGTATGGAGCTGCACACCAAAACCCTAGCACTGGGGAGAGAGAGTCAGGAGTCAGAAGTTCAAGGTCATCCTTGACTACCTAACAAGTTTGAGACCAGTCTGTACTACGTGTACACTGTCTCAAAAAAGAAAAAGAAAAACCAGGTGTAGTGGCACATGCCTCTATCCCAGCACTTGGGAGCCCCCCACCCCCAACCAAAGAAAAAGAAAAGAAAAGAAATTTCAGAAGACTAGTTGTGTACGAATGTTTATTTGTCAGAATAACAGAATTAATGAATTGGTGAAAATATCTCGTTATTAAGAAATTATAGCCAGGTGGTGGTGCATGCCTTTAATCTCAGCACTCGGGAAGCAGAGGCAAACAGATCTTTTGAGTTTGAGGCCAACATGGTCTACAGAGCAAATTCCAGGACAGTCAAACCACAGCACAGAGCAACCCTGTTTTAAAAACCCAAAGAAAAGGAAGAAAAAAGAAATTATAAATTTACTTTTGAAAATTGAGTGTGATGTGGCAGTGGTCTGAGTTAAGTTTCTATATACAGTTGAAAGTACTTGTTATTTGTCTGACAGAAAGCTAACTTATTAGCACGGATGTGCTATGTAAAGCCATTTGAGAGCATCGTCACGTGGTGCTCTGAGTGTAGATGTGTAGGCTTTAATGTTTTCTATTACTGCTCGTAGAAGTCTGACAGTATAGTTTATTGTGGTTCTTCATTTAAGCTAAAATGTTTAAGGCAGGAGTATCATCTTCTCAACTAGTAAATATGAAAAGTAAATTGATGTGATCCATTTAATTAAATGGAATGTATAAGTTCCAGTGTTGAGATTCTAACTAGCTTCCTCTTTCTGGGGCTATAGCAAAAAGCATCACAGAATCCACAGAAACAACAGCCCCCTGGAAATGGTGAGGTAAGTCCATATAATTACTTTTTTTTCTTTTTTTCTTTTGGAATTTGTTGTTTTGCAATGGAAATAAAATATCTGCCATGTGGTTATCATGTTTTCAATGATCAAATGTTTAAATAATGAGAAAATGACTTTTGGCTGGTGTAGTGGACATACGCCATCACCCCGTCCCCTGGAAGGCAAGAGGCGAAAGAGTTCAAGGCCAGCCTAAGCTACATAGTGATTTTTAGGCTAGCCTGAGCTATATAGAGAGACACCCCCATCTCAAACCAACCTGCTCCCTAAAATTGTCTGCCCCACCCCATTAAATTCTACATATGAAGGAAAATAAGGTACAGGATAAGGAAGGAGGTTGTGAGAATATAAAGATTAAGCTTATAGATTAAGCTTGTGCATCAACCATCTAGAGATTTTTCCATCCCCTTCCTCATCTGCAGTCTGATCATCCTTCGATGGTGAGTGGCTTTGGTGCGCAACCAGAGAGACTGTAGTGTTTCGGCCTCGGAGCTGACTTCCTTGTTACAACTCATACATGCTAGTTCTAGATTAGTTGGTACAGTGTCATTACAAGTTATTTACAATTAATTGCTTTAACTGTTTAAATTTTATGTGTCTGTTTTGGTCTGCTAAAATGAAAATTACTAAATGAATATTATTTTAGTGAAGTTGACTTTCATATTGACCAGTGTACCTTATTTTCCACCTCCTGTAGTTTCAATTTATGAGTATTGCTTTATTTGACTTTTTAAATACATTATTTGAAAATTTAATGTAAGTGGGGCAAGATGGATCATCGAGTCCTGGCTTTTTCTGCCAAGCCTGATGACCAATTTGAGTTTAATTCTTCAGACCCCACTTGGTGGAAGATGATTCCCACAGGTTGTCCTCTGTGCTGTGGCACATGCATGTGGGTGAGAACGCGCACACGCACACGCACACAATGAATGAATGAATGAATGAATGAATGAATGAATGAATGAATGAATGAATGAATGAATATGAAGCCTGGTGTGGCACTTTCTGCATCACATTGTTTCTGCAGCATAGGTTCTTAGTCCCTGCGTGAGTTGCTTGTGTGTGAGTTCTGTGTATGAGGGCACGAGACCTGAAGCATCCTTCCTGCATCCTCACTTGTCTTTCTTCACAGTGATAACTATGTAAACTTTTTAAAGAAAGATTTATTTATTTTATTCATATGAGTACACTGTCGCTGTCTTCAGACACACCAGAAAAGGGCATCAGATCTCATTATGGTTGTGAGCCACCGTGTAGTTGTTGGGAATTGAACTCAGGACCTCTAGAAGAGCAGTTAGTGCTCTTAACTGCTGAGCCATCTCTCCAGTCCCTATGCAAACTTTTAACAACCAAAGCTTGATGAGATTAATGCATGTTTTTTTCTAAGTCCAACATTTTTTTTTTGAGATGATGTTTCATGTTTGAGCCCATCCAGGACTCAAGCACACTATGTAAAGTGATGACCTTGAATTTCTGCCCTTCCCGCCCTCAGTTCCCAAGTGCTGTGTGTCAGCAGACCAGCTAACATTTCCTCACTTGTCTGAGAAAGCCAATGAAAAGATGCTTGGACCAGAGCTCATTACTCTCAGGCTTACTTTTGTCATTGGTTTACAAAAGGACCACAGACTGTTTGTGCACAGCTACGTCAGCACCTCTCAGCTCTCTGTCCTGTGAGCCTGAGCTGGAGAAGGTGCGTAGGCGGGAAGGTGTCTAGGAGGAAGTCAGTACTCAGAATCACCCGTCCGACTGTGATGGCGCCTGTGGTCCTGTGTCTCAGCGTCTTGGGATGTGTCCTTCATGCATTGCTTTCCTGTGTGTGTTGCTGTGGGGTGCGTCACCGTTTGTTTTTGACATTGCTTATTTTCTTCACCTTCCCAGTGTCCTTTCCCATCCAGAAGGTCTCAGCACACTGATGATAGTGCCTTGCTAGTGGTAAGAGAATGCCAAATGGAGTTTACATGTTTTCAGTGTAACTGTTGTGCTTTTCACTCAGAATTGATGTAAATACCATAAAACATGATGGGCAGGCACCGTAACTAAATTATAAATAATCAGAACTCTCTCTGTTAACTTTACAATCTAGCCATGCTTCTAGAGTTTGACTCATACATCTGTCTAGTGAAACTAAGGGAAACCATTTGCATTGAGAACCCTTCTGGCTTTATATGTGATGAGACGTATGTAATAATTAGTTTTTTAAATGTCTTTTCTAATTTTGAGGCCACATAGTTGATCATTAATTTGGCTCCTGTGTGTTAAGTGGAGTCCCACACTCCATGACACTAATTACATGTGACAACCTATTTTATCGTGTATTTGGTTTCTGTTATTTTCATTTTTACAGAATGTTCTCCCACCCCTTGCAAATACAAGCTGCATCACACACTCACGCTGGCTTGTCACACATGCATGCTGGCACTGGTTGCAGAAGTAGTGACAGAGACTTCACTTACAGAAGTGAAGTTCAGGTTCTCACAGTGAAGTTCTGCCATGCTCACCTTCGTCTCCTGATGGCTGTGAACACAGCTGTACTGCGTTGCCTGCTCTTCATCCACCCAAAGTGGATGGACCATGAAGGCTTTATTTAAAGTCTTTTTAACCAGTCTTGGAAGAGAATTACCATTTATAAAATTGCATTTCCCATCATGTTTTATGCTACTTTTTCATAGGTTTTATTTATATATATATTCAAAAGTTTTGTCTGTAGTAACTCCTGTCTTAAGTGCTAGACACTGCCATAGTGTGTGTGTGTGTGTGTGTGTGTGTGTGTGTGTGTGTGTGTGTGTGTAAGCATGCGTGCTTTAGAGGTTCTTACAATATAACTTGCATTGTGCTCAGATTTCTGTATATTCTACTGCCGTCATTTCTAGTAAGATGGACAAAGCACATATCAACTGTGTCTTAAATGTGACCATGAGGAGCAGCCTCTGAAATGTTAGCAGAATTTCACTGCCACAAAGAGTGAAAACTTATCTTACATAGGAAATAGTATGGTTTCTGATGCCAGTTAGTTATCTTGCTCAATTCTCACAGCCCCGCGTTCCCTGGCTACTCCAAGTCCATCTCAAGGCTCACTTTTTTTTCTTTTTTCTGTTTTGGCTTTTCAAATATGAAAATCCCTGTCCTCAGATCTTTGTAAATGCTGTTCTCTGCATGGACTGCTCCATTCCTTGATTGATTTGTACTCAGTCATCAGGGATCTGCCTGAGTATCACATTTTAACAACGGCTTTTCTGGGGCTGAGAGATGGCTCAGCAGTAAAGAGCACTGACTGCTCTTGTAGAGGACTTGGGTTCATACCCAGCAGGCATGTGGTGACTCACAACTATATGTGACTACTGCCAGGGGATCCGATCCCTTCCCCCGACCCCTCCAGCAGGCATCAGGCACATACATTGAGACAAAACACTCAGGAATCATTATGTATAGAGAGCGTGAGAGAGGCACTGTGATTATGAAGAGATGTCTCAGTGGGTAAAATACTTGCCTTGCGTGATTAAAGACTTGTCTTTGATTCCAGCACCCACTTTAAAAAGTCAGGTATGGGGGCTGGAGAGATGGCTCAGCGGTTAAGAACACTGACTGCTCTTCCAGAGGTCCTGAGTTCAATTCCCAGCAACCACATGGTGGCTCATAACAATCTGTAATGGAATCTGATGCCCTATGTACTCATATACATAAAATAAATCTTAAAAAAAAAAGTCAGGTATGGTGGCACATGCTTGTAATTCTTGTACTGTGGGCTGTGTGCAGGCGGGTTTACAGGGTGTACAGCAACCCTGGGGCTTGCTGGCTAACTAGCCTAGCCTACTTGACAGACGCAGTGAATAAAGCACCTGCTATGCAAGAGTAAGGACCTGAGTTTGAATCCCTAGAACCTACATAATGCTGCAAACAGTAGTGCATCTGTGCTCCCTGTGATCCTACAGTGAGAGTGACGTGGACAAGCTCTTTGTAACCCAGTTCTACAGCACCTGAGGACAGACACCCTGTCTGAGCACGGTGGAGCTGAGGACCACACTTACGGCTGTCCTCTGACTCCATCATGGTACTAGTGCACCCACAACTCTGCAGACACAAATGCTTACATACATACACATCATACACATGCAAGGTTGGTTTAAGATGTCTGTATGTTAGGGGAAACGTGAGTTCTGAAACATCCACATGTCTTTTTTTCTATGTCTTATTAGAAGCTCTAGAACTAGAATAATGCCTCTGCATTCTAGATTAATGTGGCCCGAGGTCTTAAGAGTATTCTGACTAATACAGGTGGGAAAGTCGTGTTGTGTAAGTGATTGCATGATGCAGGTGTCCCTGTCTCTTCTGTCCCAGCTCTGTTAGTGTCTCAGTCACCACATTCAGTTTGTTGATGACCTTTCCTCTACCAGTTTTACTGCTTAGCTCTGCCTGCCTACCATTTGCTGATTCAAATGCTGCCCTTTGTTTCTTCTCTCCTTGTTTGAAATGTAGTCGCTGTCAGGGTTGGATGGAGTGAGCTGCGTGGCTACCCGGCCTCGTTCTTCTGCCTTCACACCTCTTAAGGTATGTCTTGTTGCATTAGTGAATCAGAAATTTTCAGGAAGGGGGTCTTCAATTTTCAGTAGATTGGTATAACAGCAGGCAAGGCAGCCTCAAGTCTCATGGATCATACCTAAAGTTATAGATGTGTGTGTCAGTACTAGTGTCACCACTAGTCCAGCAGTGCATATTGCAAGGGGAACTTCACATTTTCAAGAAAACGTGCCTCCCTTCCATACCTGTCTGAGTTTGGGACATGAGAACAGGCTCCTGTGTATCTGTGGCACACTTGCCTTCCAGGCTAGATGGTCTGGTAGCTGGAATGCCCTCTCTTCCTTTTGATGAGGTAGGTGATGAAGAGGAGGGCCAGCCATGACAAGGCCCCACCCACAGCATGAGGATCAGCATGTTTCCACCCTGCACACATTCTTCCACAGACCCAAACCTGTCTCTTTCATCCATGACAGCCTAGACTTGAATGCTGAAGACATCCAGGGAAGCGCCTTGGTTACGTAGATATGTTCCTCAGTGTAGTACCTGTATGAGTTCTCAATAGCAGCCTTCAGAGCTGTCCGAGAACTGCTGGCCATGTTTAATGTGGGCTCTCATCAGGAACAGTTTCGTGCAATTGGATTCCTTACAGGAAAAGCAGGAGAAATTTGGATTAGCACATACCTTTAATCTCAGCACTCAGGAGGCAAAGGCAGGAGGATCTCTGTGAGTTTGAATCCAGCCTGGTCTACAAGTGGAATTGTAGGACAGCCAGGGCTACTACACAAAGAAACCCTGTCACAAAAACTTTAAGGAGGAAGAGGAGGAGGAAGAAGGTTTCTCTTCCAGTGTATATTTCTCAGTGATTGTTTTTGCCTTTGATGATTCTTTTTCACAGTGTTTGGAGGGGCTAGTTAGAGCTTTAAAGAATATATTATATAAATAAGCAAGCAATCTGTCTTTAAGAAAAAGTATAAATCAGTAAATTTCACTAACCTTTCATTTTTAGATTTAGTTTGAAGGCAAATTGCATGCTTTTTTTTTACATCTACTATGTTACTAAAATATGGAACTGTCCTTTCTTGAGTAGTAACTGCTGATGTGCCTGTGTCTCCACAGAGCGATGACAGAGTTGATGTCACCTCAAGCTTTCCTATGACAGAGACAGGTAATCGAAACAAAAGTGATGTAATATGATTTTTTTTTTGGTGGGTGTGAGAGAGAAAAACAGAGTTTTGTTATATAGCCCAGGGCCAGAACTAATGGCTCTACTGACTCATTCTCTCAAAACCTGGGATTACAACAGTTGCCTGTCACCAGTCTCAGCACAGTTATTCTTTACCAGAATTTGTTTCTCTGTGTGTGTGTGTGTGTGTGTGTGTGTGTGTGTGTGTGTGTGTGTGTGACAGAGAGTGGGGGAAGGAGAGATTCAGACAGGCAGGCAGGCAGACAGACAGACAGAGATGAAAGTCTCATGTAGCCCAGGCTGGCCTGTAACTGGGAATAAAGATAAGCAGTATTCTGCAGCTCCCGGTTCTGGCTCCCACTCCCGAGCACTGTCTGTCTGTCCTACCTTGCCTGGTTGGTTTCATTAGTGCTGGGGAGCAAACTGAGCAGCCCAGGACTTCACACAAGCTAGCCAAGCACTCTACCAATGGTTGGAGCCACACCCCAACCCCTCTTGACCAGAACTTCTGCTTTTACTAGTTGGCCATGTGATAAGAAAGAATGAATAAGAATTAGCAAGGATATAGGTTTGCAAGAGACTAAGTATTAACTTAAATTAACTAAGTATTAAAGTTAAGTGTACTAGCTTTCAGTATGCATTTGTTGATATACTAAAAATAACAATTTTAAAGCTAAACAAGCAGCTTTACTTTTTACCCAAGCTTTTCATTAACGAGCAGAATCACCGTCTTTCTAAACCATTGCCATGTTTGATTTGATTTCCGTGACATTCGTCTACATCATCTTTGATTTGCGTCTCATCTCCTTTAACATCCTCGTGCTTTTCCGTGCTGCTGTAGTCCATCATTCCCCTGCATACTCTCTTCCTGCTGCTACCCAGAGGAATCAGCCCCAGCGCCCTGAGAGCTTCCTTTTCCGAGCTGCTGTCAGGGCAGAAGCTCACAAAGGTAAGTGCTGGCGACTTTAAAGGCATGGCAGAGTGGGGATGGCTTTGCACGGTGACATGAACTCTACATGCCCTTCAGCTGCAGACCTAGCTGTCATCTTGGTAAAAATACTAACTCTGCAGGTGTCTGACCTCACGACCATTAAGTCAGGAGCATCTTGGGTTTTTGTTTGGATTAAAAACTTTCTTAGTAGTATATAAAACATTTTATAATGTTTCAACTATTCATGATGATACATACCTGTAATCCCTACATTTAGGAGGCTGAGGCAGAATTGATTTTAAGGCTAGCCTAGGCTACATTTCAAGATCCTGTCTAAAAGCCAAAATCAAAAACCAGATTAAACAGGTAAACTTGTTCTTTCAGAGAACATCCTTCCCCTATTATGAATTCTTTCTTAGATCGTTCTGTGTCAATAACATTTGTGTACCTATTACCAGCAATTGTACTTTGAGAAATATACGTGTGTTAAACAAAAGATAGGTACAAAAACATTGACAGCGATGGTTTTTATAATGTGCCATATTTAATGCTCACAAGTAGAAAGGGGAGGAACCGTGGTTTATCTGTCCAGTGAATGTCATGCAAGTAGTGAAAATTTTACACGCTAAATACTGATTATCTAGAATGTACAGTACTGATACATCTATAATGCTGATCAAAAGCTGTACACAGAGAATACACACAATATTGTTTAATTTATAGAAATGTCTCAAAATGGAAAAAATAAATTTCTGGTGTTTAAGGTAAAGATACTGGCACCCTTCGGGTTCAGTGGGCAGAGAATATGCCAGAGGCTTTGAGGTAAAAATGGACTCAGCACTGAGCCATTGCATGTTGTGAGGTCATTTATTGGCCTATATTTAGAACTCCGTAATTTTCCATATATGTGGCATTTGTCAATAAAATCATTTGTAGATGGATATAATTCAAACTAAATTATTAATACTGTTTTGCCATTATATTGTGTATTTGAAATTTTCAGCTGGTCCTTTAGTTACTGTCTAGCCACTACCCCTTTCAGTTTATTCAGTAGACCTGTTCTTTCACTTAATAATACTTTTTTTAAAAAAGGAAACCTTTGTTATTTTACTTCATGTGTGGGTGTTTTGCGTGCGTGCGTGCGTGCGTGCGTGCGTGTCTGTCTGTCTGTGTGTGTGTGTGTGTGTGTGTGTGTGTGTGTGTGTCTGTGTGTCTGTGTGTCTGTGTGTCTGTGTCTGCCACACGCCTGAGGAGGTCAGTATAAGGCACCAGAACCCTGGAGCTGGAGTTACAGATGTTTGTGAGCCACCTTGTGGGTCTTCTTTTTGGTTTTTTGAGACAAGGTTTCTCTGTGTAGCTCTGGCTGTCCTAGAACCTCAGTATAGACCCAGCTGGCCTCCAACTCAGAGATCAATCTGCCTCTGTGCCCTGAGTGCTGGGATTAAAGTTGCCAAACCTGGGTCTTCTGTCTATAAGATTAGCAAAAGCAGGAAATGCTGTATTGGCAAGGAAACTTGCCAGACTAATGGATTTTTCTATCGCTGGCAGTTGACCTCTCTGTCTCATGTTTTCCAGGTCGTGCATCCCCGCTTCTCCTGCCCTCTGCACCTGCAGCTGATACTACAGATTCCATAACGAGGCAAAGGGAAGAAGAGCTCAAATTAATAGACCAGCTACGGAAAGTGTGTGCATGATCGCTGCACTGCCCTTTGCAATGCCATTGCTATAGCCCACATCCGTTTGGTAACATGCCCACTTGGCCACCATTGCCATAAAGTCAGTCACGTCTACTGTGACGTCCACTGTATGCTGCATTCTGTGACAAGTGCAAGAGAAATTTCACTACTGAGGAAACTCCTTTAAAGTTTTACTGAGAAAATTAGATGAATAATTCTAAAAGTTCATGTTCTAGCCATGCTCCTTTCCCTGTTTCTGTTTCTGCTTTTCATAGTGTTGAAGGCACTCTCAGAAGAGTGGTTATAATGTGTCCGTGCCAGGCATGGTAGTCCACGAGTGTAACCATTCAGTTACCTGAGGTTAACAGGTCACCAGTTTAAGACCAGACTGTGCTCCGTAGTGAGCCCCTTTCTTAAGAGAGGATTTATGCACATGTGCACATGCTTAAAGCAGATGTGCATGTTGAGGGATTGGGTACTTTATTTTGGAATTGAGCAAGAATCCAGTTAGAGTTTATGTTTTTGTTTGTTAAGACAGATTCTCTCTATGTAACTCAGGCTGGCCTTGACTCTCAGTCTCTCTCCTTGTGCCTCTCTAGTCCGGAATTACAGGCATACACCACCATACAAGGACTTAGTGGTTTCCTAAACCAATTATTATAGTAATTTATTTTGTGCTTTTGTACCATTGTGATCTGGCTGTGATGAATACATTCTGACTCTGTAACTTACTGACTTTAGTTAGGAGAAAAATGGACAGTGTAGTATCTTAAGTTCTTTTCTTTTCTGGAGTTTGTTTTATTTTGTTTTTTGGTTTTGGTTTTGGTTTTTGGTTTTGTTTTAAGACAAGGTCTTTATAGTCCTGGCCAGCCTAGAACTCACTGTGCACCCCAGACTAGCCTCAGACTTCTGTAATTCTTCTGTTGCCCTAGCATCCTAAACATTGAGATTAGAGACATAGTAATCCTTCTGCATCCTAAAGGCTGGGATTGCAGGCGTATGTCATCATGTCCAGCTTTTCGTCTGTATTTCTGACGATCTTTGTATCCTCTGTGGTAGCCACTCTTCAGTTAATACATGGGACCTCCTGTCCTTGCAGCACATTGAGCACCGGCTGAAAGTCTCTTTGCCCTGTGACCTTGGAGCAGCTCTCACTGACGGGGTGGTGCTTTGCCACTTGGCCAATCACGTTCGGCCTCGATCTGTCCCAAGCATTCATGTCCCATCTCCAGCTGTGGTAAGTAGTGATCCAGGTAACATTGACTATTATTCATCAGACACTTTTCAGCTCATTGGAGTCATTGTGCTGGAAGCTAGCAAAGCAGATACCAAGGGCCCAGTCCCCACCTTCCTGTTATCACTTTGACTAAAGAAAAAGCAGACACATGAAGAATAATCTACAGCATGTATTGAATATTATAAGACGTGTATGAAGTGTGCTATGAAGATACCAACGGGACCAGCTAACTACCTAGAGAATTCAAGGAAGCCTTCTAGAGAAAAAGTTGCACTAATTCCATTATAAAGTATGGGCAGGAATTGGCCAACTAGCAACTTAAATCAAGGAATTGTTCAGCTGTTAAGAATAGATGACCCTCAGAGTGAGTGTGAGGGTGCAGATGACCATGTAAGTCCCAGGCTGTGTTTTAGAGGTTTGCATTAGTGTAAATAGTGGGCACCTTTTGAAAATGCTCACCGGGCGGTGGTGGTGCACGCCTTTAATCCCAGCACTTGGGAGGCAGAGGCAGGCGGATTTCTGAGTTCGAGGCCAGCCTGGTCTACAGAGTAAGTTCCAGGACAGCCAGGGCTACACAGAGAAACCCTGTCTCGAAAAAAACCAAAAAAAAAAAAAAGAAAGAAAGAAAGAAAGAAAGAAAGAAAGAAAGAAAATAAATGCTTGTTGCTTGCTCAGCAGGCATAGCAGTACGATGCGCTGTGAGAACTTCACTAGGGAGGCTGGCAGGACGGCTCAGCCGATAAACAGTCAGCAAGCCCCACAGCCTGCTTCGCAGTGATGCAGGAGAGATTCACCATGCAGAAAGGGCTCTTTGTACTTCTCTGTCCATTTATGGACAACAGTTTGCTGACCTGACCCCTGGCCCCAGGCTGGAGCCAGGCTTATGACTTACGTCTACAGCTGGCTCCTCTGTTGGCAGGATCCTTGGAGACATCTGTTGGCAGATGTCTTGGAGCTCACCTATCGTTAGTACCTCTGTGGAATCAGGAAGTGTGTCACTAGGAGGCATTCTCCTTGAAAGTCCAGTCACTTAGGAACCAGACATTTTAAATAGCAGGGTTTATCCCAATGTCATGGGGTTTTTAAAGAAAGTTTAGATCCACCTTTACAAAACAGTGGAATCGTGGCTGGAGAAGGGCTCAAGAGGTTAGTCAGTCTGCTCCTGAAGAGGAGCCGGGCTGGGTCCAGTACCTACATGGTGGCTCACAACCAAACAAGCAAAGCAAACACATAAAATAAGATAAATAAACCTAAGAAACAAGGAAGAAAACGAGACAGTGGTATGATAAATACTAGTCAGGGCTGGAAAACAAGGACCATAGGAAAGAAATCCATCATCATTTAAAGTAGGAAGTCGGCTGATCCCGCCAGCAGTGGTAGGAACAGGTTCCGTTGTGGAACTACCTAGTCTTTCTTCTTTGCTTCCAGGTGGGGGAATTAAGCTAAGTAGGATAGCCGCTCGGCCTTACTAACTTGGGAAGCACGCTACCTCTTAGAAGAGGGAGCAGGCGTGTGGGCACTGTTGTTCTTCCTATCTAGGGTTTTTATTCTTTAATTATGCATGTGTACATGTGAATATGGATCCATACATAGGAGTTCTGTCCTGACTGAGTCTGGAAGAGGGTGCCAGGTCCCCTGGAGCTGGACTGACAGGTAGTTGTGAGCTGTGTGATTGCTGGGGCTGAACTGTGGTCCTCTGCAAGAGCAGCCTCCACTCTTACCCTCTGAACCATTTTTGCAGCCATTAATAGCAGTCTCAAAATAAGGTCACTCTATTATACATGCTTATTAAGGCTTTAGGAATGATTTAAAAGGGTTTCCTCATATTTTAAGAGAAAGGTTTTTAGAGAGAAAGAGAGAGAGAGAGAGAAAGAGAGAGAGAGAATATGTGTGTGTGTGTGTGTGTGTGTGTGTGTGTGTGTGTGTGTGTGTGTGCGCGCGCACGCATGTGCCCAAATGATTTTATGTGCATCACAGGAGCCCATGGAAGCCAAAAGCGAGCACTGGATGCCATGGAACTGAAGTTAGAGGCGGCTGTGCGCCGGCTTACGGGTCATTCCAGCCCTCTACTTCTAAATGCAATTTTTAATGAAAGCAAGTTTTAAAATTAAAGTTTTTGAGCCAAGTGAGGTGATACAGTGTTGCAGGGGATATTTGGTCACACTGTGAACCCCAAGATTGTGTTATTTACTGAAAAACTGTTTCTTGTTGTGGTGTGGCTCAACCTTAGTGCACACCTTTAATCCTAAGCAATGAAGGTAAAGCTAGTTTGTAGAAGGAAGCAGCCTTGATTGAGGATGATGTCTAATTGAGTGGAAGATACAGTAATGAATCAGAAAGATTTGACAGAATTGGATATGCCCAACACTTAGAGTGAAAACAGAAGCTACCTAACAGAGAACAGCACAGAGAGAAAGAGAAGAAAAGGAGGAGACAGTTTTATGAAACAGTTGTAGAGAGAAGTTGCAGACAGAGACCAAGCTAGACACAGGTGAAGATAGAAAGAATCAAAAGTGGCCGGGCGGTGGTGGCGCACGTCTTTAATCCCAGCACTTGGGAGGCAGAGACAGGTGGATTTCTGAGTTCGAGGACAGCCTGGTCTACAGAGTGAGTTCCAGGACAGCCAGGGCTACACAGAGAAACCCTGTCTCGAAAAACCAAAAAGAAGGAGAAGAAAAAGGAAGAAGGAGAAGGAAGAAGGACGGAAGAAGAACCACTACCAAATGGGAAGAAGCCAGAAGATTAGAACAGATTGTCTGAGTTACTTTCAAGCCAAGCAGAACAGTTCAGGAGCTGCTGAGAGAAGCCAGAGAGCTGAGTTGAACCAGCCAGCCAGTGTCAGAAAGAACTAGGAAGAGGTGAGCTTATTCAGCAGCAAGTCTCAGAGGCTGAAAACATTCTAGGCCTAGATTAGATTGTATGGAGGTTGGAAGCTTCCAGGACTAGGCCTAGGTTAGCAGAGCAGAAGAATGAAAGATGTTTTTACAGTACACACCTTTAATTCTAGCACTTGGGAGTCAAAGGCAGGTAGATCTCTGTGAGTTTAAGACTAGCCAGGTGAGCTTGGGCCAGTCAGGGCTTCTTTCAAGACCTGGTCTCAAAAACAAACAAACAAATATAAAGTATTGGAATCATTAAAAGGCGCAACAGGTAGAGCTTGCAACACGAGGTCGATCCCTGGCACCCACACAAAAGTACTCACGGTTGCTTCTCCTGCTGTCTTCTCTCCTAAACTCAGACCAGGCCCTGACCAGTCTTGCCCACTGGAAGTGTGTGTGCGATACTTGTGTCTCCAACCTTGTGAGGCAGAAAGAGAAATTGGCATGTGGCGAGATGGATGGATATGCCAGAGTAAAGCAGTTTGTCCTGTCAGATTTGTGAGGGTTTTTTGTTGGATTGGGTGGTGGTGGTGTTTTGTTATTTTTTTATTTTGTTTTGTTTGAAACAAACAGGGTCTTACTGTATAGTTCTGGCAGACCTAGAACTATGTAGACCAATATGGCTACAAACTCACAGAAACCCACCTGCCTTCATCTAAGTCTGGGATTAAAAGTGTGCACTGCTATACCCAGCTAGTTTTTGTCTCCTTTAGCCAAGGCTGGCCTTGAACTCTGTCTCCCTGCCTGTACCACATTCTGGGGTTCCTGACATATCTGACCACACTGGCTCTGCACGCTCTTTATTTGGGCCCCTTTGCCCAGTAGCTCCTCCTAGCAGCTTTCCCCTTTGCCTCTCAGTCCAGCTTGCCTTTCTCTGGAGCTAAAGAAGCCATGCATCCTGTATCTATGCACGCCTCTTGGCATAATCAGGAGCAGCCTTAGAGCCCGTTGTGAAGTAGCAGGTAGAGAATCCCAGGCTGTTCTGTACCGTCTGTCAGGAGCTCATGACTGTACAGTTCATGATTCATCTTTCCCTGCCTTTTCACTTCAGTTAAGAGTCTAGCATTGACAAGGATAGGAACTGTGCCAAATTGTTATTCTGTCAACTTGACACAAGGCAGTGGCACCTGGGAAGAGGAACCTCGATTGAGAAAACACCTCTACCAGATTGGCCTGTAGAGAATTCTGTGCTCCATTTTCTTTATTAATGACTGATACAAGGGCCCAGCCTACTGGGGACAGTGGTGGTCCTGGCTTTTATTTAAGGGGGAAAAAAAAAAAAAAAAGGCAAGCTGAGCAAGCCATGGATGGAGAGCAAGCCAGTATAAACCTAATTCTTCTGACGTCTCTACTTCTACATTCAGTCCTGATGCCAGGTTCCTGCCCTCCTGGAGTTCTCCTGCCTGGCTTCCCTGATGATGGATCCCAAAGTGTAAAATGAAGTAAACTCTTTCCTCTCCAAGATGGTTTTGATCATGGTGTCTGTGGCAGCAGGAGAAAGCCGCCCAGGGCAGGCACCCTCCTGTACGCGGAGTCCTGTTGTCTTTTGAAGGTCCTTTGCAGGTTGTTCCGTCTGAACTGGGCAGTGAACTGTCCGTTCCCTTCCCTCTGGCTGGTTGCCTTTTCATTGTCTGTGACAAAGCTGATCTCTGCCCTGCCTGCCTTTGCCCGGTCAAGACTCCAGCACCCTCTTTCCTTGCTTTTGTTTCTTCTAATGACAAGGAATTATGTCTCGTGTTTGCAGAAACCTCAGACTTTACACGGGAAGTCTTTTGTTTTGTAGAGATGGTACAAGTGTCCATGCACTTAGCTAATGTAAAAATGCTGTAGGTCACAGCCCCGCAGGCTCCGGCTCCCACACCTGACACTTGGACATCACTTGTGACGTGAAAGTCCTGCTTTTCTTACATTCTGTTCCATTGTAACCAGCTACGTGAAAAGCAGAACTTTGAGAGGTTATGAGATGCCTCTCTATTCCCAGTGTTCACAGATGTTACAGAGAAGTAAACTCACGCATTAGTAATTAAGGAAGTTTCCTGTGTCAACTGTTCATCTTGTAAAGTAGCTTTGTAGCCATTGCTAAGACTTTTTTAATTTCCAAAGTGTCTAATAAGTTAAATGCAAAAAAAAAAAAAAAAAAAAAAAAAAAAAAAAAAAAAAAAAAATAGGGCCACTATTAAGAACACAGGCTGTTCCTGCAGAGAACCATGTTCAATTCTCAGCACCCACATGGCAGCTAACACCTCTCCATAACTTCATTTCCCAAGGACCCAACACCTTCTGGATTCTACAAGCACTATATGTACAATATGTACAGATATGCATGCAGACAAAATACTCATACACATAAAATAATGAAGTTTTAAAATAGAACCAGACATGGTAGCACACACCTTTAATCCTAGCAATCCTAGCAGAGACAGATAGATCTCTAAGTTCGAGGCCAGCCTGGTCTTCACAGGTCTAAGCCAGCCAAGGCTATGTAGAGAGAAATAGCCCAAAAAATAATAAACCAAAAGAAAATAAACTGTTAGCCGGGCGGTGGTGGCGCACGCCTTTAATCCCAGCACTTGGGAGGCAGAGGCAGGCGGATTTCTGAGTTCGAGGCCAGCCTGGTCTACAGAGTGAGTTCCAGGACAGCCAGGGCTACACAGAGAAACCCTGTCTCGAAAAACCAAAAAA
>JANHMN010000011.1:17999623-18029543 GCA_030674055.1 Rhabdomys pumilio
AAAAAAAAAAAAAAAAAAAAGAAAAGAAAAGAAACTGTTAATAATGCCATGGTTGAACAATGGACCACTGGGTGATACCCATTTTCTTGATGTTCTTTCCAATTTTCTTTTGTTTCAAAATGAAAAACTATCTTCTTACCATTTATCTTCCAAACCAAAGCAAACACAGACACTGGGAAGTGGCCAACTCCTCTCCCAGCTGGCTCCTCTTGCTGCAAATAGTATGTTCTTGGAAAGCAGCCACAGTGGCCTGGTCCTCCTCATGGCTGATTTCGTGCTCCGGAAGAATTGAGTGGCTGCAACACTTCAAGGCTCTTGCGATTAACACTCACTGATGTTTTAAGAAAGTGTGTGCGAGCCCCTAGTGTGCATAGCAGTTCACCTGTGAGGCCGCTGGCAAGAGTAGTCTGAAGTTTGCATTCCTTTTGACCATTAGTGATACTGGTTTCCTCCTTTCTTGTCTCACTGCAGCCTAAATTAACAATGGCAAAGTGCAGGCGGAATGTGGAGAACTTCCTGGATGCTTGCAGAAAAATCGGTGTACCTCAGGTAACGTGTGTACGTGTGTGTGTGTGTGTGTGTGTGTGTGCGCGTGTGTGTAATTGTTCTTACCAAGAGTAGTTGCTGACTCACTACTAACATGACATGATATCACAGGACTGTCAGTATTCTCTCCAGCAACATTCTTTCATGCTTACCTCAGGATCTTTAAAGAAACTGTTGAGTGTTGATTTAAATAATTGTATTATAACTAATAAATTAACTGTTTTCTTAAGTATCCCGCTAGCTGTTTGACCTAAGTAGAGCTATATTTAACAATGTTTTTCACCCAGGTACCTTTCAGATTGGGAATTCTTTTTTGCCTTCAGTTTTTTAACACTTTTAATACACTTTGAATGTATGTATTAATTTTGAGTAATTTTAGACTTTACAAAAATAGCAGGGTTCTTATGTATACTTCACTCAAATTTCCCAGATCCTTGAGTTAAATACACAAATAGTGTACCTGTACAACTAGGTAATCCAAATGCTAGTCCTCGTGATTAAATGAGAAGTTTGATTCAGCTTCCACCTGTTTTTCCACCAGGCTGCAATTCTTTGGGAGTTAGCATTGTTTTAAGGAGACAGTGCTTCCATGGTCCTCTGTTGCAGTGGCTCTCAACCTGTGAGTCATAACCCTTTCACAGGGGTCACCTAAGGCCAGCAGAAAACACATGTTTACATTACAATTCATAAAAGTAACAAAATCACAGTTGTGACGTACAACGAAGATAACGCGGTGGTAGGGGATCACCGCAGCATGAGGGTCTGTATTAAAGGATCGCCGCATTAGGAAGGCTGAGAATCGGCTCTACTGTTTCCTGCCATTGGTAGTGCTGTAGTTAAATAGTATTTACAGATTCAATGGGACGTGTTTACGCTGCTCTTTCAGAGGCCCTTTTGAAGGGCATTTAAAAACTGCTTTACTCTTGAGGGGTGCACAGAGTTTTCGATGATAGAGGAAATAGGCTCTGTGAGCTAGCGTGTGCTCAGATTGGTCTTAGAACTCTGGAGAAGCATGCCTTCCTTCCACCTAGCCACCAGTGCTGGCACTGACGCCCACCACCATGCTTAGCAACAGTGTAACTGACGCCCACCACCATGCTTAGCTACAGTGTAACTGACGCCCACCACCATGCTTAGCAACAGTGTAACTGACGCACACCACCATCCTTAGCAACAGTGTAACTGATGCATACCACCATGCTTAGCAACAATGTAAAGAATTAGCAACTGGATGTGTGTGTGGCAGGTTCTGCTTCTTTATTTGCTTGTTGGAGATGGTAGCTGTGCCTCCTGCGTGCTCTGCTGAGCCACAGCCTCCAGTCCTTAGGCCTCAGCTTTGTCTGTCTGCAGAGAGAAATCCACACACCTCCTCTGTCAGAAGCTCAGGACTGGTTCCAGGTTCCATCAGAAGCACCTGCTTTGCTCTAAGTTGAGCTCTGTTTAACTCTAACCCTCGTAGCTTCCCGGTGATACTTCTCACCCAGTTCACCATCCTGCTCTAACCAGCCAGGAGTCAGAGCAGCAATGTATCCAGAGAGCACCCTTCGCTTCCAGCTTCACACATATCAGAGTAGAAAAGAAAACCATTAGCCAGCACGAATCCCACACCTGCTCTTCAGCCTTAGCAGGTAGAGCACCTGTTCTTGTTTGCTGTGTTATGAGTTTGTAGTTTCCCTTTTCTAAACTCAGGTGTGGCTTTTTTATTCCTATGGACAACATAACATATTCTTATATCACTGTTTTATAAAAGCTTCTAAAGCCATTTTACACATACTGAGACCATTTACCGTTTTCTAAGAACTGGCAGTATTTTCTCTACAGTGAAAGGCCTAAGGTCCATATGAACACATGTTAGCATTCAGGTTTTCCTGTCTTACGTCAGCACACCATGTGGACTGAAGCAGAGTGTGACCTGCACTGCTCAGCAAATGGCAAGCACAGGAAGCAGCAGCAGTTGGCTCTGCCCCTGCTGGTACTTGCTGAAAGCCCTCCTCAACGCCATTTCTAGACATGAGAGCTGCCTGCCGGGCTCTGGAGAGCCATCTTGTCTCGGACGTAAAGGCTGTAGCCTGGAGCTCTTCAGAGTGTTCTGCCGTAGATCAGCAAACAGTGTGCTTTAGACCATGTACTTAAGGGAGCATTTTCCAAGTGGGGCTCACGAGTGCTCATTATAGCCCAGCCAGCCTTCGACCTGAGCTGAGCTATTCGAAGGCAGAAACACAGATAGAAAAAGTACAGTTTAAAACCAACCTTTTTCCAGAGTGGTTAGACTGGGTTTCTTTGTATCCACACCCCTGCTCCTATTTCCTCTGCCAGAAGGAGGAAATGGACACCACTCAAACCACTTCGTTCTTCTCCCCCTGCCTTCCACGCACGTCTCTACAGTTTCCATGAGGCCTAGTCCTGCTTCCACTTCTGCTGAAAATTAGTGATTTTTCTGGGCAGAGTGGAGGATTAAGGAACTTACAGATGGGTAGCTCAGTCTTGCTCGGTCTCACCTCCTTCTAGCCCTAACTAGACTATAAACCCAATGTAGTATCTTGGCCTGGGGGCCCAGGTAGACTAGAGTGTGTTGTGTGGCATGAGCTGAGTCCCCTGTGGCGGAGCAGGCCTGTATTCTCTCCACCTGGGAAGTGGAGCAGGAGGAGCTGGGCTGGAGGTTATCTTCAGCTCCAAAGTGGCTTTGATACAATACCGGCACTATAGACCTGTTTCAGACAAAAGTAATATGAAAGATAAATGATATGCACAAATGAGTCAAATTATGAAGGAAAATGGGCTGGGACGTAGCAATAGTAGTGTCTTCCTAGGGTCTGTTCCCAGCTCACACTCAAAATGTGAAGGAATCACTAAAAACTAAGGAAACTCAGAAAGCCTCTGGATAGGGGAGTTTATGGAGATTCACTTTTATTATTGTGCTTTTATTAAATGTTTTATATTTTTAAAAAGCCTGTATTTGAGTCCATTGTCTTACATCCTAGAATTATTATACATGTTAACATTTCCAGATTGAGTCCACTAATGGTGACTTTACACACTGCCTCCATTCTGTTGTGTGTGAGCTACATCTAGGGATGTCGGACTTCGACGGTCGGAGTCAGTGCCCCCGACTCCTCCGTAGTAAACCCCCTCATTGCAAGGCTTGCTCTCTGAGCATCTGGCTTGCCTGGCTTCATGACTGCCCACTCTAGTGAGCATCCTCACCTGGCCCCCACTGTCAGGCTCACACAGCCTGGACCCCAGCAAGCTCTCACCATTGTCTCCTCAGGGCTGTGGCCAGCCTCCCGTAAGCAAGCTCATTCTACCCTCAGTAAGAACTCATCTGTGCGTAGCCGAGCCCACATTTGTTCTTCAGTGTTTTCTTCTTTACAACGAGATGCCGCAGGGCGTGTGTCCGACTGTGACTGATGGTTTTTCTGAGCTCTGCACTTGTCTGTGTTCTGCCGCACTGACTTTGTTTTTCTGTTTTCCTTTCCTGCTCGCATTTGGACAGGACAATCTCTGTTCTCCTTCCGACATCCTTCAGCTAAACCTCAGCGTTAAGAGAACTGTTGAAACACTGCTCTCTTTTGGGGCACATACAGAAGAATCCAGCTTTGTCTGTTTGTCTGTCCAGCTTCTGGGTTTTGTGGCATTTTACTGTTCTTTAATGTTAATTCTCTGTGTGCTTTATTACCGGGTCTTCACCTATAGCTGACCATGCAGCCAGTGCCAGCCAGCTCCTTCCTGTGCTTGGTGAAGGTTTGTTTCTCATACAGAATTGCTGACACACACGTGTTTTCAGACTGCTAACTTGAGAAGGTGCATCGTCTCTCCTGAGAGGCAGTACACTGCACAAGAGGCACTAGTGACAGCTAACCGAGAGGAGCATTCTCTCTAGTCCCTGGTCCCCTCCTGCCCTGTGGCCTTGTCTCTCATATGGAATGGTTGTGGCTTTTTTTATTAAAGCAATCCTGAGCCGTAGAGGACTCTGGCCATCTTTTTATATGGTGATACAACCTCAGTTTTGAAGTAAAGACTGTCTGAGCCTTTCAGCAGCTGCTCATCATGAAAATACTGGTAGCATTTTTTGATGAGCAGTGTGTCTGTTTAAGACAGTGCACGCAAAGCAGCTGCACAGAGTCTGCATCGCAGGAGATCTGGCCATGGTTACCATGGGTGCTGCCTGAAAACAGACCTGCTAGAATCCTGTTGGAATGTGATGTTTGGAATGTATATCATTTCTAACACGAGTGACCCAGTTTTGTAGGTGCAGTTTGTGTGTTGTAGGCTGTCCAAGTGTATCTGAAACTATCTGAGCCACGGGTCCCAGTGAAGCTGCAGTCCACTTTAGAATGCTTGGTAAATAGTGTCTGAACTTGGGCCAAGAGTGACACTGCAGCAGTCAGATGGCAGTTCTCACAGATGCTGTCTCCAAACTCCATGAACAAAGCTCAACTTGGGGACAACAGGACCCCGCTGTAGTCCACTGGCCATCTTTACCCTCATTGACTTCCATCTGAAGAGAGCTGTTCTTTCCTGTCCACTGCCAATGCTGATGCAGTGACGACAGACCGTAGTACTCTACAGCAGTGCCTCCCAGAGTGTGCTCATGTGGGTGCGTTTGTTTATAAGACGTCTTAGGTCCGTGACTATTGTCGAGTTCTGTCAAGTTTTGTCCTTTTACACACACACACACAGAGTCAGGTTCAAAGCCAGGTGTGGTACCCATAATCCCAGCACTTAGGATGCTGAAACAGGATTACTTTGAGTTTGAGTTCAGCCTGGGCTACACACGCCAGGACCTTGTCTTTAAAAGGACAAAAACAAAAAACAAAAAAGCCCCATAGAGGCTATCATGTGGTCTAGCCTAGCAGTGGTGGCTTCCTAGGAACCATCTGCAGAGTTGATGTGCCAGGGGACGTGCCACTTCTGAGTGGTGCCAGACACTGCACTGACCACCTGCTCTGGGCTCAGGCCTGGGTGCTGAGGAGCTAACAGTAGGAATGGCCCTGGAGAACATGGCCTACACTGAGCAAATGCAGATTCCTCCTTTTGTTGTTATTGTTTAGGTTTTTGTTTGTTTTTTTAGTTTTTTGGAAGCAAGTTTCTCTGTGTAGCCCTGGCTATCCTGGAATTCTCTCTGTAGACCAGGCTGGCCTTGAACTCAGGTATCTGCCTTCTTCTGCCTCCTGAGAGCTGAGATCAAAGGTGTGCGCCACCACCACCCAGTGCAGATTCATCTTAAACAAAGCTACTCAGTAGTTGTAGAAATATTCAAAGTATTAATTCAAAACTGCTAGTCTTATTAGCAAGTTAAAAGATTACTATGACTATCAAAATCAGCATTAAATAAAAAAAGTAATTAAATCAAGTACCAATGACTGCCTCAAAAACAAATACTTGCTATATTTTTACTATAATTCATTTTGTAATGTTTCAAGTGGTACGGAATGTGGTGGAGCGCTCCTGTAATCCTCACACGGAGGCCAGCCTGAGCTTACAGCAAGACCATTCTCAACTAAAAACAGAAAATTAATTTTTAACTGGGCATGGTGGTGCATGTCTTTAATCCTAGCACTTGGGAGGCAGAGACAGAAGGATATCTGGGTGTTCAGGTTAGCCTAGTCTACATAGAAAGACAGTCCCAATAGATTATTTATTTATTTAGTGAGAAAAGAAAAGCCAGAAAGTGTTATACTGAGATCTGCCTTTTTCTTACCAGAGTAACCAAACCCTACTAAGTAAAACAAGATAGGTGTATCTACCTTCTTACCCAAATGGTAATCATCTTTTATGACGTAAGCTGACATGTAGTTCTCCAGCGTCATCTGTTGTGCTGGATTTTATGATATGAAATGCTTACTTTTTCAAATACAGTTTTTTTAAGACTTACTGTGTAGCCCTGGCTGGCCTTGAACTCACAGACCTACCTGGCTGTACTTCTAAGTCCTAGGATCAAACAGACTCAGCTAAAACACAATCTCTTTTTAAATGACTTTTAACTCATTTAGATTTAGGCCTCCCCTTCCCTGCAGTCAGAGTCATTCACAAACCACGCTGTGTCCCTGCTGCCGTGTCCTTCCCAGAGTGTCCTCTGGCTGTTTGTACATCTGTACCTGCTTTGTAAGTCTGCCCTGGTCTTTGTCAGAGACAGAGTGTGGCTTTCTGCAGTGTTCGCTTCTTCTCTGTTGTGTAAATGTGTGCCACCTTTCCATCTTCTGCTTTCTAAACATTCTGTATGGACTGTAATTGTGTTAATAAAGTGACCCCAGTGTGAGACACGCCTACGTCTGCCTCCTTTAGCCGGGTGGGTTTACCAGAACTTTCCATGTCTCACTTGATTATTATGGGGTGGGGGTGGAAGGACCTGTGTTCTTTCAGTTGTGATGTTCACTCCTGTTTTCTTGTTTGTTTTATGTTACATTGTTCCCTTTCAGGAGCAATTATGTCTGCCTCTGCACATTTTAGAAGAGAAGGGGTTGGGCCAGGTTGCAGTGACAGTCCAGGCCCTACTGGAGCTTGCCCCACCCAAGCCGCAGCCACAGCCACAGCCGCAGCTCTCTGCGGTCTGAGGACTCCCGGGGCCCTGCTTGTTGGCACAGCCAAGACAAGGAGCAGGAGGACTTGATTGCTGGCGCTGCCTGCTCAGAGCAAGCCCTGTGCGTTCCTAGAAGCACTGTCTTCATGGTTCCTGCCAGGAATATTCCATTTCTCCATTTTAGGGGAGATTAAACCCATGTCCACTATTTTTTGTTTTTAATGAAGACACAGTTTTTTTAAAGTGGAACTTGCATTACTGAGGACACATCATGGAAGACTAAGCTGGCTGTGCTTTTTTCGTGCGAAGCAGGATCATTTTCCACGCCAGAGCCAGTATTTTCTTAGCTGGATATTGAGTTCTCTGAGGACAGACTTATTATTATTATCTCGCCAGTTCCCAGGTATCTACAGCTCAATGGTTTCCACAACTGGACTTCATTCTCTGGAGCATTTGTGAAATCCAGATTTGCATTTTCAGCAGACATTGTGTTTCTCAGGCAGTGGAGACCACTGTTCAAGGCACATAGTTATGTGGTTTGAGGGTACCACCCCTACTGCATTTCTCAATCACATTCAAATCAAAGGCTATATTATGATGACTTGGCCTTCTCTGTCAAAGAGAGCAAAACCATGGAGAAACCCTAGGTTCTTCACAGTAGAGCAGGTATCTAAGGCCAGTACCCAGGCCCTCCCCAGGCTTGCCTTGTCCACCCCATCTTTTCTGGAGGGTGGTTCCATGCTCACCCTGCTGTTTCCTGAACCGACACACTCCACACCCAGTTGTAAGCTATGAAGTGTAGCATGTGCTACCCAGCAATGTGCCTTTGCCTCAGTGAGCCTGCATACTGATGCCAAGCTCTTGGGCTCAGTTCCCCACTCCTGGGAACTGAACACAAAGCCGAAAGGATTGAAGGAAAGACATTTCATACAATCCATGTAGGTGACAGCCAGTTTCCATAGCTACAAGAAAGCACTGAGAGCAGCTTCCGGTCTCTCCTGTCCCCTCCCTGAGAGCAGAGAACAAAAGGGCCCAGGGCTCCAGCGCACTGTAGGAGTGTTTATTTAAACTTCAGCACAAAGGCTTCTCTTCCCCTACATTTTGGACTCTTTAGTTGTTAGTTGTGTGTTTGGTGTTTGCTGCAGTTAGAACCCAAATACAGTAATTACGTAAAGCTGTTTGTTTTGTAGGGTTTTCCCTATAGTTAACTTTTGTGGGTTTCTTCCCAAGGCTTGCAGTATCATCCTGTGCAGCATCTAAAAGTGACTTCGAGACTGGACTAGGGTTCCATCACCAGCATCACCTAAAAAATGGTTTAGAGAGGCACATGGCCTGTGATTCCAGACATCCCAAAAGCTGGAGGATCAGGATTTGGAGCCCATACTAGGCAATAGCCAGCCACAGCCCATTAGGCTGTATTAAACTGTGGCTGGAGAGCTGGCTCAGTAGGTAAGAGCACTTGCTGCTCTAGCAGATCAGGGTTCAGTTTCCAGCACCCACAAGTCAGTTCACGACTGCTTGTAACTCCAAGGGTCCAGTGCACTCTACTGGCTTCTGTAGGTACCAGGCACACACATGGTACACATGTATGTATGAAGGAAAAACACTCATATACATAAAAATGAACATTAAAAATACATATTCTTCCTCTGAAAGTGACTTTGAACAAAATCATTTGGAATATCTAGTCAAAATAATGTTTTCTCCTTGTTTGTGCAAAGAAGTATTTATTAGAATGCTGCCGCTTTTATTCAAGTTTCAAAGCAGCAGCCAGGCATGGGTTCATGCCTGTAACTCAGGCAACTAGGGCGCTCGAGAAGAAGTAAGTATAACAGAGTGTCTGTGCTCCTGCCCAACCCATTTGTTCATCGGCAGTCCACAGAGCTAGCAGCCACAGAGCCTGCTTATGACCAGCTATGCTTCTGGACTGCATGCGCTTTCTTCTAGACATCATAAAACCTCAGCATAATTTATAAATTCCAGATTTTAATTGCACAGAAAATGGCTCCAGAAGATATTACATAATACAACACTTGGAATGGCTACAAGAGTTCCTAAGAGTAAGTTGACACTGCCAAGCTTGGTGGCACTTGTCTTTAATCCCAGCTTTTGAGGGACAGAGGAGGCAGATCTGGTCCGAATACTAAGTTCCAGGCCAGCCAGGGCTCTATAGTGAGACCCTACTTCAGAGAGAAGAGGAGGACATTTTAACCCTGCTGTTTTCCTCTGAGACCTTGATGTACTTACCAAACTAATGCAACTTTGAATGATAAGGATTCAGTTGTTCAGTGTGAGCGGGCAGTAAAGACCATTTTGCAGTTCTTGTGAGTCAGCACACAGCAAGGCAGTGCCTTTGTTGGGCCTTTGTGGCTTCTTACAGGTTTCCAAATTGGAAAGGACAATTCATTTGGATATTTAACCTTGCTAGATCCAAGCTAGACTTTGACCAGAAATGGCTACCTTGCCAATGCTAAGGTAAGCCAAGTGCCTGCCTGGCTCTGTCCTACCACCTGCAGAGATGTTCTGTCAGCAGTCTGCAGGCAGCCTGGCACTCTGACCAGGAGTCCCCATAATGAGCAGGTCTGATGAACTCTCAGAGGAGGAACCTTTGTATCTGCCTAGAACAGACTAGAAAAAGCAGAGCAGTGGGTGGTTTCCAACCAGCAGCTCTGTAAATACACCTTTGCAACTCATGAAGGTGCCTACCATTTCTTTGCCCCCTCCAGTCAGTCAGCAGTGACTGATTACATGGTATGCTGGTGAGTATGATATCCTCTTATGAACTCAGTGCTTAGACGGTTCTAGAAATGAAGGAGAACTTGGTTACTTAGAAGCCTTTTGTATACACATTGCAGTGAGATGGTTTACAGCAGATTTTATTTCTGAAATGTTATAAACGTAATTAATAAAGGTTTTGTAAACATTGTCCTGTACTTGTATGTCTGTAAATATCTGTGTAAGTTCTAAGTATAAATATGTCAATACTGTGTATGTTATTTTAAATTGCCTATATGTCATCTTATATGTGGACATTAAAATAAAAGCCAGAACTCCAGTAGCATGTAATAAACACTTTAAAATGTTCCAGCCTAAAGCATGGTTTCCTTGCCAAAGACAAATCAAGGAAGGATCTCTCTGGCTCTGAACGTTGGAGGGGCACACTCTCTCTCTCTCTCTCTCTCTCTCTCTCTCTCTCTCTCTTTTTTTTTTTTTTTTTTTTGGTGTTTTGTTTTGTTTTGTTTTTTCCGAGACAGGGTTTCTCTGTGTAGTCCTGGCTGTCCTGGAACTCACTCTGTAGACCAGGCTGGCCTCGAACTCAGAAATCCGCCTGCCTCTGCTTCCCAAGTGCTGGGATCAAAGGCGTGTGCCACCACCGCCCAGCACACTCACTTTCTTTTTTTTTTTTTTTTATTGGATATTTTATTTACATTTCAGATGCCAACCCCTTTCCCCATTTCCCCTCCCTAGAAAACCACTATCCCGTGTTCCCTTTTCCATTTTGCTTTTATACAATTTTTTTTAAATCTTAATCAAAGGCTTTATAAGTATGGTAATCCTCAATCAGAAGTGTAACCTAATACCCAACCTAGCTATGTAAACTATCTTTGACTGGTGGAGACATGTGAACTTCTGCCTCCGTGCCCCATCTCTCATTCTCTCTCTTTTTCTCTCTCATTACCTAGCTTCTCATCTACTTCATCTTCTCCTCTCCTTACTCCATCTTCTTGGTGCTCCTTCCCCCTTAGCTCCTCCTACATCTTACCCTTCCTGTTAAAATAAAACTTTTCTCTCAAAATACAATTAGAGCATAATTATTCCTATTTGTACCAGTGAGGTACAAGATAGTCTTAATACCCAGTCCCTCCTCTCTTTTTGACTAACCAGAATCTCTGTCATCTCTCTTGACTAAAACACTTAATTTTGAACCTGGCTTTTTCTTGGCTTTAGAATGAATGTCAGCTGAAAACCATCCACTCAGATCTTTTCTCTCAAGGTAAATAGCCAGAATTGGCTATGAGTCTATAGGTCTTCAACGCCGTCAGAAATCCAGAATGACTAGATTAACTGAAGTCACTTTCTTAAAGAGGTACAGATAGTAAGATGGCCCGTGCTGGCAGTGGGAGGAGAAGGCTCAATTCGGGCTGGGACTGTCGTGCAGTTAGCAGTGTGCCTATGAGCATGTGTAAAGTCCTGGGTTCCACTCCCAACACTGCATAAACCGGGTATGGTCACTCACACCTGCAATCCCAGCACTTAGGAGGCACAACACGAGGTTCAAAGCCACTAGACTACATAGTGAATTTGAAACCAACCTGGGCTACATGAGATCCTGCATCTAAAAGTTTAAATTTCATACTCATGAAATATGTAAGACACATTAAGATAACTTTTCTCTCGGGGAAAAAAGTTAAGGGCCAATGAAATGGTTCAGCAGGCATAGGGGCTTGCTGCCAAGCCTGATGACTTTGATATCCTAAATGCCCTGATATCTTAAGCCTAATGAGTTTGATATCCAGGACCTAAATAGTACAGAGATACGGTAGAAGGAAACAATTCTTAGAACCTGTCCTCTGACCCCACCCCCTGCAAGCTGTGGTGTGCATATACATACATGTTTCCATGCCTGGGCCCACATACACACTGTTTGTGTGTTTGTTTTTAAAGAAACAAGCTGGGTGTGGCGGTGCTTGTTTTAATCCCAGCACACAGGATGGCAGAGACAAGCAGATCTCTGAATTCAAGGCCTGCCTGGTCTATACTGTGAGTTCCAGAATGAGCCTGGTACCCGGAATTTGTGTCTGAGAACCCACAACCGGTGGAAAGGGAGAACGGACTCTACAGAGTTGTCCTTTGAACCCTGCATATGCTCCAACACACATCATGCACACATACACAGAAACGGAGGCAGGGGTAGAAACAAATGAGCCAGCTGGACTGAAAGTCAAAGCAAGAATGACCTGGTGGGCTCACTGGTTTTAAGGGAGAACTGCAAACAGCTAGCTTTGCTGTATACCACACGGGCAAGTTTGCATGTGTCTTGTTTCTTTAAGTGTTAATATCCAGATGATGGACATAGTTGTGTCTCTCTTGACAAACAATCTCTGAACTAGCCTTCTGGAGAAGCCATGTCCCAGTCTTTACCACTGGAAGACTGTGTGTACACGCCATTTCTGTCTTGTATCAGCTACTTCCATCCCTGTCTGTCCCCAGAAAAGTCACTGGAACAGCTTATGTAAGAGGCATATTGTGTGTTGTCTGCCAACACCACCAACCCTAGACTAACGGTCACCCTGAGAGACAGGCAAGAGCCATGTTTATTAGTGCGTGCGCATGATGCTAGGTGATGATAACCTTATACTTCTCACTGAATAATTCACTTTTGCTTATAATAGCTTCTCACTTTAATCATATGGCATAAAGTCAGAATCAGATGTGTCAGGAGTTTTTAATACTTCACTATAAGCTAATGAACTTCTTTCTGGTGAGAGAAAATAAGAATGTTCACAAAGCTACTCAACATGGTTCCCCCCACAGTCTGGTCTGAGGAGGCCCTACAGCCCTGTGATAGCCCTCATTGGGGTTTGGAAACTAGAATAACAGGCAGAGTGAACTCCCAGATGTCTCTGTGAGCCTGGTGGTGGGTGCTGTAGCAGCATCATACGTGTCTCAAGCAAGGCCTGAGAAGGAACAGCAGACACTCATTACTTCTTGCCTCTCCGCTTCTCCTTCTCCTTGCCTTTCGAGTCTTTGCTGTCATCTTTGTCTTTCTTGGGCATTTTGAAATTTCCGATTTCCTTCCGGACCACTGTGCCTCGCCACCAGGCCTGGAGCTGGAAGAGAGAAGCAGGGGAGTTCATCTCCCTGTTGTGTGCCCAACAGCACTTTCTACAGAGGAGAGAGCCAACAGTCACTTGTGTCTCAGGAGAAGGGGACATGGAGGTGGCTAGGCTGTCAGTACAGCTGCCTGAAAATGAAGTATACGTTCAGGCCAAGTCTCCCTTCAGACTCAGAGCCTCAACTTCTGTGTAATTCTTGTTCCCTTGGTAAACACCTCACACCTCACAGCCACTGGACGCAGAGGGAGTGCCTGTTTCCTGTGCCCAGTCAGGGACGCACCAAGAAGTCTCAGTAGTTGACAGGGCATCACACATCTTTAAGGAGCTGCTGAACAGGTAGGATTTAGCCCCTTGAATGCCTTTGTCAGTGTAATGCAACTGTTCTTGTCTAGGTTATAAAATCAGACTAGCAAACTGAGAGCACATGAACGAACTAGAGAGAACAAAAGTGGTCTCTGGTTAGCTCTTCACTCAAAATTGAATCTTGGCAAATGGAAAACAAGCTTGATCAACATTTACTAATTAAACACTAGATTTTCCTAATAGGAAGATCAAAGATGAGTCTCCCCCAACTTATTGTTTAGATTATTTTGGTGTTTTGTTGTTTTGCTTTTTTTTTTTTTTTTTTTTTGAGACAGGGTTTCTCTGTGTAGCTCTGGCAGTCCTGGAACTCCCTCTGTAGCCCAGGCTAGCCTCAAACTCACAGAGATCCACCTGCCTCTGCCTCCCAAGCCTTAGGATTAAAGGCATGCTCTTCCATTGTGCATTACCAGCTAAAGATGTTTCCATAGCTGGCCCTGAAAGTACTTTAAAGTTCTCATTTTGGACTTGTGGTTGTGGCTTAGTAATAACCACACTAAAAAAAAAAAAAGTGTTGAAGAGGCTCTGGGCTTGATAGCCAGTACCACAAAACAACAGAACATGGCCTTGTGTGGTGGTGTATGCCTATAATTCCAGCACTTAGGCAGTGGAATTAATGGCCAACCTGAGCTACACAGGCAGAACATGCCTCCCACTCTACATCTCAAATCCATTCCTGTCAGGGCCCTTGAAGGATGCTCTTCCAGGCAGAGGTTGGGGTGGGTTGGTTGGTTGGTTGGTTGGTTGGTTGGTTGGTTGGTTGGTTTTTTGCTTTAAAATGTTTTTCCAAGGGCTGGAGAGATGACTTAGCAATTAAGAGCACACACTGCTCTTGCAGATGTCTTAAGTTTCCCAACACCCACATCTGGAAGTTCACAGCCATCTGTAACTCCAGCTCTTCTCCCAGGCTCTGTGGGCACCTGCACTCATGCGCACATACCCAAATACAGACACACAGACATATCCATAATTAAAAGTAAAAATGGATCTTAAAAATATTTTCCAGAATCTGGAACTGATCATGCTGCCATTGTTGATAATTGCAAGTTCACAGAAGACTTTTATGAGGTAGCTCACTATCTCAGCCAGGCTTGGCTGCTATAGTCCCCAATAGCCAGGAAGCTGAGGAGAAAGGGGCACTGCAGACTACACAGTGAGTCCCAAGGCAGAACTGTGGAAAAAACACTGCCTCTAAATATATACGTATATATACATATTTATATATTTTTAATATATAATTAAAGTTTCAAATATGATTTTTCCAACTTGCTTTGTCCCTTCCACCTTTTTTTAAGCAACTTCTACTGGAAGGCATCACTCAGCCAGGCCTGACTTACACCAGGGTGTCAAGGAGTGCAGGGCATTCAGAAGTGCCCTGCCTACACAGCCACCTCACCTTAGGTTAGGAGTGACCTCAGATCCAGTGTCTGGACAGAGGTCCTTCCACTGCACACCTCCTCCCCAGATTGGGAGCCAGGCTTGCTCTCTTGTTTCCCTGCACTGTGGACTGTAGGCACACCCTTACCCATGTACCGTAGGACCCCTGGTGGCCCAGCCTCCACCTGTACTTCCACCCCTGAGTGTCCCCTACCTTCACAATGCTCCTCAGTTCGAGGTCATCCTGCTCCAACTTCTTCCTGGTCTTCTCCTTTTCTATCCGGTCCTCAATAATGACCTGCTCATACTCCCGGATCTGCACAAGTACACAAGAAGCAGAGTCAGGCTGCGGCCCAACCAGCCCTACATGCTGGTAATTCTAGAACTCCAGAGAAGATGGGAAGACTGATGAAAATTCAAAGCAAGTGTATGTCTCAAAAAAAAAAAAATCCTGCTGGATTCCCACTATGTATTCACATTATATAATTGTTCCTCAATTTTTTTTCAATTTAAACAATTCAATGTTAAGCTTTAAAATGAAGATGAAATACTAAGTCAGATGTAGTGTAATCTGACTTATGATTACACACGTGTAATCATAACACTTAGGAGACAGAGGCAGGAGGATCGCAACAAGCTCAAGGCTAGCCTGGTCAATATAATGAGATTCTGTTTTAAAATCACACACGTGGGCGCACACGCGCGCGCACACACACACACACACACACACACATGCACGCACATGGGTGTGCACACACATTGATATCCTTCAGATAATGTTTTTAAAACTTTAATACAATATATATATATATATATATATATATATATATATATATGTAAATAGCCTTGCTTTAAACTAGAAATTTAGGAACTTCTACATCTACCCAATGATGAAGTCAGGTATTCAAAGGTCAACATTTATAAATTGTTTTTAGGGACCACAAAATTTTCTTTTGTTTAATGCAGCATCTCTCTCAAGGAGTTTTAAACAATTTCAACCTAAAATTCAAGAAAAGTCTCTGGCCTGATCCCCTCTGTGATCTCAGCATTCAGAAGGCTGAGGTAGGAAGATCACTACATAATAAATTCCAGGGTAGCCTGGACTACGAAGACACAGTCTCAAAAAATAAAAGTGTGCTTGCAACAGAATCATTCCAGTGAATCATTCCATTCACGCGGTCATCGTCATCAATAGAGAACCATGTTGGTTTACTCTACTTTTGACTAGAACTCGTCCCAGACTCCTCAGCTCCCATTCATAGCCCAGCCACCTGCCGCCCCTTACCATCTTTGCCAGGTCTTGAAGGTGTGCTAGGTCACTGGCCTTGGCGGCCTTGAGGGCATTTAACTCGTTCTGCTTCGCTTCCGTGTCTTTATCAAATTTCTCCATCCAGAACTCTAGCTTCTCCTCAAGTTTCTACTCAGAAAAAAAATTAAAATATGGTTCCCACCAGACATAAAATAACAGGACCACATGATGCCAGTTAGAGCAACTTCAATAGCAACAAGCTTTCCTGTAGAGATCTGATCACAACAGACTTGGTGAGGAACTGAGGGAGACCAGTCCAGATGCTGACATGTTCTTTGTATCAGGATGGTGGCTATACACTCCATATTTGTGTACTTTTCTGTGTGTAAGCCACTCTATATTTAAAGGAGGAGGGGCACCTATGAACTCACAGCACATGACAACATGTATAAGACATGTTAAACGCAAGCCAGACAAAATCCCAGAACAGAGTGTAGAGGTAGGCAAGAAGCCCTCGCCTAGCTGAGAAGCTAATGGCAATTGATGGCTGTCGGGAGAGGCAGAGTCCCTTTGCTTTGAGGGTGTGGCCCCTGGTAGACACCACACTCCACCGGAATGCTGCAATCCCAGAGTAGATGGCCCCACTGATTGCATTTGATGAGTTGGGGTTTTTTAAGGACACAGGTGGGTAGCGAAGTGGGAATTGGATCTGGGAGGGGTTTGAGGAGAGGAATAAGTATGATTTACATTTTTACAAAATTATCAAAGAACTAATAAAGAAAAATACATAAAACAAAAGCAGGAGGAAGGTGCACATGTGGAGGAGGAAGGTGCAGCACGTGTGGAGGAGGAAGGTGCACGTGTGGAGGAGGAAGGTGCAGCACGTGTGGAGGAGGAAGGTGCACGTGTGGAGGAGGAAGGTGCACGTGTGGAGGAGGAAGGTGCAGCACGTGTGGAGGAGGAAGGTGCACGTGCGGAGGAGGAAAGTGCACGTGTGGCCTTGAGTTTGACAACCAGAAAGCCCAAGTAAAACAAAACAAACTACAAAACAATGTATCCAAAACAAATGCTCACACACTTCAGAAGTGAATCAACACTGAAATCCAAGATAAAAATTGGAGATGGGGAGAGGTGGCTTTCAGGTGCCCCGGTGGGGAAGCTGCAGAGAAACAGGTAGAAAATTCTGAAATATAAGCAATGACATCAGCTGCCCTCTTTTTTTTTTTTTTTAAATTAACAATACTGAACACTCA
This sequence comes from Rhabdomys pumilio, assembly GCA_030674055.1. Lineage (NCBI taxonomy): Eukaryota > Metazoa > Chordata > Mammalia > Rodentia > Muridae > Rhabdomys > Rhabdomys pumilio. Next base: position 18,016,766 of record JANHMN010000011.1, read on the forward strand.
TCAAAAAAGACTGGAATGTGGGCTTGGGATAGCTGTGCTGGGATGCCGGCCTAGCATGCATGAAGCCCTGGGTTTGACAGTCTGCACCACACAAAACTAGACATGGCTACCCACATCTGTCGTCAAAGTAAAGGCAAGAGGATGAGGAGTTCAAGGCCATTGTTAGCTTCATAGCAAGTTCTAGTCCAGCCTGGGGTATAAGACACCTTGACTGAGGGGAGAGGAGTCTTTAAATTTCTAAGTGAAAATAGATATGAATCTAAGATGCCAGCCAAAGTTTTAAATATGAGGGAAGATGATGAGATTCAGTCTATGAAAGTTACTTGAAAATGTCCTTTTGCAAGGGAAAATGAAAGGTGGGTAACAAAGAAAATACCAGTAAAGTGTGATGCTCGTGACAGTCCCGCAGGAGGCATCGGATCCAATGGGAGGAGCCCGGGCTCTGAGGCAGATCACGGAGGTTCAAGTCTTGCACTCAAGACTACTTGACTTCTTTAGACCTCTAGCTCTCTCAGCTAGTGGTTGTAAGTGGAGATGCAACAGTCTCCACACACAGCACGATGCAGTGTAATAGTGGTAGGCTAATGACTGACATTTGTATAAAACTCATTTCAACACAGGATACTGGAAAGGGGGTCAGTAAATACAAAAGTTTTAATAAAAGCAACAGACTGTGCAGAATAATTAATTCTAGACCTAAGAGAGGGACAGTAAAACCTAGGCATGTATAAAAAAATTTTAAAATTGCAACAGGGTAAGTGGTGGTGTGTAGCGGGATATTTTCCCAGCAACATTTGCCATAAACTCAGTAATTTGGGAGGAGCTAATGTGGGAGGAGTAAGTAGAGGAAGAGAAGAGGAGGAGCTAGGAAGAAGCATAGATGTAGGAGCCATGGAGGATCACACATGTATTGAGAGCAGTCCTAGGTTATATAACAACTTATATCATAAGGTTAGATATTGGGACATACCTTTAATTGTGTGGCACACACACGTGACCTCTGGCCGTTTCTAGCTGTGGCCCGCGTGTGGCATCTGGCTGCTGACACATGGCAGCAGAGCTAAGCAGAACCACTGCCACTTAGATAGTTGGCCCAAGAAATAGCCTTTTTAAAATATTACCTTAGCCGGGCAGTGGTGGTGCACGCCTTTAATTCCAGCACTTGGGAGGCAGAGGCAGGTGGATTTCTGAGTTCGAGGCCAGCCTGGTCTACAGAGTGAGTGCCAGGACAGCCAAGGTTATACAGAGAAACTCTGTCTTGAAAAACCAAAAAAAAAAAAAAAAAAAAAAAAGAAAGAAAGAAAAAAGAAAAAACAACAACAAAAAATTTAAAAGCTGACATTAAGCTCAAGAGATGGCACTGTTGTCCTTTTCCAGAGGACCTGTTTCAGTTCCCAACACCCATGTCTTTACAGGCTCAGCAGTCCGTAACCCTAGCTCCAGGACTCCAAAGCCGTTTTCTGACCTCCGGGGTACCTGCGTTCATGCCCACACTCAAACACATACATAATTCAAAAACAAGTCTCAATGGCTTCTAGTAAAAGCCAGAAATAAGTAACTCCTAAACTCCAGGAGCATTGGAGAGTAAGACACAGAAGAGTAGGTATGGTGGAGCATGCCTATAACCCAGCACCGGGGGCAAAAGCACGAGACCTTTTCTCCAAAGAACGGAAACAAAATGAAATTTTTCCTACAAAGACATGTTACAAAACATGACTCAGAAAGATCTGGTAAATGAAGAGCTGGATATCATTCTAGTCAGCCCAATGATTCCCTTTTAAATACGACACCCTGGAAAATAAATAAATATGACATCCCCTGCAAACACAAAGACAAGAGAGAGAGATACCTAGTCATGACGGCTTGGATTTTACTACACTCCAAACAACACATACGGTTTTATTCTACTTCTCTTTTGGGTTTCAGATCATAGGAAAATGGAAAGGTTTTCAAGCCATGCAGCCGAGCCAGTGAACTCTGGAAACAATACAACAAAGTAGCCACAGAAAACAAAGAGATACAAAAGTCAAAGTCCGTCAGCCCTAGTGGTCTGTTAACACCGCACCATTCCCAGGTAGACTGTATCCTAGGAGGCGAAAGATGACTCAACATTAGTGGATGGATTAGTACAGACTATAACTCTACAGAGACTGGAGCGGTGGCTCAATGGTTAGGAGCCTATCCTGGTCTTATAGAGGGTCTGAGTTTGAGCAGGTCACAACCACCTGTGACTCTAGTCCCCAAGGATCTGACACACTCCACTGGCTTCCATGTGGCAGATCCACATAAACAAACAAACAAACAAACTTAAGACACATAAGAGTATTTTAATTTATAACATATTAAAGGAGAAAAATGCATCATCAAAAAAAAAAAAAAATCCTAGCCAGGCGGTGGTGGTGCACGCCTTTAATCCCAGCACTTGGGAGGCAGAGGCAGGCGGATTTCTGAGTTCGAGGCCAGCCTGGTCTACCAAGTGAGTTCCAGGACAGCCTGGGCTACACAGAGAAACCCTGTCTCGAAAAACCAAAAAAAAAAAAAAAAAAAAAAAAAAAAAAATCCTGATGGATAAAAATAATGCATCTCAGCCAGGTGTGGCGACACACCTTTACCCTGGCACTTAGAAGGTCACTCTAAATTCTTTGAGTTTGGGGTCAGCTTTGTCTCCATAGTGAGTTCCAGGTCAGTCAGGGCTATGTAGAGATACTGTCCTCCCACCACCACCACCAAAAGTCTTTAAATATGAATGGGTAGTCACTGGCTTTAAAAAAAAAACTTTGACAAGAAACTCCTTCACATAATAAAATGTGCACACCAGTGCTCTGCAGAGTAAACCTCCCCATTTGAGTCAGCTACCAGCTAGTGCCTCTCAGCTCCAAGTTGATTCTACATGGCCTGGCCTTACTGGAAATGTTTCTTTGGCTACCTAGCAAAATACTAAGCTTTGTCAGCAGAGGGCGCTAGAGGAAGCAACAGGAAGTCTGGAGGCTTGCTGTGCGCTGTTTCCCTGGTCACATTGCTAGTGCTGAGTGACACCCAGTGGCATTCATTGACCAACACATTTAAATGCCAACCGCAGCATTATATGCATTATGACCAGGTAAGGTTAACTCCAAGAATGTAAAGGACACAACAGCAAATCTATAGTGTTTTACGTCAACATATTAAAAAGGAAGAAGATAATGAATAAAAATAGTCTGTCTTCTACAACTGAGTATTCATCTGATTGAAGAAGGAAGGAAGGAGGGAGGGAAGGAGAGAGAAAGGACAGAAGAAGGGAAGAGGAGAGAAAGGAGGAGGAGGAGGAAGAGAAGAGGAGGAGGAAGAAGATGATGATGATGGCAGGCAGGAGGATCAAGATGAGTTGGAGAACACCGTGAGCTACACAGTAAGAACCATATCCAAAAAAAAGCACCTCTTGGCATCCAGGAAATCACACACACTTTCTCAAATAAGCCTGAATCTTAGTCATGGGAAAGATCTGCCTTTTCTTCCACCTCCCTACTTCCTTTCTTGGATCCTGGCAGCCAGCCCTGTGCCCTGTGCTAGTCTTCAGAGCTCTCTTTATCTCTTCTTGGTAATCTATCTCATATTAATAGCTCGTGATTCTTTTGTTAACTTGGTTTAAATTGATGGGGTGACTTGTGTTACTTAAGCGGATCAGGCACACAATCGGCACTAGGAATGAAGCTGACCCACCCTCTAATTCACAGGTGTCTTAGTAAATGCCATTTACCATATTTGCACAGCAGCATGGTGTCATTAATGCATCAGGAGATCTGATGTGGAGTGTCAAAGCAGATGTCTCTGTAGACCATGACAGGAGACAGCTGGAGAATCGGAACCCCCCATGTAGGAAGAAGAAGGCACACATGGCCCTGCTGGTGAAAGCAAGCTGCTTCAGGTAGGAGCTTTAAGACTGGTTTATAGATTAGCAGCTGTATTGCAGATGTGTGTCAGCAAAGTCTATGAACAGTAGCAGCAGCTGGAGTTACGACAATCCCCAGTGATTCTGCAAGAGCCAGTCAGCTTCTGCACAGACCACAGCAAGTCTAAGGCCCTGTGCTTCAGTCAGGCATTGGATGGTGGCACTTATCTCTGCAGTTTCCTCAGGGGCACGGCAAACCTGTGGTTTACTTTTCAGTGGGGTTGGGAAGTCTCAGGTGCTCCTACGTTTGTAACTGTCTCAAGTGTGTCTTCCCCACTGTATGTAGCCTGTACTTTGGGAAGTAGCCACAGTTCGGCTCCATACAACATACAAGTCCACAGCAGCAGAGACTGCAGTCAAGGTTCCATTTGCCATCTGACTCCCTCAGTCCCCAGTGTGACCAGGGTCTCCATGAATCATTGCCAACCCAGAGCTAATGCTTAGTCATCTCAAGAGGCCAGTATCTGAGCCACTCCAGACTCCTTGTGTCTCCTGGCTAAAACTTAGAGGAAGATTTACAGTGTATGTGTACAGTAATGCTGCAAGATTCACCATAAGAGAGGCCTGCCCCCAATGCCGTAGAATAAAAGGGCCCTGGGTCTGTTACGTTGACCTTGTTCCAGAAAGTGGGTGAGAGACAGAGATTCCACTGCGGTCTTCAAGTCAGATTTCTGCCAGACCTGGACTGTCTTACTGTTTTGCCTGAAGCTAGCTGTCAAATCAGTCTTGTTCCTAAAGGTGCCCTCCCTGTGAGCACACAGTCTGGTTGCCATGTGTCCTCTGCCTTTGCGAACACCTTGTCTTCACTGCCAGTCACTAAGGGGTTTCTCAGGACTGCACCATCCCCGCAGAAGTCAGGGCCCACCTCAAGGATGACCCCCTGAGGTCACACCTGGCTCACATAGGAGAGCAGCCAGAGCACAGACAAGCTTCCTGCCCCTCTCCACAGCTCACTCTTTGCTGCCTGACTACCACCAGCACGGAGATATCCTTCAGGGAAGGGCTTGTTCCGTTGGCTCTGCCAGGTTGCCAGAGTGTGCTGCCTGGCTGAAGTGGATACTTAATGGCTTGAAGGAGCAGCTTTACCACCTGGCCAAGAAAGGCCTGACTCCCTCACAAACTGGCATGATCCTGAGGGCCTCACAAGAATCCTGGAGAGACTCCCAAAGTCCAAAGGCTTTGCTCTTCCTGGGGGCTCTCCCATCTCATTAAGGAAGCAGTTGATGCCCTCAGACACCTTGAGAGGAGCAGAAAGGATGAGGACGCTAAGTTCCAGCAGGTCCCTCGTTGGAAATGGGGGTCATCCACACCTCTCCTGTGAGGCACATAAGCTCTTTACACAGCACGGAGATGTCCTGTACTCATGGCCTCAGTATCCTCAGACTGGTGTGTCTGCTGGTCAACTTCTGGTTAGGATGTGTTTGATGGTCAGGGAATAAACTCACCCCAACATAGCTGTCCCCAAGGCTTTGCATTCTCACTCCCACATCACAGGAAGGAAGCCCTGGTACCTCTACCTCATCAAATGGAGGTAACTACTAGGTCTAGTCAAGCAAGCTCTCGGCCTCCCCTCCAGATGCACAGGAAACCCCGAATGTGCAGCCCTGCAGGCCTACATCCTAGTCTGTCTAGCTAACAGCCATGTGCTCAGTGCTTCCACAAGCCCCCCAGCTCTCCGCCAGCGTGCACTAGAAATTCTTTCCCTGACTAGTTGTCTGAGCTTTATGTACAGCTCCGGCATGCTGAGACTTTCCCCTGCTTGTGGATGCAGGGGAACGGTGTGGTGTCTGAGAGAGCATCCATCCCCTTCCCAAGCATTTCCCTAGACAAAGATAGTGGAGGGTTTCTTGCAAAGAAAGTCTGCTCTCACACACAGGAGAGCAGAGTATTTCTACCAGTCAGAGGGCCTTAAAACACGTGCCCAAGCCTGTCCACTTTACCTAAGACCAATCAGGTAAAAGCTCAGATTCAATTGTCATATTCTTCTCAGAAAATGGTCTAACTTGCATAAGAGAACTTGGAACCACTGTCTATCTGTGTGCAATCTTGTCCAAACACCATTAAAGCCAAGAATTAAAAAAAAAAAAAAGCCATACCTCATAGCTATGTGTGATGGCACATGCATCTTATCCCAAGCACTCAGGAGACAGAGGCAGGCAGATCTCTATGGATTCCAGGCCAGCAAGGGCTGCACAGTGACGCCCTTCTCAAACAATACCCAAGCCAGGCACAGTTGTTCACATTTCTAATCCTAGCACTCAAGAGACAGAGACAGAGGCTGGAGAGATGTCTCAGCGGTTAAGAGCACTGACTGGAGCCAGGCAGTGGTGGAGCATGCCTTTAATCCCAGCACTTGGGAGACAGAGGCAGGTGGATTTCTGAGTTTGAGGCCAGCCTGGTCTACAGAGTGAGTTCCAGGATAGCCAGGGCTACACAGAGAAACTCTGTCTCAAAAAAAAAAAAAAAAAGCACTGACTGCTCTTCCAGAGGTCCTGAGTTCAATTCCCAGCAACCACATGGTGGCTCACAACCATCTGCAATGAGGTCTGATGCCCTCTTCTGATGAGTCTGAAGAGAGCAATGGTATATTCATATACATAAAATAAATAAATAAATAAATAAATCATTAAAAAGAGAGAGAGAGAGAGAGAGAGAGACAGAAGTATCAGGAGTTTGAGGCCAGCCTGGGCTACATGAGATCACGCCTTACAAAAAAAAAAAAAAAAAAGAAAAGAAAAGAAAAGAAAAAAGAAAGGAAGAAAGAAACAAAAGGGAAAGAAGGAAGGGGGGCGAGAGGTGAGGTGAGGAGGAAGGGATGTAAGCAGGACCCTTTATCTTTATCCTTAGTGTTAATCAGGGTTACACTGTTCGACTTGAGTTAGCTCTAAGACATACAAATGATGTAAGCAAAAAGTAACTCCAGCCAATAAAACTACCTATCTAGGAACCAAACAAACCTTCTGGAAACAGAGCTAACATGGGATGCTCTGAGGAGTCCAAGGTGGCGTACAAAACTGAAGAGATTTTTCCATACACCCTGCGCCTACAGGAAGGTCTGAGCATGTGTAGAGATGTGGCAAAGCTTGGAAGCACCCCGAGTGCCACCTACATTTAGTCATGTTCCAACTGTGGAATATTATGGAACACAGAACTGCTATTATGAAAACTTTAAAATACAAAAATTAAAAATGGGGCCAGCCAGATGGCTCAGCAGACCAAAGCACTGTCTGTGGAGCCTGGCTACCTGCTGTCCATTCCCAGAAGCCACAGAAAGGTGGAAGAAGAGAACCAACATCAAAAAGTCATGCTCTGACCACACACTTATGCTGTAGCACATGTACACACACACACACACACACACACATCATACACAGGTACACACACAAGCACACACACCAATGCAGAGAAGACAAACACCTTGAAATCTCTGCCTGGACACATCACTAATGGCAGAGGGCAGTTCCCTTCTCCCACTTGCTCTGATCCCCGCTCACTCCAGCCCAAAGGTTTATTTATTTATTATATGTGAGTACACTGTAGCTGTCTTCAGACACGCCATAAGAGGACAACAGATCCCATTACAGATGGTTGTGAGCCACCATGTGGTTGCTGGGAATTGAACTCAGGACCTCCAGAAGAGCAGTCAGTGCTCTTAACTGCTGAGCCATCTCTTCAGCCCCACCCCACTGTGTGTTTTGAGGCAAGATCTCTCACTATCACAAGCCAGCCTGTAAGCCCCAGACATCTGCTATCTCCACCAACACATTGAAGCTGAGATTACATGTGTCATCCCACGCTTGGCTTTTTTGTGAGGGTTTAGGTCCATCTCAGGCCCCATGCTTACACAGCAAACATTTTACCTGCTGAACCATCTCCTTAGGCCACTAGAAGATTTTTTAAAAATTGCAGCTAAGTTCAGTGGCATCTGCCTTTAATCCCAGCACTTGGGAGGCATAGATATTGAATCCTAGTCTGCCTAGTGAACTAAGGGCCAGCCAGACGGCATCATGAGACACCATTGTCCTTAAACACAAAAACATCACTTTCTTTATAATTGTATAAGTGGATTTTTTAAAAAGATCTCTTTATCTTATTTTATGTGTACAAGTGTTTGCCTGTATGTGTGTATGTGCACCATGTCCCAGTGCCTTTGGAGGCAAGAAGAGGACCCTGAGTCCCCTGCAACTGGAGTTACAACTGTGAGCTGCCATGTGGGTGCTGGTAACTGAACCCAGGTCCTCTGCAAGAGCAGCCAGCACTCTTAACCTCTGCGCCATCTCTTCAGTGCTGTAAGTGGGTCATAGTGGGTTCTTACAGTCGAAGAGTCAACGTCTGGGCGGCTCACCTGCTGCTGCTTTTTAAGGAACATTTCAATCTCCGTGTGAACCCGGTTCTCCTCTTCAGTTTTCATCCTCAGTTTCTGTAACACACCAAACACCAAGCTCTCCAGTCAGCAAGGCTGAGATCAGCAGCTCCCAAATGACTGGTGCAGCCCAGGACCGCCAAGGCTTCCTGACACAGCTACTGCATGGCTTCACTCAACTCTCTTTGCACTCCACAAACACTACACAGCCATGGGCTGGCACCCTGTTATACACACTTAAGGGCCCCAGAAAAAAAAAAAAAGCCATCACAGCCCTGTCATCTGGAAACAATGGTGCAAGATTCTCAGCCCAGAGAAAGAAATGACAGCATTCAAGAAGCGTGTAGTGAAGCGTGCGGTCAGAGCCAGGCACGACAGCCCACAGCTGGAACCCCACAACACGGGAAGCTGAGGAAGGTGGGGCAGTTTAAGGCCAGCACTGCACTACAAGGAGAGTTAGAGGCCCACCAGAAGAAGAAAGAAGAGGGGTGTGTGGAGAAGCAGGGTTGGGTTGCTGGATGGCACACCCAGGGAAGTGAGCTTCACTGCAGTCTTCTCTGTGTCACACAGGGAAGCAGGAGGCATAGCCATTGAAGTCTCCACTCACAAAAATTTAAGACCCCAGTTAGTTGTTTATGTTTGACCTCCAGGGCTGCACTGGTCCTGAAGGAAAACCTTAATCTTCCTCTTCCTCCTCTTTTTTTTTTTTAAGCTGGCACATTAATCATGGATGCCACCTCACTGAGGCGGAAGAGAGCGCAGCAGTTAAAAGTGCATGCTGCTCTTGTTAAAGGATATAACTTTGGTTCCCAGCACCCAGGTTGGGTGGCTCGAAAGCACCTGTAACTCCAGCTCTGTGGGTGGGACACAATGCCTCTGGCATTCACGGGCACACAGGTACACATAATTTAAAACTATGAGCCGGGCAGTGGTGGCGCACACCTTTAATCCCAGAACTTGGGAGGCAGAGGCAAGCGGATTTCTGAGTTCAAGGCCAGTCTGGTGGCCTTGAGTTCCAGGACAGTCAGGGCTACACAGAGAAACCCTGTCTCGAAAACCAAAAATAAATAAATAAATAAACAAACAAACAAACTATGGAGCTGGAGTTACAGAGGTTGTGAACCTCCCAACGTGGGTGCTGAGAACTGAACTCAGGTCCTCTGGAAGAAATGCACACTCTTCATCTATCACTCCAGCCCAAGATAATCACTTTTTTAAAAAGTGACAGCCCACGTGACATCATCAAATCATCTACGTGGAAAACCCTCAAAATGTTTGCTGTTTATTGATACTGGAAGTTGGACTCAGAATCTGGCATGTGCTCTGGCACTAGCTCCATCCCCACACAGCCTAATGTAGCACAGGTTACCTCAATCTCCTCCAGCAAGAGTTCCTCTGCCCGGTTACATTTCTTCTGGGTCTGGGCAATCTGCAGCTCAGTATTTCTTTTCATATAAAGATTCTCCAAGTTGGTTTTCGCCTTCATCTCTTGTAACTGATCCCTGAGGTGAGCAATGTAATCATTCCCGTTCTGCAGAGATGAGACCAGGTTTCTGAGCTAAAACTTCATTGAGCTTATAAATCAACAGGCAACTGAAGGTGGCCTTCTCCTAGCACACTAAGGGAAATGTATTCGGTCCTCACAATAGCATGAATAAAAATGAGTCTTAGTGCCAGGAGGCTGAGCAGACGGCTTATCACAGATTTCAGGCCAACCAGGACCGCAGACTTGTCTCATTAAAAATAGTGCTGGGGGCCAGACAGTGGTGGCGCACACCTTTAATCCCAGCGCTTGGGAGGCAGAGGCAGGCAGATTTCTGAATTTGAGGTCAGCCTGGTCTACAGAGTGAGTTCCAGGACAGCCAGGACTACACAGAGAAACCCTGTCTCAAAAAACAAAAAAAACAAGTGCTGGGCATGGGGGAGGGACACACCTTTAATCAAAGTACTCTGGAGGCACAGGAAGATGGGATAGTGTGCATTTTAGGCCAGCCTGTTTACGTGGCAAGTTCCAGACCAGCCAGAGATATACATTGAGACCATGTCTCAAAGAAGGAATAAATGGTCTCGTTTTGGTAGAAAGAGCAATGGTCAAAGGTGATCCCAGTCCCAATTTCCCACAGACTCACCAATTGTATGAAATTGGCCAAGTTAAGGGCTTAGGTTTCACCTTTCAAAACCCAGACTATTAGTACCTAGTGAGTGACTATACTCAACCCCTAGCCTCCACCTCTGATCCAACTGGGGACTGGTTCTAAGACACTCCTCCCCATGATACCAAAACCTGCAGATACTCCAATCCTTCCATAAAGTCTACACAGTACAGATCCAAGTTCTTTTGAACTGGCTCTGTTTGGTTGGTTACACAGAACCATGTAGAAATGGATGTATACTGAGTGTCTCCTAGTTTTCTTTCTATTGCTGTGATAAAACATACTGACCAGGCTGGGCGGTGGTGGCGCATGCCTTTAATCTCAGCACTTGGGAGGCAGAGGCAGGCAGATTTCTGAGTTCGAGGCCAGCCTGGTCTACAGAGTGAGTTCCAGGACAGCCAGGGCTATACAGAGAAACCCTGTCTCAAAAAACCAAAAAAAAAAAAAAAAAATTTGTATCTAAGAAATGTTTTCCTATTCCTAGCCACAAAGACTTGCTCAACCTGCTTTCTTATACAGCCCAAGACCACCCAGGGGTGACATCTCCCACAGTGGGCTGGGTCCCCTTACATCAATCATTAATCCAGAAAATGCCCCACAGACAGACACACACACAGGCCAAGCTGATGGAAACAACTCAATTGAAGTTCTCCCAGGTGACAAAACCTAGCACGTGTCAAGTTGACAAAACCTCACCACTCAGTGAGTCACGGAGATGTGTTAGAACAGACCTCTGATGATTACTAATGATGCACAATATTAAGCTCTCAAAACTCACTGATTAAAAAGACGATTCTTCAATAGCAGTAGACAGAGAACAGGTTGTGGGAGAGAAGGCAGGAGGCTCTGGGGGAAACAGTAAGGGTGGCTTCTGTTAGCACAGGGTCTAAGAAGGTCCATCTGAGGAGACTCAGTTATCCTGACACCCGAAAGACAAGTAAGCCAATTCATGAAAAATGAAGGCAAGAAATCTTTCAATAAAAAGAAAAGGGCAAAGTTCATGCTAGAGTCCCTAGTCAACAAAGACCAGGATATATTTCAGAAACTGATCTACCCAAAGCCCCCACTCCCTTCAGACATGGTCTGAACACATTATTGGATCCAGAGAAGACACAAGAAGTCAGCCCTTTCCTGAGGCTCTGGTGGCTGTCGGAAGAGGTGAGCCAAAGAAATGTTAGCAGTAGTTCTCACAGCTGGCCTGGCCGGGGACCATGGGCTTCGAGATCTGGAACTGGAAGCGAGGAAAGGTCGTGACTTGTCTGGCACAGTGTCAGGTGGCCACTTTGGTTGCATGGCAAGAGGAAAACAGTCGCCTGAAGGAATGGAAGTCACACTTACAGCAAACAGTCCTGACGGGAGGTGTGAGGGTGCACTCTCCTGATGCCCTGATTCCAGCACTGTGGAAGCAGGATAGAAGGTCATCCTTGGCTACTTAGCCAGTTCAAGCCACTCGAGCTACAGGAAACCAAACGTATTTAAGCCTCTGCAGTTCATATCTGAGTAACATTTCCATCTAGCCACACCAGCACTGTGGCCTGGGGTGGAGTGTGAGGCACGCACAACACATGAAACCTGGTTCCAATTTCTATAGTTTAGAAAATCAAGAATTTTAAGATTATGATAGGATTTTTCAGAAAAGAAACCTTGTGTGAAGTCTGTACAGTTAGGAAGGTAACAGCAGACCAGAACCCCAGGGGCTGCCCCCAGTTTTACTTAGATACACTGTACCTTTTTTTCTCTTCTCTTTTCCTCTCTCCATCCCTCTCCTTCAGTATCTCTTCATGTAGCCCAGGCTGGCCTAAAACTCAGAGATCCTCCTGCCTCTGCCTGCTAAATGCCAGGATGAAAGATGGCACCATCCTCTCTCCCATAAAGGCACCCCAGCAGACACTTAGTTAATTAATTAATTAATTAGTTACCCAGTGGCCTGCGTAACTAATTCTGTGAGAGAGACTCCGTGGAGTGGCTTAGCTCCTCTTACCTGTACTTGCATTTGACGCTCCCTTTTGACATCAATTAACTGTTTTTGAAGAGATTTTATCTGTTTTCTTCCTTTTTCCTCCCTAAAAGAAGTGAGAACAGTAAGAAGAGGGCTGCTCCCTAGCGTCTCCACCCTCCCACCCTGCGCATATATAGCAGACGTGCAGCTCAGTCGTCATGAGGGTCCCCTAGCAACTGAAGCGGGAGCTGTCCCTAAAGCTGGTGCCTTTCTGTGGAATCTGTTCCCCTGACCTGGCTGCCTTGTCTGGCCTCAGTGGGAGAGGATGTGCCTAGCCCTGCAGAGACTCTGTGTGTGTGTGTGTGTGTGTGTGTGTGTGTGTGTGTGTGTGTGTG
>JANHMN010000011.1:18029553-18062121 GCA_030674055.1 Rhabdomys pumilio
TGTGTGTGTGTGTGTGTGTGTGTGTGTAGGTGGGGGATGAAAGGAGGGGATACGGGAGGGATATGGGAGGGTTCACTTTCTCAAAGGAAAAGACAAGAGGGGCAAGGGGGTAGGAACTGGGGGGCACAGCCAGGATGGAAAGTGAATAAATAATGGGAAAAAAATGAACAGGACTTCTCAAGTGTTAGGTTCAACTGAACATTTAAAAAGCAGGTTCTAGGCACGAGAGATGGCTCAAGAGTCAAGATCAGAGAACTTGAGTTTGACTCCCAGCATCCATGCTGGGCAGCTAACAGCTGCCAATAACTCCAGCTACCAAGGATCTAACACCCTCTTCAGAACTTTGCGGGTACCTATACACAACACACTATATGCATATAGTTATAATTTTAAAATAATGAAAAATAAGTTTTTAAAACACAAATAGGTTCTTGGGCACATGCAATGGCTCAGTGGATAAAGGTGCTTGCTGCCAAGGCTGACAACCTAATTCAGAACCCCAGAACTACATGGTGGAAGGCAAGAACTGAGTCCCATAGGTTGTTCTCTGACCTCTGAATGTGCACATTAGCACACACCAGTGTACACAACCACAAAATCACCCAATCAAAAAACAAACAAAATGTAACAAGAAAAAAAAATCAGATTCTTAAGCCAGAATTGGTATCGCCTCCCCTATAATCTTAGTACTTGGTAATGTAGAGGCAGGAAGACAAGGAACTTGAGACCAGCCTAGGTTACTAAGCAAATTCAAGGCCAGCCTGGACCACATGAAACACTGCTTTAAAAACAATAACAACAGTAATTAAAAGTCTGATAAGTGGGCAGGGTGGGGACAAGCAGGATGGCCCAACAGGTAGGTGAAGGTGCTGGCTACCATGCCTGACTACCTGCATTAAATCCCTCAGACCCACATGGCGAAGGAAAGACCCAACTACTGTCCTCTGACTTCCACGTGTGACTCATGTGTACACACACAAACACCAGCACACAAAACAAATTTCTGTGAAAAAAATTAAAACAGGGCAGGATACCCTTTTGAGATCCTTCTGCTATTATGATCACAGGGCTGCCTTTCTGCATACGGTTAATGGCTTTTGCTAGGTTCCCCCCAGCACCCCACTCCTGGAAAAGTGGACCAGGCATTTGGAGTTGGAATAGCAATACAAAAGAAAGTGGAGAACAAGGCCACACTAAAAATAAGGGAACAAGCCAGGTGGTGGTGGCATACAGGGGACAGAGGCAGAGCGGGAAACAGGCTGAGGGGTAAAGGGAAGTATCTCAGAAAACAGACAGAATGAGGGATACATCACAAGTCAAAACAAAGCCTGAGAGAGCCGGACTGCAACTGACTTGGTGGAACCTGGTTACCTGGGCCCTGGTTATCTGGAAGCAGTGCAGTCAGGGGTATAGCTACAGTTAATGCACTCATTGATATAAGAGAAGACACTAGCAGGGCCTGGTGACACAGGCCAGAATAATCAACTGCAGTTCCTCAGGAGAAACAAGAAGATTGCAAATCCAAGGGCTCCCTAGGCTAGAGAGCAAGTTCAAGGTTAGCACAGGTGACTTAGAGGGACTTGGTCTCAAAAAGAACAAAGAAGAAATAGAGGATGGCTCAGAAGTAGTGTTTACCTAGGGTGCAGGGCTCTAGGTTCAGTTCATAGGCTCTCTCTCTCTCTCTCTCTCTCTCTCTCTCTCACACACACACACACACACACACACACACACAGAGCATATCAGACATATGAAATAAGGATGCTATGAAATGTACTAGGGATAAGAAGGATGCATAATGCTAGCATAAACGCCCCACTACTGCCTGGACAGGGACTCATTTTAGCCCAGGCTGGCCTGGAACTTACTCTGTAGCCTAGGCTGGACTTAACTCCCGGCAACCCTCATAGCTCAGCCTCCCAGTTCTAGAGTCACAGGCATAGGCTGCCATGCCTGGTTAAAAGATAAAGCTAAGGAAATCAGATTAGAATAAAAACAAGACAAAAAGTGACATGATAAATACACTTTTCTTATTTTTTGTCTGTTTGCTCAGTTTTATTTTTAAGACAGGAGCGTTTCACATGCAACAATGACCTAATACATGTTTGCTTTGTTTTTTTTTTTTTACTTGGTTTTTTGGGGGGGAGTATAGAATAGAGGTTTTTTTTTTCTTTTTCTTTTTTTATTGGATATTTTATTTACATTTCAGATGCCATCCCCTTTCCCCATTTCCCCTCCCTAGAAAACCCCTATCCCGTGCCCCCTTTTCCATTTTGCTTTTATACAATTTTTTAAAATGTTAATCAAAGGCTTTATAAGTATGGTAATCCTCAATCAGAAGTGTAACCCAATACCCAACCTAGCTATGTAAACTATCTTTGACTGGTGGAGACACGTGAACTTCTGCCTCCATGCCCCCTCTCTCTTTCTCTCTCTTTTTCTCTCTCATTACCTAGTTTCTCATCTACTTCATCTTCTCCTCTCCTTACTCCATCTTTTCCTCTCGGTGCTCCTTCCCCCTTAGCTCCTCCTACATATTACCCTTCCTGTTAAAATAAAACTTTTCTCTCAAAATACAATTAGAGCATAATTATTCCTATTTGTACCAGTGAGGTACAAGATAGTCTTAATACCCAGTCTATCCTTTTGTTGACTAACCAGAACCTCTGTCGTCTCTCTTGACTAAAACACTTAGTTTTGAACCTGGCTTTTTCTTGGCTTTAGAATGAATGTCAGCTGAAAACCATCCACTCAGATCTTTTCTCTCAAGGTAAATGGCCAGGATTGGCTATGAGACTATAGGTCTTCAACGCTGTCAGAAATCCAGAATGACTGAATTAACTGAAGTTATGGGAAGCACTAAGCATAGCTTCTAAAACTTAGCCAATTTACTTGATTTTATATGTAGTATGTATGCCTGAGTGTATGTGTAATATGCAAGCAGGAGCAGACGGAGGTCAGGAGCCAGAGCCTCTGAGACGAGTTATACACAGCTGTAAGCCACCAATGTGGGTGCTGGGACTCAAACCTGGGTGCCCTGGAAAAGCAGCCAGTACTCTTAACTGCTGAGCCATCTCTCCAGTCCCTTGTTTTTCTATCTGGGACAAGGCCTCACTATGTAGCCTGGGCTGGACTCCAACTAAAACCCCTCTGCCCCAACATCCTGAATGAATATTTTTTTCTGTCACATATGCTGAAGAAGTGTCCCACCGCTGAGCTACATCCCTGCCCTATCTTGAATATCTCTGGACCGTGCTGAACATTCCCGGGAAGGAAACTGTGCTGTGTTACGCACGCAGCCGTGCTGAACATTCCCGGGAAGGAAACCGTCCTGTGTTACGCACGCAGCCTTTTGCTTGTTATTGTCTTCTTTGTTTGCAGCACTGTGGATCAAACTTAGAGCCTAATGGGTTTGCACGGTGCTCCCTGCCAGCTACACGGTGCTCCCTGCCAGCTACACGGTGCTCCCTGCTAGCTACACGGTGCTCCCTGCTAGCTACACGGCTCCCTGCTAGCTACACGGTGCTCCCTGCTAGCTACACGGCAGCCGGGGACACTGACCAAGGATTTCGGTCTGGTCCTTCTTGAGAACAACAACCAGCAGAGGAACAGTATCTTCCCTGTCATTATAGTACAGGAGGTGGAGCCCAGGGGTTCTGGGTACCAGGTGATCCCTCTCCCACTGACTGGCCCCCAGCACTGACTCCCCGTTAATTTTTTAGGTCTCATAACTTACCCATGCTGGCCTCTAACTTGCAATCCCCCTGCTTCAGCTTCCAGAGTATCTGAGATTACAATCCTGTACCACATTCCTAGCTATGGTGTTCTTAATATAATGTGGATTCAAGTAACCAAGGATACCTGAATGATTGCCCCATCCAAGCCAGGAATATGCGGGAGCTCAGAACCCAAGAGTCTGCCTTCCAGTGAGAATAAATGAACATGTTGATGCTTGGGAAATCTAGGACTTCTGGTAAGTTTTATACCATCGTAAAATAAGAAGCAGAGCCTGGAGAGATGGCTCAGTGGGTAAAGTGCTGACTAGGAAGTGTGGTCCTGAGTTTGGAGACACAGAACACATAAAGGCAGGTGCAGTAGCATCCCCTGTAACCCACTGTACAATGAGGTGAGAGCCAGATACAAGGGAATCCCCAGAGGCAGTCAAAACAAAACAACAGACCCTGTCTCCATTCAATCAAGATAGACGGCAGGAGTCAACACCTGACATTGTCCTCAGTCCTCCACATGCGAATACTGTGGCACACACATGCCTATACTCACACACACATGCCTACACTCACACACACATGCCTACACTCACACACAAATGCCTACACTCACACACACATGCCTACACTCACACACACATGCCTACACTCTCACACACATGCCTACACTCACACACAAATGCACACATAAAAACTTGCAGAGCTGGGGAGCTTGCTTGGTGGCTAAAGTATTTGCCACATAAGTGTGAAGACCGGAGTTCAGATTGACAGAACTTACATAAGTACCACACCTGCACTCCGAAGGCAGAGATAGGCTATCCCCAGAACAAGCTGGGTAGCCATACTAGCTGTATGGGTGAGCTCTCAGTTCAACTGAGAGATTCCATCTCAAAGAATAAGTTGGGAAACACTCAAAAAAGACTCCCAGTGTCAACCTCAGGCCTACACATACACATACATGTGTCCCCTCACACGTAAGCATGCACACACTTGCACACCACACATACACATACACGTGAGAAAAGAAATATTGCAAAGCAGACAAAGATGTTTAGCACATGCCTGTAGTATCAGCTACTCTGAGGCAGGAGAAGCTCCCAGGGGTCTAAGAACTGCCTACATAGCAGTGAGAGCATCTAAAAAGAGAATCACAAAGCACTTGAGTCTATCACCACCCTGACCTTGTGATGACATCATGGAAGTTCATTTTGCTGTCTCTTTCTTTGCCCAAGGCTTCCAGGAGACTGGTGAAAGAGCCAGACTCTTGCATCTCCATCATGGCATTTGCAATCACATCACTGAAATATTGCCTGCCAAGGAACAAAAAAAAAAAATAGTCTTGTAAGGCAAACTGCCCTACCTCCTTAAAGAGTTGCAGAAGTCCAGCTAGGTGCATACCGTTAATCCTAGCACTGGTGAGTTAGAGGCAGTTGGATCTCTGTGAGTTCTAGGTTAGCCTGGTCTATAGAGTGAGTGCCAGAATAGTCAGGGCATCACAGAGAAGCCCTGTCTCAAAACAAAGAGTTGCAAAAGTCACACTAGTTAAAAACTAGAAGGGGCTGGGCATGCTGGCCACACCTATAATCCCAGCAGTTGGGGAGTCTGCAGGACCACCATAGTTTAAGGCCACCCTGGACTACATAGCAGCTTCTATGCCAGCCTAGGCTACACAGACCTTGTCTCAAAAAAGAATCAGGGGCTTGGGGGATGGCTCAATGGATAGAGTGCTTACTGTACAAATGACAAGACTAGAGTTCAGCTCCCAGAACCTACATAATGCAGGGTGGGTGTGGTGACCTGCTTGTAATCCTAGTTCTTGGAAGGAAGGCTGTACAGGGATCCCTCTGGATCAAGCTGGCTAGTTAACCAACCACAAGTTCTAGTTTGGCTGAAAGACTGTCTCAATGAATAAAGTAGAAGAGTGAGTGAAGACAGCCTTTGAAGACTCAGGAGCCAGACACTGTGAGAAAAGCCTGCTAGCCTAGAGAGGCAGAAAAAGTAGGGAGGTGACCTTCCTACTCCACTGACATTGCAGAAGGAAAGACCTCCTTTTCCTTCTCCACACTGTCTTAAATACCCTTCAACTCAAAGGCCCTCCTTCTCTTTCCTGGGTTTTCTTAGGTTCACTCCCTGTCAACTATTTGCTCCACCTCTTGACCCATCATTGACTTTACTTAGCTCTTGTTTACAGGAAGCTCTTGGGTTATCTTCTAGTTCACAATCTTGGGGTTCACAATTGTTGTGGCCCAGGAATCATGCCCACAAATCACCCAGTCACCCATCTCAGTCAAACAGGACAGTTTATTGAACACACACCTCTCGGGACTGATAGATCAGGGACACAGGTCAGAATCGGGAGCTGAGACTGCAACCTCAACTGTTTCCCAAGAGCATCTTATAAAGACAAAACCCACAAAAGCTCCTAGCAACCACAAAAGCTCATTCATAGGTGCAGGAAGAGCTGCTGGGAGGTTGCTGGGGTTGGTTCTGGTCTAAGCATATTGTAGCTAACTATACAAAAGCCCTTCTAACTGACCTTTACTGTGATTGGCTCGAAAGGAGGGCGAGGATCTGAGGAATTTCCAAGAACACCAAAGCATAGAACAGGATATGCAGTTGATGGTGAATTCAGCCATTAGAAAAGTCCACTATAACAATGTAAGACGCCTGGCTACAGGCATAAAACAAAATGGCTGCAGTAATGTCAGAAAGGCAATGGCTACCTAGGTTTTAACACAATGAGATCAATATCCTGCAACAGAGCCTCAACATCAATCTCAGGCCTCTACATGCACACATACACATGTGTATATGTACCCTACCCACATACATGTCTACATATGCAAAAATAGGCATAGATATGTGTAAAGGACTCAAGTTGCCCCACCTTAGGGGCCAAACTGTAAAAGACCCGAGCTACCCCACCTTAGGGGCCAAACTGTAAAGGACCACTCTGGTCCATGTTTGGGGGCCAAACTATAGCGGCCCGCTCTGTTCCGCAGATCCAGGTCTAGCAAGAGAGAGAGAGTGGGGGGAAGAAGGGGAAGAGACTCGAAGAATAGAGACAAGCCAGAGGATCTGTAGTAAAGTCTTCTTTACTGTCTCCACCATACACACACCACTACACCTACTACTACTACACCACACACCTACAACAAGGAAATCCTGGGTATTTATAGGCTTTTGCCCGTGCCTTGTAGGTGCGTGGATACCACGTGCCTTGCAGGTGTGGATATGACGTAAGCCTTACAGGCGTGGACAGCACGTGCGCCTTACAGGCATATATGGCGTAGATAGCACGTGGACAACACGTGCACCGCATGCCTTGTAGGTGTGGATACCGTGTGCTCCTTGCAGCTGGGGACACTAAACAGCAAAACAAGCTATGTGGGATATCAGAGTGTGCTTCAGCTGTTGTAGGCTGTTGAAAACCAAGTCTCATGTCAGGGTATATGGCTCAAGATGGCTGCAAAGCTGATAGCTGCTTTCTAGCAGCTTTCTCCTTAAAGTCGGCTCCCAACAGGTATGTACATATCACACATCAAAAAATAAGAAAAAAAAGAAAGTTTCCATGTAACTGTCAAACTGCCTTCTGGCTCTTTCTGTGCCCACAGATCAGTGCTAACGTAGCTTCTTGCTGAGGGACCAGCTGTTAATTGCAGAGGCTCCTAAGTGGTCAAAGTGCGGAGGATGCAAGGCTACTGAGTGCTAGACCTATCGGGATATCTACACCACTCTTTGCCAAGGCTCAGGACACATCTCAGAAGAGGAGGACAGAAAGAATGTGAGGGCAGAGAAAGGGGTTCAGTGCTGTTGTCCTCCAACCAGGACATGACCTTTGCACTCTGAGACTCCCAGCAACTGGGACTAGTGGGATCAGGCTGGGCCCACAAACATAAGGTCATAGAGTGAAGTGGATTCACATAGACACACCCAGCCCATGCTCTCCCACCCCCATCCCCTCAAGTGTTTGTTTGAGGAGAAAGTTTTCTTCAGGGGTAAGGCTGTGTGTGAGGAACCCATGTTCCTGTAAACAAGCCCTTATCCACACTCATGTAATCACCCCTAATTAGAAACAGAAAAAAAGCGTAAGAGTAGAATTGGGAACTGGCTATGTAAAGACTAAGGATATGTTTTAAGTTTAAATTCTGTGCTTAAGAGATCTATAAAACAAAAATGCCTCTGACCTGTAAGCCCCACTTGCCCAAGGGTGGATAACTTCCGGAAGTGCTGGGGGCTGTTGTTCATGTAAGATACAAGCTATACAACATACTGTAATTTCACTTCTGTAAACAAGGTTGGTTGCCCAAACTGTGAAGGATGTGCTTGATCACATGTAGGGGGAGTATATAGGCAGGAAGCATACCAGGATGTGTGCTTGTCCCTGATTGGACAAAGGCGGGAAGTGCACAGCCTTGTGGGTATTGCCTTCAGAAGCACCTGACTAACATAACTTGGTGCCATACTTGGAGTCCTGGGTATGGAATTGGCCAGTGTCCATCATCCTGGCCAATATTTAATAAAGCTTGCTCTAAATTTGGTTTAAAAATTGTGGTCATAGCCGGGCAGTGGTGGTGCATACCTCTAATCCCAGCACTTGGGAAGCAGAGGCAGGTGGATTTCTGAGTTCGAGGCCAGCCTGGTCTATAGAATGAGTTCCAGGACAGCCAGGGCTACACAGAGAAACCCTGTCTTGAAAAACCAAAAAACCAAAAAAAAAAAAAAAACCAAAAAACCAAACAAAAAACAAAAACAAAAAACAAAAAAAAACCAAACAAAACAAAACAAAAAAAATAAATAAAAAACAAAACCAAAAAACAAAAACTGTGGCCATGGTCTTACTCTTGCCCAGTGGGACGTACAGCTAGGAAAAGGGGGCGTGGGAAGGAGTCAGGATTCGGTGATAAATGCGATGCATGTGATCAAAATACGTTCTACATACATCTATTAAAACATCATAACGAAACCCTTTATGTAAAATTAGTATATGCTAATAAAATCATTTTTAAGAACCCTCAAAAACAAGCATGCTGAGTTATGGTTACATACCTATAATCCTAGCACTTGTAAGGTGTAGGCAAGAGGACACTCAGCTATGTGGTAAGCTTGAGGACAGCCTGGGCTACATGAGACTTTATTTTAGAAAAAAGAGGAAGAAGAAAGAAAATATACAACCATTTGTCAGTTCCACACAAAATTATCATTTCATTATATAATTCTGCATTTAAGAAGTACACCATAGGGCTGGAGAGATGGCTCAGCGGTTAAGAGCACTGACTGTTCTTTCAGGGGTCCTGAGTTCAATTCCCAGCAACCACATGGTGGCTCACAACCATCTATGATGGAGATCCAATGCCCTCTTCTGGTGTGTCTGAAGACAGTGAAAGTGTACCAACAAACATGAAATAAATAAATCAATCTTTTTTTTAAAAAAAAAAAAAGTACACCATAATTTTAAATTTTTAAATTATTAGGTTTTTTTTCCTTTCCTTTCTTCTTCTTCTTTTTTTTTAATTAAGAAAACCATGAGCTAGCTGGGCATAGTGACACATACCTTTAATTCCAGCACTTAGGAGGCAGAGGCAGAAGGATCTCCATGAGTTCCTGGACTAAAGGGTGAGTTCCACAACAGCCAGGAGAAACCTGTCTCGAGACAGAGAAACCCTGTCTTGAAAAGGAAAGTGGGGAGCAGAGGGAGGGAGGGAGAGAGAGAGAAGTTTCTAGTACCACAAAAAAGAAAAAGGATTAGGTGTTGCAGACTTGTAACCCAACACTCAGGAGGCAGAGCTGGGAGCCAGGAGTTTGAGGCCAGCCTGGTGTACACAGTTTATTCCAGATTACCCAAGACTAGAAACTCTGAGAAAGAATGGGAAGGAAGGAAGGAAGGAAAGGAGGGAGGGAGGGAGGGAGAGAAAAGAAGAATAAAGAGGGAGGGGAAAAGGAGGGGAAAGAGGGAAGAAGGAGGGGGAAGAGTAGGAGGAAATGCAGGAACAAAGGCTCATTAATGTGTCCAACATAATAGAGCCACCATGTTTTAAACTGTACCACTCTGCCTCTAAGGGACTGTCGGGTGACCCTATTACTGTAGTCACTCAACACATTACTAAACCACAGAGCTGGCAGCCCCCTTCACACCTTCTTTACCTCACACATCACTCCTGTCCCAGATCTGCTCTCCCTTACCTGTCATTCTGAATTTTCTTCATTGTCTCCAGAGTCATCGTGGTCTGCTTTGTAGGTTTTTTAAAGGTAATTTCCTGCCCTCTTTGTTTGTTTTCTGTCACCAGGTTAACTAAAGATTTTTCTTTAGTTAACAAAGTAGTAGATATTTTCGGTGTGCTGGGAACCATAGATGCTCCTTCATGGCTGGCTTTCTAAAAATAAAGGTCAAAGATATTGTTTTAGGGGCTGAAGAGATGGCTCCGTGCTTAAGAGCACCTGTCCCTGACGAGAACTTCGGTTCGATCCCCAGCACCCATGTGGTGGCTCACAAGCATCTGTAACTCCCGTTCCAGAGGCTCCAACACCCTCTTTGGACCTCTGTGGGCACCATGTACGCACACGATGCACAGACATACATGCAGGCAATATATTCATACACATAAAAAAAATCTTAAAAATAAAAGCCAAGAGCTGGAGATGGCTCAACAGTTAAGAGCACTGACTGCTCTTCCCAAGGTCCTGAGTTCAATTCCCAGCAACCACATGGTGGCTCACAACCATCTGTAATGGAATCTGATGCCCTCTTCTGGTATGTATGAAGACAGTGACAGTGTACTCACATAAAATAAATAAATCTTAAAAAAATATAAATAAAAGCCAAGAAGATCGCTTTAACGTGAAGAGACAACGTTCTAAGAGGACTGTTTTCAATGCTTTTCTTCAATTACACTCCATAGTCCAAAACACCAGACCCTTTCCTCAGACCCATCAAGCCACCTGTCCTGCTATTTCTTGGCTTCCTGTCTTTATGCATTTCTCTATCATCTCCTAACTTGCCACTTGGTAAACCTTAAGACAAATATCTAAGGTAAAACTTGGACCTAAGGGTGAGGTCAATGGTAGGTCATGTTACATCCGTAACATGTGGAAGGCCCTAGACTCAAGCCCCAGCCTCACAAAACATAGAAGCCATGAGGAAGATGGCCAAGACTTTCATTTCCAGCATGCGGGAGGTAAACGGGCATCAGGTGTTTGGGGTCATCCTTGGCAGCATTATTAAATTTCAGGCCAGCCCAGGCTAAATGAGAACCTGTTCAAGACTACTACAAATTCAAAAATAAACAGCAAATAAAAACAAACAAGCAGAATCCCACAGTTACTTATAAAATGTCTTGGCTGTAAGCATTTCCCATATTGTAAGTGTAAACTATCAATATGAGATCATGCATTCCTTGAGAGGATAGTGTCATACAGACATCAGCTCAAACTCTTTTTTTTTTGGTAGTTGTTTTGACACAGTGTCTCTGTAGCCCTGGCTGTCCTGGAACTCATTCCATAGACCAGGCTATACTTGAAATCAGAGATCTGCCTTTGCCTCTCAAGTGTTGGTTTTAATTGTATGCCATCACCACCTGGCTTCACTTTAATTACATTCTCCATTCGATTTTCTTTTCCTCTCCTTTCTATTTTCACAGTTTTCTTTCTAGACTAGGAATGGAACATGAGGCCTTGTGTGTGGGCTTGTCAGACCAGAGCTAGTCACTACTCCTTCATTGTCTTTCCTCCCATTCTTTCCAGAACAAGGATGAGTATTGTTCACAAACATGGTCATCTGTAGAGCATCATTGCCTGGGCCAATGCATAGGATACATCAGAAACTCAAATGCTCACCAAACATGACTCTGAAACACACAGAGAACATGGTGGCATGTACCCGTGGTATCAGGTCCTACGGAAGCTGAGCTGGGTGAAGAGAGAATGTGAGTTTGATGCCAGCCTGGGCAGCACAGTGAGACAGACTAAACAACAAACCAACCTAAAAACTATACAGGATAAAAGGGGGATTGCACTAAAAAGTGAAAGGCAGTGTCAGATTTAGTGATGTGGTTTGGATCTTGAAGGCCATATAGCAAAAGCCAAAATATCTTCCAGACCGAAATTCAAGTACCAAGAAACTATAAGACAGCATGTGTCTTCCAACTGATGATTCTTCTTTAACCTGTGCTTTGTATTGACAGTGATTACATATTGGGACCGTAAAGCCAGCTTCTATATCTGAACTCTGGCCCTATTTCTTACTAACCATGAGTAGCCTGTGATCCCAGTTCTGGGCAGGTGGAGACAGGAAGATCCTGGAAGCTTGGCTGGCTAGCCAAAGCTTGACCTTAAATAATTATTTAAAATTTCTATGCCTCCATTTTCCCATTGGCAAAATAAAGTTACTACTTTAAATTGTACAGGAGGGGGCATGGAAATATAAGCGAAAACTTGATATTTTAATTCTGCTCCTATTATTAGAGTCTCTTGTCCCCAGCCCCCCCCCCCCCCCCCCCCGACTCCCTTCTCCCTAACACGGTTTCTTCCACTTTCATGTCCTGGGTGAGCGTGTATGTACATATAAATTCAGATCTCACCTATGAGAGAATACATGCACCTGAACACAAACGCACACACACAGGTACACACACAAATAATTCAAAATACTGATGAATCATTTTAAGAAAAATATATTATAAAGAGGGTTCTTATTATGCCAGAAAATTTTGTAGGTGAAAGATCACTATTATAAACCAAAATAAGACTGTGAAAAAGTTTCCTTCTTCCAACTTTGGATTCCAGGAGTCAGACTCAGGTCATTAAGCTTTGCATGAACCTTTTGCCAGGCAACAGAGGCCATGAGCTACAGACTGCTGGCTTAAACTCACTAAGCCATCTCACCAGTCTGGCCTGGAATTTTCTATGTAGCGCAGGCTGTCCTCAAAATCACTGAAATCTTATCTCTGCATCCCCAGTGCTAATATTATAGACATGAGCTCAAAGATGCCCAGAAGTCATCATTGAAAATGTAATTAATGACATGGTAAGGTTTCCAAATATTTACAAAAGCAGGCTGCAACATATTCAACAACAAAAACAGTTATTTTTTTAAATTAAAGCTGTAGGGGGTTGGTCTGGTGTATTCAAATATTAAATTTTATACCCCAAGGTCTTGTTGTTCCAAGATGAATGGATCCTCAAATATACCAACTTTTGTTATATAAACCTTGCCCTCAAGTTATCCATGATTGGTTAATAAAGATGCCTACAGCCTGTAGCTGGGGAGAAGAGAGGTAGAGGTAGGTGGGGCTTCAGTTCCCAGGTCTGAGGCAGGAACCATGAGGGGAAGGAGAGGAGCAATATTGCTTGTGTTGGGGTAATATTTATTTGGGGGATTTTACCCCACCTTAGATCATTTAGTTCCCAAATAAAAGACATAAAACCTTTATAAGGGTCCATGATTTGCTGAAGAATGATACCCAGGGCTCTAATAGTATGTAAATCCAAAGAGTGTTTTATTCCGCAGAAGTCCAGCATGCTGGGGTCTCCCATTACCAAATAAGGAGACAACCAAGTAAGTTTTCAGGCCTGATTTAAAAGCACATTAGGAAGTTCCAGGGTAGGTGACCTCTATGTTAATCTGTTGGGTCCATCTCTACTGATGTAATGGTTTGTATATGCTTAGACCAGGAAGTGGCACTGTTAGGATGTGTGGCCTTGTTGGAGTAGGTGTGTCACAGTGGGCATGAGCCTTGTCCTAGCTGCCTGGAAGCCAGTATTCTGCTAGCAGCCTACAGACGGTAGGAAGATCGTGAGCATATGGCCACGATCAACAGCTTGTGGGAGTAAGAGTGGCCAGATGTAACTTGGCAATTGATATCTGAGGGTTATTGACAGGGAAGTAGACAACATGGCTTACAGGGTTGGTATCTGCCCAGTTCTAATGCTTTAAGGCTTATTATAAATATGAAGGTGAGAAGGCTAGGCTGATTCCAAGACAGGTTTCAAATTGGCAGTTAAGGAGACTAGGCCTAAATTTCTGTTTCCAAGAACTGGGCAATTTCAGGCAAGTCCAGGCCTCAGAAGCTGCCCTGCTACCCAGCCTGAGGCAAGGTCAGCAGCAGTTTCCAGACTTCCTCAGCAACAGTTTCCAGACTCCCCAGCAAGTTACCAGCCCCCACACCCTGGTAATGGAAAGTCAGTTGTCTTAGGGTTTCACTGCTGTGAACAGACACCATGAGCAAGGCAAGTCTTGTAAAAAACAACATGTAATTGAGGCTGGCTTACAGGTTCAGAGGTTCAGTTCATTATCATCCAGGCAGGCATGGTGCAGGAAAAACTGAGAGTTTTACATCTTCATCTGTAGGCTGCTGGCAGAATACTGGCTTCCAGGAAGCTAGGACAAGGGTATTGTAGCCCATGCCCAGTGTGACACACCTACTTCAACAAGGCCACACCTCCTAATAGTGCCACTTCCTGGTCCAAGCATATACAAACCATCACATCAGTAGAGATGGATCCAACAGATTAACATAGAGGTCACCTACCCTGGAATTTCCTAGTGTGTTTTTAAATCAGGCCTGCAAGCTCACTTGGTTGTCTCTTTATTGGTAATGGAAGACCCCAGCATGCTGGACTTCTGCGGAATAAAACACTCTTTGGATTTACATACTATTAGAGCCCTGGGTATCATTCTTCAGCAAATCATGGACCCTTACAAATGTTTTATGTCTTTTATTTGGGAACTAAATGATCTAAGGTGGGGTAAAATCCCTCAAATAAATATTACCCCAACACAAGCAGTATTGATAGGATCCAGATGAATCTCCTCTCCCTACTGTCCAGTTGGCTTCTAGCACAAAAAACTTAAAAACGTGATCTCAATATATGTACAGCAGCCCCACAACATCCAGAGGATAGGCTCCAGGGCATCACTGGATACTCAAGCCCCTTAAATAAGGCTGCTGCGATGTTGGCATACAATCTACGGGAATACTCTCTACATTTAAGATAGGCTCTGGATTGCTTATGATGCTGAACACAATATGCAATTGTTAACTGAGATGTTTAGGGGAAGGTGACAATGGGGAAATCTCTAACAGTAAAGATCAAACTTTTCCAAATATTTTTTATTAGAGGTTAGCTGATCCAGAAATCCAGAATCTGTGTACACTGAAAGCTGTCTGTGCTGTATTTACACAGACTTAGCTTGGAGCCTTTTGGACTAACGCCAATACACTGCAGAAGCATACTGACATACCCTAAGCTATAATGTCACTTTTTCCATTTTGGCTACAGATCTCAAAGAACTGTGATACCCTTTATTTGCTGTAAAGGTGCTGCTTCCAAGCTAAACTGAATGACCCAGGTAGTACAATAATGGAGAGGTTCAAAGGAAAGAGAACAAGACAGACAGAGGTGGGTGTGCTCACCTGGCTGAGGCTCTGCCTCCTTTCATACTGAACCGGAATGATGTAACCTAGAATAGACAGCTGGTCAATAATGTCCTCCATAACTGCAGACACCCTCAGCACGTCTAGAAGGGACAGCGTCTCTATGACTTCTGAAGAGGTCTCTTCCTCTTCTTCATAATCCAGATCTTCTTCTACAGCTTCAGGTGGCTCTCCTGTCACCACCACAGTAACCTCAGGTTGTAAAATCTCTGAAGGAGACACCACGGGATTCAGCTCTTCCCTAAAGCCGAGAGGAAAGAAAGATTAAATCCGTGGCTAATGTGGAACTATTACTTACCCTCAAAAACACAGGAAGCATGTTACAGCCAAGGACCAGCCTTGGCTCGGAGAGGGGTTCTGAGAGAAGGGGTGTTTGAGAGCAGTGAAACAAACTCAAAGTCAAATTGTGGGTCCAAGCTGACCACCCAAGTTCTGCAGGAGACAGCTTTCCAGACAGCACTCTCTGGAGATTTCCAGTCAGCTCTTTCTTGTTGTTCTTTAAAACTCTCTGGATAGCTCATCACTTGCAGATCAAAAGCCCAATCTTTTATTTACATATCAATTCAGTCAGTACCCCAGGTTACCTTTTGATTATCCCATGACCCCAGTCCCTTGATTCTTAGGAGACAGCAAGCACTTTTTTTTTTTTAATATTGCAAAAGAATTCAGAGATCTGTCTGCCACTGTTAAGTATAGACAATAGGGCTAGAGAGATGGTTCAGCAGTTAAGGGCACTAACTGCTCTTCCAGAGGTCCTGAGTTCAATTCCCAGCAACCACTTGGTTGCTCACAACCATCTTTAACGGGATCCAATGAGCTCTTCTGGTGTGTCTGAAGACAGCGACAGTGTACTCACATACATAAAAGAAAGAAATCTTTAAAAAAAAGTATAGACAATAAAATAGCTGAGTGGGACCCCACCCTGAAATTACCATTTCTATCGTGTCTGGACCTAGACCTGAACTCTCTCTGTCCCAAGCTGACTTTGAACTCAGGAATCTGTCTACCTTTACAAACAAACAAACAAACAAACAAACAAACAAAAATCATAGCTGGGTGAGACCTCCTTCAATCACCGGTCCCTAAATCTTTTTCATATCTTTCTAACAAGTTGGCTCACATCGTAGCTGCCTCTGTTCCTTTAGATCTGTAAAGCTACACATACAATGTATATTGCATCCTTACACTTTATTTATATAGTTGAGGAATTATATATTTTTGAACTCAAGTTTTTATGAGTTCAAAATGAAGGTCCTGGCATTTACCATTTTGCTAAAGACATAGACATACCCTCAACTCCTGGGCTCATGCTGTTTCTCATTATCATGCAGTCATTAGCATTACCAGGGAAGACATTCCTCAAATGACGAAAATGAAAATCTGTATATTATTATATAAACAAGCCTTATACCTACAGCAGCCGTGGACACTCGTAGAGGCCATGCCTGCTGGTCCTGTCTCAGGGGCAGGAACCATGTCATTCCACCCCTACCAAAGCCATGCTGGACAGCATGTAGATCAACTCCTGTGAATTTCATGTTGTCATATAACATAACCTCTATAAAAGACCGAGGCAGGGGGGTTGCATGGGATTCTGCCAAAGACCCTCCAGTAGAACCAACCAAAGCCAAAGTACTAGCTGGTAAAGCCTTGCTGTTTGCCTATGCTAATGCATTTATTGGAAGGCACCATATTCAGATGTTAATCCCTAGGGCCTCATGAATACTCAAAGACAGAACATGCTAGCCAGCCTCCAAGATGGCCCACATAACTCTTTCTGGTCTTTATGCCCCAGTGTGGTTTTCCTTACACTAAGTGGGGAAACCACAAGGATCAGGTAAGAGAAAGAGTGTGATTTCCAGATCAGGGTGGTAAATAACATGGCTGCTTGTATCTCACCCAGGGAAGTGCCTCATCTGTCATGAGGACACTTAGGGTGCCCCTGGCTAATCAACCTTCTGGTTAACACTGTCTACTTGATTGCATCAAGAACCTCCTAGGAGATAAATGTCTAGACATGGCTGTGACGGATTTGTTACTTGACCAGGTTACTTGAGATAGGAAGACTCACCTGACATGGACTGAATAAAAAAGAGAAATGGAGCTGAGTCCCAGCATTCATCTCTCTGTTTCCTGACTGTGGATGGCACGTGACCAGTCCCTTCTGCTCTTGCTGCCATACCTACCCCTCCAAGTGTGAGCCAAGACAACACCTTTCATGTCTTCCCCAAACTGCTTCCTGTCTGACATTTTGCCCCACAGATGAGAGAGAATTAACTGGCACAGACCCCAATCCAGAACCATTTGCTAAATGCTCCCAAACGCCCAACCCACAGCAACTCTGAAATGATGAGATGCTTATATTTTAGATCATTACATTTGGGGGCAGTTTGTTACATTGTTACAGATAAATAACCCACAGAATTCAACAGGTGGCCTAATGCAAGAGTACATGGATAAACAAACTGGAACTTGGAACATACCCTTCCATTCTTCCTCAGTTACTTTCCTTACTCTCTGGGGTGGATTTAGAATTTCACAAGAACGAAGTCATCTAAAGTAGAAAAGAAACACTGATATCAGCTGGAGGGGATCTAACTCTTCTTTCCTTTATTCCCGTGTTCTTTCTGTAGGAGAAAAAAAAATCACAGAATCCCAAGAGCTATGGTTTGTCTCCTCCTCCTCAGGAGAGAAGGCTCATGGGATGCAGGCTTCTTAAGTGTCTGGCTCCATTACTGGTCCACCAAAACACAAGTTATACTCAAGGTAGTCTTTTGCCTCTTCTTACGGTAAATTGACATTCAACACAATTTTAGAATGTGTCATTGTACTTTGATTTTTGACTGGTAGTCACTAGAGAACAGATTTATTTTTGATTCTTTAATTTCTTTTATTATTTTCACCTCTATATTGAATTAAATGATTCTGCCGTGCTCTGTCAGAGAACTGAATTGATTGTAACTTGACTTAGAACAATTGAGATTACATTTGGAAAACTGTATTTGTTTGAATTAATTTTTATGTGCATTGGTGTTTTGCTTGTAGTATGTCTGTGTAGGGGTGCCAGATTCCCTGGAACTGGATTTACAAACAGTTGTAAGCTGCCATGTGGAGGCTGGGAATTGAACCTGGGTCCTCTGGAAGAGCAGCCAGTGCTCTTAACTGCTGAGCCATCTCTCCAGCCCCAGAAAAACCTACATTAAACCTGGACATCGGTTTCATAAGTTATTACTCCTCAGAGCTGGGCATGGTGGCAAAGTCTGTAATTATAGTACTTGGAAAGTGGGAAGGAATCAGGAATACGAGGTCATCCTTGGCTTAATATAGGGACTTTGGAGCTAGCCTAAGCTACATGAGACCTTGTCCTTCCTGTTAATGTTTTTTAAATGTGTATGCACCTGCTTGTCTCTATGTGCACTGTGTGCATACAGTAGATTTCCTAGCACTGAAGTTACAGGTAATTGTGAATGCCTGATGTAGATGCTGGGAATCAAACCGAGGACTTTTTTGAAAGTAGTAAATGCTCCTAAACATTGAGCTATTTCTCTAGTCCCTGTCTTCTTCTTCTTCTTCTTCTTCTTCTTCTTCTTCTTCTTCTTCTTCTTTTCTTTTTGAGACAGGGTTTCTCTGTATAGCCCTGGCTGTCCTGGAACTCATTCTGTAGATCAGGCTGGCCTTGAACTCAGAAATCCGCCTGCCTCTGCTTCCCAAGTGCTGGGATTAAAGGTGTGCGCTACCACTGCCTGGCTTAGTCCCTATCTTAAAAAAACAAAACAAAACAACAACAAAAACAAGTTGCATGTAAGATCAAGCTCTAGAGTCTGAAGCCATCTTCTGACCCCTGAAAGCACACAGGTGCATGTGGAATACACCCATATGCATTAACAGCTTTTTTAAAAGGAAGTTTTGACCTTCTAACTCACCACATGTCTAACCTGCTTGTTGTCTTTGGTTTTTTTGGAAGGGGGAGGGAGGCGGGAGTGAGATTTCTTACTCTGTAGCTCAGGATATTCTTGTACACATTATGTACCTCTTACTGGCCTGAAACAGCAGTCTTCATACTTCAGCCTTCTAAGTGCAGGGATTACAAGACACAAGAGCCAACATGCCCACCTTGCTCCCTCATGTAGGTTGCAAGAGGGCAGACGTTTTAGTTTGTTTACTCTAGTGTCCTTCCAGCCTACACCATTCTTGTTAGTCACTCAATAAATTACTCCGAATAAATGAGCCATCATTCCACCTTAATTAATGCACGTTAGGAAATGTAAATCTAAGTCTATTAAAATTTATCCTCATCCAACAAGTCAGGCAAAGGATGGAAGAATGAACATATCTATCTCTCACTTCCCCATACCCTCTCCCTTTTTTCAGATGGGGTCTCATGTAGCTCAGGCTGATTGGCACTCCCTATGTAGAAGAGGATGGCCTTTTAAATTCTACTCCCCTGCTCGCACATCCAAAATACTGAGATTACAAGCAAGTATCGGGACCCGCAGTTTGCCTCATAGGTATGTAACTCAGCCTAACCTCGAATTTCTGATATGGTCCTCCTACCTCAGTCTCCAGGATGAACGCTGAGGTTAATGGGCAAGAGTCAACACGCTGTTTGTTAATTGAAAGATGAAAGATGGGAGAGAAGAACAAAGAAAGAGAAAGTAGCGTTCCTCCTTCTGCCTTCGTGCTCCGGGTTTTTCTCCTCTATGGTAGGATCCCAATCTCCATTCTAGGAAGAGGAGAAAACTCAACTTTTCCTCACCTCTCTACCAGCCCAGCTGGAGGCGGGAACCAATCTAATCGGTAGCTATGACAACGCGTCGCGCAGGCTTTTTTTTTTTTTTTAGTAGGACCCTTGACTCTTTCTTAGTCGACTACAATTTTGCCTTTCTTTGTTCCTAAATAATACGTGTTGCCGCTTACAAAGACGAAAGAGCAGGAGAAAAAAAGTAAAATTGTCGAGCGCGACTTGGCTGAGTCGAGCCTGTCTCTGACCTTTGCTTTCTGGCAGAATGCAGGCGTCCTAGCCGTGGAGAGGGGCGGAGCGTGCATCCCACAAGGCCGCGCGGCGGGGCTTGCCTTTCTCTTTCCGCCATCTTGGAGCCTGTGGAGGTGAGGGAAGTTTCTGCTGCTGGACTTTGGGGACATAATTCTGGGGTGTGTTTAGTTCCTTCCCTCACCGAGACAACCCTGCGTCTAGGAGAACCTGACCGCCAGAGATTTCTGGGGCTTCCAGGAAAATGGAGGGCGGGATGGAGGAGATGACTGACTGATGGTGTTAAGGCCCCGGCCGGGGGAGGAGAGATTGCTGGCCTCAGTTGATCCTCGGGCTCCGGAGGAGTGAATGGGTGCATTTCCCGGCTCTTGCTTGCCCAGGAAGCGGTGCTCCCTATGAGCTGGTTTCCCCGCATATAACTGGACCTTGCGTGAATTTGTTGAGATTGAGGCATGAGTTTGTTTCCGGGGTCCGTAAGGGTTCTAGAAGTTAAGTCTTTGGTGAGTCGCCCTCCCACCTAGCGCTAGCCCACGTTTCCGAGCAGTTAGTTGTCACTCGTTGTCAGAAGTCTGAGTGTTCCGCCAGGCTCTGCTTCTGTAGGTGGCAAGGCATAGGTAAGAGGTCCACATACTTGAGACGTTAGCAGAATAAACGCGCCGAGAAATAATGACAGGTGCGAAACGTGCTGCGTGGCTTTCAGTTGAACTCTCGTTTGTTTTCAGGCCTGCTGGGAACAGGACTTCTAAAAGCAAGCATGTCTGGAAGGTACGCGACTAAAGTATTATTTTTCCCCCCCATTTCTATTTTATATTAACTAGACGTGAGCCCCAAGTTTAATGTAATTCGGGAGGGGAAACTAGATATCTGCTGTAGATAATTGGAGTTACTACAAAACAGATCACGGTGGTTTGCTGAAAGTTAAATGAAAAGTGGTGGTAGGGCAGTCATAATGTCTTTCTTATGTGTCTTGCAGGCTGTGGTGCAAGGCCACTTTTGCTGGCTACAAGCGAGGTCTCCGGAACCAAAGAGAGCACACGGCTCTTCTTAAAATTGAAGGCGTTTATGCCCGAGATGAAACTGAGTTCTACTTAGGCAAGAGATGTGCTTATGTGTACAAAGCAAAAAAGTAAGTATGCTTCCATGCCTCTTTAATTTTTTGTTGGCTTCTCTCTCTCTTTTTTTTTTTTTTTTTTTCCCCTACTGAAAAGGTAGGGTTGTTAGTGAAAATTTGATGTTGTTGAGTCTTCTTAGAGGCCATGAAGAACTTGATGGGAAATTAGAGAAGGATCTTTTTGTTGGTGGTATTGAATATATAGACACCATTGGCTCTTAGAAAAATTACAAGTGTAGAAAGTCCTGTGTTGAGTCCCTAACGTGGTTAAAAAGGAAGATTGCAGCTGTTAATGCCTTTCATTTTCCTTTGAAAGGGCTAGTATAACACTTTTCAATGTATCTTGATTCATTTTAATGCCTAAAAATAACAATTACTAGCACAGGTTTTTTTTGTTGTTGTTGTTGTATAATTTCTTTCCATTCTCACATCTGTATGGAATTAGGTGATTCTCCCTTGCTCTGTCAGAAAACAATTTATTGCACCTTGACTTAGAGGTTACATTTGGGAAACTTTTTGGTTTTTCGAGACAGGGTTTCTCTGTGTAGCCGTGCCTGTCCTAGAATCTCACTCTGTAGACCAGTCTGACCTCGAACTCAGAAATCCACTTGCCTCTGCCTTCCAAGTGCTGGGATTAAAAGCGTGCGCCACCACTGCCTGGCTTGGGAAAACTTTTTATGAAAACTTAATTTTTATGTGCACTGGTGTTTGGCTTGTTTATCTGTGAGGGTGCCAGATTCCCTGGAACCAGATATTTTGGTGGTGTGTGTGTTTGTTTTAAAGCGGATGCTCTGTTGTTTCTTTGGTCCCTCTTTGCCTACTGGGATTTGAACATATAAGCCCATACACAAATTGTGTCAGGTCTTGAAAATGTGCATGAGTCTTTAATGCCTTTAATCCCAACATTCAGGAGGCAGACCTGAGTGAGGGTCATGTCTCAGTTCCAGACTAGTTGAGACCTCAGTGGTTCCATGCATTCCAT
Source organism: Rhabdomys pumilio (assembly GCA_030674055.1). Classification (NCBI taxonomy): domain Eukaryota; kingdom Metazoa; phylum Chordata; class Mammalia; order Rodentia; family Muridae; genus Rhabdomys; species Rhabdomys pumilio. The sequence goes on from JANHMN010000011.1 coordinate 18,051,794, forward strand.
AATTCTCAGTCTCTGATAAACCTTTGCTTTCTTTTTTCTTTTTTTTTTTTTTTTTTTTTTTTGGTTTGGTTTGGTTTTTCAAGACAGGGTTTCTCTGTGTAGTCCTGGGCTGTCCTGGCACTCACTCTGTAGACCAGGCTGGCCTCGAACTCAGAAATCCGCCTGCCTCTGCCTCCCAAGTGCTGGGATTAAAGGCGTGGGCCACCACCGCCCGGCAAACCTGTGCTTTTAAGTCCTCATTTTTCAGCGCTTATCCCAAGGAGGCTTCATCACTGGGTCTTTCCAAATTTATTCTTAATGTTTTAGCACACAGTCTCCTGTCTTTGTAATCTTATAAAAATAGGCTTTATGTACATGAACTATTGAATGGATATTGTTCCATTCCCCCGCCCCCCAATTTCTCAAGGTGTTCTGTGTGGAAAGTAGAAGTGGAAGACCGGGTTCTAGGAAGTAACTGAATTTGTGTCAGATTTATGTTGGTGTTTGACCTTGTGCTTCTTATGTCTTTTTAAAAACCAGCAATACAGTGACTCCTGGAGGCAAACCAAACAAAACCAGAGTGATCTGGGGCAAGGTAACTCGGGCCCACGGAAACAGTGGCATGGTTCGTGCCAAATTCCGAAGCAACCTTCCTGCAAAGGCCATTGGACACAGAATCCGTGTGGTAAGTATTAATAGTAAAATAAATGCCTCTTTTGATACTACTACCTACCTCTAAAGACTTGTGAGTGTAAAAATCCAGACTATAAAACCAGTTCTATGAACTGGTGACTTAGTGAAAAATACGGAGCTGTAGGGTAAAGCAGGTGAGGGAGGGTGGTGTGCAAGTTAATGACATTTAAGTTTCAGTTGTCACTAAAGCTACCTGGGAGAAGAGAAGTACTTTGGACAGCATTTGTGTCTTTCAGACAAAGTCTCACAGTGTAGCCCTGGTTGGCCTGGAAGTTGTTATGTACACAAGGTTGATGTTTTAATTTGTGACTGAGTCTCAAAAAGTTGTCAAGGCTGGTCTTGAATTTAAAGTCTTCCTGCCTTGGTCTTCTTAATAAGTATTTGGCATTTTAGGCCAATGCATCCAGGCTCGTCTTAGGTCATATCTGTTTGGGGGTTTAGAGGGATGTTGTGCTTTGTCATGTCTCCCATCTCAGTGCTGCCAGAGTAGATAGTGTCTTTATCTTGTACGTGGAAAGCATGCTCATGCCAGGTCTCAGGACGTTGGCCCACGTCTTGGACATACTATGTTGAGATTTTGTTGTTCTTTCTTTAGTTTGAGTCCATTTACTCTAATAGTGGTAATGTTGAGTTAGTGCCACCATACCTAACTCTACGACTTGCATTTTAGGGGTGTCATATTGCATTTATGTGTATTTATGTAGGCACATGTGGCACAGCAGTATATAAAGGTCAAAGGACAATTTGTAGGAGTCTGCTTTCCCACTAGGGCATTTACAAGAAATCAAACTCATGTGGTCAGGCTTGTTGGCAAGGGCCTGTACTCACTAAGCCATTTCACCATCCCTTGAGTATTTTTTGTTTTGTTTTTGTTTTGAATGCTGTTTTGGGGCCTGGGGTTGATAGGTTAGTTTGGTGACCTGATTATAGTTAGCATTCCTAATCCTCGGTATTAGGTACGGGGGTAGGGGGGTGTTAGAGAAGTGTTAGCCGGGGAGATGGCTCAGTTGGTAAAGTGCTTGCTGCACAAGAAGATGTATGGTTTTTCCCCAGCAGCTACATAAAAAATTTAGGCGCAGTAGTGTCAGTGTCCGTAATCCTAGCCCTGGGGAAAAGAGAGAATCCCTGGTGCTGTGGGAACAGTCAGAGACTTTTCTATCTCAAATTGAACAGCAGTTGAGAATGTGTGCCACACACAGATGAACATATACAAAATGAGTGTTCCGTAACAAAGGCCAGATGCTGTACAAATGCTTCCTTGCTGTTAGAACAAAGTCACCAGGTGCATTTGGGATGAGTAATACGGTAACGGGATATTTATTATTATTCGCCTAATGTTTCTGTGTTTCTCTTTTTCCCCAGATGCTGTACCCATCCCGGATTTAAACTAATGGAGAGTAAATAAAAGTAGATTTGTGCTCTTGTATTTTTTCACCTCTGTCTTAAATCAAGTTTCTCTGTGTTAAGGTGGTGGGAGTTGTACAGCATTTTTGGAGCGCCAGGAAATTCTATGTAATGTATTAGACAAAATGTTTTCCTGGGTGAGGAGGCAACACTCAGGCAGATTCTGAGTTTCAGGTCAGCCAGGACTATGTAGTGAGAGCCTGTCTCAAAGTTTTGTGTTCATTAATGCATAGCAGGGTTAGTTAAATAACCTATAACTCCTATAGGAGAGTGGTTTCCATTCTAGATCTTTAGTGAAAGAAGCATTAAGTCATCTTAGGCCTGGGGTGGAACTCACTGACACACTTGACTGGCTAGCATACCCTGGTTTGGGTGCTGTGGGGTGAGGCACCATGGGGTGAATAGTACATACCCAGAAGCTCAGGCAGGCAGGTGGTTGGGAAGAATTTGAATTGGGCTGTGTGTTTTTGTGTCTTGGGGATTGATTTGGGATTGGTCAAGTGAAAGAGTTAATGTGTCCTGAAAAGGTCAAGATTAGTACATTTTTTTTCTACCTTGGAAAACTGCTCTTGAAAATGTCATTCATTTTAATATAGTTGCAGGATTGATGATAGCATATTTACAGAAGTATGCAGGGCTCTCAGTTTGAAGATGTCCTGGAAATAAAGGTATATTTAGATTGCTAGCAAGTCCTTTTATTAACCAGTTTAGACTGGATTGTGCTACAGAGCCTGTGCTATTGAAGATGAAGTGGTTGAGTCTTCCCATTAAAATGATGGTGCTGGGCCTGTATTGGGGGAAAAGACCCTTAAACTCCAGAGGGCACAAGGCAGTTCCCAGAAAATGGTTAGTTCAAGGTGGAGTTGACATTTCTGCAAGTTGTACTTTGTAGGAATGTGTGCTCATTGCCTGGTTGGGAGTGGACTCCAAAGCAAAGGAGTGTTGTAAAAAGCAAGTTGGAGGTGTAGGATAGCTCACTAGACCCCTAGTGTACTTAACATTGAAATTTTTTTAGGGCTAAGAAGTGTCAGTCTTGGGTTTATTCCAGTGTAAAAATTTTTCCCCCAAATGCCAACAAAACTACTTGTGTGTCTCATGTCAGCAGTCTGAAACTGAAAAGCACACAGTGGAAGAGCTAGGTGTTTTCAGGACAGGCCCAAAGGGAGGTCACAAGGAGTCTTAAGTACTTGACTGAGAATTTCCATGATAGTTACTGAAATTAACAAGTTTTAAAACGTTTAGTATTTATCTTGATAAGCCACTATCAGCTTAAGTCAGGTGGCTGTTTGCAATTTTAGTTTCGAGAACTGAAATAGAGTGGGCTTTAGCGCTACCCTAAATAAGATTCCATCTTAAGCAGTTATGAATGTTTAAAAAGTGGGAGGGAGGTCTTTGGTGGTTGATGTTTACAAAGTTAAGTCAGTGTTGGGAAGAATTAGGTATTTGCGTTAAGCAGAAAAAGGTTGAACCGCCTTTAAGGTATAAGGAATGACTTACATATTGCTTTGGGAAGTGAGATTTGAGCAAAGGCTTCAATCTTGTGGCTAGGAGCTATCCAACTTTTTCAGGGTTAGTGGGTAGGCAAGCTGTCATATAAGTACCATAACCCTAGTTGGTTAGCTTTGGTATTTAAGCGATGGTGCTGGAATAAAGTGGGCAGGATCTGGCTCATAGCACTACTCTTAAGGGGTGGGCCGAGTGCCTGGCTGCTGGCCCGCACCCTGCTACTGAATGGAGTGGGAGCGGCTACTCCTGAATACGTGCTCCCCACGCCCATCCGCTCTTCACTAATCCCCGCTAGCCCAGGGTTCCCACAGCTCAGTTCACGTGGGTTACCCGGCGGCGCTCATTGGCCAACTCGGCGCGTCGCCGTGGTCGCCGCTGCCCTCGTCCTCCGCCGGACCCGGCATGATGCAGGCCAATGGCGAGGCGGCTGACTGCCCGCCACCTGTCCGCGGCGAGGGCGGGCGGCGGCGAGGAGGCGTCGCACTCCATGGTAACGACACCGGCCCGAAGATGGCGGCCGCTGGGTCTGGAGGAGCGGGCGGCCCGGGACCAGGGCCGCGAGGCCGCTGGGGCGGCTGCCTGTGGGTGCGAGGCGTCCTGCTCGTGCTTGGCGGGCTCCCGGCCGGCGCCGCCGCTGCTCCGGTCTCCCTGGGCACTTCGCCTCCGTGTCGGCATCACGTCCTTTCGAACACTGAGGTAGGGGAAAGTGGGGCGCGAGCGGGCCGGGCGAGGGAGCGGCTGGAGTAACGTGGAAGGGTGGCGTCCCGAGTGGCGGACTGCAGGTGCTCTGCAGGAGAAAGCCTTTACCGGACCCGCCGGACCCACGGGACCCGCAGTCAGATCCTGCGGTCCGCAGAGCAGCTGAGTTAAGCACTTGTCCCCTCCCATTCCGCGTAGCCAGTAGTACCACAAACTTGGGCGAGCATCTGAATAATCGAAGCGCTTGTTAAAACAGATTGCCGCCCCGCTCCCCCACTTTCTGACTCAGGAACTCTGGCATGCATCCCCACAATTCAGATTCCTAGATACTGGTGCTCCTTACTTAAGCACCACACTGAGAACCACTTATCTGAAGACTTGAGAAGCAGTTGATAGGAGAACCAGACAGCTGTTGGAAGGCTACTGAGAAAACTCGGGAGACCAAAGTTCAGGATTTGTTTTCTAGTGATTTATCACTTTGTTGCCTTTATCTTATCCCTTCTAGCTCTGTAAAGTCGCTCCTCCTTCCACCTCGATTCTCTCCCAGTCTAAATTCTTTTAGTCTCAGTTCACTCAGATCTGCCTACCAAAACCACGCCAGTAGAATGTTCTTTCCATTTCCTCAGGAGGCCTTATCTGACCTGTATTCTGGCATTTTACCAGGTTCTCTTCTGTGGTACACATAGCTTTCAGACCTGCCTTGCAGTGTAATTTAGTTTTAAGATTTCTTGAGATGACATTTGTGTTATACTGAGTCCTTCACTCAGAGGCGGCCCTATAGTTACTAATATAATGTGAGTTACCAAGAGACACTATCAAAGCAGTTTTACTAGTTGGGTAGTGGTGGCGGCGGTGCACGCCTTTAGTCCCAGCACTCAAATCTGAGTTCGAGGTCAGCCTGGTCTACAGATCGAGTTCCAGGACAGCCAGGGGCTACACAGCGAAACCCTTTTTCTTTCTTTCTTTTTTTCTTTTTTTTTCTTTTCTTTTTTTTTTTTTTTTTATCATTTTGTGGAATGTTAAGTGGTTATGTTATGACTTTTTGCTTTGTGGGTTTTGGTTTTGGTTGTTTTGTTTTTGAGACAGGGTCTCATATAGCCCAGGTTGGTTAGAGGGTGCTGGTGATCTGATCCATCTGTTCCTGTCTTTCAGACACCTACACACAGGGCTTCTTTTATCATGACACTGTGTCTCAGCTGGATTGTTTATTTTATTGAGGCAGGGTCTCCTTCTGTAACACAGGCTAGCCTGGGACTCAATATGGAGCCCAAGCTGGCTTCTAAGTTGCACTGAATAACATCTCTAAATGCTATCTGATGGTTATTGTCTTCATACTTATTTGTTTAAGATTTTAGTCCACTGGGTAGCTCAGGCTAGCCTGGCATTCGAAATCCTCCTGCCTCGGTTTCCAGAGTGCTGGGGTTGTAGAAGTGCGGCATCACTTCTGGCTCTGCTCATCTTTTGTTGGCTCCAGGGAGCTTTTCATTTAGTTGGTGTTCTTTTAAGACACACACACACATACACGCACACGCACATGCACACGCACATGCACACGAACACGCACACACACACAGGCACACACACACATGCACGCCATTGTTTGGTTCTTTCTGTTACTGCTAGCCTTCCTCAACACCTTATTACACGCTCATTTCCCGTAAGCCCTGTGAGCACATGACAGTTGCATTACGGGAGATGCTTCGATTCAGTTCTGAAGACGTAGTTTCTGCTCACTGCTCTTTTCCCTCAGCACAGATCACATTCTTTTGCTGGGTATCACGACTGTTAAGTTTTCATTAGGTCATGGCCACTGTGAGCCTCCCCTGCCCCCACAGTCTTTCTCCCCGTAACCTTGTGTTACTGTAAGATCTGAACATTTGTATTCTTCAAGCCCATAAGGTCTGCCTTCTGCCTTCTGCACAAAACCTCAGGGAGAAGGGAGCCTTACAAGTCAGAGGCACAGGTCCTGCATTTCAAGAGCAGACCTTACAAGCTGTGTCTTTTTCTCCTCTAGTGCCTTCAAATAGTATTCTTTGGTTGTTTTGTTTTCTGAATCGGGGTCTCATGTAGCCCAGGCTGGCCTGGAACTCATTCTGTAACCTCTACCTGCCTTCATCTCTCAAGTGTTGGGATTATAGGAATGGACTACCACATGTGGCTTCAGGTAGTATTGGTTTAAAATAGTTCCTCCAAATTTGATAGTATATTATCTATGTGAAGCTGCCATTCCATTTCTAAAAGCCAGCAGTTCCACTTTTGTATATTAGGGCTAAGCTTTGTGCTCTGGACTCTGCAGTCTGTATATGGCCTATTTTGTATGTAAGTTAGAGAATAATCTCTGTTTCTCTTAACTTTTCTCAAATAGCCCCTTTTCCATGACATATCCTCTCCTTAATCTGTTTCTCTAAACCTGACTTACATGCCTTCTGTCTGTGACCTTGATTCAGATTATTAGGAATTATGGACTCAACAGTCTTCATAACCTTGAGACAATGGAGATTTCATACTTGAATCCCAGTACCTGCCACAGTGCCTTGCATATGAAGACATCTGATATACGTTTAAATTAATGAATGCAGCGTGGGGCTGTAGTTCACTGATAGAGTGTATGACCCAAAACTCTGAGTTAGTCTCCAGCATTGTAAAATAACAGCTAAGCACAACCAAAGGCACAGGACGTGGTCACCTGCTAGGTGAGGAGAAGACTGCAGGCAGGCTGTGTGGCCAGGAGAAGAGAGTGGACAGTGCACACTGGAGAAAACTCTGCGTCATTGTGCCTTGCTAGATCAACAGCGTGCAGGATAGCTGTTCTTCTACAAAATAAGTAATCCCATTTTTGTTATATAAATATTCAGAAATATTAAATAGAAGAAAACTAATAATAGAAGCCATTATTCGCTGTTAGAGTTATGAGAATGAGTTATGCATAGCCTTCTATTAATTTAGCTACAACCTTTTGTTCTGTGCTTCATGAGTTACATAAAGTTGGTCACCGTAAGCCTGGTGGTGCTGCATGCTTTTAATCCCAGCAGGCAAGTCTCTGTGAGTTTAAGGCCAGCCTGGTCTACAGACTGAGCCAGAGCTACACAGGGAAATCTCCCCCCCCCTCAAAAAAAAAAAAAAAAAAAGAATATTCTCTTATAAGCAGGTTTTGCTCTCCTTACAGAGTAACTTAAGTTTCTATTAGGGCTGGGGCAATAGCTCCTTCGGTCAAGTGCTTTCCTTTAAAGCATGAGGACCTGAGTTAGGTGTTCTAGAACTCAGGTTAAAAAAAAAAAATCAAAATAATAAAGCCGGGGGATGGGGGTGGTGGTGGTGGTGAACGCCTTTCATCCCAGCACTCAGGGCGGAGGCAGGTGAATCTCTGCTATGAATTCGTGGCCAGCCTGGTCTAGAGTGAGTTCCAGGACATCCAGGGCTACACAGAGAAACCTTGTTTTAAAAAACCAAAATGGAAAAATAAAGCTGACTGAATGTAGAAGGTACATACTTAAATCCTAGCCGTGGAGAAGCAGACAGGAGGAATCCTGAGGCTCACTAGCGAAACGGGCTAGCCTGCTTGGCAACTCCCTAGCCCAAAACAAAAACAAGGTGGATGACGTTTGTCTACTCACATACACTCACAAACATACACCAGACACTTTGACAGACACACACACACATGCATACTCACACACTTACACTTAGTCTCCTGTCATTTTCGTCTCTTGTTTGAGACAGTCTGTTGACTGTAACTCCGGCTGGCCTTGGGCTGGCATTAATGATGTGAGCCGCTTGCTCAGCCTCGTGTCATTGTCTAAAGGCCTGGAGTCAGCAAAACTAGAATCTATGACAGACTACAAAGACGTCACAAAGACCAAGTCTGTCGGCAGCTACGTTACTGTAATGATTTACTCATGTCATAAGTTCAAAATGTGGGGCTGGAGAGATGGCTCAGTGGTTAAGAGTACTAACTGTTCTTCTAGAGGTCCTGAGTTCAATTCCCAGCAACCATGTACTGGCTGGTTTTGTGTGTCAGTTTGACACAAGCTGGAGTTATCACAGAGAAAGGAGCTTCAGTTGAGGAAATGCCTCCATGAGATCCAGCTGTAAGGCATTTTCTCAATTAGTGATCAAGGAGGGGCGGACCCATTGTGGTGGGGCCATCCCTGGGGTGGTAGTCCTAAGTTCTATAAAAAAATAAGCTGAGCAAGGCAGAGGAAGCAAGCCAGTAAGCAGCACCCCTCCATGGCCTCTGCATCAGCTCCTGCTTCCTGCCCTGCTTGAGTTCCAGTCCTGACTTCCTTTGGTGATGAACAGCAATGTGCAAGTGTAAGCTGAGTAAATCCTTTCCTCCCCAACTTGCTTCTTGCTCATGATATTTTGTGCAGGAATAGAAACCCTGGCTAAGACAAACCACATGGTGGCTCACAACCATCTGTAATGGGATCTGATGCCCTCTTCTGGTGTGTCCGAAGACAACTACAGTGTACTCATATAAATAACACATTTTTAAAAAAAGTTCAAAATACTTATCTCTCAGATGATAACATTTTCTTGGGAAACATTTGGGGTTCAGGAACACTAACATCATAGGATATAGGGTAAGGGACTTTTAGGGGAGTGTCACACTTAAAATTTAGCTAACTAATTTTATTTAGGTCTCAATTGGGCAGTTAAATGAACACACATTATTATATTTAAATTCTCCTTGAGTAAAGAAAAATGTCATATCAACCTTTAAAAAGTTTTTTTTTTCTTCAAACTATTCATTCTTCTAGGTCATAAATAAGGTTCATCTTAAGACAAATCACGTCACAAAGAGAGATGCTGATGGGCATTTACGAATCAAGACTATCTATGATCAGAGCATCGAAGAGTAAGTTTGATGTTCCTTTGCTGTCTGTTTATTGCTTGCATGTTTGCGACATCTTCCTGAGCTGCCCAAGCTGGCTATCACCTCATCATGTTCCCCTGGCTGGCCTCAGATTTACTCCTTGCCTCAGCCTGGTCGTCTTTTTTTTATTGTCAGTCTAAGTATTAAAGATATTTTCATGGTTATGTAACAGAATATTCATAGTGGAGCTAGAGAAGGTTGGTGTAACTCTAACACAGAAATGAGTTGAGATTGCCTTTCATTCTACAAGGCCATGGGCCATGGTATGTAATTAAAGCTGCTTATCATGAATAATTTAAAGAGAACCAATGTGGCCTTACTTGACTGACTACAGCAGACCTGGGAGACACTTGTCAGTAAGCATTCAAAGGAAACATAAGAGGAGCGGCATGTATAAAGTCTAATGAAGAAGTTTGCAGAGTGATTCAGTAGGTAGAGTCTGAGGACAGCCCAGACCACAGACTGAGATCTGAGGTAGGTGATGACTGAGATCTGAGGTAGTTGATGCCCTCCTCAGAGAGCGGTTCATGTCCTTCTCCAGCCTGACCGTTCTGAATGAATGAGCTAGTGTGTGGCCATGCTTAGTTCCATGCTTGGGCACAGCATAATGTCTCACATGCCTGTGAAGGGAAGCCAAGATAGAAGTTGTGTGCTGATATATATAGAACTTAGAGTCCTTGACAGATACCATCCTGACAGATGGGGCGGGGCTCTGACTCAGTGCGGCCTTACTTTTCTTGTGTGGTAGTAGAGTCTGAACACAGGGCCTTGTGCCCACTAGGCATGTGCCTTGCTACCAGGGTATGTCACCAGCCTTTAGAGTGATAGTTCTTATGTTTTTCTCCTCATTTTCAGGTTGCTCCCTGAGAAAAGATACCTTGTAAAGGTAAGTAATAATAAATACTCATCAGCTGGATACTTCAGATAGGTGCATTTTATTATGTGCTAATTCTTCCATGAAAAGAAACACAAATACATGGCTGGTTTGTGAATGAATGAATAAAAGATTTTGGTGTTAAATAGATTTCTCATTTTAATAAAGGTGTTTTTGTGATCTGTTTAGCAAAACTTCATTGGTATTTGATATTATTGTTTTATAATTTAATATTAAACCAGTCTTCTCATCTTTTTTTTTTTTTTTTTTTTTTTTTTTTTTTTTTTTTTTTTTTTT
>JANHMN010000011.1:18062221-18112274 GCA_030674055.1 Rhabdomys pumilio
TTTTTTTTTTTTTTTTTTTTTTTTTTTTGATTTGTTATGTTTTGGGGGAGCAATGCCTTCTAAGGATAGACTACAAAGGACACTTTTGGCAATACCTGGGGAGTACCATTCTCTGGATGGGAATGTTCTTTGTCCTGAGGATTGTGGACATGACAGTGTGGCAAGGCAGAGGCACTGTTACCGTCACTCCTGTGTGTGAGATGTGAGTGCAAGTACACACGGAGAGGCCGGCCTTCAAAAGTTGTTCTTTCCCTACTTCAAGGCTTCCAAGATTAAACTGGGATCATCAGGGGTCAAGGCTTGATTGGCACATGCCTGTACCCACTAAACCCTCTCACTAGACTGGGAGTCTTTTACGTAGATTCATCTCATTAAGGTGTGTGGGTATGCGTGCACACACACGCGCATGTATGTTTTCTCATGTGCATATGTGTGTGCATGCTCACAGGCATATGACTGTGCGTATATAGGCACAGGTGGAGGTCAGAGAACCAATTTCAGAGTTTGATCTCTTCTTCCATTGTGGATCCCTGGAGTGGAGCTAGGATCGTGACTTTCACACAGCAAATGCCTTTAGCTGCTGAGCCGTCTTGCAGTCGCTTATGAGATTTTTAACTATGGAGTCTCACACATGCATATCAAGCCATCTCATGGCCCACAGAACTTAGTGAGCTTCGACACAAGATAATCACTAGTAGTTGGAGCATACATCTTCATTAATGGTCTCAGTCATGAGAGTTGAGATTTGTTTTCTAGGGTGTACAGTGAGTGGGGAAGTTTTTGCCTAATGCTCTATTCCCAAACTCCACCAGAGAACTGGTCATCATTGTCCCATAGATTCTCTCTCCTTCTCTCTGCTGCCTTACGGCCTAGGACAGGTGTCCGTATCCCAGAACCCTAGCTTTCTTCTTGTCCTTATAGTCATCAACAGTCCGTGTTTGTTTTCTTAAACACACTCTACTCCATGACCGTCATTCTAACTAGATTTTTTTTTTCTCTTTTATTTAGAACAAACTTTTCCCACAAGCTATTTCTTACTTAGAGAAAACATTTCAGGTTCGAAGACCTGCCGGCAGGATCTTACTTAGCAGGTATGTGACATTAGACATTGGTCATTACCTCCATTCATTTAGCCCCGTGAACTTCCCACTTACCAATATAACATTGCATGGAACTTAAAGTAGAATTTTTATTATGTGTGTTTTTAGAAACTAAACTACAAGCTATTTAAAAGGGTTCAAAAAGCACCTACAGAATGGCCCTTTTCCTGCCTTCCCATTGTAAGCTGTTCTTGTCCCTCCTCCTCTTCCTCCTCCCTCCTCCCTCCTCCCTCTTCCCTCCTCCCTCCTCCCTTGTCCCTCCTCCCTCCGCCATGTGGTTGTGCTGTTTGCTTTATGAGGTATTTGATAACCCAAGTCAAAAGGACTTCTGTAAAGCTGAAGTCTCTTAGTGAACTGCCTAGCTAGTTAAATAGTAATTCTTAATGGAGTAATATAGGGGTGTCTTAGTTACTTTTCTATTGTACTGATAAAGCACCATGACCAAGGCATGGTTTATTTGGGGTGTATGATTCAGAAAGTTAGGGCCCAGGGTGGTGCAGAAGTAAGTGGCAGGCAGCAAGTGGGGGGCAGCAGCCGACAGCTCACATTTGAGACTCACAAGCTGGAAAACAGAAAGTACACTTGAATGACAAAGTTGTTTTGAAACCTCTGTGCCCCAAGTGACATACTTCCTCCAGCAAGACCTCCCCAAACAGCCACCAATGAGGGACCAAGTATACAAATGCCCCAACTTACTGGGAACATCTATTTCAGGGGTCCACAAGTGCATGGCTGTATTTTAATTGCTGTGAACTATTCTCTTTCTTTTTTGTAAATTTTGATGTATGAATAAACCAAAGACAATGTGCGACAAACCAGTACCTACGGAAAGAAAACGATCCACACAGGTACTGTACTGGAGAGTGTGCAGTGCATACCAAGTGTGGGCCTGTTATAGTGCCCCAGGAGCACCTCCAGGTAAGTCTCCCTGTGCTCAGCCGGCCTGGCTACTCCAGAGGGTAAAGGGACGTTCTAGATCTTTCTCAGCAGGAGTGTTTAGATAAAAGTGTGACGGCACAGTACCTCCTTTGTGATGCTCTGGAGCGAATCTGAGGCCTCCTGAGTGCCAGGCTAGTACAGCTGAGTTACATTTCCTGTCACTGCGACTCCATTTTCTCCCAACAGCTGATGCAGGAAGGGTTCAGAGCTTCAAAGCTTTACAAGCCAGTTTGATCTGCTCTTTGGCTCATTTCTGCCTGCATTTCCTGCAGCAGTTTAGTTGAGAGCCTTATCTTTTTTCCCCCCAGAAAATTTCTTTTAGCACTTTAAGAGGACAGTTTAATGTCTCCTAATATATAAACTGTCAGCTTCAACTCGTGTGCACTTTAATCCATAAAAATACCAGCAGCTGGCCAGGCTGTAATCCATACATCTGTGTACTGACTTGAAGAGATACTTAAGCTCTTAACTGAAAGAAGAAAGCTTCGAAGTCACTGGGTCTAGTTAGCCTGTTTATCTAAAACATACAGATGTGCACAGGCAAAAACAAACTAAACAAAACAAAAACCCTAAGCAGAGAGCCTGGGTGGAGATAACATCTGTAATCCCAGCACTTGGAAGACAGAGGAGGCGACTCAGGTTTGGCTTCAGCCTGGATTACATAGCAAGCAGTACCTGGGGAGGCCAGAAGAGGGTGACAGACAGTGCTGAGCTGCTCTGTTTGTCCTGGGAAGAGCATTGCATAACCTGGGTCCTCTGGAAGAGCAGCCAGTATTCTTCACCTTTGAGCCATCCCTGGCCCTGGCTTTCTCGCCTTTTTAAAACTTCTATTTTTAAATTGATATGTATGTGTATGTTTATGAGCATGTGAGTACAGGTGCCCATGGAGACCAGAGACATCAGATCCCCCGGAACGGCAGTTTCAGGCATGTGTGCGCACTCTAACGTGGGTGCTAAGAACTGAACTTGGGTCCTCTTCAAAGGCATCATGTGATGTTTTCAATTAGTGAATCGTCTCTTCAGCTCCTGACAGTTTCCATTAAGAGTTGCTCAGGGGTGGGGGTGGGGGTGGGGTGGCTGAGTGAGTAAGAACATTGCTGCTATTGTAGATGACTGGAGTTTGGTTCCTAGCACATCTCTTAGGTGGCTCACAGCCATCTGTGACTCCAGCTCCGGGGCTGCAACAACCTCTGGACTCCATAGGCAGTCATATGCACCCTTACAGAGATAGACACACAAAAACAGTAAAGAAATGGATGTAAAAACTCAGACATAAACACACGTGTTAAGGAAACAGAATGAGCAATATATATGTTCTATAAGTGAAATGGAAATTTGGGAGTTCTTCCCCACTTTCTTCAAAAGCATGGCTCAAAACAACAACAAAAAATCACAGTGCATTGATTCTTTAAAAATTATTTTCTACAATTATGTAGGTGGGTGGGTGTGCAAGTGCCATGGTGTGTGTATGGAGACCAGAAGACAACCTGTAATAGCCGGTTCTTTCCTTACACCATGTTGGTACCAGATAAGACTTGGGTGGGCAAGTGACCTCTCTCAGCAGTGCCCTCATGGATGCTTATGACTGTTTAGGAACTTTCTACAAATGTTACTGGGCACAGTGAGCTGTGCTTGGAGAGCTAGAGACACGCCATCTTAGACTGTACACAAGGATGACATCGTGACGGGACCAACTTGTGCTTTGTATTCTTGTCTAAATTTGTAACAAAATTCTGAAGTGATTTTTATTTTGCGTGTGTGTGTGTGTGTGTGTGTGTGCGTGCCTGTGTGTGTGTGTGTGTGTGTGTGTGTGTGTGTGTGTTGTGATGTGTTTCTGTGAGTGCAGACACATGCATGCCAACGCCCTCATGTGGAGGTCAAAGAACAGTTATCAGGAGCTGGTTTTCCTTCCACTCTGAATCCTAGAGGTCAAACTCTCATGTTGTCAGGCTGTATAGCAAGTGCTTTATCTGCTGAGCACTCTTGCTGGCCCGTGAATTTGCTTTGGTATTTATTTATTTATTTATTTATTTATTTATTATTTAATTATTATCTATTTATTTACTTACTTATTTGTTATTTTTTGAGATAGGGTCTCTACATAGCCCTGGAACTCCCCGTTTAGGCCAACCTGGCCTTGGATTTACATATATCTACCTGCCTCTGCCTCCCAAGTTTTTTTTATTTATTGTGTTTGTGTGTGCCTGCCATGGCATGTATGTGGAAGTCAGAGGATGTCTTGAGAGGCAGCTCTCCCCATTCACCAGGTAGGCGCCAAGGCTCAAACTCGGGCCTGGGGCAGCATTGCCTGCACCTCCCGAACCATCTTACCAGCCCAAGTTTTCTTTATAATGGGAAATACTTTCTATTCGATTACAAGTTTTTATTAATTAGACTTGAAATCATCATATCTCAAGGAAGTTGCAAAAATTATAGATATGATGTAGGTCAGTGGTAAAGCGATGGCTGCCTACTGTGTGCTCCATTCCCAGTACAGCAAAAGAGCGTGGGTGCGGGCGTGGGCGTGCATGTGGGCGTGCATGTGGGCGTGGGTAGGAAAGCCTTTCACTGAGTGTTTGACTTTCATTTCTGTTGTTGTGATAAATACCTGACCAGAAGTAACTTTGGGGAGAAAAGGGTTTCTTACAGCTTCCAGTTCCAGATTGTAGTTCATCATTAAGGGAAATCAAGGAAATACAAAAGCCAGTATCGGGAGCACTTGGGAGGCAGAGGCAGGTAGATATATGTACTTTAAAAACAGGCCTGGTTGGTATTCCACACCATATTACCTCAGACCAAGAAAGTTAGTTCATAGCCAAGGAGCTACAGCAGGAACCATGGAGGATGCTGCTTGCTACCAGCCTCGGCTTGCTTTCTTAGCTTCCTTTACAGTTCGGGACACCTGCTTAGGGATGGTACACCCACACTGGGCTAGTCCTCCTACATTAGTTAACAATCAAGACTGCTCCCACAGGTATGCCTGCAGGCCGGCCTGCTCTAGGCAGTTCCTAATCCGAGGCCCCCTTCTCACATATTAGGCTGTAGCAAATGAACATTTAGATCGAACCAGCACACCTAGTTTCAGGGGTTCAAAACCATTCTGTTTCTCTTTGTCCTGCATCTTAGATTGTTGGCCTTTAAATAGCAGTCACTTACTTTCATTGAGTTTATAAGTTTATGAACATTTGTGTCAAGTAAAAATTTTAGTGAAATAAATTCAAAAGAGGTAAGACCAGAAAAGGGAAAAGAGGGTGGGATTTGTGTTCCTTGATTTGTTTTGTTTATGAGCCTCTGCCTCCTAGTGCTGGGCTTAAAGGTGTGTGCCACCACCCGGCAGCATTGAATTTTTAGTCATCCTCCTGCTTCAGCTTCTGGGATGCTGGGATTACAGAAGTATACATTGCTTGGTATGAGTTCAAAGAGTCCTCCTGCCTCAGCCTCCCAAGTCCCAGGGCTGAAGGTTTGCAATTCCTGGGTACTCAGTTCCCAGTCTCAGTGAGAGTGTAGGGAGAGTAAATGAAAGTTAAGTAGTGTGTCCCCAGTCTGTAATTCCTTGACACTGTCACTCAGCTGACGCACACTCTGGTCTGCTTTTTCTCTTCTGTATGTGCAGCAATGCAGGGTCTGCAGAGAGGGTAAGTGGCCGTGTGGAGCAGTGGGTATGCTAGACCCCGAGGGCGTGCAGGATGCAGACTTTGTTCTTTACGTTGGTGCTCTGGCCACTGAGAGATGCAGCCATGAAAACATCATCTCTTATGCAGCCTATTGTCAGCAGGAAGCAAAAATGGACAGGTAAGCTTTCCTCTGAGCCTGCCCCCAAATACATTCAGTGAAAGGGGTTTTATTTACATCTGCTCAAAAGCTTCTAGGATTAAGAAATAAAAATTAATTTTTTTTGTTTTGTTTTTTTTTTTGTTTGTTTGGTTTTGGTTTTGGTTTCTTTTTGAGACAGGGTTTCTCTGTGTAGCCCTGACTGTCCTGGAACTCACTCTGTAGACCAGGCTGGCCTCAAATTCAAAGATCCTCCTGCCTCTGCCTCCTAGTGCTGGGCTTAAAGGTGTGTGCCACCACCACCGGCAGCATTGAATTTTTAGTGATCCTCCTGCTTCAGCTTCTGGGATGCTAGGATTATAGAAGTATACTTCCAGTTTCCTGGATAGTTTTAGGAAGTAAGCCTGTGTTGTGAAAAGCAGTCAGTCATTGTGGAGTGATTGTTTCTTCCTCTCATTGCTGGTCCAGGAAACCCAACAAAACAAGGTAAGGGGCTGGAGAGATGACTGAGTGCTTCAGAGTGTATACTGCTTTTCCAAAGGACTCCAGTTCTGTCCCCAGCACCCACCCCACGCTGACTCACAACTGCCTGTGTGTCACCCTCTACTTCCAAAGGGACCTGAGCACAGACCTGTACTCAGGCCCAGCTCTATCTAATCAGAAAATAGAATACTTGGAGAGATGTCTTCGTGGTTAAGAGCGCAGGCTCTTGCAAAGGACACAGGTTCAGTTCCTTACATCCACACAGTGGTTTACAACCATCCTTAAGTCCAGTTCTAGAAGGTCAGATAACTTCTGACCTCTGCAGACACCAGGCACATATATGGTGCACATATGTACAGGCAGGCCAAACACACATATAATAAAAAATAAATCTAAAGATAAATAAAATCCAATTTAAAACTAAAAGAAGGGTTTTCTCTCCCTCCTAACTTCTGGGCACACTTTGTCACGATGGGGGAAGTATGACAGAGATTGACTCTAGCTGTAGCTAGAGCAGGAGGGAGCTAGTTACACAGCACTAGCAGTCAGGAAGCAGAGACACATGCAGTGCAGGACCCATGCCCACAGGCTCGGGCCACCCACATTCAAGATAGGTCTTCCATCCTCAGTTAAGCCTCTTTGGAAGTACACTCATGCCCAGAAGTGTGTCTCCAAGGTGATTGTAAATCCAGTCACATAGACTACACTATATATATACATATAATATTACATATGGACCAATTCTTGATTTCTCAAGAACATGATTCTCATGAGTGATAATTTAGTTACTTCATAGATCAAGGCAATGGAATGTTCCTAGGAATAAGCTTTCACTTGCTAGTGCTACAGAATCCTAGTTCCTTTCCTCAGTTTTAACTGAACCGTATGCAACACATACAAAAAAATCACATTTTGATATAAAGTATTGAAAGAACATTGCAAACAGAAAGTACCTGTGTGTACTTGAATGCTCTCAGGAGAAGCCTCAGAAAGACAGAATTTCCAGCTCTCGCTGTTTTCTAGACTATCTGGCTGTAGCACTGAGTGTCCCACGATACAGGAAACTGTTCTGGCTTGAAAATAGCATGCATAGTATTGTTGGCAATAGTAGCTGCTTCTGAGGTTGCAAGTTAGAAAAGACAGGAAGGAGAACAAGGACATTTTCACTATCTTCTTTACAGATTTCTTTCCCAAATCAGGTTTTTTTTTTTTTTTTTTTTTTTTTTTTTTGGTTTTTCGAGACATGGTTTCTCTGTGTAGCCCTGGCTGTCCTGGAACTCACTCTGTAGACCAGGCTGGCCTCGAACTCAGAAATCCGCCTGCCTCTGCCTCCCAAGTGCTGGGATTAAAGGCGTGCGCCACCACTGCCCGGCCAGTTTATTTTTATATTATGTGTATGGGTCTTTTGTCTGCATGTGTGTCTGTGCACCACTTATTTGCTGCGTGACTGCAGTTATAAAGGCACAGTTGTGAGCTGCTGTGTGGTACTGGGAATTGAACCTGGGTCCTCTGGAAGAGCGGTCTGTGCTCTCAGTGCTGAGCCGTCTCTCTAGCTCTTTGTGAGTCTACGTTGCTTGAGCAAAGTCCTTTATACTGTGAGCTTTTATTGCTTTTACAGAAGCTATGTTGGACTTTATATATTAGGATCAAGTTGACCTGCCCAGATGAGCGAGGGGAAGGATAGAAAAGTCCCAACTTGACTGAATCTACGTTAATTAACCTCATTTCTGTGTCTCGTGATACCAAAAGCACCTCTGCATCTGCTTGTCTTCCAGTGAGAGAATTCAGCCCAGGAGTCAGATGGATGAGAGACTGGCAGGAAGAAGGCGTTTCTCAGTTTTGTTACCCTGCTCCTTATTTGGTTATGGTGCTTTACTGTTGGTTCACATTTGATAGGAACAAATAGCTAAAGAATACATGGCCTTGGTGTCACTGAATGTGAAACTAATTACACCCGGGGAAGGATTTGCTTTCCTCTGAGAATGTTGATGTGGAACAAAGGTTGGCACAGTATTTCTGCCCCCAATCCATGAGAAGTCGTCTGTAATCCAGCCTGGCCTGCAACACACTCACTAGATAGATAGCTGAGCCACTGTGGTTGTGTTTTGTTTCTTGAGATGAGCTCTTCTTTGTAGCTCAGGATAGCCTTGAACTTTCGATTCTGCCTCAGGCTCCCAGTTCTGGAATTACAGGTGTGTACTACTGTACCTGTCTGTGGGGCAATGTTTTGATTAATGATATACTTTTTCAAAGTACTTAAGTCTGATGCTATCAGAAAATCACACCGTTTTTCTATTTAAAAAGGACAAATATTTGTTATAAGTAGGCAACTATAACAGTGAAATTTCCACAGTAAACTGTTAAAGCAACAGGAGAGGAAACAGTTTGGATTCTTTCACATGTCTGCTTCCCCTGCTTTGAAAGACAGCCAGATACACAGTGGTCATTACTCAGGGTGTTGAGCCCTTGAAAGGCCCCAGTGAAGCCACTATACCCCTAAAAAACAAACAAACAAACAGGTATTTCTTTTTCATGCTGTTGGAAAGCAAAAGGTATGGGTCTTGACAGTAAAAGAGAATAAGAATTAGCTATTAAAATGTATTTGGTAGTAAACAAATAAGGTCCTTGAGCTGTTTTTCTCAGAGAAATACAGGTTAGTATATATTATACATCTCAAATATAGTAAAAAAACAATGTCATGTTTATTTTAACAGGCCCATAGCAGGATATGCTAACCTGTGTCCAAATATGATCTCCACCCAGCCACAGGAGTTTATTGGGATGCTGTCCACGGTGAAGCATGAAATCATTCATGCCCTGGTAAGTGCTATTAACTCTGTTCTGTCCTTCGACCTTTTATTTGTTACATAATTTATTGTTTTAATACATGTTTTATATGATATGTGAGTTCTTGGATTCATGTTCAATAAAACCAGATTAATTATGTTTCTGTCAATAAAATTTTGAATGGTCAGGATGGGGCAGGTTGAGTTGTGCTATCTAGCATGATTTACAGTCCAGCAGTCATTCTCGTTGATAATAGGACTTTTGGAAAGGGGATTACGTTTGAGAAGGAAAGCATCTTAGAGCCAGATGTGATGGCTCAGGTCTATACTTGTAGCCTTTGAGATGCTAAAGCAGGAGGATTGCTGCCATGATTACAAGCAGATGGTACCATGCCCAGTGTGGGCAGGGCCGGGGATTAAATCCAGGGCTTCGTATGCAGTGAACAGCTGTTCTAGCAACTGAGCCCCATGCCTACCTAACTGTCTCTCACACATGAATGCACAAATGCACGCACACACACACACACACACACACACACACACACACAGATGTAGATAGACGTATGTGCACACAATGCCAGTTGGAGCTTTTATACACCCTCACTCACCAGCTCCCAACACCATCCAATAGTTAATGGTTTTCAGTAGTGGTGTTGCCTGCTGCAGTTTCGGCACTTAGTAAATTTGGGTGAAGAAGAGAGCCAAAACATGCTCTTGTTATCCTTGTTCATGGTGCCTTTCAGAATCACTTCTTAAGTTTTTCTCTCCTCAAATCTGATATTTATAAATAAAGGCCACTGAAGTAGTGAGGGCTTGGTCTTGCAATTTATTGTGCGCGTTTCATATTTTCAACTTTTATTCTACATTTGGAAATGGTACCTAATAGGGTCTCCAACAAGGAAAAATACCAAAATAAAATATGTAGTGTACAGAGTAGCTTTAAGATATCATGATAACATAGCATTGTTATATAGCATAGGTAAATAACATATATATAAATATAAATAATTTGGCCTGAAAACAAATTTAAAATATATAAAATACTTTAGAAGCTCTTGTATTAAAAACATTTACACCAGTTGGGCAGTGGTAGCCTATGCTATTGATTCCAGCACTTGGGAGGCAGAGGCAGGGGGAGCTCTGTGAATTAGAGGCCAGCCTGGTCTACAAAGTGAATGGCAAGACACCCAGGGTGACCAGAAACCCTGTCTTGAAAAACCAAAATGAAAAAAAAAAAAATCATATCCATGGGTTGGAGGTGACCAGCACGGAACACATGTTGCTCTCGTAGGATCTGACTTCAGTTCCGAGGTGCTTGTGGGGCAGATCACAACACCCCTAAGTCCAGCTCCAGGGCATCTAGCACTCTCTTCTGGCCCCTGAAAGTACCCACACATGCCTGGTAACATTTACACATAAATAATAAAACACTGAGTAGAAGCGTGGGGTAACTTCTGCAGAGCTGTGTGGTGCTCTGGCAATATCAAGAACACCTCATTGGTGGCGGACTGCTGTGTAGGACACTTGGAATTCTTTCTTCCAGGGCTTCTCGGCTGGGCTTTTTGCATTCTACCATGATCAAGATGGAAACCCCCTGACTTCAAGGTCTGCAGATGGCCTCCCGCCCTTCAACTATAGGTATTCGCCATTTTCTTTCTTGTTCCTCTTTTCTAGAGAATGTAAGACTAGAACCCGAGAACCACAGCATTTTCCATGTAGTGAATGACAGTGTCTTTGTGGCCACCATAAGGAACTGTAGATTCTGAGACAAGGTGGACTTCAGAGGTGGCTTGTTCAGAGTGCAGGACACACCTTGACACTCAGGGCTCTTCCTGCCACATTATAACTTGTTTTACTTCACAGTATATAGTCTGGCTGTGGGGCAACAGGATTGGTTCTGTTTGTGTGTGTGTTTGTTTGTTTGTTTGTTTGTTTGTTTTTGAGTTCTGGGAGTGTGCCACCACTACCCAGTGACAGTTTTATTACTTACAACAAATAATATAAACCACCTCAAAATCTATAAAGACTAGGTTGAATAAATAAATTATAGTATGTTCATAAAACTGAAAACTACGTAATATTTAAAAAACAAAAAACCAGCACACTATTGGCTGGCATGTAGACCAGTCATAGAACATGAAGTCATAGGTTCAGTCCCTAGCACCAGCAAAAAAAAAAAGTCACCTTTGCTGTATGTAGAAATATGGCTGAACTTCTCAGGTATGACATGAAGCAGAATAATTCAAATATTCCATTTATATGGGAGTCAGATACTAGTGATGATAAAAGATAAATAAATGTGTTTACTTTAGGGAGCAGTCTGCTAACTGCTGTAAAGTAGCTACAGATTGGGCAGTGCCAGGGAAACCGTCCTGGGTGCAGACTTTCTCGGGATCCTAACGTGGGGTGAGCATTAACAGTTCATCTGGGGCTAGCAAGATGGCTCAGCAGGGAAACTGCTTGCTGTGCAAGCCTAACATTATACGCAGTACACGAACATGTATCATACATGCATAAATACATGTATACATACATACAGGTGCTAATAATAATAGGTAAAACTTCAACTAAAAAATTAGCGCTTGGAGCTGGAGAGATGGCTCGGCAGTTAAGAACACTTGCTGCTGTTCCAGAGGACCTGAGGTTTATTACCAGCACCCATATTAGGAGACCCATAACTGCTTGTAACTTGAGGTCCAGAGGATCTGTCATCCTTTTCTGCTCTCCCTGGGTGCCTGCACATAGTGGCATATACATATATAGACATACACAGGCACATAAATGAAAATAATTTTAAAAAGTTAACCCTTAAACTTATCATTATATATGTATATCTGTATACATATATATCTTTAATTACAAGGCTCTCCAATAAAATAGTTTATACTATTTATTTAGTATGTATTTGTTTATAATATTTTAGAGTAATTATAGAGTACAAAATTCTAGGCAGGGGGGGTGATCCTCACTTGGGTGGTGGAGGCTGAAGGTCGGAAGTTCAAGGTCACCTCAGCTCCGGGCTGGGCTGCATGAGACCTCATCTCAAAGAGCCAAAGGGGGTGCTGCAGAGACAAAGACATTTATGGTAATATATAAATGGGTATTTTCCTAGACTGTGCTTTTGTTTGGTAGTCTTGTCTTTAAAGAGCATGGTGGTCTTGATGGAAGGTGTAAATGGTTATGTTAGCATGATCTGTGGCATGGGAGAGCGCTATGGGGAAAGATTCAAAGGAAGCCGATGCTCTGAGAGATCGTCCAGTGTAGATGGAGAGAGATACTAGAGCAATACAGTCACTTGTTAGGAAGCAGAACTGGGTTAGGCTCTAGCCTGTTTGGAGAAGCCATTCATTTTAGTTTATACCTGGAATCCTAGAATTTGGGAGGCTGAGGCAATAGATGGGAGTTCTAGGCCAGCCTCTGCTATATAGCAAATTTAAGGCCAGCCTATACTACACAAGACCCTGTTTAAAAAAGAAATACAAAATAAAACAAAAAACAGACAAAAACAGTAGCTGGAACCCTGAGGCCAAGCATGGCTATTAAGAAGTACAGCACATTTATACTATCTGTCAGGGAAACAGCCAAGGTCAGCAGAGAGCTAAGTCAGACAGTGTTCACAAAGAACACCGGAAACCTCAGCACAGCAGCCTAAGGACTCATACCCACTGCCCAGGGGGAGAGTCCAGTCCCCAGGAATGGCCATCTTGACTCCTTTGAGGCTCGGGCTCCAACCCTAGACATGCCTTATCAGGTTCACGCCTAGACAAGGACACAGAACTAAAGTTCCCTTTGTCCTTTCATTGGGCCTCTGAGACAGGCTTAAGTCAGTCTGGCTTTCCATAGTGCAATGTGACCAATTGCTCAGACTCCTGCTGGCATGACATCCCCACTGCAGTGAACTGTACCACTCACTGCCCAGCTAACTATGCAGTTTTAAATCACAGCCCAAATAAGATTTCTTTTCCAATTTTTTTTTCCTAAATTGGAAGCAGATAAACAGATGTGATACAAGAAGTATAAAAGGAACTGGTTTTTTCCTCTGAGATAGAGCCTAATAATTGCCAGACTAGCCTTGGACTCTCAAACTTCCATGTAGCTGAGGATAACCTTGAATTCCTTGTTATGGGTATATACCACCATAGCCAGTTTACATGATGCTGGGCACCAAACCCCGCTCAGGCACTGCACCATTGAGCTGCGCCCCTAGCCTGGCATTTGAGGTCTGGTGTATATATTTTTCTATAAGGCAGTTAGGACCGTTCTCCTTGTTGGATATTCTTGTCGCTTATAACACTGTCTCACCTCTCTTCTGTCTGATGTTGCTGTAGCCACCACAGCCCTCTTCTGAGTACTAGCTACGTAGCACACCTTTACACATGTTTGTGTCTTGGATCTACACAATGCATTTTTAAAAATCCCCTTGCTCCCACCGTCATGGGCTACTGGTTTTCACAGTGGCCTTGAGATTGTAGACAGGGCCTGAGACATCGCCACAGAGCTGGCAGCTCTTCGTGAACCCTATCTATCTTTCATAAACAAACGCTTCCAAAACTGATGCAGCTCCTTGCTTATTTCCAGGGCCCTGAAAGGATTGACTCGGCCAAGTTCTCATTGACTTCATGCCAGAACTTCCAGAGACTTTACTCTGCCATTTTCCCGGGAACATTCTAGAATTTAATTCTGTAGATGACATGAAACAAGAATGTAACCTTTTCCTTGATGGATAACTAGTTTCGGTGCATAGTAATTACACAATTTTTTTCATTCATATGGCAGTATTTTTTGGTCAGGTTCCTTATATGCTTGGACTATCTCTGCCTTGGTTCTGCCTTCCCACCTTCCTCTTGTCAGACGACACCAGTGAAGGCTGGTTTAGAGTCCATTGGCAGAGTCCTTGCCTAGCATCTACAACCTATGCCAGATCTCTAGCAAGTCAGGGGGAGGTGCAGTCAGTTCATTGTCCCGGCTCAGCGTTAAGAAGCAGAGCACGGTGCTCCACACCTAGAGCTGAAGTACTTGGGATGCAGAGAAGAGAGGGTCTCTGAGTTCAAGGCTCTCCTGGTCTGTACAGTAAGTACCAGGCCTGCTAGGGCTACATGTCTTAAGAAAGAGAATAAAGTGCTTGTAAGTACATTGCATGGACACGACATAAAATAACTCTCGAGGATTTCAGTTTCATATTGATATTTATAAACACTTTTACATTTAAAGTTGTAGAAAGTTGGCAAAGCAACTGTCTTATTCTGTAATTACAGTCTTGGCTTGTATCAGTGGAGTGAAAAAGTGGTTCGGAAAGTGGAGAGATTGTGGAATGTTCGAGATAATAAGATAGTTCGCCACACTGTGTATCTCCTAGTAACACCGCGTGTTGTCGTGAGTATTATTGGATGTCTTCATGTCTCATTTTCCATTGTGGCTCCTGCTTTACTGGTCATTACTGTTAAAAGGTGTACTTAGATTTCAGTCTATAATAGAAGATGTATGAAGACAGTATAATAAAGGAACAAGCCAAGACAAAGGGGAGGAAACAGAAATTTGGCAGTGCATCTTGTGGTCCCTGTCCAGCCTGCTGCTGTGAGGCAGGAGAGGAGAGGTGCCTGTGCCTAGTGAGAAGCAGCATTACTCCAAGTTATCTTCGGGCAGGGGAGGATGGCTCAGTCTGTAAGAGTTCCTGCCACATAAACATGAGGACCCACATTCAGATTCCTAGAGTTCAGGTGATTGACCAGCTAGCCTAATAAAATGAGTTAGTTCTAGACTCAGTGTACATGCGTGCGCACACGCACACACACACACACACACACACACACACACACACATATATATATATGTATTAATAAAGTAGGGAATGCTTAAGGGACATATCTGATACTGACTTCTGGTTTCCACATACACATGCATACACAGGAACATTTATACATGACATACAAAGTTATTTCAGAAGAAAAGAAAGAAAAAGAAGCCATGGCTAGGGCTGGAGCAATGGCCTTAGTGGTTAAGAATACTTGCTTTTTTTTTTTTTTTTTTTTTAAGATTGATTTATTTATGTGTTTTATGTATATGGGTGCTCTATCTGCATGTAAGTCTGCATGTATGCCCGCACACCAGAAGAGGGCATTAGATTCCGTTATAGATTTTGTGAGCTACCATATAATTGCTGGGAATTGAATTCAGGACCTCTGGAAGGGCAGCTAGTTTTCTCTTTGTAGCCCTGGCTGTTCTGGAACTCACTCTGTAAACCAGAGTAGCCTTGAAATTCACAGACATCCACCTGCCTCTGCCTCCTGAGTCCTGGGACTAAAGGTGTGTGCCACCATGCCTGGCTAAATTTTGGATATTCTTATCAAAGAATATGAGGTGAGGTGACTAAGGATCGCCTGGCATTATGACACAGGAGACATGGCCATTTGTTGTTGTGCTACAGCAGTCCTGAAGTGATGGAGGCATAAATGCAGTCTAAACTCATTTGACTGCCATTTCAGAGAGAAGAAATCCCTTGTTTAATTATTTAAGACTGAAAATCAAGAAAACCACCGTTACTGTGACATTTCTGAGTATTGTCAGACAGCCCCAACATAGATGCATTCATCAAGAGAACCATTAAATTGTTTTTAAAAACCTTAAAATTGGAGAGAACAAGCCAGATGTTAGTGGACTGCAGCTGGTGGTGTGAAGAGAGCCTCTGGATTGGGACGCCATGTTTGCAAACCATGTGTCTACTAAGAGGTTACTGTAAAGGATACAAGAATGGAACTACAAGAAAGCAAAAGCCCTACGTGAGAAAGGGACAAGCACACAGACAGGTCCATGGATACCTGTAATCCTAGCACTCAGGCTTCTGAGGCAGAGGATGTGATGGGCCAGGAACTGAATAGACTGCCTGCTCGTTTGCCTGTTTTTGAGACAGAATCTCTCCTTGCACTCCTGGCTGTTCTGAACTTTCAGAAGCTGTTATATTCAAACTCTGAGTTTGAGGGCAGCCTGGTTTACAAAGTGAATTCTAGGACAGCTAGAGAGACCCCCTTCTTGGGGAGGGGGAAATGTCCTTTTAAGTCAAAAAGTGAAGGATGGCTCAGTGGTCAAGAGTGTTTACCGTGCAACCGTGAGGACCAGAGTCCTTCACCCATGTAATGAGCTGGGAGTCTGTCCCATTAATGCTGTCACTCCAGCTTCAGGACTCTGGCACCCTTTCGCCTGTGCTCATGCATGCAAATACACAAATGCAAGTAAGTAGTTTTAAAAATAAATCTTCAGAGAGAAAAATATTAAAAGAAACAATAGTTTTCTAATCAAGAAGAATGTAGTAGCATCAAAATATTTAATTATATTGAAAATCAGTTAAGAGCACTGACTGCTCTTCCAGAGGTCCTGAGTTCAATTCCCAGCAACCACATGGTGGCTCACAACCATCAGCAATGGGGTCTGGTGCCCTCTTCTGGTGTGTGTGAAGACAGTGACAGTGTACACACATATATACAATAAATAAATCTTTAAAAAAAAAAAAAATGAGGTTCTGCCTCATCACACTAACTCTAAGGAGAGGCTGTTGTCTTACTCTGCTCTTGTGACTGTTTCTTTTCTGATCCTCAGGAGGAAGCTCGGAAGCACTTTAACTGTCCAGTCCTAGAGGGGATGGAGCTTGAAAACCAAGGTGGGATGGGCACAGAGCTCAACCACTGGGAGAAGCGCTTGCTAGAGGTCTGTCCCGGCTCACCCTGGCTCGCACAGTGGTTGTCTTTACTGTGGTAGGGAGCATTCAAACAGGGCATGGATACAAAGGGGAAACACCATTCTTGGATCTTTCAAACTTTGATTACTTACTTATTTAAATTTTATTTACATTCTATCCGTAGTTTCCCCCTCCCTCCTCTCCTCCCAGTCTCCCCGAAACCCCTACCCACTCCTCCCCCATTTCTCTTCAGAACAGGGCTGGTCTCAGTGAATAGCAACCAGCCATGGCATATCAAGTTGGATCTCCTAAGTTTTAAGAGCTACATAATATTGTATTATTATATAAATGGAACAAGCCAATGTTAATAACCATTATGTTTAAAATAATAAATATTTTGTATTTTTAAGACAATGTCTTATTATAGTCAGGCTGGCCTTGAACTTACAGCAACCCTCCTGCCTCTGCCTCTGCCTCTGCCACTGAATCTGGGATTGCAAATGTGTATCGCCATGCCCAGGTAAAAAATTAAGTTTTTGCTTTGTAGTACTGACAAACTTCTACAGTTCCTGTAGAAGAATATCAGCACACAAAGCATGCCAGCACAGCAGAATCAGGCATTTTTCTTGTGTTACACCCAGGAAGCTGTCAGCAGTACCTCTCTCCCTCAACTACAGTATAGGAACAGGAAACCCCACCACAGACGGATGCAAGACCTGGGTCAACTAAGAGTACTGTGACCCAAATAGGAACTATTGCCTCTTTAGTGGTTCCACAGACATAACTTTCAGACTCTATAAGGTACACACACTTAATAGTCATTTTACACAATGACATTCCGAACTGTGGCTTACTAATGGGTATTCATGTTCATTTAAGGAAATCCCAGGCCAGAGCAAATGGGGCCAGAGCAAGAGGGAGATGGGAAGGGGAAAAATAAAAAATAAAAAGAAATGAAAAAAAAAAAAGAAATCCCAAGCCCATAGGCATATTAGTAGGTCCTTTCTCCGTACACACTGCTGCCAGGTGACGTCCTATGTTTATTAGGTTTCAGGGAAATAGAGCCAAAAATTAATCCTATGTCATATTTGTATAGAAACAATAATCTGGAAGTAGAATTAAGACTTTGGAAGTGAAATGTTTTGGGCAAAATGTATGTGTGTATCTGTGTTTCTTCTTAGAGATCTGATTAGATAGTTTCAGCAAATAGAGCTCCTGACAGAAGGTCATACGCTTAGGAAGCTTCTGCCCAGCTGCTCACCATTTAGTAATGATGGAGAACATTTATGAAGCAAATGCCCTCATTCTTCCTCTGGGAATCTCTGTCTCTGGAATTTCCTTAAGGAATTTTCTTAAGTGATTTCCTTAGTAGCTATAGATTGGCCAGGAATCAAACGCTATGTCCTTTCTGGTAGAACACCTGAGAATACCAATTTTATTAGCTACTTTGTTTCTCTTAAAGCGACATTGTGTCCCTGAACTGTTGTATTAAGGGTGATGTTAATGTGTCAGGAAAGTACTGGGCAGTGGTGGTGCAGGCCTTTATTCCCAGCACTCAGGAGGCAGAGGCAGGTGGATGTCTATGAGTTTGAGGCCAGCCTGGTCTACAGAGCTTGACCTCTAACCCCTGATCCCTGGTTCTGCCCTGCTTGTTTCCTATGTTAGTATAGGTTTTTGTGATCACAGAGTTGCAAGTTGGGAAAGCTTTTCCTTTGTAAATCCATGAAAACGTCCCTCCTGCCTCTAAAGCAACCGCAGCGCCTGTCTGGGCCACTTGCTCTATTACCTTGCTTAGGGAGCATGAACTGTT
Source organism: Rhabdomys pumilio (assembly GCA_030674055.1). Classification (NCBI taxonomy): domain Eukaryota; kingdom Metazoa; phylum Chordata; class Mammalia; order Rodentia; family Muridae; genus Rhabdomys; species Rhabdomys pumilio. The sequence continues at coordinate 18,080,780 of JANHMN010000011.1, forward strand.
TGCAGCCGTGTTCCTCGCTCCGTAGATGCTTTCGTTCATTTTCCTCAGAAAGCCCTCACTGCTGGTTGTCGGTCACCAGGGACGTCCTAAACGGTGGAGACTTGAGGCAGAGAGGAAGTTCTGCTTCCTCAATCTAAACATTTTAAGGTTTTTGTATCTGATCATTTTCAAGTAAATATTTTACCACATGAAACAGCTTAAATGTGTTTAAATAGGGGTCATAGAGTTGTCTTCTAATAAAATGTGTTGGTGATTTTCAGAATGAAGCAATGACTGGTTCTCACACCCAGAACAGAGTCCTGTCTCGAATCACTCTGGCATTAATGGAGGACACTGGGTAAGACAGCTGGGAAAGAATGATCTGTTTATAGAGTGAAATGAGTATTAAAAACACAGCTCAGGAAAGTACTGATATTTTATTTCAAAGCAAAATGTACTTACTGGTTCTTTGACTTTTGTGCAGTTTGTTCTTAATATAACAGAATACTATAACTATAACAAAGTCTAAGATACTAAGAAGCCACACTAATATGAAGGGAAAACTAATCTAAATAATTTTAAATTATTTAATTGAGTGAGTAATGTATAGATTCCTAGGATTTTTTTGTTGTTGTTTTGTTTTGTATTTTGAAGCAAGATCTCACTGTGTAGCCCTTACCCGCCTGGAACTTGCAGTGTAGACCAGCCTGGCCTCAAACTCACAAAGACTCACCTACCTCTTGCCTCTGCCTCCCACCTGCTGAGATTAAAGGTGAGTCTCAGCATTCTCAGTAAATTCCTAGTCTTTAAAGGAATGGATCTCTCTCTCTGGTAAACCAGTGACATATTCTATTTAAATGAAACACTTTATATAACTCCTGCTTAACAAGCCAGAATGATTTTAGTAGAAGCATTATTGCCTCTTGCTTTTTCTAAAACAGCCCACAAGAAATTAGAAAATAGCATCCAATTTGAAAACGAGTGATACATGTATTGTTAAAACCATGAAAATAAACAGTCATGGTGATACCTGCCTGGAATCCCAGCACTCCAGAGGCTGATACAGGGTGATTGTGAGATCCAGCCTAGATTTTGACACACACACACACACACACACACACACACACACACACACACCTGAGGTGACAGGGGTGTTCAATCCACAGAGATGACGGGTACTCAGTCCACAGAGCTTTCTGATGCTTAACTGAATTACAGTGCCTTCACTCTGTTGCTTTTGAAATAAAGAACCTACTAAGTGATCTTGCAGCTCAAAAATGTCCTGGAAACTCTGTTTCCAATGCTTCCTCAAGAAAGCCTGACGTCCCCACACAAGCTTAAAGGTTTGCTGGGAAGATACTTCTGTTAACACTTTTCTTTTATCTCTCTTCCTTGCTAGATTAGAAATTTTGAATTTTTATTTATTTTTTGTTTATTGTTTGCTTATTTGAGACAGGGTTTCATTGTGTCATTCTGTATGGCCTAAAACTAGACCAGGCTAGCCTCAAATTCACAATGCTCTGTCTGCCTCTGCCTCACCATGGCTGGGGTTACTGGGAACACCAGGTGCAATGCTTATTTTTGCTTGTATATATCTATGTTACATATATGTGGGTACACACACAGGCCAGAAGAAGGCATTGGATCCCCTGAAGCTAGTGTTACAGGCAGCTGTGAGCTGCCTAATGTGGGTATCGGGAACCGAACTTGCGTCCTTTGGAAGAGCAGGAAATACTCTTAACTGCTAAGCATCTCTCCAGTCTCTAGATCAGAATTTTTCTGTAAACAGAAAGGACGTTTATCTGATCACTGTGCTAGCCTTAGCATTCAGCAAAGCGTCCAGCATATAACAAGCACTCCAAGCAAATGTCACCCAGGAGGAATCAGGATATATGGAGGAATACCTGCCCGTGATGGAGTAACAGTTTTGGTCTATGATCTGCATTCCATGTGTTACTGAACATGTTTGTTCTCAAGGGAGTCAGATTCATTTCTTTTTATCTATAAAATAAAAATATTTATGGGCTGGAGAGATGGCTCACTGGTTAAGAGCACTGACTGCTCTTCCAAAGGTCCTGAGTTCAATTCCCAGCAACCACATTGTGGCTCACAACCATCTGTAATGGGATCTGATGCCCACTTCTGGCATGTCTGAAGACAGCGACAGTATACTCAGATACATAAATAAATAGATCTAAAAAAAAAAATTGCTAACCTAAGAAAAGTTTTATACCGAGAAAAACAAGTTTTTGGTTTGTTTTGCTTTTTTAAAAAAGATTTATATATTTTACATATATGTTCTATCTGCATTTACACCTCAGGCCAGAAGAGGCCATCAGATCCCATTACAGATGGTTGTGAGCCACTATGTGGGTTCTGGGAATTGAACTCAGGACCTCTGGAAAAGCAGCCAGTGCTCTTAACCTCTGAGCCATCTCTCCAGCTTTTGAGAGGGTCTGGAAGGGTCCAGTGCTAGAAAGTCTCTGGCCACACAGATTGTGCGAAGGTCACCAGGCTAGAAGCAGGTCACTCCTGGGCGAAAAGCAGGCCTTGCAATTCCTTCCGTTGAAGGAACAACCCTGTGTGCTTAGCATCCAGGTTTCCCTAATACATGAGCACAAAGATCTCCATGCCCCTTATGTCTCCCTCATCCTCCTAGCCTCCCTATAAACCAAATTGTGCAGAACAGACAGTTTAGTTCTGGGCCTTCGGTGTTGGAGTACTGGCTCCTTCCTTCCTTTCCTCCCTGAGGTACTGCTCCTTGGAAGAGGAGGTTTGGAAGAGTCTGTATTGCGTTTTTCTGTTCCCACTTGGTATTGTGGAAGGTAGCTCAAGCAGAGAGGATAGTTTGCTAAGGGGAAAAAAATGATATGGGCAGATATTATTCTGGGACTTTTGCAAATTGATCTTGTCCTTAAAATAAGTATTGACGGACGCTGGCTGGGCAGTGGTGGCGCACGCCTTTAACCCCAGCACTTGGGAGGCAGAGGCAGGCGGATTTCTGAGTTCGAGGCCGGCCTGGTCTACAGAGTGAGTTCCAGGACAGCCAGGGCTACACAGAGAAACCCTGTCTCGAAAAACTAAACCAAACCAAACCAAAAAAAAAAAAAAAAAAAGTACTGACTAACATGGGCACATTGTCTTTAATTAAAATTTTTAGGAAGCTCAACCATGTGTTCTTTTTCCTGAAATTAGAACATTTAAGAGCATTGTAGTACTTGTCTTGTGATAGTGTTTTTTGCAAACAGGGCCTATGTTGGTGGAGTAAATTAAAGGCCGGGACAGGAGAGTCGGCTAGCTGAGCCAGCCTAGGGCAAGGGTGACAGTCTTCTGAGGCGGGAGTGAGGATGATTATAGGAAAGATAGAAAAGAAGACTCAGAGACAAAGGTTAGAAGTCAGGAGCACTGTCCAGTCAGTACTGCGGCCGCCTCAAGTTAATTTTTGTAGGCTTTATCTACTTTACTGCATGGTGGGAAACAACGTCACAAGCTAGCAGAGACAATGCCTCACATATATAGATACCTATATCTATCTGGAGTTCTCCCTAGTCCTCCCTGTTCCTTCCTCCAAGGTTAACAGAACATTCAGCCCTTGCCTTGCGCTTCAAGTGTATCCCCTCTTATCCTTCCGTGTGTCAGCAGGCCAGGAATTCCACCAGCAGATCCTGGGCTGACTTGACTCTGTCTGACAGACATTCACAAAGAAAGATAAAATGGCTCCCAACTTCAGTCTTTACTGACTGAACTGCCCTTGATTTTCAAACCCTTTCTTCTCACCATCCTGAGCAGCAACACCCACCCCAGCCCCTGCATCAAGGGCCTTACCAAAGTGCAGCTCTGTCAGTGGCCTCCTGGGTGTAGGCCTCTGCTCTGTACACTGCTGAGATCTCTAGTAGGTGCTAGAGTCAGTAAAAGGTGTTCTCTCTGCATTGTCTCCACAGCTGGTACAAAGCAAATTACAGCATGGCGGAGAAACTGGACTGGGGCCGAGGAATGGGCTGTGAATTTGTCAGGAAGAGCTGTAAATTCTGGATTGACCAGCACAGGCAAAAGTAAGAATGTGTTTCCATACTATGTCTCTGTGAAGTTCATTTCCCACTGTGTTTGTCTTGTCATGAGCATCGAATATCAGCTACTGTGTGTAGAAAATACACTCAGACTTCTGTTTGGCTTATAATTCATAGGCATATGTATCTTGTAAGCTTTTTGCATGGTCTCTCATTCTTACTGTTTTCTTCAGAGAATACACACACAAATATACCAGCAAATGTTGATTTAGTATCCAGAAACTCGACTAATGATATACTTTAGTGGTAGAGCACTTGCCTGGCATGTGCAAAGGCCTGAGTTTGATCCCCAGTCCTGAAAAATAAATATTCTCTAGATTGGAGTTACGAAAACTGGATGTTTATGGCAATCACCTGCCAAGCTCTCTTAGGTGTAGGATATTGTGTTTGGCCTGGTTACACACACATACACACGCACACGCACACGCACACACTGAGCACTTAGATGTTACAGAGCTGTTTCTGTAAGTATAACCCTAAATTAAACAGTTATGTATATGAAGAGATAAGCAAATAATAAAAGGAGCGATTCCCTATAATTCATTTCCGGATAGGGAGCATCTTGAAAAGGTCCTACAGTGTCCTCACCAGGACACCGAGATAGGCTCGGTCAGACTGAGACCAGTCTACAAGGGTCCCTCATGTTGCTCATTTAGAGTGTCTACTTCCCTCTCAACAGCCCTCCTGAAACTCTGGAATCCAGTAACCTATTGTTCATTTCTGTCATTTTGAAGGATATATAAAGATATGGACATTTCAAACATTAAATGACTGTTCCATAGGCACAGTGATCGCATTCTGCACTCAATTTTCATATTCAGCCGCATTGTTGTATATATTACCAATTTGTTTGCTTTGCTTTGTTTTTGAGACAAAGTCTTACTATTTATGTGGTCTTTGAGATTACGAGCGTGAAGAGCCATGCTAATATATATATTTTTTTAATGCTGAGTGGTATTCCATTATGTGGATATGCCACAGTTTGCTTAAGCATTCGTATTTCGAAGACATCTTGGTCATTTCCACCTTGGGACTATTATGAATGAAATTACTATAAACATTTGTGCAAAAGGCTTTATGTGACCTTCATTTCTACAAGTGCAGTTGTTGGCTCGCAGGCTAGTTGTAGGTTTAATTTTCTAAGAAACAGTCAAATTCTATGCTAAAGTTCCTAGAGGTAATGTGTGATAGTTTTTTCACGTCATCGCCAGCATTTGGTGTTATCGCTATTTCTTATTCTGTGATTTTCATAGGTGTGTAATGGTATCTTACTGTGCTTTGCTGCTTTTCCCCTAGTAGCCAGTGATACAGCTTTGCTTCTATGCATTTGCACTATCTTTACATCCTTTTTAGTGAATTGCCTTTATATCTTAAGGTAATTCTCTAATTAGATGGTTTTTTATTGAGTTTTAAAGATTTTATATTTTAGATACTGGTCCTTGTTAGATATATAGTTTGTAAATATCTTCTCCTAGTGTTCGGGTTATTGTTTCAAACTCCTAACATGTTTAGCTAAACATTTTATGTTGGTGTTGGGGGAGGACTTGCAAGCATAGCTTCTCTCCTTCCACCACGTGGGTCCTGCAGATCTGACTTAGGTCATCAGGGTTGGTAGAATATCCCTACCCACTGAGCCATCTTAGTCTTGATTCTCTTAAAAATTGAAACCTACAAAGTAGTTGAGATTTTCCCTGTCTCTTTATTCATTTCTAGTTTTATTCTGTTTTTGCTGGGAGTGGGCACTGTATATCTCCCTTCATTTAAATTGGTTGGCTTGTGTATTTTGGGCCAGAATATGGGCCTTTCTTGGTGGACGTTCCCTGTGAGGTTGAAGAGCTGTGCTTCTGAGCTGGGTTTTGTCCTTGGCGAGGCTGCCCTTTGGCCTCAAATTCTGGGAGATGGAGTCTGCAGTTAATGGTGCAGTCGCCTTATGGTGGTTCTAGCAACAGTTCTGCCTTGTGCTTTGATGTTTAGTAAACATGTAAACGTCAGACATTACTGCTTTCCTGGAAGGCCAGCTCTTTTATCACGGAGAGAGAAAAGAGAGCTTCTCTTAACCCTTATGGTTTCCTTACTCTACACACTGGGGTAGTTTTTCTTTCTTCCTTTTGTGCAGTTTTTACCTCATTTATGTTAGAATGCACTAAGAAGGCCTCCTTCTCTTTAGTCTCTGGGAGAGGTTGTATAGAACTGGTACCCCCCCTGCTTCCCACTACTTCTTGTTTTTTTAAGATTTATTTTTATTTTCTTCTTTAGTTGTATGTGTGTGCAAGTACACATTGGTGTGTGTTCCTGGGAAGCCCAGAAGAGGGTGTCGGATATCCTGGGGCTGCATTACAGGAAATTGTGAGCTTCCCAGTGTTGGTGCTGGAAACTGAACTAGGTTTCTGTGCAAGAGCAGCGTGAACTCTTAACCACTGAGCCCTCTCTCCAACTCTTCCTCTCTCCCTCCCACTCTCCCTGACAGTTTTGCTCTGTGGCCCAGGCTGGCTCCAAAATCAAGGTCTTGCCTCAGCCTCTCCTACCTATCTGCCTGCACCACTGGAGCAAGCATCATTGTTAAGTGTAGAGTAGACTTCCCCGGGGACTTGGTCTGGCCCTGGAGATGCTTTCTTAAGAGTTCTAATGTTGTGAACTCAGCTTCCTTAATACTTACAGGCTATTCGAGTTGTCGATTTCACATTGAATAACTTGTGGCACCTTGTGCTTTGTGAGCAATTGGTCTGTTTTACTGTCTGAGGCATCAGATGCATCTGTATGAGGCTGACTGTACTTGTTAACCCTCGCTGCCTTTCAGTTGTCTGCCAGCCGCTGCTGTCACACACTGTTTCAGTCCTAAGGCATGCCTACTCTCGTTTCTTTCCAGAGATTTTTTTTTTTATCTTATTGTCTCCCTTAAGCATGGTTTTGTTGGGACGTGTGGGTGTGGCTCAGTTAGTCAGATGCTTGCCTAGCATGCATGAAGCTCTGGGTTTCATTTCCAGGGCCACATGAGCTTGGTGTGAAGTAGACCTGTAATCCCACTACTGCAGAGATGGAGGCAGGAGGATCAGAAGTTCTCGGTCATCTTCAGCTGCATAGCAAGTTTGAGGCGAGGCCGGGTCCATTTTGATCCACTCTGTCCTGTGTTCTGTTCTCACTGGCTCTGCTCTGCTCTTCTGCATATTTCCTTCTGCTGGTTCTGGCCATTTTCTCCTCTGTCCAGACCCTTGAACCATTTGGTGAGAGGCGTTTCTTCTCTCTATGTCTCTCATACTGTAAGTCTCTTCCCCAGCAGCCCCTACAACCACCGCTTCAGTACACTGTGGCTTTCTTGTCATCTAGTTCAAAGCATTTTCCCCTGAGTCGTCTCCGACCTGAGATTATATACTGAATGTCGCTTAGTCTTCAAGGGTTTGACAGTTGTTGAGTCACATTTTTGCTGTTGAATTCTAGGTTGATCCACTGTCGTGGAGGAAATACTCCGTATGATTTCAGTTGTTCTGAATTTATTGAGGTTTGCCTTATGGCTCACGACAGGGTTGGTCTTGCTGTGTGTTCTCTGAACACTTAGAAGGAATCACATTCTGCTGTTAGGTGGAAACTTATGGCCAGGTTCACTGTAAGTGGGTGGTGTTAACTCCTTTTGTGTCCTTGCTGATTTCCTGCTTCTTATTCTACTGATTGTTTTAAATATTTTAAATTTAAAATTAAATTATTTTTTAAGATTTATTTATATTATTGTGTGTGTCCACACTGTGTGTAGGGAATTGTGTGTGCCATGACACATGAGTAGCTGTCAGAAGACAACTCCGTGGAGTTGGGTCTCTCCCCCAACTTTTATGTGGGTTCTGGGGAAGAACTCAGTCTGAGGGACTAGCACCTTTACCCAGGAGCCATTGGCTGCTTTGTTCTTGTGTTGAGGAAGTTTCCACTGCAGTGTGTCCTTAATCCTGAGTCTCTAACTAGTCTGCAGTCTTCTCTTTGCGTTTCCATCTTTTGTTTTTGTTAGTCCTGATATCTAGGGGCCTCAAGTGTGCTTCAAATGAAGAAGAAGGGAAATGTATCAGTTCTGACTTCCAGGAAGTAGAAATGAGACTTCATACTTTTTATATTTTAAAAATTTCCCCTCAGTGATTGAAGTAATTAAGACTGCAGAACTGCAGAACTGGATTTTACAAAGCTGTAGAAAGAGTTAATAGGGTTTTCCTTAATAAGGTGGAATCGTGCTCTCAGTATCCAGATGAATCTTCTACATCTCTCCTCAGCATCCCTCTGCTCTGGGGAACTCTTGATAACCTGATTAAACGTTTACTGTAAACTGTTAAACTCGGAATTATAGCTGAAAAGGCAGTCTCTTTAATAATGAATTTGTAATATTTTCTTTTAAATGTGATGCCAAGATGTACAGACCTCCATTCGACAGGTCGTTGACATAGAAAATAACCAGCTTGTCTTCCTTGTGAGCAGGAGGCAGGTGCCGAGCCCGTACTGTGACACGCTCAGGAGTAATCCGCTGCAGTTGACTTGCAGACAGGACCAGAGAGCCGTTGCCGTGTGTAACCTTCAGAGGTTTCCTAACCCTTTACCACCCGAGTACCAGGTACCACAAGTTCCAGCACAGCTTTAAGAACTGACTTTTTAAAAAAAGTAGTCTCTGTTTTAATTAAGAAAGCAAACCTTTTACATTTTTTTACTTGTGTAAGTTTCTATATGTTTCTCTTAGAAAGAGGAGAAAAGGCCTGCAGAACCCTCATTTGCTCCAGGCCGACTGCTGCCTAGCAGGGACAGAGTACCTAGCTGTGCCTTGAGTCAGCAGCCAAGCAAAGCAGGATCCTGTCCCATCTCCAGCAGTGGGCGGCAGGGCTGCTGCCCCTGTGCCTGGTCTGAATGGGTGCTGTGAAACGAGCGCAGGCCCTCACATCTGCACAGAGAGCTTTAGCCACCACGACGCCTCCCCAGCGTCTGATTGGAACTTTTTGTTTCAAATCATTGCTAATGTCTCCTTTAAATTTTTCTAATTTATTCAGAAAACAAAAATCTTGAAAGAAAATAATTTAGTTATTCTAATCCTGCTAATTACAAGGTGCGGATGTTCTGCTTTAAAAAATAATTGGATTTGTGGAACCTAAAAGATGAACAAGGGGGTGGAGGGAGAGATAGCTCACGCTGCCAGGATGCTGGGAATGGGACTCAGCACTCTGTAAGAGCACTGAACTATCCTGGGATTTATTTTTCCACAGTTACTGTGGAGCCCAGGCTGAGCTCTAAGTCCTCCTGCCTCAGTCTACCACATGCTGGGATTGACAACTGTGCCCTTTGCTGGCACAGTGTGAAACCTTTACAGTATACTTGTTCCCTGTTCCTTTGGTATTCAGACCATGTTACATAAACAGCTTCTTTTTTTTTTTTTTTTTTTCAAGGTTTTTTTCGTAAGATTACTTATACATTTTCTATGTTTATTATTCTTGCTGTATTGCTTGACTGGCTCCAAATTTCTTCCTGGGTTCTAAGTAGTTCCATGTCTGAGCCTCCTCAAAAGTGGAGTCAGGGCTACAGCACAGTCCACTGTGCCTAGTGTTTTATATTGAAAATGTCATCATTTTCTGTATTAGTTTTATGTTATATCAAACCTCTTTTTCTTCCTGTTTTCTGTGGTGCTTGTCTGTGGGTCAAGGTCTACTGTGTAGTCTTGACTGACCTGGACCTCACTGTAGAGACCACAGGTCCATCTGCCTGCCTCCCAAGTGCTGGGACTAGAGGGGTGTGCCACCATGCTCGGCTCTGCTTGGTTGTCTTTTGGGGTTTTGTTTTATTATTTTTGATACACATATACTTTTACTACTTATTAAAGACAAAAGCAAATATTTGTACTGATAAGGTAGATGTGCTACTTTATTTCATTTAAATAGTTAAATCTTCACTGCAGGACAAAGAATATTTTTAGTGTTTTCCAGGAATATCAATATATTGACTTTATAAATACCATTTCACATAAATACATAGTCCAGAATGCCAGAAGTGCATTTAGCATCATTTTCAAAATTGTTTGAACTTCTGAGACAATCTCAAGCCAAAATTCCTTTAGTTATTTTTATTAAATTCAAATCTGCAACTCAGACAACAAATGTTTTGTTTTGTTTTGTTTAGACAGGGTCTCTCTACACAGCCCTGGCTGTTGTTCTGGAACTTACTATGTAGGCAGGGTGGCACAATAGATTCACCTGCCTCAACCTCCCAAGTGTTGGGACTAAAGGTGCACCATCACACCCAGCCCAGACAGCAACTCTAAAGATCAAACACTCTAATACAATGCAATCTAAAGATTCTCTAAGTTGATACTTCATGCTAAGAGATGAAAATGTTAAGTTTTGGTTTTAAGTCTTCCTTTGCCTACTCTAATTCTTCTCCATCCTTTTAAATCAATCAAATCTGTCATTTTTTTTTTTTTTGATTTGTTTTTTCGGGACAGGGTTTCTCTGTGTAGCCCTGGCTGTCCTGGAACTCACTCTGTAGACCAGGCTGGCCTCGAACTCAGAAATCCGCCTGCCTCTGCCTCCCAAGTGCTGGGATTAAAGGCGTGCTCCACCCGGCTCAAAACCTACTTTTACTAAGGGTTCTTAAATGCGCCCTCCTCCCTTGCAGCAGTAGCAGTGATTGCCTGTGGCCGAGTGTGGTCTCTCAGACGACTCTTCCTTTTCTCCCTCCTGTGGTTTGTTTGCAGTACTTTGACGAGCTCAGTGGGATCTCTGCTGAGGATCTGCCTTACTATGGTGGGTCAGTAGAGATCGCTGACTACTGCCCTTTCAGTCAGGAATTCAGCTGGCATCTGAGTGGCGAATACCAGCGCAGCTCCGACTGCAGAATACTGGAAAACCAACCAGGTGAGCAGGCTGGTGAATGAAGAGTTGCGTCTCATACAGTGTTGTTGTTGTGTTTGTTTTCTTTCGAGACAGGAGTTCTCTGTGTAGCCCTGGCTGTCCTGGAGCGCAATCTACAGACCAGACTGGTCTGTAACTCAGAGATCCACCTGACTCTGCCTCCTCTGCGTACTGGGATCAAACAGTTTTCTGTTTCCAATGTAAAACGGTGGCAAAGGGCACAGTCCTCGTAGCCAGATGAGTTTGAGTTTTTTAGATCCTTTACTTAATTTTTGTCTGTTACTTGATTTCTCTGCCTGTATAATACTTACCTCATAAGTTATTACAGAAACTAAATGGAGGCTGGAGAGTGGCCCAGCAGTTAAAACCATGTACTGCTCTTGCAGAGAACTTAGTTCAATTCCCAGCACTCACATCAGACAGCTCACAAGTGCTTGTAATTCCATCTTCAGCACTCCACAGCCCCAGCACTTATGTGCATATACCTACACACAAATACGCATCATTTAAAATGAGAAAAGTACATCTTCAAAAACAGCAGGAAGGCCAAGTGGTAGGGGGCATACCTTTAATCTCAGCTCTCTGGAGACAGGGGGAGGCAGGTCTCTGAGTTCAAAGCCTGCCTGGTCTACAAAGTGAGTTCCAGGACAACAGAGGCTACATAGAGAAACTCTGACTCCAAAACCAAAAATAAAAAATAGAATGAAAATAAAAATTCCAAGAAGAAAAGAATTAAATAGTAAGTGCGTAGAACTACATGTGACACTTGGAGAGGATTGTAACTACCAGACAGACAGACACACACACACACACACACACACACACACACACACACACCCCTTATGTCTGCACTGCAGAAATCACTTTACTTTGTACTATTGCATTTCTCTGAAATCCTTATGGGACACATAAGGAAGATGCCATATATTTCCGATGCATGAACAGACACAAAGTGGTACGGTTGGTTGGTGGCAAGATCCTGTGGGCTCCTCTTTTTATTGGAGCGCCTTAGGGAACCTGTTCTTCCCAGTGATCTCTGCAGAGCTCCAGACAACACTCTTGTCCCACAGCTAGAAAGGTGTACTATCATACTATCTATTTCCTTCAAATATAGAAAAGCCAGACTGCAAAGCATAAACAGCATAATCATTACAGTTCATATAACCAAGTTTCTAAAGAAATATTCTCAGCTCTGTTGCTGAAAATATTAAACAATGCACCATCCTGAGCTAGTGCTGGCTACTCTCTGCCACTGTCTTGCCACCTCCATGGCTAGCCCCAGGCAACGATCTTCCCAGCTCCAGTTCGCCTGCCTCAGAGCTGCTTATACCTTCCCAACCATCTGCCCCCTGCCGTTGGCTTTAACCCAGTAAATCAAAACTCTAGAAGCTTATATCAGCCAGATTTGTGTATCAGTAAATTCCCAGTTCACAAGATGCCCATTCAGAGCCAATTGATAGTGATATAAATCGTCCACCTAGATAAGACAAATTATCCTGTAATTACCCATCCCTTTTAAGATATTCATAGCTACCTGTGGCTATTTAAAGCCATGCAGAATCTGGATTGTCTTTCTCTTCCTCCATCTTCCTTTCTTCCCTCCCTGTCGTCTCCACCATCTACCCTCCTAGCCTCCAAAAATCTCCGACTGCCTACTTTTTCCACTGCCCAATTCTCACCTTATCTTGTGCCTGCCCTCACCTGCATATAGACATCAATCCACACAGATCTGATAATTTTAATAAGAAGCAATAATTTGTTACACATGGCATCTGGCATCTCATGTTTATAATCCTAGCACTTGGAAGACTGAGGTGAGAAGATTAAAGAACTTAAGGCCATCATGGCTACAGAGTGACACATGAGATGATGGCTCATGGAACCCAGGTTCAATTTCCAGCTCCCACATCACAGCTCACAATTGTCTGAAACTCCTATTCGAGGGCACCAGACACTCATTGCTTGCCTCTCCAGGCAGGCATGTACATGGTCTATAGACATATATGCAACCAAAAAGTCTAATACACATAAAATTTTATATGCATATTTTATATGTATATACATATATATGTATACACACACACGCACGCACGCACGCACACACACACACACACACACACACACACACACGTACATTGGTTTTTCGAGACAGAGTTTCTCTGTGTAGCCCTGGCTGTCCTGGAACTCACTCTGTAGACCAGGCTGGCCTCGAACTCAGAAATTTGCCTGCCTCTGCCTCCCAAGTGCTGGGCTTAAAGGCGTGAGCCACCACCGCCCGGCACTCAACACCACTTTTTAAAAATAAAAATATTTCAGGCTTTGAAACTGCGTTTCGCTCTTGAGTGGGAAAGGTCACAGAGACCATGGAGTGCACAGGTCCCAGGTTCAGTTTGATTATAGTTTGCTGAGCTCTGCTCTGCTCACTGTTTGTTATGTTTTTCAGAGACTTGAAATTCACAGGGAAGAGAGCCCCATAGGGTTTGGTTTTGCTATTTCACATTTTTTTCATTGCTCATAAAATTATGATTTTGCCGGGCGGTGGTGGCGCACGCCTTTAATCCCAGCACTTGGGAGGCAGAGGCAGGCGGATCTCTGAGTTCGAGGCCAGCCTGGTCTACAGTGAATTCCAGGACAGCCAGGACTACACAGAGAAACCCTGTCTCAAAAAAACAAAAAAAGAAAGAAAGAAAGAAAGAAAGAAAGAAAGAAAGAAAGAAAGAAAGAAAGAAAGGAAGGAAGAAAGGAAGAAAATCAAGTACTTCTGTATATACTATTTTTAAATGTGCTACTTGAACTATTTTGAAAAACATGGAATTTGGGCTGGCGATCTGATTCAGCAGGTAAAGGCACGTGCTGTCCAAGCCTGCTGGCCTGATGATTCCTGGAGCACGTAGAGAAGTGGGAGGAGAGAACAAGCCGGCAGAATTGTCCTCTGATCTTCATACAGGCACCCTCGTATGCTTGGCCGTCCCATGTCGTGCACGCATGTGCACACACACAAATAATAGCTAAGTTTAAAGCTACCATGAAACTTGTAGAGACTATAAGGAGAACACACTGTAACTAGAACCTAAGGACTTTGTCTTTTTGCCTAGTAAGTACTGAAGGGCCATTCACTCGTACTTCTGCAGCTGGGAGCTTAGTCTGTGACTAGTATCTGAGTTTCCAGAAGGTGCCACAAGTTGATACAAAACTCAGTTTGTGGAAGGCAGAGTCGGGATGATTGCAAGTTCTGAATCCAGCCTGAACTACACAGCAAGACACTGCCTCCAAAAGCCAAACACCCACCCGCCCCGCACGTGAAAGGGACACCTTCACCTTATTTAGGCCACCACAGAAAGTGATTCTTGTTTTGGAACCTAATCTCTGAGTTTTAGTCCCAGGTCCTCTGTAGAAGTAACCCAGATGCTTAGGGTCCAACTAATCTCCTCTCTGATAAAGTCATTTTCTCACGTGGTTCTCTTCTAAAGACCCGGTTGAGTTTGGAGTCTTGATTATCCTTTTTAAATTTGAAATTTTCCATTCAGCAAACTTTGCTTATGTGTTTTTGTTTTCGGAGACAGTTTTCCTGTGAGACTGGCTTCAAACTCGGCAGGCCTGCTCTGCCCTCTAAGACCTGGGACTGCAAATGTGGGCCACCAGCCTGCCTCAACGCCTGAGGTTTTTAAACCTGCTTTCATGCTGCTGTTGTTAAAGACAGGGTCTCCTGTAGCCCAGGCTGGCCTCAAGTTGGCAATCCTCCTGTCTTTGCATCCGCAGAACAATGTTTAGTCATGAGTAGGGTGCCTCATTTCTGTTCTCCGTGCTAGTGGCCAGTGAGTGAGGAGACTGTCTGGGTCGTTTCAGAGCTGTTTAAGAATTATGGAGCAGAGCAATACGGGCCGCACTCGGTCTGTCTGCTTCAGAAGTCGGCGTTCATCATGGAGCAGTGCGAGAGGAAGCTCAGCTACCCGGACTGGGGGAGTGGGTGCTACCAGGTAAGCCACGGTCTCAGCCACCAGCCATGTACGGACATTTAATTCATGAAGATATGTGAGATTATAGTTGATACAGCTTATCTAGGGGATTTATTTGCTGGTCATTACTTTCACTTACTTGAGTTTTGTAATTGTTGGTTTGAGTGCTGTGGTTTGTGAAAATACTGTCATTTCATCGGCAGAAGTTGCTTTTAACTGTCTGTCTGGAATATATATAACTTGGACCAGGCAGGCATGGTTGTGTGCATATTTAATCCCAGCACTTAGTGGCAGAATCAGATGGATCTCTGGAAGTTCAAGGCTAGCCAGGTCTACATAGCAAGTTGCAGGCCAAGCCAGGGCTATGTAGTGAATCACTGTCTCAAAATAAATAAATAAAAGCAAAATTGTTGTATATTAATGGATTCTTTCATTTTTCTTCTAGGCATAAGTCCTAAAGAAATAATGGCAAATATATAATTTTGTCCTTGAACAAGTTTTACCTTGTAAGGCAATAGTGTACAAGTTTGTGTCAAAATGTCTCTGAGGGAGCTGGGGATGCACTCAGTAGGGGAGTGTTTACCTGGCTTGCCCCAGGCCTGGGTTTGATCTCTAGCACCTTAACAAAAGGGAAAGTTACAGCAGATAGACACGCTGGATGGAGATGCTGCTTTGTTAAGAGCTGATCCAGGCATAGGATTCTGTGAATGGGGGGCACCCAACTGATGGAGGGTTCTCCCTACTCACAGGTGCCGGGTGTCTTAGGATTTCTACTGCTGTGATAAACACCGTGACTAAGGCAGCTGTGGAGGGAGGGGTTATCTCAGCTTGCAACTCTCAGGTCCTTCTCAATCACTGAGGGAAGGAAGTTAGGGCAGGAAGTCCAGCCAGGATCCTGGGAGCAGGAGAATGCAGAAGCCATGGAGGAACACTGCTTAAGGGCTTGCTCCTTATGGCTGGTCAGCTTGGCTGACACAGTCCACCCCACCTGCCCAGAGTTGGTGGCACCCACAGTGGCTTGTCCCTCCCACAGCATTCAGTGATCCAAAAATGCCATCCCAGACAGATTTGCCTAGAGGCTAATCTTATGGAAGCCTGTTCTCAATTAAGAGTCACTCCTTCCAAATGACTCTGTTTTGTGTCAGTTGACATAAAATTACCCAGCATACTAGAGAAGTTTGTGATCCTGGGAACCTAACTATAAGCACCCCTTGAGCCGCATCAGCCTCAAAAGCTGGGCTGAATGGCATTTGTTTGTTGCATGCGTGCGCATGTGTGAGTATGTGCCTAGGTCAGCCTCAGGCGTGCTTCCTCAGGAGCTGGTCACCTTGATTTTGAGACAAGGTTTCTCACTACATGGGGCCTCCCATTAGTGTAGACTGGTTGGTGAATGAGCATGAGCCCCAGGCATCTGCCTGTCTATCTCTCCAGCTCTGGGGCTGAAAGCGCTTGCAATCACACCATCATGCCTGGGGCTTTTTGGTTTTTTGCTTTTTAAGATAAATTATATTATTTCGAAGAATTGCAACGTGTTGTTTAGTTTTAACATAACATGTCAAGCTTCTTACTCAAAACAGCTGCCAGTTACTCTCCAGGATGGTTAAATCCATGCCTCTGCAGCTCTGTAGTATGATTTGAGGTCAGTTACGGTGATGCCTCTAACTGTGTTGGTTTTGTTCAGAATTCCTTTGGCTGCCTGGAATCCATTATACCTCCATGTACATTTTAAGACTTTTCTTTCAATTTTGGTGAAGAATGCCACTGGAATTCTGGTGGGGACTGTATTGAATCTGTAGATTGCTTCTGGCAGGTGACCATTTCACAATACTGATTTTTCCAACCCATGGACCTGGGGAAAGGGGGTCTTTTCATCCCTAGTGTCTTCCTTGATTTCTTTCTTTAGCATTTCAACTTTTCATCGAAGAAATCTTTCACATGCTTGGCTAGGTTTGCTCCAAGGTTTTGTGGTTTCTAGGCTATTGTGGGTGGGGTTGTTTCTCTGGTTTCTTTTCAGTGTGTCTATACCAGTGTATTGATTTCTGTATAACTTCAGATCCTGAGACTTGGCTGAGAGTATATATGAGTTCTCTGAGTTTCCTGGTATTGTTTTTAGATATAAAATTGTATCCTCTGCAAACAGAGACACATCTGCTTCCTCCCTTTTACTTCAGATTCTCTTAATTTGTTTCTCTTGCCCTGCTGTTCTCACTGGGACTTCCAGTACCGAGTGAGCGTGGAGCCTGTGGACACCCTTGGCTTGCTCCTGGTTAGAGGCAATGCATGGCTTTCCCTCATTGGGGTCGTCATGGACAGCCTTTCCTGTGCTGACATGTATTCCTCCTATTCCAAGTTTCTTCAGTACTTTAACACAAAGGGATATTGGGTTTTGTCAAAGCCTTTCTGTGCCTCTCTAGATGTCCATGTGATCTGTACTTGAGTTCCTTTGTGAAACACATAACATTTATAGGTTTACATATATTGAATCAAGTACTGCCAAATCAACAAAACGACAAGAATCATCACAAAACTTTAGGTAACTCTGAATACTAATGGCTTCAAATATCCATCCTAAAGACACAAACTACTGGTTTGGATTAAAAGGAGCAACCATCCATTTCTGCTCCCAGGAAATGTATCTTATCATACAAAAGAGACACTGCCTTACGGTGATAGGATAGAGAAAGGTATTCCAACCAAATGGACCTAAGAAACAAGCCCAGGCTGGCCTCATACCGGCTATGTAGCTAACAGTGACCTTGACCTCCTGATCCTCCTGCCTTTAAGTCTGGGATTACAGGCTTATGTCACTGCACATGGGTGTGAGAGTGGTGGCTTTCTGAATCACACACCGAGATCTACAATACTGCATCCTGCTTCTCTATCCTGTGAGCACCATCATCAAGAACAGCCAAGAACCCAGTGTGACACCTGTGACGGCACACATGCTGACAGACGTGAGAGCGCTTTTTCCTCCCATGCATGTAGTGTTCACATGGCTGTGAACTGTAACTGAGGAGCCTTGTAGTGCACATGGTCACACCCACAGCCTGGGCACCCTCTGCTCCACTTTTTATGGGATCCCCTGCTTGGGGAGTTGGTGTCAACTCCTCAGGTTCTCCTTTTCCTCTCAGTGTCATTTCTTTCCTTTTTACGAGTTGTTAATTTGACAGTTGAAGAATAATTGAATGTTACACAGGTCTTATGTATATACTCAGAGCTCCAAGGTTGTTTATGAACAGGTTGTTAAAGTTCTCCAAAAATACTCAGTAGGCAAAGGCAGGTAGATAGATCACTGAGTTTGACACCAGCCTGATCCACATAGCAAGTTCCAGGCCATCCAAGGCTGCATAGTGAGACTCTGCCTTGAAATTAATTAATTAACTAACTAATTGATTCTCCCAAAATAGACTCAACTGCTGGTGTCCAGCCAGACATCTCAGTGTAAACCTAGGCAGGCAGAGGAAGGGGGATATGGAGTTGACAATCGTACTCAAAGCTTTGGCAGTTTCTTTTGGAAATTTTTATCTTCTTTAACTCTTTGCTATTCTGTGGCCAAAAGCAGTTGGCTTCTGGCAGTTAACTTCTGATAGCAGCAGGGGATTTCAAAAAAGAAATTTAGTTACTTGAGCTCTTTTCTCCCTGGCTCAAGGGCCCCTGGCTGATCAGGAAAGAGGCTCAGAGTTCATGCACTCTTCATGAACCAGAGAGGAAAGAAAAGAAGAAAGTCAGGCACACACACACACACACACTCACACTCACACACACACACAGATGCGCACACACACACACACACACAGATGCGCGCACACACACACACACACACAGATGCACACACACATGCACAGATGCGCACGCACACACACTCACACACACACACAGATGCACACACACACACACAGATGCACACACACACACACTCACACTCACACTTACATATATTTTGGCTGGGCCTGACTACCTATCTCATCAGTTCTACAAGTATTCATGCATAGTTACATACATATACATATACCTAATTATGTACGCATGTATGTATGTATGTACATGCATACAGACAGACAGACATATGCAAAAAGCCACATTTTATTTCTTTTCTCTAGCAATTTATATCTTCTAGACAAAAATTGCCTCATAGATAAACTGTTACAAAATGGGAGTTACAGAAGGCTGTTGATAGTAAGTTCAAAGCAGTGGGTTTTTTTGTTTTTGGTGTTTTTTTTTTTTTTTTTTTTGGTTTTGGTTTTTTGAGACAGGGTTTCTCTGTGTAGTCCTGGCTGTCCTGGAACTCACTCTGTAGACCAGGCTGTCCTCGAACTCAGAAATCCGCCTGCCTCTGCCTCCCAAGTGCTGGAATTAAAGGTGTGCACCACCACCACCGCCAGGCCAAAGCAGTGTTTTATTCTGTAAGCTCATTATAAGTTCAAAGCAACAGTTGCATACCTGTGACCTCATCCTTGGATCTGACTTAGAATGAATGGTTTTCCTTCACAAATCCATCTCAAACCTATTTCTCTTAGTACAATTTATGAAAGCTCATTGTAGTCCTTAGTTATGCAGTCTTTCTTTACTATTCGATGAGGAGGGGGAACATTCTATTCTCAATTCCAACTTTATTACATCTTTTTTGGCAAAACAACTAAGACCATCTTCTTAAACTTTTTTCCTAAAATCATGTGAATCAAATAAGGAAGTCATCAATTAATCTAAGCAACATTAATTCATGAAAGTTCATCTTCATATTGATCTTCAGGAAATTTGCCCAATAGGGTGGGCTATGCCCGGGAGTCATTAGGCTGTGTAATAGTGGCAGGAAAGGCCTATCAGCAGTGAGAAGCAGTCCTGGGATGAAGTCTCTGGGGCTGTGCCTCTCCAGAGTGCACCCATCACAGCTGTGCGAAACAGTGGGCCATCTCCAGGAAGCTCACTTGCTTGCCATAGTCTTTTCCTAGATGGCTTCTATCACCCAACCCTGGATAAATTAAACTTTTATCTTTGTATCTGCCTCCCAGCTTACTTCTCAGTCCTCAGTTCCCAGTTCCTGGGCCTCCCTTGTCATCTGCAGTATACATGTGTTTTCCTCTATTGGACTCGGATTCAGTTCACTTGAGACTATTAAATCAGCTTCTACTTGTGTATCTTCCGATCTGTCCATGCTTGCTTCTGAGAACTCCATATTGGTAAAAACAAAGTTCAACCAAGAATGTTCCCTATGAACAACATTTTTAAGTCATTTTTTCTCTAAGTTGTGTGCATTCTGTTTCCGAGCTTATAAATGTCTACTTCACTGTCATCCAAATCCTGTCCTGTCTCCAGGACATAATTACACTTCTCCTATGAAACTTTTTGATGTTTATATTAAGCTTGTTTTCACTATTTTTCATTTCTCAGTCATAAACAGTTTATTGGTTAAATTTCTTTATTTTTACAGTCTCATGCAACCCAGGCAGCTTCAAACTGGACATGTAGCTGAGACTAGTCTTGAACTCCAGACCTCTACCTCCAAATGACACAACTAAAATATTTGCATCCCACTCTTACTTCCTCAGTTAGAGCTACTAGAAGAGGTAGGGGATCCGAGAGGAGTTGGGAGAGGAGGTGAATATGCTCGGAGTACCCTGTATAAAATTATTAAAGATTTAATAAAAATATCATTTTTTAGAAGCTACTGGAGGACAGAACCTGAATTGTAGACCTCAGCCAAGTGCAGCCGCAGTGGTTGGTCACGAGGGACTCCAGGGCCTGGGGAAATAGCTAAGTGTTAGCTTCTAGGCCCTGGACCTGATCCTCAGCATAGAAGTTGAACAAAGAAGAGTTAGTTACTTTGCTTGTTGTCACAACTGAATACCTCACAAGAAGCAGCTCAATGCAGGAGAGTTTTATCTGGGCTCACAGTTTCGGGGGACATGGCTCATCACCATCACAGAGGAAGGACAGCGGCGGTGTGTGATGGGCACTGCCTGCTCACTTCTTAGCAGACCAGGAAACAAAACCAGGGCAGGAAGCCAGTCCGTCTGATGACGGTCTAAGCTGTAAACCTCAGGGCTCACACTTCCTCTAGCTCAGTGGTTCCGAACCTTCCTAACGCTGCGACCCTTTAATATGCTGTGGTGACCCCCCAACCATAACATTATTTTCGTTGCTAGTTCACAACTATAAGTTTTTACTGTTATGAATCATAATGTAAATATCTGTGTTTTCTGATGATCTTGGGCAACCCATGTAAAAGGGTTGTTTGATTCCCAGAGGGTCACAACCCACAAGTAGAGAACCTCTGACCTAGTCAGTCCCCACCTCCCAAAGGCTCCACATCCTTCCCCAAACTGTACTACCTGCTGGGACCAAGTGCTGAGACAGCCTGTTGGGAACATTTTACCTCCAAACTGAACAGCCAGGTATGTCATCTTGACACTCAAGTGCCCGAGGCAGAAGGATCATGAATGTGAGGCAGCCCTGAGCTAGCCCACCCCAAGGTTAGCTTTATTGTGTCTGCTCTTCAAAATTGGATTCCTGATTTTGCTTTTAAAGATGTTACCAAATCTAAAGAGAGTCAATGTAAACATTTTTAGTCGCTGAGCAGAAAGTCAGGGGTAGGCAGAGAAAAGCAGGAAGAGCTTTTCATTGCAAAAAAAAAACAACTCTCTCTCTCTCTCTCTCTCTCTCTCTCTCTCTCTCTCTTCCTGTGTGTGTGTGTGTGTGTGTGTGTGTGTGTGTGTATACACACTGTATAAATGTACTCAGGACCTTTTTGCAGAATTTGGTGACTCTTGGAGAGTAACATGGCTCCTCTGCTTGGCAGAGATTGAAGCTAAAGTGTTGAAGGGACCAAGCTGGAGTGTGCGGGTTTCCAGGGCCTCTCAATTCACTTTGCTGAGCCAGAGTTTCAGGGCTACAGCCACAGGCTGGAGAGAGTTCAGCAGTCACGAGTGCCTTCTGCTGTCCCAGCACACCTGAGTTCCATTCCAAGCACCATGTCAGGTGGCTCACAACTGCCTGTAACTCCAATTCTAGAGGACCCCAAACCTTCCTCTGGCCCCTGTAGGTGCCCACACACATGTGGCATACAGACATACACACACAGACACATAAATAAATCTTAGAGAAAAAAGGAGAAGTCCTATTACCATCAAGTAGAATTCTTTTAGAACCTAAAAACCTTAACTCATAATATGTGAGTTGAAGGCATGCCCACATCCCAAACTGTGCATGTTAGGAAACCGTTTTGGTCACTTGTGAAATATACCTCTGTGTTCCTGTTTGTGCACACATGTGTGTGGCCGTGTGCACGTGTGTGTGTGAAGACCCCAGGGATGACTTAGGTGTTACTCTTCAGTAGCTGCTGCACCTCTTTTTTGAGATAGGGTCATTGAACCCAGAGTTTGCTTGATTCAGCTAGGCTTGATGGATTGAGGCTGGCTGGCCAGTGAGTCTCAGGATGAGCCTGTGTATACCTCCGCAAGCCTGGCATTGTATGCGGATGCTGGGATCTGAGCTCGAGTCTCAGTGCTTGCACACCCAGCTCTTCACTGGCTCATCTCTTCCCAGCCCCCATTTTTGTAAACTTTAGTGTCCATCCAGAACTCTCACTGACTTAACCTTTCTCCCCTACTTGAAGGTTTCTTGTTCTCCTCAAGGTCTAAAGGTTTGGGTTCAAGACACTTCATACCTGTGTAGCCGGGCTGGGCAGGTCCTCCCAGTCCGAATTCAGATGAACGGCTGGATTCATAATGGAAACCTGCTGTGCCCCTCCTGCTGGGACTTCTGTGAGCAGTGTCCACCAGAAACAGACCCTCCAGCTGCCAACCTGACTCGAGCCCTTCCTCTGGGTGAGTACTCCCCAATTTGGCGGAATGAGGGAAAGTAAAGAGAATGCTGTCCCTTACAGGACAGGGTTCCAGAGTGGGCCAAGCACCTTCTCCTCTGATGTGAACTTCTCTAGGAAAATACTGCTTCCTGCTGTTGTTGTAAACTTGAAGGCTGCCCTCACATTCACAGTGGCCCTCCTGCCTCAGCATCCCAAGTGCTGGGGTTATACATATGTGCCACAGTGCCCATCTGTTTATTTTCTTACTGTGTGTGCCACTGCTGACTCTTTTTTTTCTTTCTAGAAAGTACAATGTAGCCCAGGTTTGGCCATGATCCTCTCCAGACTTCCAAGTATTAGAATTATAATAGTATACCACCGTGACTTAGCATGGGTGAACCTGTGTCACTGAATATATCAGAACATATATTATTAATGAAAAACAGGATGGAATGTTATGCATCTTGAGTAAATGTTTGCCTTGAGGCGGGAGAGAGAGATATAATTTAATTTTCAAACTACATCTTAAAATATATGTTTACTCATTTGGCCTGGCGGTGGTGGCGCACGCCTTTAATCCCAGCACTTGGGAGGCAGAGGCAGGCGGATTTCTGAGTTCGAGGCCAGCCTGGACTACACAGAGAAACCCTGTCTCGAAAAAAACAAACAAAAAAAAAAAGAAAGAAAGAAAGAAAGAGAGAGAGAGAGAAAGAAAGAAAGAAACTAAGAGTGAACAGAATTCTACTTATCAAATACAAAAAGAAACCATATTTTAATTATATTATAATGAAGTAAGATATTCAAAAAGGGGACTGGAAGACTAGTCAGTGGATACAGCACTTCCTTCAAGAGTATTGAGGCCTGAGTTCAAATCCCTAGGACCTTCATAAAAATCTAGACATAGTGGTGCTTGCCTATAATCTCAGTCCTTTGCAGTGGGGTCAGAAAGATCCTGGGGGCTCACTGGTCAGCCAGCCAGCCAGTCAGCCAGTCAGTGAGCTTCAGGTTCCCTGAGAGACCGTGTCTAGGAAGTATGTGGTAGAGGACAGTAGAGGAAGACACCTGACATCAGGTCTGACTTCCATACACCCCTTTGAAGATATGTGCACACATGAACATGTGCACACACACAAGCTACTCAAAATAGGATTGGTACCAACAGAGAAGAG
The DNA here is from genome assembly GCA_030674055.1 of Rhabdomys pumilio. Taxonomy (NCBI): domain Eukaryota; kingdom Metazoa; phylum Chordata; class Mammalia; order Rodentia; family Muridae; genus Rhabdomys; species Rhabdomys pumilio. The sequence goes on from JANHMN010000011.1 coordinate 18,104,612, forward strand.
TAAAGTGCACGAGACACAAATGCACATACAAAAAGAGAAAGGCATTGGCGTGTAAGGATGAGGCTCTCACTAAAAAATACTGTAGGGTGACTGGGTGGTTACTCCTCTCTGAAATATCTGGAAATAGAATTGTTTTGGAATTCAGAGGTTTTATGATTTTTAGAACGTTTGCATATACACGTGAACTGTCTTTGGCATGAGACCTAAATCTAAACACACAAAATATATTGACATTTATATATGCTTTATACACATGCCCTGATGGTAATCTGCTACAGTATTTTTGGTGTGCCTCTGTTTTGATCAAGTCAGACATGGAATTTTCCACAAGTGGGGTCATCTCTGTCCCCAGAACAGTTTGGATTTTGGAGGATTTTAGATTTCAGGTCTTCAGATTAGGGATACTCTATTCTTCTATTCATTCCATGAGACTAAGGTGACAAATTCCACTGCATTTTTTAGAACCAGGAGGAGGTCAGAAAGGACTGGCTTCAGAAGGCCTCAGTGAAGGTGTCCACACTGAGAATTAATAGCAGAATTATGAATCCTTAAAGTATGACTTTTAGCATTTCATAATATTAACTATAAGCATCATATGCAGTTTCCCCCAAATGTCAGTATTTTTTTTAGTGACAGTTAAATGAGAGTGGCTTCCATGCTGTGATAGTTTGAATGCTTGCCTGAGAGTGACACTATTAGGAGGTGTGGCCTTGTTGGAGGAAGAGTGTCACTGTGGGGGTGGGCTTTGAGACCCTCCTCCTGCCTGCCTGGAAGTTAGTCTTCTTCTGTTGCCCTTGGAACAAGATGTGGAACCCTCGGCTTCTCCAGCACCGTGCCTGCCAACCATGGTAATGATGGTCTGAACCTCAGAACCTGTAAACCAGCCCTGATTAAATGTTGTCCTTTAAGATACCTTAAATGGTATCTCTTCACAGCAATGGAAATGCTAACTAGTACATGGTCTGTCTCAAACAAAGAAACAAACAAAAAGTAGATGGCTTTATACAGCCTACAGGTGAAAGTTTATACACTTTAAAGTTAACTTCCTGTCTTTCCCAAAGCTTGGGTCGTTCCCTACCCAAGTTCTTTAAGTAGAGAGCAAGGTATGGACTTTTTGAGACAGAGTTGGCCTGTGTAGCATAGGCTGGTCTGGAACTCATTGTGATAACCTTTCTTGAGCATCTCAAATGCTTGGTTAGGCACCTGTCACTAAGCCTGGGTCAGATAGTGAATTCAGAGGGTTTGTATGTGTGTTGGGGGTCTTCAGGACAGTCCTTATTTGTTGGCTCCCTAGAAGGATTCCCAGGACTTGTCTCAGTGGAAACACACAAAACAGAATCACAGAAGGGAAAAAGACACAGGATCAAAGTCTAGAACAGACTGCTTCCCAGGCAGTAGCTAGGAGCCATCTTAGCTGCAAAAGCCCTCAAGCAGCAGCCTGAAGCTGCTGTGCAGAAACTGTCTAACAGTCCCACTCAGCTTCTTTACAGTCACGCTCATAACAGCACAGTGAATTATTTCAAATGGCACAAAGTCTTAGGTCCTGTCTTACTTAGAGTTTTAGGGCTGTGAACAGACACCATTTCTTCACCTAGAATTTGCTCCATCCCAGGCTGGACTTGAACTCAGAAGTCTACTTGCCTCAGTCTCCTGAGACTAAAGGTTTGAACTACCTTGCCTGGACCCAAAGTTTTTCATGGCCACTGTTCCTGAAAATTCAGATCAAAATCCTGTGTTGTCCAGCCTCGTGATCTGGATCACAAGTGTTCCCTCCATTTCTGGATTGTAGTTCATTCCAGATTAAAAGTCCAAAGTATTCCTTGTTCAACTACAAACACAAACAATAGGCTTATCTGGGGATCTTGGATCTTAGTGGATCTTGCCCTCAGGTCACCGTTCCCTTAATCTCTTTTTATCTTTGAATATAGGATGCGGCTCCTTTTTATTTCCTGTGCCCCTTTATTATTACTTGAACCACACATCTTGTATTTTTCCTTTCTACACTTGCTATGCTTGTTCAAATCACTCTTCATGAGACTTAACCAGAGAACAAAGTCTCTGATGGGCTTTTTTGAGACTTCCTTTGTCAATGTAATCAATATAAGTCTCTTTACCTTAACCTCAGGTAGACTTTTCAGACAAGGGCAAAAAGCAGCCACATTCTTTACCAAAACACCACAAAAACAGTCTCTAGGCCACATATTGAAACTCTTGGTCCAGGTCTGCACAGTTCAAATCACTCTCAGTAACAAAGTCTTCCATATTCCTAGGATGGCCCATTAAGCCCCCTTTAAAGCATCTCACTGCTTTCCAAATCCAAAGTCCCAGAATCCACATTCTTCCAAACAAAAGCATGGTCAGGCCTATCACAGCAATACTTCAGTCTCTGGTACCAACTTATATCTTAGTTAGGGTTTTACTCCTGTGAACAGACACCATGACCAAGACAACTCTTATAAGGACAACGTTTAATTGGGGCTGGCTTACAGGTTCAGAGGTTCAGTCCATTATCATCAAGGTGGGAACACAGTGGCATCCAGGCAGGGATGGTGCAGGAGAAGCTGAGAGTTCTACATCTTCATCTGAAAGCTGCTAGCACAATACAGACTTCCAGGCAGTTAGGATGAAGGTCTTAAAGCCCAAGCCCACAGTGACACACCCACTCCAACAAGGCCACACCTTCTAATAGTGCAACTCCCTGGGCCAAGCAAATACAAACCATCACAGGCCCTTTGATGGAATTTACAGTAAATGTAGTGGTTTAATATGAAGTTGATAGGAAAGATTCATTTTGCTGAATCTCTTTGGCTCAGATTAGAAGGGTATAGAATTAAAATTAGATAAATCCCATTGGCGACATGTTCCTTGCTACCTACACCAATGTTCTGGGTTCCCAAATGAAAGACACGTACACTGCCTTTATATTGTGATATGTCTTAATCAACTTAATGGCTAGGCTACTTCCTAATTTCCATGTGATTAATTCATACCTCCACCCCCTCCCCTGCTGATAATCTGCTAAATCCTACATTCTATCCTGGCTACTCTGGACCCAGAGTGATACCCAGCTGGGCTGCAGTCTCCTGGGCTCCTTCACATGTTGGCCATGCCTCCCTGTCCTCCACTCTCCTCAAGCATGGTGGCTCTTCTCTCCTTCTCCCTGCATGGTGAATCTCCTTCTCCATTCCTCTTCTCTGTCCCTAGCCTAGGAATCTTCAAAGTCCTGCCTCTGTTTACCCTGCCTGGCCATTAGTTGTTGACATCTTTATTTACCAATCAGAACCAACTGGGGACAGGGTCCCTGAGTGTCTTATGTAAGGACTCTCATACAAGCAATTTTGGGGACTGTCAGTTAGGGTTTTACTGCTGTGAACAGACACCATGACCAAGGCAACTCTTTTTTTTTTTTCTTTAAAGATTTATTTATTTTATATATGTGAATACACTGTTGCTGTAGCTGTCTTCAGACACACCAGAAGAAGGCATCAGATCCAGTTACAGATGGTTGTGAGCCACCATGTGGTTACTGGGAATTGAACTCAGGACCTCTGGAAGAACAGTCAGTGCTCTTGACCGCTGAGCCAACTCTCCAGCCCCCCAAGGCAACTCTTATAAGGGCAATATTTAATTGGGACTGGCTTACAGGTTCAGAGATTCAGTCCAGTATCATCAAAGTGGGAGCATGACAGCTTCCAGGCAGGTATGGTGCAGGAGGAGCTTAGAGGGCATCTTCATCTGCAGGCCTCTGAGAGAAGACTGACCTTCCAGGAGCTAGGACTAGGGTATTAAAGCCCACACCCACAGTGACACACCTACTTTAACAAAGCCTCATATCCTAATAGTGCCACTGCCTGCCCCAAGCATATACAAACTATCTCTGGGGCCCAAATTAACATAAGAATACAAACAGCCACATACTGGTCCAAAACTAGATAGTCCTAAGAGGGTACCCATGCTTACACCTAGCCCCAGATTTAACTGTAAGCTGATTTAACACCGTCTCATTGTTAAAGCGATATGTGGGAGGGGCCGTGTTCAGACCTTTAGCAGTAGGAGTTGTGATGAAGGCAAAGTCACCTCCTTGGGTGCAGGGATAAGAATCTTTGTACAGAAGCAGAATATGGGGGAATCAGGAGGAAGCCAAGTTCAGCCAAGGCTGTGAAATGATGTTTCTACCGAAGGAGCTTGACACAGGCAAAGGATCTATTGAGAGGAAGCTGGGCAGTAGTGATCACCGACAACTCGACCCCTGCACCTGAGTCAAGTGGCCCTCACACATTCTCTCCTGCCCCCTTCTTGTAGGGAGCAGAGGAAACTGTGAGTGATGGGTACTGTTGACACAGGTACAGCCATGTCCAGGACCCAAGTGCCTCAGCCATTTAGGAGTGGCAAAGCCTTCATAGGTGAGACTCAGAAGATGGCAGAGCCTTCCTCCAGGGTCCAAGTGGGAAAGATGCATAGGAAAACTAGCATCTGCAGCTTCCTCCTCCTGCATGTTTACAGCCAGTGACAGCTCACCAACTCCCTACCCACACTAGGTAACCCCTCCCCTGGGCTGACTATAATAAACGCTCTGATGTTCCAGTTGCATCTGTAGTTAGGTTGACTCCATTTGAGTGTGCACAGCCCACTTGACCCCAGCTTTTCAGTGTGCATCTGCTGTGTCTGCTGTTTCTTTAGTGGGTGTGTTCTCGTCATCCCTTCACTGCCCCTGGTCAGTCAAGCCCACTGTACTGAGCACAGCATCTCCCTATATATCAGTGGCTTCTCTGAGACTGGGTGTGCTGCCATCTCTGTGAGGAAGTGTGCGCAGAGCACTGTAGCCTCCTAGTTGCCCCCAACCTACACTAGCATGATCTTGAGACTGGTACAGGCTATAACAAGAACAGGGAGAGCTCAGGCATTGCTAAAACGCTGAAATGCCTCAACTTCCTGCATTTGTTGATATATATGTCGATATATGTGACACATAAGAGTTTTAACTGACCACCTATTGAACTGTGTGCCATGAACTTTCATATGTTGTTTTTTTTCTCTCTCTCCCTCTCTCTCTCTCTCTCTCTCTCCCCCCCTCTCTCTCTCTCTGTGTGTGTGTGCATATGTCTCTCTATGGTATGTGTGTGTCTCTGTGTGTGCATGTGTCCTTCTCTTTAGTTTTTTTGAGACAGTTTCATGTAGCTGGCCCTAAACCACAACTCCATCTGAAGCTGAGGGTCTCTGAATTGCCCCGTGCCTCCATTCCCCCTCATCCTTTGCTCACCTCTCAGTATGTACTCAGGATGGTGTGCAGGGATAATGGACCTGGCTGTTCTTGTCACATCTGCTTTATGCACGCTGGTGATTGACTCTAGGGCCTCATACAAGCTTGACTAGTACTCTGCCTTCTGAGCTGCCTCTCCAGTGTTACATCCAGTTCATGGGAACCCCAGGAGACCGCCAGGAATTGTGATGCAAGAACAAAGGAAGTCTTTATTATAGGAGTCTGACCCAACCACAAGCCTTTTCTGCACTGCAGATTAGGAGTGTGTCCAGGGTCTTGAGGTATATATACAGGAGTATGCACAAGCTGAGATTCCCGAACTTTGGTGTTGTGAAATTGGGGAGGTGATAAGGAAATGCCATCCTTCAAACCTGATAACATTTGTTCAGAGAGCAGGGTGGAACTGCGCAGCTGGAAAGGGACCTCCCTGACCCTGGAAAAGTAACTTATTGCACTATCAGAAGCTAGTGTATTTTTACAAATTGGTCACAGCTGTATGGGAACATTTAATTGCCTCTTCCCATAGTCTAAGAGTGGGCTTTTATCACTTCGAAGATATTGGCTCCTGCTTCCTTCAAGGACAGGAGCCCTCCGCACTGGAGAAATGCTGGTTATTAATCTCAAGGGAGGAAGGGAATGCTGTCATGAAAGAGGGATTGCAATATTCTGGCCCCAGGCTGTGCTCCTGTTTGTCTGCTTCTCCTAGGACTGGGATATCTATGCTGGGGAAGGGGGCAGAGTGAGTGCTAACTGCTCTGGCTCTGCACAGGGGCAGGAGAGGCAGAGGCAGGTTTCCTGTGTCTCTTCACCAGGCTGAGTTGTTTCTCTTTAAAACTGGTATTACTTGCAAATTTTATTTTAAAAATGTGATATTTTCAGTGTACTTGCATGAGACATACAGTTAACCCACAGTGAAGCATTTTTGGCAGTTGTCATCTCTAATTTAACTGTCTTGTGAATTAAACTATGTTAGTACTAAACTGCTAGCATTAAAGCTAATATTTAATAGAGTATGGTGGCACATACCCAGCATTTTTAGGAACAAGAGTTCAGGTATCCTCAACACAGAGTTTGAGGCTTGCTTGGGCTGCATGAGACCCTGTGTCTAAAAACAAATGAATAAACAAAGAAAAAACCTACTAATGTTCTGAAAGAAATATAGAATGAATTCTATCTCCATTAATTCTTTTGTTTTTATTGTTCCCATTTGGTTGGTTCACATAACCTTCTTACAGAAGTAATATATTTCAGAATATTAAACTCATTGCAGAAGTAATAATATATTTTAAAATATTAAACAAATTTTTTTATTTACTTCCAGACAGGGTCTTATTCTTACCCAAGGTGGCCTAGAACTTTCTGTGTAGACCAGGTTGCCTCAAACTCATGGTGATCCTCTAGCCTCTGCCTCTGGAGTGCTTAGGTTACAGAACTGCACAGCCACGCCTGTTTGTGGAGCACTGAGGATTGAACCCATGGCCTCCAGCATGCAGGGCAAGTGCCCTGAGCTCTGGCTCCAGGCCTCTCCATCCCCTCCCTGAGCTCTGGCTCCAGCCCTCTCCATCCCCTCCCTGAGCTCTGGCTCCAGCCCCCTCCATCCCCTCCCTGAGCTCTGGCTCCAGCCCTCTCCATCCCCTCCCTGAGCTCTGGCTCCAGCCCCCTCCAGCCTTTCTCTCATCATCCTTTGCTCCCCTCGCAGTGTTTGATCTGGATGCTGTGCTCACACATGGCCTGTTGTGTTGTTTTCTCCTCTAGATCTCTGCTCCTGTTCTTCTAGCCTGGTGGTCACACTTTGGCTCCTCCTTGGCAATCTGTTCCCTCTGCTGGCCGGGTTCCTTCTGTGTGTGTGGCACTAGGAGTGGAAAAGTGAACTGACAGTTTTGTCATGTTCCCATGAACAAAGCACAGGACCTGGGTGAGCGCCAGCCCAGGCAGATGATGCAGACGGCAGACATGCCGTTCTGACTCTGGCTTGGAAGTGCTATCCACAGTAGGACTGTGAAGAGCTGAAGAGCGGGTCACCCAGTATGACTGCTCCGAGGCAGTCACTCCTTACCAGCCACACAGCCACCTTGGAGTTGTGGAGAGGAACTGCCCACGGCTCCTGGGTTCATGGATATGCAGTCTCCTGGCAGTTCTTCTTTAATGCCAAGTGGACAGTGGGATTTGCTGCGATCACATACCTCAGCATTTGCGTTCATGAGCATCAAGGTCACTCAGAGCAGCTGACGGCCCAGTCCAGAGTTTGAGTTGAGGATCCCGTCCTCCAAAGTACAGAACTGGTCATCGGATTTCAGATTTCCCGCCACCACCGCACCTGTTTAAATGAGCATCTGGATTCGGTACCCTCGAATCGATGATACCCTCGAATCAATGATACCCTCGAATCAATGATACCCTCGA
>JANHMN010000011.1:18120162-18130465 GCA_030674055.1 Rhabdomys pumilio
GTGTGTGTGTGAGTGTGTGTGTGTGTGTGTGTGTGTGTGTGTGTGTGTGTGTGTGGTCTGAGGACAACTTTTTTTCGAGACAGGGTTTCTCTGTGTAGCCCTGGCTGTTCTGGAACTCACTCTATAGACCAGACTGGCCTCGAACTCAGAAATCCGCCTGCCTCTGTCTCCCAAGTGCTGGGACTAAAGGTTTGTGCCACCACCGCCTGGCTGAGGACAACTTTTGAGTTGTCCTCACTTTTCACTGTTTGGTTCCTAGGGATCAAACCCAGATCATCAGACTTGGCAGCATCTTTATCCACAGGACTATTTTGATGGCCCTAAAACAGGCTTTTAAAATACTATCTTTATTGTTTTCAGTTTCCCTCTTTTTTTTAAACTTTATTATATGTGTTTCTGTGTAAACATGCATCTGTGTATGTGTGTGTGTGTGTGCGCGCACACACACACACACACACACACACGCACACGCACACACACACACGCACACACGCACACACGCAAGAACTTGCCATTGTGTATGTGTGGAGGTCAGAGGACAATTTTTGGGAGTTAGTTCTCTCCTTCCACCAAGTGGGTCTTGGGGATGAAATGAAGGTCACCGGCCTTGGTAGCAAGGGTCCTTGCCTGCTGAGCTATCTTACTGGCTCTCAGTTTTCCTCATTAGGAATAAAACCTTTTTGTAAGCCAGGAATGGTGTCACATGCCTTTAGTCCCAGCACTCAAGAGGCAGAAGCAGTTATACAGAGTGAGTTCCAGGACAGCCAGGGTTACACCGAGAATCCCTGTCTCCAAAAATGAAAACAAAATTGTTTATAGATGTCTTCAATTACTATTCTTTACCTTGAGTGTTTGGTTTCTTATTTTATTTCTTCTCATTGCAACTCTCATTTCTCCCCTTCCCCTCCCCCACCCGCTCCCCCATACTCCACCCACCCACCCACCCCTGGTTGGCCAGCCTCCTATTTAGGATGGTCCTCCTATCTCAGCCTCAAAAAAGCTGGAATTATGAGTCACCATGCCCAGATCTCTGTTTTATTTTTAATTTTCCTTATTTGCGACCCCTATGCAAAAATTAAAGGAGCTACAACCAAATCGTTGTGCTGAAAGGAATAGAAATGTCCTCATGCTGGGCGGTGGTGGCACATGCCTTTAATCCCAGCACTTGGGAGGCAGAGGCAGGTGAATTTCTGAGTCCAAGGCCAGCCTGGTCTACTGAGTGAGTTCCAGGACAGCCTGAATTAAGAATAGCTAGAATAAGTTGAAAGACTCCCCCAAAGGGAGAGCCCCACTTCAGTGAGCACCCAAGGACACATGAGAGACCTTCTTGATGCAATTGCAAAAGGTAGTTTAATGGCAAGGGCCCTGGGGTTGAAACATATCCCACAAAGGGGATAGAAGCTTCGACCAAGACCCCAAGAAGAGTGGGATATTTATAGATAGAGGTTGGGGAGAGCGGGAAAATTTGGCACGGTTACATATGATTGGATATTTTAAACATCAGCAATTTGCGTAAGCAATCATTTGAGCTCGCAGGATGACTAGTTATTTTTTGACCATGAAACCTCGGACCTCCCAGAAGGGGAGGGAGAAAAGTAAACACCAGATAGCCCATTACTCACTTGGGATTGTTTGGACTTCTCTGGGCACGCCTTTGCATGCCTTTTCATTTCTTGGTCACCCTGTCCCTGGAGGGACTTAATATTTTTATTATGGCTATACTCAACATGCTGTTGGTGGTCTTTGCTGACCATGAATTTTTGTTATTTGTTTTAAGCTGCTTTCAAATTTCATTCTCACAGAGTAAGCAATTCCTTGGGAAGTTTCCAGAGCCTAACCAAATACCAACCAAGGTAAAAGGGCACATATCGCTCCCTAGAATTCTAGAAAGCTCCCTAGAAAGCTGGGCCAGCAAGTTCACTAGTGGTCTCTATTCCCAAATGGGGAGACCCTGCATGCAGGAGATTCAGCCGAGTAATCTCTTGGCTTTTGCATACTATTTGAATCTGAGGTATCTTCCTTTGGTGAGTCTTGAACCCTAACAGTAGAACTTCTTATGACTTGAGCAAATGACAAAGTAGGACATGTGTATGGGTGTACCAATACAAAGCAGTCCTCTGAAGGGGCGTGGGGATGATGACAGGAAAGACAGAAAAGAAGACTCAGAGACAAAGGTTAGAAATCGGAAGCACTGTCCAGTCAGTACAATCCAGACAGCCTCGAGTTTAATTCTTTTAGGCTTTATATACTTTACAGCATGGTGGGAAACGAAGTCACAAGCAGAGACAATGGCAGACATACATTGGATATCAGATTAACAGAACACACAGCCCCTCTCCTTTTTGAGCTTCAAGTGTATCCCCTCTTATCCTTCCGTGTGTTAGCAGGCCAGGAAATCTGCCAGTAGACCCTGGGCTGACTTGACTCTGCCTGACAGACAGGCTCTCACAGAAGCAGGCAAACTGGCTCCTGATACCTCCCCTTTTTTATTTTATACAAGCCAAAGCCGTCTCACACAGTCCTCGTGGTGTCCCTGGAGCGTGGGTGGGGTCCCCATCAATGTATGACAGGAGGAAGTCCTGAGGCTGAGTTTCCTCTTGCTGGTCAGAGTTGTCTTCAACTGCAAACTGGGCTGTGTGGTAGATCCACGTTTAATCCCATCGACCTTCAGGGTGGTGGATGTGGTCAAGGTGATCGATAATATAGGGACCTTTTTAAGGAGGCTCTAATGACCCCTGTTTCATAGAGAACACGAAGTTTAGGTCAAACATGTTTATGGGCCCATTGGACTCCTTAGAGATTTTCTAGTAATTGGTGATCATCAAATTCAGTGAAGACTTCTTCCTGTTTGTTAAGAACAACTGGGGGTGGGTATCTTGAACTTGATTCAAAAGGAGCGAGTCCCATCTGGTAAGGGGAGTTTCCTGTACGGTAGAGAACAAAGGGAAGGAGAATTACCCCGACATCATCAGTCTCTAAGATCAACTTAGTTAAGGTCCCTGTTAGGGTTTTGTTCATTTTTTTCTACCTGTCTTGAACTCTGGGGTCTGTACATTAAAGTTTCTAATCAATCTCTAGAATATTGGCTAGTCTCTGACTTACCTGGGACACAGAAGCTGGTCCACTGTCTGACCCTATCATCTGAGGAAACCCATACCTTGGCAGTATTTCTTCTAAGAGCTTCTTTGTCACTATGGATGAAGTTTCATGCTTGGTGGGGAGTCTCAGTCCAACCTGAAAAGGTATCTATAAACATCAGTAAATATTTATGTTTAAATCTTTTTGGTTTTACCTCAGTGAAGTCAATTTTCTGATAGGCTCCGAGTCTCCTTCTATGGAGCTCACTGTCAGAGTTTTCTTATTAGCCACTACATTAGTGGTTTTGTAGTCTTTAACAATTTTAGTGATTTGGGGGTTGGCATTTCTTATCCTGTCATGTGTATACCTGATCAGGTCATTTCAGATACCCACGTGGGAGGGACAATGAATCCTTTTCAGTATGTGAGTACCCAGCTCCTCAGGGAGAACAAATTTTCTGTCTGTCAGGGGCTGGAGAGATGGCTTAGGGGTTAAAAGCACAGGCTGCTCTTCCAGAGGACCTCCTGAGTTCAATTCCCAGCAACCACATTGTGGCTCATAACCATCTTTAATGACATCTGGTGCCCTCTTCTGGTCTTCAGGAATACGTGCAGGAGACTGCTGTATACTGAATAAATAAATCTTTTAAAAATTTTTCTGTCATTTTCTATCATATATGGAGGCATTGGGTTGAGGCAATGAATGATGGCCAATTTTGGGGGCCCTTTTAATGTTTGTAAAAGGTCAAGAATCTCTTTTGATAGCCTCTCTTTCAGCTCTCAAGAGGCCCCTCTCTCTGTAGATAGCCCCAGGGATATGGGCTGTGACAAATGTATATAGTCCCAGTCTCTGATACCACTACTGCTCCTGGGTACCTGTGTCCTTTTTGGATGAAGCTGTTGTCATAAGTGAATCTCTTCATCTATTAAGGGAGTATCCTGAAGATCTGATCTGGTCCCATGGATGTGAGCCAAAATGTCTGAGGAGCCATGTAGTGGCCCTTTAGGGTCTGGGTTAGGAAGCAGGGTAGCTGGGCTCAGGGTAGGTGGGGCCTGAAATGTCATCCTAGGGGGATTTAAGTGGAGAGACTGGTAATGAGTCATTCTGGCATTGGTGAGACATTGATCGGGATAGAGGGCTGTTTGGATACCCATTCCATAGCTTGAGGCCTGGTGATGGTCAGGCTTTGGCCACTGAGTTTGTCAGCATCCTTAATCAGGAGAGCCATGGCTGCCCTCTGGCAACTGGGTCTAATTTCTTTAACAGGTAGTTCACTGGCTGGTGCCAGGGCCCGAGTCTGAGTCAGTGCTCCTTTGGCTATCCCAAGTCTCTCGTCCATGAAGAGATGAAAGGGCTTAGTCAATACTGACACCCCCCCCCCAAGTCAGAAAATAAGTGTAGAAATTAAGGCTTTTCCTCCTTCTTGGCCTCAGGGAGCCACCTCGTACCTTTTCTTTTCGTTGTTGCTGTTATTGTTTGTTTGTTTGTTTGTTTTTTGATACAGGGTTTCTCTGTGTAGCCCTGACTGTCCTGGAACTCACTCTGTAGACCAGGCTGGCCTCGAACTTAGAAATCCACCTGTCTCTGCCTCCCTAGTGCTGGGATTAAAGGCATGTGCCCCAACTGCCTGCCCTACCTTTTCTTAGTATATAACCTAGATAGGTCACCTGTGGTTGCTAGAGTTGGGCCTTTTTAGTGAAGGCTCAACAGTCTAAATTCTCCAGGGTCTCTAAGAGGTCCTGGGTCTCCTTTAGTCATTTTGTTTGGTTCCTGCTGCAATCAGGAAGTCATTCACAAACTGTAAGAGAGTCAGGTTAGGAAGCTGTGTATGTACTCACTCATGTCTTCATGGAGGGCCTCACCCTGTTGCCCCCTTGGACCCAAGATCTTTTTGCAGAGACTTTATCTTCAGGTTTTAGCAAGGCAGAATGTTGTGCTCTTACTATCAACAAGAGAGCTGGTGGAGTTTTTGTTTTGTTTGTTTGGTTTTGCTTTGTTGTTGTTGTTTTAGGGGTTCTTAAACAGGGGGTCGGGTGCTCTATCTTTGGGACCTTTTTTACCTCCTTCTCTGAATATCTGGTGGTGCCTGGTTGATAAAAACTAGAGCTGCCACTCCTTTGGCTTCTGGTGATTCCGGGTCCGTGGGGTGTATTGTCGGAATGTCTCTATGACCCTCTCTAAGAAAGCTGTGGGACTCTCATTGTCTTCCTGGCCAATATCTTATTTTTCTTTGGCCAAATTAGTGGGCTGTTATGCACCCACTTCAAGACCTGCCAACAGAGACTGGTGGCAGACTGAGACTCTCCCCTTATCTTTAGTGATGTTAAAGCCTCAATCTGGACAGGTTAAAGGAAAGCCAGCCTCAATAGATGCTCACCAGGAGTCTGTTCCAAGCTCTGTCAAGAAAGACATCCACCTACTCAAGGCCTCTCCTGCCCAGTCTGCCCACGCTTGGAGCCCTGCTCTCTGTGAACTTAGTGTCCTATTTGGGGAGAGCCTGGTTAGGGCCTAGGGAAGCCCCAGCCTCAGACCTTCCCAGGGGCCATGGACACCTACACACAGCAGAGCTACCTACCTGCTACAGATTTAGGCTTGAGAGTCAGCCCCTCTTTTGTAGGCTTCCTCATGGTCAGAGGAGATGAGTATAGGAACAGACCCCATATTGGTCTGAGGTCTTGTCACATTAACAGTTAGGACTTCATCAAGCCTGAGAGAAATGGTGGTGAAGCAGGCATCTGGTGGTTAAGGCAACCGAGGTCAGTGAAGGTAACTACGTAATGTTACAGGCAGACTCAGTCTATCACAAAAACACACTTGGTGTACTCCAGGATGGTTTGACGGTAGAGATGTCAGCCCAACTACAGCCTTAGAAACCTGGGAGTCTGGCTCAGTTTAGAATCCAGCTTGAACATCTTATCATAATCAACAGAGAGATGTAATCAGAAAGGGGAGGGGGTGTGTATGAACCAAACCTATGGGAATTTGAGAAGCCCTGAAGACTTATGACTCCCTCTCAAGACAAGGTAGGTGTCCTTGCCCATGGTGTGTGCTCTTAGTCACAGTGATTGGCAGCAGCCTCCTGGTCTGAGATGAGCCCTGGGCAGAAGAGCTGACAGTGAGCGCCAGAGCAACCGTCATCAGAAATGTGGGTCCTGGTATGTGAATACTGCCTGAGCCCATGGCTGCCGGCGTCTTACCAAAGGAGCCGTCTCCTCCCTAAATGGTCTCTTCCTTTGGCATCTGGCCATCTGGCTGGATGCGTGTCCCTGTAGTAACGATCTCAGCAGGCACTGCCAGTTAGATCCCAATGAAACTCCAGTTTCCCAAACCCCAAAAGGCAGTCCAAATATCCAGACATAGGCTTGACCTGGAATATAGGAGGGTTTCTGGCAGTTAGACAAAAGCCAGCATTCCAGCCCCTTTGTTTGTTTTGTTTTGTTTTGTTTTGTTTTGTTTTGTTTTCGAGACAGGGTTTCTCTGTGTAGTCCTGGCTGTCCTGGAACTCACTCTGTAGACCAGGCTGGTCTTGAACTCAGAAATCCGCCTGCCTCTGCCTCCCAAGTGCTGGGATTAAAGGTGTGCGCCACCACTGCCCGGTGTGAGCTATTTTTAAGCTTCTAGAATAGTCATTGCTTGCCCTACTCTGTATCATAACTAACATCTTGTTATAATTAATAAGAATCCTTTTAGAATCTATTGACTTAGCAGGCCAAATGTAAGCAGATGTATAGCATCTAGACCTATAGACTAGCTCCCCACATCTTGCTATACCTTCCTCTCTGGTACACCTCCCTGTGATGGTTTAAATGAAAACGGCCCTTATAAGCTTATGAGCTTATTTGAACGCTCAGTCACAGGGAATAGAACTGTTTGAAAGAATCAGAAGGACTGAGAGATGTGGCCTGTTGGAGGAAGTGTGTCACTGGGAGTGGGCATCGATGTATTTTAAACTTGATTTATGGCTTTCTTCAGGAAATTTATAAAAACTTCATAAAGTTGCTTCCACATTGGAACACGGAGTTCCCAGGCCATGACTAAAAGTGGCTCTAGAATAAACTCTCTTTATTTCCTTTAAGGTGAGAGCTGTGGTTTTGCATCAACAGGTGACAGGAATGAATTCTGAGCCCCAGCTACGAGATCACAACAAGCTAAACAGAAGTAAGCAATGGCTTCCTGTATTCAAAGATGCCAGCAAGAAACATAAGACTGAAATGATCAGCTCTTTCTCCCATCCCCTTAATGTCCCTTGCCTCTCTGGCCTGTCTGGGTGCTGAGTACAGTGACACCTAGTCATCTGTCACGTCTCTGCCTTTGTCTTTATATTGGTACCTATATAATATCATCTACCGTCCATCTTTATATCTATCCATCATCTATTTGTTTCTGTACACACATAGCACATATGTGGAGGTCAGAGGGCAACGTGCAGAGGCAGTTCACTCTAGCATGTAGACCTGATGGTCCACCTCTGACCATCAGGCTTGGTGAGAACTGCTTTTACCCAGTGATCAACCCCTCCAGCACAAGAAAGAATTTCAAGGTAAGCCAAATGCTGTACCCCAGAGTCGGTGCCTTCCTGCCTGATCTGCTAGACTCTCAGTCTTTCAGTGGATTACATTAGGAGACAGAGGCTGGTGGGTGTGGAAGGGAAGACTCCCTTGGAAGCTTTTGCTTTGGTTTAGGTTTGCAAATGCAAAGAGGGTAGTCAGAAAATCCTCGTGGTGTTGGTTGAATGCATATAGGCAGAAATAAAAAAAGGTGGTCTTTTTAATGCCCCAAACTCTAATACATCAGTTCAATGAAGTCTGTTTGTGTTAGTGTCTGAGGCAATGCTTTTCACCCAGCCAGTGGGAGCAGGCCCCAGGAGCTCGAACAGCCTCAGACCTGCAGGGGCCCTTAGCTCAGAGGATTTCTGAGTCTCATCAGTCTCTCTCTTCCTCCCTCCCTCCCTCCCTCCCTCCCTCCCTCCCTCCCTCCCTCCCTCCTTCCCTCCCTCCCTCCCTTTCTCATGCATATATCAGTATTTGTGTGCATGTATATCTGTGCACCACCTGCATGCCTGGGACCCTCAGAGGCCAGAAGAAGGCATCAGATCCCCTGGAACTGGAATTACAGATGGTGATGAGCCACCCTGTGGTGCTAGGAACTGAACTCAGGTCCTCTGGATGAGCAACCAGAACTCTTAACCACTAAGCCTCTCTCCAGGCCCTCTGCAGAGTTTCTTCTCTTGGTTCTCTCCAGGCTTTATCCAGAGAAGAGGACAGAGCAGGCAGAACCAAAGGCTTCTCACTGGGCTCACCCACGGTTGTGTCAGAATGTGTCTCTGGGAAAGAGCACACTTCCTGTCACTCACTGAACAGGAGCTCAAGAAATATTTCTTAAGTATTTAAGGAAATGGACCTGGAGAGATTGCTCAGTGGTTAGAGCTCTCCTTGCTCTTCCAGAGGACTTGAGTTTGGTTCCCAGCACCTACATGGTAGCTAACAACCATCTGTACCTCTAGTTCTAGGATATCTGACCCCTTCTTTTGGCCTTTGATAGGCCAGGCATATACACATACATGCAGGTACTCACACACATACAATGTGTTTTAAGATTAAAAGTGATTTAAGATTTTAAGAATATTTGAGCTCCAGGTTTTTTTTTTTTTTTTAAAGAATATTTGAAGAAAAATGAGCAAGACACCTTTGCCTCAAGTTGCCTGCTCTAAAAGCCCAAAATCTAGATTTGATCTGCCCCTTTGTCTAGTCTGTTTGGGTCTCCCTAGTCTAGCAAATAACCTACAAGTCAGGATTCTATTTGTGAAAAACAAAAAACAAAAACAAAACCCACCAACAACAATAAAAACCCAAAAGCCCACCTAAGCCAGATGCATAAGGCCCTGGCTTCACT
The DNA here is from genome assembly GCA_030674055.1 of Rhabdomys pumilio. NCBI lineage: Eukaryota > Metazoa > Chordata > Mammalia > Rodentia > Muridae > Rhabdomys > Rhabdomys pumilio. The sequence continues at coordinate 18,129,133 of JANHMN010000011.1, forward strand.
AGGCTTAACTTAACCTAGAGTCAGATACTTCGCACTTCTTAGACTGAGGGCTCCGTTGTGTGGCTGCAGCAGCCCTCAGGACCTGATAAATTAGCTCCACTCAGTCACGGGTGAGGCAGTAGTTAAACGGGCTGAAGTTCCTTCCACATCACTGACTGTCGCTGTGCTGGAACCAAGCCCTGACTCCAGTGTCCTGGACACTTACCTAGCAGTCCTCAGAGGACAGTCAGGGTTGAGTTAGGATATGCAAAACTCCTTCCTTGAGCACCCAAAACTCATCACCACACAGCAAAGCAAGAGCCAGTCAACTGTGTCCCAGCTATTAAAATGCTGCCCATGCTCCCTGTGTGGGTGCGAGCATGGGGGACATTGCCATCAGCTCTGATTTGCCAGCATTGCATTTGCTTCCTGTAGTCACAAGAGGCAGCTTCCCCTTGTGCACAGTGAATCCCAACAGGAAATATGTCCTTGGAACCATGAGCCTATGTTAGGATTAGGCATTAATTAGCCTTTGCTCTGCTGGGACCATAGGTATACAGGCTTATTTGAGTTACTTCTCCCTGTCTCTCTATTAGGGGGTCTTTTTTTTTTTTTTAGATTTTTTTTGTTTTATGTGTATGAGTATATTATAGCTGTCTTCAGACACACTGGAAGAGGTCATCAGATGCCATTATAGATAGTGTGAACCACCATGTGGTTGCTGAGAATTGAACTCAGGACCTCTGGAAGAGCAGCCCGTGCTCTTAGCCACTGAACCATCTCTCCAGCCCATAGAGCTCCTTCTCAATACAAGATTTCATTTTTATTTTTAATTTTGTGTATGTGCGTGGGTATGAATATGGATATGTGCACTCTAGTGTAATGCCTGAACAGGCCAGAAGAGGGCATCAGATCCCCTGGAGCTGGAGTCACAAGTGGTTGTGAGCTGCCTGATGTGGCTGCTGGGAACTGAATTCCAGTATTCTGCAAAAGCAGCCCACTCTAAGGCTGTGTGTGGTGGCACATGCCTTTATTAGCAGCCCTGGAGAGGCAGGTGAAACACAGCAATTCCAGGACAGCCGGGGCTACACAGAGACTGCCTCAGAAACAAAACAAAGAATAGTATCTTTCTTTTAACCACTAAGCCATCTGGTCAGTCCTCTGTCAAGGCTCTTAGTCCGAGTCCAACCAAATCACCTCACCCTGTGTTACAGAGAGACCCTGTGATGCCTCTGCTTTTTGTCAACTTGATATTCTGGGAAAAGAAAATCTTTTTTAGAAAAAAAAAAAATATATATATATACATACATATATATATATATATATATATATATATATATATATATATATATAT
>JANHMN010000011.1:18130475-18144172 GCA_030674055.1 Rhabdomys pumilio
ATATATATATATATATATATATATATATATATATATATATATATATTGTTGCTATCTTCAGAAACACCACCAGAAGAGGGCATCAGATCCCACTATAGATGGCTGAGCCACCATGTGGTTGCTCGGAATTGAACTCAAGACTTCTGGAAGAGCCGTCAGTGAGTGCTCTTAACCATTGAGCCATCTCTCCAGTCTGAGAATTTTTTTTAACTAAAGGATTTTTTTTTTTAATTTATTTATTCTATATATGTGAGTACACTGTCACTGTCTTCGGACACACCAGAAGAGGGCATCAGATCCCATTACAGATGGTTGTGAGCCACCATGTGGTTGCTGGGAATTGAACTCAGGACCTCTAGAAAGAACAGTCAGTGCTCTTAACCACTGAGCCATCCCTCCAGCCCAGAAAAGAGAATCTTAATTTAGAAAATGCCTCCATAAGATTGGCCTAAAGGCAAGTCTGTAGAGTATTATTGACTTGATTGATGACTGCTATGGCAGGGCCAGCTCCACAAGGGGGCAGCAGTGCCACCCTAGGCAAGTGGTCCTAGGTTGTGTAAGAGCAGGCTGAGCAAGTCAAGAGGAGCGAGCCAATAAGCGGCCTCCTCCCTGCCTCTTTTTCAGTACTGCTTCCAGTAAACTAATCTGTAAACACTGTAAACTAAGCGACTCTCTCCCCATCTCCGCCTCAGGCCCCGCCCCCCGCCCCGCCCCACCCCCAATCGCTTTTGCTCACGCTGTTTTATCTCAGCAGTAGAAGCCCTAAGACAGATTGTTTTTAAAATTTAAGAAGTCGGTGCATCCAGCAGCTTGCTCCCTGACAACCTACTACTAAATGGCTTAGAATAGATGCATAGAAATTTTCATCGCCAAAGAGCACAAGAATAAATTTCATTTTCCTTCAGGGACACTTTCTGCCTTATATTAGCTTGTGAAGTTATTTTACTCGCTTGTAAAGATTTTATTCTTAATTATATGAATATGTATGTACCTACGCGTGGGTACACGCACATGAGTTTTACATGAGTTCGAGGCCAGAAGAAGGTGTTGGATCCTTAAATCCTAAATCCTGGAGCTAGAGTTACAGGTGGTTGTGAGCCGCCTGATGTGGGAAACTTCACTCTGGTCCTCTGTGAGAGCGGGTTACGATTTCAACTGCCAAGCCATCTCTCTGGCCCCATTTTGCTTTCTTTTTCTCTACACATCCCCCAAATTCTCCCAAACAGCCAAGCACACACGGCTGCACTCTTAGCATTGGAGAGGTTGAACTAGGGAGACTGCCAAAAGTACTAGGGGTACCTGTCTCAAAAAAAAAAAAAAAAAAAAAAAATGAGGTGCCTTTTCTCTAGGAAATACTAAGGTTTATCATTTGGCGAGTCTCTTTTGTAAGCTACGAATTGTAACTCCAGTTAAGCATTTCAGGTTTTCTCTCCATTCTCTCTAACAGATCCTGTTAAGTCAACCCTGTGCTTGCCTGTCCTGAACTCAGGCCAGGTAGGAGACATAACATCTGTCAGCGTTAGTCCTTCCTGCTTTGTCTCCATAAATCCTAAACTCAGTAATATGGAACACTTTCACGTGCATCCGTCTCAGTTCTGCGCCGACACGCACACATGCACTCACACATGCACGCACACACGCACACATGCACACACACCATTCCCCTGCCATCCCCACCGTACCCCTTGGGTTTAACAGAACCAGTCTGGCTGCTTCCCATTCTGCTACAGAGGCTTAGTGCAGCAAGACTCCACCAGGCCCCTATAATTAAACATCTCTTTCTGTGATAAATCTTGGGATTAGCCATGCATGCCTGTGCCTCTCACCCCGTGGCAGTATTGACTCACGAACACTCCTTTCCCTTGGCAAATGTTCATAACTTAGGTGTTAGAGTGTTCGTAATCGGGCGTGTGCATGTGCAAGCGTGTGCGGTGTATGCTCATGGCATGCACGTAAAAACCACAGGAGGCTCCCCTTTCCCTTATTGAGACAGGGCTCTCCGTGAACCTGGAGCTATGCTGTCGGCCCGCAGGTCCTGTCTGTGGCCCCCACAGTGCTAGCTGTGTGGCCACGCCCAAGTTTTCATGATACTGAAGGTTTGAACTCAGGTCCCATCCACCGAGCCATCTCGCCATCTCCGTAGTCCCATAATTTATTCTATTATTATTATTATTATTATTATTATTATTATTAATTATTTACTATTCAAAAGTCGTAGGGATCTGGAGAGATAGCTCAGCAGTTAAGAACACTTACTGGCCGGGCGGTGGTGGCATACGCCTTTAATCCCAGCACTTGGGAGGCAGAGGCAGGTGGATTTCTGAGTTCGAGGCCAGCCTGGTCTACAGAGTGAGTTCCAGGACAGCCAGGGCTACACAGAGAAACCCTGTCTCAAAAAACAAAAACGAAAAAACAAAAACAAAACAAAACAAAACAAAACAAAAAAAGAGTACTTGCTGCTCTTGCATGGGACCAGAATTCAGTTCCCAGGACTCATGCTGGGGAAGTCATAACTCCTTGTAACACCAGCCTGAGGGGATCCTCTGGCCTCCAAGAACACCTACATTTACTTAAACATACCCCTCACACACACACATATAATTAAAAGCAAATTCCTAAAAACTTGAAAAGAATTGTTCTAAACAAAACAAAACTTGCCACTCTTGGCATATCTAAGACTTTTTAGTTCATTGTCACTGACTAAATTAGCAATGTTGTTAACCATGGCTACTACCCATAATCCCCTCCCCATCCAAACAGGAGCTCTGGACCCTACACGGAGAACTCCCGGTTCATTCTCCTCTCCCTACAGCTCCTGGGGACCTGTGAGCTTTCTGTTTCAGTGAACTCGCATATGCTAGATATTCAGAATATCCGTTGTTTTGTGTCTGGTTTGTTTCACTTATCAAATGTCGTGGGGACCTTGGACATTCTGTCTTGTTATTTGGTGGTGTGTAATGTGTGTATGTGTGGGCACACTCCCCTGTGTGCTGGGAGCCATGGATAGATACACACTGGCCAATCCTCACTGTGGAGAAACTTTCTAGCATTCTCAGTGCTTGGGCCCAGTGGGCAGAAGTGGACACCAACTGGTCCTACAGTCTGGGCCCTGCTGGGTTGGACTTTATACAGTCAGATCTTGGTGACAGAACTGGTGTTCTCTTCAGAGCTGGTGGAATGGACATTGCCACTTCACACTGGCTGCTAATGGGTGGGATTAAGTCAGGGTGTAGCCGGATGCTTGGCTGCTTTATGGGTTCCTTTTATACACCCCTACTCTACCCTTATCCTTTGTGCACATCCCTCCCCCCCCCCAGCACTAGATAGAAGAGAGAGAAAGTTAAAGGGGAAAGGGGGCATCAATGTTGTTAGACTACTTCCTGCTGATTATGGGCATTGAATTCCTTGGGGCAAGTTTGATCTTTGTAGTCAGGATACCAGCAGCCAGGAGCAGGAGGAGCAGCAGGAGGAACAGCCCCCCCCCCCAACTTCCCACCCTAGGGATGAAGCATTTTTGATACTTTCTCAAGAGTTCCCAGAATTCCAAGTGCCATATCATACACTTGCAGAAACTATTTGCAGCTGGCAAAAACACGCCCCTGCTAGAGCATGAGGCAAATTGTTTAGCCTGCAGCTGTGAACAATGTAAAGCAGCCCCACATCCAATACCTAGGATTAGAAAAAAAAAAACATATCTCTGTAATACTTCTGTGTTTTTAAAGAAATCAAAATTCTTACTACACAGAGTCTTCCTGTGCAGCCATAGTGACCTCTACCTCCTATCCAGCCATCAGCTTGTCATCCATCAGGACACCACCCCCGGCAGCCATGGAGGACCCTGCAGACACCTCACTGGGCTCTTGGTCCTTTGGGTCCATGGCCAGTGCTGCCGCTGCACAGAGTACAGGGTTCTTTGTTTTGTTTTAAGCAACTATGAAAGCTGCTACTGCAGGTTGCAGGCAGACTGCGCATTTAATTTTGCTTGCAGCCTAGAGTTCCACCCAGCCTCAGATGATAGGCTGGGTTCCTTTTTAAATTCCAGGCCAGTTGGGAGAACAGATTGCTCAACCAGAGAGGAGGTCCTTCTGGTCCTTGAAGATCTTAAGATAGAGCAACCAAAAAACCAACAGCAAAGTGAAAACAAGAAGTGAAAGCTGAGAGGAAAAGCTTTTCAGTTGGTCTATTTTACTATTCCTCCCTCTCAACTTAACAAATGTTCCTTGAGCTTCCTGTGGGGCGAGCACTACTCTGGAGTTGGGGGGCCAGCAGGCAAGGAAGTCTCCAAGCAGGTGGACACAGCTTCCGAGATGGGACGGACAATGATCCCAAAAGACATCCATGCCCTAATCCTGAGATCTGTGAACCTGTCCAGTGCCTGGCTCCCAAAGGTTCACCCGGGTTAATCATTTGATATCCCTGAGTCAGGTGAAGGATTTTCAGTTGAGATATTTTTCTCCATTATCTGAGGGAGTCTACACACACATGAACACACATGCACCCTCCCACAGAGGCTCAATGTGTAAAGCATGGCATTGAGATAGCTTGGGGGTAACAACGCATGCAGCCAGTTCCTCACACACAGGGTGGAAGTCAAGAACTGACTCCTGCAAGTGATCTCTGGCCCCAGCACACGCACCAAGGCATGAGCTCCCACACTTACACTTACATCACAGCAAGTAAGTAAGTAAGTAAATAAATATGAAACATTTCAATAAAAATATACCATTGAAAACAAACCTGCCGGGCGGTGGTGGCGCACACCTTTAATCCCAGCACTTGGGAGGCAGAGGCAGATGGATTTCTGAGTTTGAGGCCAGCCTGGTCTACAGAGTGAGTTCCAGGATAGCCAGGGCTACACAGAAAAACCAAAAAAAAAAAAGAAAAAGAAAAAGAAAACAAACCACCCAAACTGAGCTGGAATTAGCATAAGAGGCAAGATAGACAACAGCCTTGGGGTAAACATTTTTAAGTAGGGACACAGGAAGGTCACATAGAGGAGAGCTGTGGGGAGGGAGGAGGGTCACAGAGGTTGATTGTCACCGTGTTTGTCCTGGCCACATCCTAGGGGGGCTGGAGAGATGGCTCAGCACGAAAAGCACTTGCTATGTAGTCATGATGTCCTGAGGACCAGGTCATAAATTCACCTGTTCTGTCTCTGTCTCTGTCTCTCTGTCTCTCTGTCTCTCTCTCTCTCTCTTTCTCTCTCTCTCTCTCTCTCATAAACACACAGATACACACAGAGACACATACAGACACACACACACACACACACACACACACTAAATAAACAACAAAACCAAAACCCACTTCTGTTTAGTTAGGCACGCAGGGGAGAGATAGAGGGCTAGGAATGAGAAAGAGGAAAGAGCGATTAGAGGTTCTGTCCTACAGGAAGGTAGAACTGGCTGCCCTTCCCTCTCTTGCTGTCTTACATGGCTCTATCCTGTTCTTCAGTTTTCAGGTACCAAACTCCAGAATGCTCTCTGCCCACCTGACCCCTCTGCCCACCCCACCCCTCTGCCCACCCCACCCCTCTGCCACCCCACCCTCAAGCCCTTCGCTGTGCCAGTGTAGCGCACCCAGAGACAATGATGTTCTGTTTTTCTTGCGGCTCTCTTGTGTGGATCACACTTGGTCATCTCCTGCTTCCTTAGGCAGCACAGATACCCTGTGTAGATCCACCTTAGCAAGCATGCTTTGCTTGCACGGGCTCTGGTGCCCACAGCACACTGGTTTCAGGTTTTCCTGCCTTCAAGGAGCTCACTGGCATAGGATGGAGAGCTGGGAATTGGGTTTTTTTTTAGGCCAGACAGCCATAAATTTAAAGTTCTTGAAAACATAGCTGTCACTCTCAGAAGAATTCATCAGCCACAGGGGGTGTGTGTGATGAAGTGGGAGGGGGTAGAGCCCTCAGGCAAGCAGGGCAGCGACCTAGTGGCTTCATGGTTCTGTTCTAGGTACATCCAATAGCTGTGTCACGTGGCTGCCTTTGGGATCCATGAGATAACACCATACAGAGACTAGTAAAGACTCTCCCTTTTCCCCCACAGCCAACTTTAGCTGAATTTTGTTATGGCAGCCAGAGAATGTCAGCCAATTTAAAAACTAAAGATTTCTGGGGAATTGTCCCTAGAGAACAGCCGTTTTCGAGGGTGCCGCTGGATTACCCCCTGCCCTTTCACAGGACAGAAGCCAGGAAGCTTGTTTGCTGGGTTGATTGCTTTGGGTTTTTGTTGATTTGGATTGTTGATCTTTCCTGTAGCTTGGCTTTGAAACTCAATGTCCTGTCGAGGACTGGAACCCCATAGCTGACAATGACCTTGGACCCCGATCCTCCTGACTCCAACTCCTCCACCACCGTGGAGAGACGTCAGGAAAGGAATCTGAGGTGGGAACTGAGCCTCTAGAGATCCCTGTGTCTGGGCTTTCAGAGTTCTGGAAGGAAGACGCATACCCTCCATCCCACTCAGTTTTCCTTCAGTTCATTCAGAACATCAGAGACATTCAGTTGGGAAGGACCCTTTCCTAGGAAGAAAAGATTACAGGGGCTTCCCAAAAGTATGTAAAACTTGATCTAGCCCATGTCAAATGAATAATCTGAATATTTATCCCGTGAGAACCTGTGAGTCTGTTGCTAAGGCTCAGGTCATCAGGCATCACCTTCTTTATTTTACTATATTCTGTGTATTTATTCCCGTGTGCATGTTCGTGCAAGTGTGTGTGTGTGTGTGTGTGTGTGTGTGTGTGTGTGTTGCGCACACGCGTAAGTCAACGGACAACTCCTAAGAATTGGTTCTCTTCCTCTACCACATAGGTCCTTTAGATAAACTCAGATCACCAGGCTTGGTGACAAGCGCCTCTACCCACTGAGCCACATTGCAGGCCACAACCACCTTCTGAAGTGGTCAGGTGCAATTATATGGACACAGCCTTGGGCTGGGGGCACTTGAGGGTAAGAGTCACATCCCTGCTTCTGGGTGTCTCCTAGTCCCTCCTTGTGTGAAGCATCCTTTCCCACATAGGCAGGGATTTTCAGGCGTCTCCTGGCTTGCTGCAGTGCATCCAGGGAAGAGCCCTGTTGTGGCAGAGAAGTGGCAGATGGGAATCTCACACAGACACCTCCTCTGGAGTCCATGCACCCTGTCCATCCTCTAAGCCCTATGTCCGGATGCTGCCCTTTCCTGGGCAGGCAGGGAGCTGCAGACAGGCCAAGCTGCTTCTGCTTTAGTCAGTCACTTCTGAGCTGGGTAACAAGACTTCAGCCAGCCGTGACTAGCACAGCAGCACAAGATGAAGCTGCAGGAAAAACTAACCACACCCAACAGGGGCCAGCAAACCACAAGGTGCTGTCAGATGCAGTCTATTTTTGTGTGACTCCCTCTGCCTACAGCTGCTGGTTAGGGAACTTTCAATAATGTATGAGAAAACACAAGTGCATTCCCTTACTTTAAAAAAAAAAAATCAATAAGTAGCGGCTCAAGAGGTGGCTCAGCAGTTAAGAACACTGGAAAGAGCTTTCAGAGAACCTGGGTTACAGTCCCAGCACCGAAAAGGTAGCTCCAGCTTCAGGGAATCTGATGCCCTTTGCTGGATTTCTTGAACACAAAGACCACATGTAGTACAGACACATATGTAGGCAAGACAGCCATACATAGAAAATAAATACATTATCAAGAAGCTGAGTATGGTTGGCACATAGCTTTAACCCTATCACTCAAGAGGTAGAGGCAGGCAAATCTTTGTGAGTTCAAGGCCAGCCTGGTCCACAGTTAGGGCTACAAAGAGAGACTCTGTCTCAAAAAACCATTCTCCCTATAATCACCATTTCCACTCCCATTCTCCCAGCTTCAGTTGGCCTCTGGAGGTAACCTGTGCTATAATCACGTTTCCCACTCCTGTTCTCCCAGCTTCAGTCTGTCTCTGGAGGTAACCTGTGCTAGACGATGAGTCTAAGGATTTTCTAAATGGATGCCAAGTGTGTATTTACCCTAAATTTAATCATCTCAAAACAAAACTGGAAAACAATCTCCAATAGAGAAAGCTAGCTGAAATAGAACCACTTAGTGTAGTGAGTGACGGTGTCACAGTTAAGGCAGGGTCCCAGCTGGATGTGGTGACCCACAGCTATAATCCCAGCACTTGGGAGGTGGAGCTTGGAGGTGCGTAACAAGTGTCTCCACAAGGCCAGCAAGGTTATGGGGTTACATGAAACCTTGACTCAAAAAACTCAAAACAAAAACAAAACAAACAAAACAAAACAAAACAAAAACAACACAAGACAAAAGGACAAAGCCTCTGAACTTCCCTACTTCTTCTTTGGGGTATCATTTTTATCACCCTTATGGTTGTTAAAAAACACTGCCCAAGCAGGACATTGTGATGCACATGCTTTTAATCCCAGCACTCGGGAAGCAGAAGCAGGTGGATCTCTGAGTCCCAGGCCAGCCTGGTCTACAGAGTGAGTTCCAGGACAGTCAGGGCTACACAGAGAAACCCTGTCTTGAAAAAAATAAAATAAAATAAAATAAAAACATAAACAAAAATCTCACTTTCAACAAAGCTCCTATACCAACTGCTCTGAACACAACTGTTAGGGCCAAAAGAAGCCCAGGACAAATGGCTATCGGTGGTGCCTGTTGGGTACCAAAGAGCATGCTGGCCTCCAGACTCTCACAGCATCCTAAGTGCTGGCTTCAGAGTCCACGCTGGCATCCTGGCTCCTCTCAGCTCTTCTTACCCCACCCTCTACCCTAAACTCCTGGCGCTCTTGGGTTTCCCTCCCCCAGTTTCGTATCCCCACATAACCCTGCCATTTTGGCCATGCGCCCTTTTGGCTCTCTCGGTTCTTTTGGTCTCTCTTACCTCTCTCTCTTCTGCTTCTTCCCCAACCTCCCTTTTTCTCGTGACCCTGTTCAATCGACTGGCCATGTTTAGTCCACTAGTCTCTCTCTCTGTTCTGGAGTCATCCAGATGCCTCTGGCTGTCCTCTCGCTCATATCTTCAGTACAAACCTCCTCAACCATCCCTTGGTCCAGTCATGTCCTCATTTCACTCAGTCTACACGCAATCTGTCAGTATCATGAAGCCGGGAGCAGGACGTGGAGCACAAGGATTCTCTGTAATGTTTCAGGGCAGGAAAGCAGAGATGAAAGCACAAGGCTCCTGCATGTCATGTGGGTCTTAAGCAGCGGCCGTTTTGGAGTTGGCCATGGAGCCATGAGGTCTCCTTCCCAGACTCTCTCTGGGAAATGCTACTCAGCCAACCCATCCATGTGAACTCCAGATCTGAAAATCCGACTTGAACCAGAAGTACTTTCTTTTTATATTACGTTAATTTATCACGTGTGTGTGTGTGTGTGTGTGTGTGTATGTGTGTGTGTGTATGTGTGTGTGTGTGAGCAATTGCCCCTATGTAGAGGTCAGGAGTTGGTTGTCTCCGTCCACCATGTGGGTCCCAAGGGTTGAATTCAGGTCATTAGGTACAAAGGTCACTTCGATGGCACCACAACTACACTTTAAAGGAATGGAGCAGGATCTTTGGGCTTCACTTTCTCTGTGTGGGTGTCTGGAGCTTCCATGGTTCTGGCTGATAACAGCAACCTTCCCCTCCAGACCAGCTTCCTTTACCCAGAATTTTACTTTACAACCCAATCTTTCTTTGGACAGTTTGAGATATGATACTTAAAAAAAGAGATGTGTTTATTTTTATTTTATGCATATGAATGTTTGCTTGCATAAATATCTGTGTACCACATAGGTGTCTGTTGCCTGAAGAGCCAGAAATCGTGTCAGCTCCCCCGGAACTAGAGTTGCAGATGGTTCTGAGCCACCATCTAGGTGCTGGGAACTGAATCCAGGTTCTCTGAAAGAGTACCTCATGGTCTTAACCACTGAGCCATCCTTCCAGTCACCATACTGTTAGTTCCTTGCCAAGCTCTACCTCTTAAGTCCTGGGATTAAAATTCTGGGTTCATCCCTTGCAGATGAGGAGAGGGAAAAACATTCAGCTTCAGCAGATTAAAGGCTGTGGGGTTGACACACTGCTCACAACTGCCCGGGAGTCCTCCTGACCAAGCACTGGAAGGGCATAGCTCTATGTAATATGAGAACAAGCTTCTGTTCAGCTGTCTCTGGATGGGAGGGCGGAGTTGAGACCACATTAAGTGCTCCTCGTGGGAGCCTAAAAGCTAAAAGCCTCAGCAAAGGAGCCAGAGGCAGAACTGTCCATCTGCTCCTGCTGTACAGAAAATGGGGATTAGGCAGACCATTGGAAACGCCTGATCTAATTGTGACATTTAGAATCAGCAAGGAGGGTAGAACCCAGAGCCTCACACATGAGCGGTGAAGACTCCACTCTGAGCTGTGCACCGAGTCCTTAGAGAGGAGTTTTTGATTCTTTCAGCTCACAAATGAGGAATCTAAGGCCCCAGAAGGGGATGTGTTTGGACTGAAGACCACAGGTTTGTACTCTGACTGGGGAGGAAATGCAAACTCCGCTTTTATCTTCAGCCTTCAAACCATGTGTTCAACCCAGAACGCTCTCGAATGTTGTGCTTCATGTACAGCTTTAGCACCAGACTTCTATGCTAATGTGCACGTGTCTCTCTAAGACAGTGCATAATTTCCAGACTTTCCAAAAATTTACTTAGCCACATTCTTTTTAAAAATCCTGTATCTATGTACAGTCTCTGAAAGAAGATTAAAGGATTCTCCTTAAACGCTTAGGAAAGGATGCCTTGTACCACGCTGTTAGCCTCAGGGATGCGTGCCCACACAGATTGTGATCATTCACACAACCAAGCCCTGGTGCAGGGGCGCAGGACCCAGGACGGGAAGCCATCCTCCTACAGTCTGCATCTATCAAAGGGCTGGAGTCTGTGTTGGGGGATGGGAGTGTGTCTAGGACATGATAGATGGTTGGCTGTTCCCTGTGAAGAGGAGTCACCTCAGCTTATCTCTGTTGGGCTCACCCGTCTCAGCCTGACTTAACATACAGTGTGTGTCGGTGGTGTATTGCAGGACGTTATCTTCCTGGAAGTCATAGTCTAGTCAGTGAACCAAGCATACCAGGAGTGATGTGGTGACAGATAGGACAACAGAGACACACAAAAAGGAAATGAAATGTCTTATAGACATGGACAGATAGAAGACGGGCCTAGAGAATGGGGTTAAGGGAGGGCAGAGTGACTCACAGAGGCCACTGCCACTGGATATTAAAGAGCAATTGGGAACTTTCCGGAGGCTGAACGGGAGAAGGGAGAATCTTGTATACATAGGCATGGAAGTGAAACTGTTGAATCAGGTACTTCTTCCTCCCAGTCCATCCCAGGAATAAGACTCAGACTCAACATATGAATACCTTGGCCAATAGCTAGGCTCTTCCCTGAGTAGATCATAACTTAAAATAACCCATTTATTCTAATCTACATTCTGCCACGGGGCTGGTTACCTGTACTCAAATACCATGTGTCTTCTTGGGTGACTCTTCCATGCCTGGTACTCTTCCAGAATCCTTTCTGCCTTCAGGATGTTCCACCTTCTATTTCCTGCCTAAGCTATAGGCCATCAAATTTATTATTGACAGGTGACTTAGTTAGGATTTTACTGCTATGAACAGATACCATGACCAAGGCAACACTTATAAAGACAACATTTATCTGGGGCTGGCTTACAGGCTCAGAGGTTCAGTCCTTTGCCATCAAGGTGGCAGTATGGCAGCATCCAGACAGGCATGGCGCAGGAGGAGCTGAGAGTTCTACATCTTGCTCCAAAGGCAGCCAGAAGGAGCCGGTCTGTCTTCTGCACTGGGAGGAGCTTGAGCATAGGACCTCAAAGCCCACCCTCACATTGATGAACTTCCTTTAACAAGGCCACGCCCCCTAACACTGCTACATCTTGTGGGCCAAGCATATTCAAACTACAACACGGATAGACCTGAAGGATTTGCAAAGACAAAGGATGACGTCACACTTAAACTACTGAGCAACAATTTCAGGTGTGGGAGCAGAGGTATCCCCGAGCAAATGAAGCCAAGTGGATGTGTATATTGCTTGACATGAGCACAGTCGTGTTAAGGACCCTAGCCTCAGACCCACGTACCTCCGGCAGGGTGAGAGGCTCTGAGGGCAATGGCATAAGCCTTCCTTTGGCCCATGTGTGAATGTTGATAGTGTGTGTGGAAAATACCCATCATAGCTCCTCCTCTACTCTCATAGCCTGCAGAGTGCTCCCCAGCTCCCACGGCTATCAGTTAAGTCTGCTCCTTGTTTATCAGTATCTAATAGCCCTGGCTTCTTATTTATTGGTGTATAAGCTTGACTCTTTGTATGTAATTTTGCCTCAACTGTATGTAACAACCCTGTCTCCTGTTCAGATGTAGATAATAACCCTTTCTCCTGTTCAGCTGTATACAATAACCCTGCCTCTTGTTCATCGGTATACAAAACCAAACAAATTAAAAAGAGCAATCTTGCATATAGGTGGTTGTTTTTCATTTGTTTGCTTTGTTGTTTTTTTTTTTTTTTTTCCTTCGAGACAGGATTTTTCTGTGTAGCCCTGGCTGTCCTGGAACTCACTCTGTAGACCAGGCTGGCCTCAAACTCAGAAATCCACCTGCCTCTGCCTCCCAAGTACTGGGATTAAAGGCGTGCGCCACCACTGCCTGGCGCATATGGGTGTTTTGATATATGTATGTCTGTGCATTATGTGTGTGTCTGGTGCCTGAGGAAGCCAGAAGAGAGTGTCTGATCCCCTGAAACTGAAGTTACAGACAGTTGTGAGCTGCCATATGGGTGCTTGTACTTAAACTCAAATCCTCTGAAGGAGCAGCCACTGCTCCTAACCACTGAGCCATCTCTCCAGCTCCTGAGCTGTCTTTTAAATTTTTATTTACATATTTATTTATTTGTTTGTTTATAGACAGTGCCTCAGGTTTCCCCAGCCAATCTCAAGTTTGCTATATCTGCAGGATAACCCTGAACTTCTAGACCCTCTTGCCTCCACCTCCCAACTGCTGAGTTACAGGCCGACACCTCCACACATGGCTTTATCAGGTGCTGAGATCTAACAGCATAAACAGGGCTTTGTGTTAGTTAGGTAAACACTATTCACCAACCCTTTTCTTTCTTTCTTTCTTCCTTTCTTCCTTTCTTCCTTTCTTCCTTTCTTCCTTTCTTTCTTTCTTTCTTTCTTTCTTTCTTTCTTTCTTTCTTCCTACGTAGCCATGACAGGCTTTGAATTTGCGCTTATCCTCCTGCCTCAGCCTCCCAAACACTGGATTACAGGTGTATGCCAACGTGCCTGGTGTGGCTGGTGACTTTGATACTTGTCACAGAATGCCGTTCAGCCGGAGAGGCCTGGGCTGCTTAGTCAAACGGTGTCTCACTCAGTCTTGTTTCCTGGTATAGATGAGTCAGTGCCGACAGTGAGTGCTGCATCTTCATTCAGCTCCAGGGACTGATCTGACATGGAACAATGAGTGAATGACGAACAGACAAAGACACACGGACAGAAATGCTGGGACAGGTCCAACGGACTTCCTGATACAGAAGTCAGAGCACCCCAGAAGCTTAGAGTGTTCACTACACATCTGAACAAAAGGGCACTGTCATTGTATACAGATGAACAGGAGGCAGGGTTACTGTATACAGGTGAACAGGAGGCAGGGTTACCGTATACAGGTGAACAGGAGGCAGGGT
>JANHMN010000011.1:18149172-18171357 GCA_030674055.1 Rhabdomys pumilio
GATCTCTGTAGCACACCTGCAGACAGATCTCTGTAGCACACCTGCAGGCAGATCTCTGTAGCACACCTGCAGACAGATAGATGTCTGTAGCACACCTGCAGGCAGACAGATCTCTGTAGCACACCTGCAGGCAGATAGCTCTCTGTAGCACACCTGCAGACGGATCTCTGTAGCACACCTGCAGATGGATCTCTGTAGCACACCTGCAGACGGATCTCTGTAGCACACCTGAAGTGGATTAAAGACCTGGCTAGCATTGGAGCACGGAGAAATGGACTGTGATGATTATAAACTGTATTTACAAGTGGTTGATGTTAACAGGGAGGTTAATGGTCTGATCCATTTCATGCTCTGTCCACATCTGTAAGTCTGTTTCTTATTCAAGGCACATTAAGATAGCAAGTATACAGATGTGTACAGGAGGGTCCTTGAGATCATGGTTTGTTTCTCCCGATGTTTTTGAGGCAAAATAATGCTTGCTTGAAACCACATTTTAAAAGGAATAGTTACCTGGATGTGGTGACACATGCCTGTAGTCTCGGCACTTGGGAGGAAGAAAGATCACAGGAGTCACGGGTAACCTCTGCTACACAGTGGTTTCAAGGCTAGCCAAGACTATATGAGACCTTGGGTCAAAGAAAATGTATCCCACCTCCAAATATAAAGAGAGGTGTTGAGGGAAGGGGAGACTTTGGGGTTTAGAATTTCTCAGAACAGCATGCTGGGAATTGAGCTCAGGGCCTTGTGCCTGCTAGACACATGCTGGACCACTGAGTCACAACCCCAACCTTAAACTCGAGGATTTTTATATAGAATAATAAGACATAATGCTACACACAACACCTCCGAAGGGGATCCAAAAGTAATCCTTCCTTAAGTCGCTTTGTTGGGAATTTCATCACAACACCAAGACAGGTAATTAATAGAGAGTCCTTCAAAGAAACCAACCCCCTACCATCTACGGCTCAAAGCTGATGGAAAAAAAAAAAAAAAGCAATTGGTTGCTATGGAAACCACCCAGTCTCTAGCGCTTTGTTATAGTAACCATGGCAAACGTATAGGCTACATTTTCCCTGTCCTTTGGCTTCACACATGGATGGTAAAATAGCAATGAAAACGTTGTATTTATAAAAGCCTTTTCCAGGACTAGGGGTATAGCTAAGGGTCGAGTGCTTGCCAAGCATGAACAAGGACCCGACACTAGAAAGAAGATTTAAAAAATTCTCAAAATGCCCAGATAAAAAGGCACCACTAAGATATGTGCTTATACTTCATTTAAAATTAAAATATGGCATTTTATCTCTAACTGCAGATTGACGATAAGAACTGGGTATAATAAAGTGAAAATGACGTTGCTTGCCTGTAACACCAGTGTTTGGGACGTAGAGGCAGGGGGATGAGAAGTTGAAGGTCATGTACCACATAATGAGGTCAGGGCTATCCTGGACTACTTGAGATAAGGTCTGAATGAATATAGGAGCAGCTCTAACTGGACTAAATGAACTATCAAAAAAAGACATGAATTGAGAAGGAAGAGCATATTGGGGAAGAAATGAGGCAAGCTAGGAGAGAAAATGGGGGTAGATATAACCATATTTCATTGTATAGGTGCATGGAAATTTCAAAATTAAAATCAGACATAGTTGCGCATACCACACTCCTGTAACCCCAGCTTTTTGTCAGGCTGAGGGAGGATTGTATTATAGTAGTGATACCACAGGGGCGGGTGAGGGCAGGGGAGGGAGCGGGAGAGATTTAGGATCAGAAGTCCAGTTTAGGGTACCTGAGACCCTGTAACAAAATAACAACAAGAAGAAAACAAAAACAAAAAACAAACAAACAAACAAAAACCCCTGTATAACATGCCTTTCATCTTAAAAGCAAATGAATTTCCGATTAGTGACTCTGTACGAGTATTGTGGGATCTTGTTGCCAACGTGCTTTGTTTGGGTCCCCACAATATTTAGTTTAGAAAAAAAGGATGGTGGTGAACACTGAGCAGCGAAGGGCTCTCCGGTTAAGTCCAAGTTTATGGCCTCCAAACGCCTGAGCCCGGACTTGGCTAGAACCTTCCTGGCATCATGTGCAGAGGCTGGGTGCGCTTCTCTTCCCGTGATGCATCGTTTCCCTCCTGGTCCATCATGCCTTCCGTAGCCCTTTACCTGACTGCATTCAGCAACTGAATCAGTGATTCTTGTCAACTAAAAACTTCACCATTCAGGAGGTCATCAGAGATGTCTCACTAGACAGGGCTAAAATTTCTTTTGTATTTTGTTTTGCTCAAAAAACTGACTCTGAGTTTTTTTCTTCTGACATAAAGGTTAGGGACCTGGAGTGTGATAAGGTTGAGAAAGTCATGGGTGGGTGCCGGGCTCAACCTGGGAAAGACGAGACTGGAAATCAGAGTGCTCGCTGAATTTGGCCCTGGGCAACCAAGCTGCTCTAAGTTATTAGCTGCCTGGCATGCAGACGGGACTGCATTTGCTCAGATTGCCAAAAGCCAGCAAGGACATGGTTTCAAGTCCCCCATGTTCAGAAGCAAATTGGATCAGAGACCGTGCCGGACCAAGGGTACAGGCTCTGTTCTCTGAGATGGACTGATCTCCTGGGCTATGGTCTCCATGAGTTAACTACATCAAGTATCTTCCTGGAATATATGAACATTCAGCTAAGACATGATGGTGATTTAAAGACTAAAACCTGGGGCTAGAGAGATGGCTCAATGGTTAGAGCGTTTGCTGTTGTAATAGCCCCCAGCCCTTAGCACAACTGCTGTTATGTTAGAGGCTCCGTTCTGACCTTAAAACCCAGCATGTAGGCCCAACACCTGCCTAAACGGGAACAAAGACCCGATCTTTTAAAGACCTAGTCCACAGTTCCAGGAAAGTCCCTAAATTTGCTACTCTTGGCTTTTGGCTTCGGTAGTTCTGCTTCTGGCTAACTGATGTGGTCTTGTGCATAAAAATAAAAAGGCTGTCAGGTTCGGGGCTGCATGATTTGAGGAGGTTCCCTGTGCAGCCAGCTACCAGACCTCAATTAAGACTTTCTTTTCAGCTGTAAGAGAGTCTGTGTGTTGGTCTCTGGTGGCCCTACCTTGAAACACTGTTTTTGAGGCCTGGCTGGGTTCAATTCACAACTATCCCAGTTCCAGGGATCTAATGCCTTCTTTTGGCCTCCATGGGCACTAGGTCTGCACATGGTACATGTCCATACACGCAGGCAAAACACTTCTTAGTTAGGGTTTTACTGCTGTGCACAGACACTATGACCAATGCAAGTCTTGTAAAAGACAACATTTAATTGGGGCTGGCTTACAGGTTCAGAGGTTCAGTCCATTATCATCAAGGTGAGAGCATGGCAGCATCCAGGCAGGCATGGTGCAGGAGGAGCTGAGAGTTCTACATCTTCATCTGAAAGCTGCTAGTGGAAGACTTGCTTCCAGGCAACTAGGAAGAGGGTTTGTTTGGTTTTTTTTTGTTGTTGTTTTTTGTTTTTGTTTTTTTGTTTTTGTTTTTTTTTGTTTTTTAGAGACAGGGTTTCTCTGTATAGCCCTGGCTGTCCTGGAACTCACTCTGTAGACCAGGCTGGCCTCGAACTCAGAAATCCGCCTGCCTCTGCCTCCCAAGTGCTGGGATTAAAGGCGTGCGCCACCACCGCCCAACTAGGAAGAGGGTCTTAAAGCCCATGCCCACAATGACACACCTACTTCAAAAAGGCCGTACCTCCTAATAATGCCACTCCCTGGGCCAAGCATTACACAAACCATCACACACTCATACACATAAAACTTTTTAAATCTTTTTTTCAAAATTAAAAAAACAAACAAACAAACAAACCTAAAACATAAGGAGTGGCCTAGAAGAGCTGAAATGGTTGTCGTGACTGTATTTTAGTTATGGTTTGCAAGGTGTAACCCAATGTAACTGCTGTAATGAGCTGCTATGGCAAGGTCAAAGCTGCCTCAAAAGAAGGGAGGAAGGAAGAAGTATTCCCCTTTATGTCATTACATTGTATCGAGCAACTTTTTACACTGCAGAAGACTATCCAGTTCTACTTTAGAGTCTGTAGCAATGGTAAGGGGAGAAGAAAAAGAACCCACCAAATAGAGCCTGAGAATTTGGAATGGCAGACATCCTGTAAGATCACAGCTCAACTCTCTTACTGCAGTCTCAGGAAGACTTTCTTGTTGGAAGCGTGTCTGTGTAGCCTGTGGCTTTCAGGACCAGACATGGAATCCAGCTTTGTGAAAAGAAAAGGAAATTCAGAACCAAAATCAAAATCAAGGCACATGTGGGCCAGGAGGAATCTAGTTCTGCTAAAAATATTTTTCTTTCTTTTTAAAAGCATTTTATTTGATTTTAATCATGTGGTTGTGGTTGCGGCAGTAAGTGCTAGTACTTGCAGAGGCCAGAAGAGGGCATTGAATCCCCTGGAGTTGGAGTTATCCCAGCTTAGAAACTACCTAAGGTGGGTGTTGGGAAGCAAACCTAAATTCTCTGCAAGAGCAGTATGTGCTCTTAACCCCTGAGCCATCTTTCCAGCCTCCAGATGTCTTTTTACATTAAGTGACTCAAATCGCGTCATGTAATTCATTCTCTTGCTTAGAAGGATTAAAAGTCACCATTTGCATTTAGGAGAAAGTTTGAACTTCTTGACTTGGCATGCCCTGTGACTGCCTCTCTAAACCTGTCAGTCTCATGCCTCCATTTGTTTGTTTCCTTTTGCTGGGTTATGGATTAAACTTGGCCTTATGCATGCTAAGCAGGTGTTATATCACAAAAGCTTATCTGTAGCCCGATCATTAGTTTGTTTGTTTGTTTGTTTGCTTGCTTTTCTATTTAACGCCTGGCTTCTCTATTTTGTCCCTCAGATCTGAAGGCAGAGACAATATCTAGCTTATGACTGTATTCTTTGGACATAGCAAATTACTTGGCATTTAATCCATAAGCATTTGCTCATGGGGCCGGAGAGATGGTTTAGCAGTTAATCGCACTTGTTGCTCGTGCACAGGTCGTGGGTTTGATTCCCAGCACTCACATGATGGCTCACAATCATCCATCGCTCCAGGTTCAAGGGATCCAATCCCCTCTTCTGACCTCTAGTGGCACTAGCCACATACATGGTGCAAATAAATATATGTAAGTAAAACAGTCAAATGCCTAAAATAAATACATTTTTAATTTTGTTTAAACATTTGTTCGGTCAATGACTGCAGCAAAAGTTTTCAAAGAACAAGAAATAGCTTTTATGGTTGTGACAATCTGAGCCCATTTTTTTCTCTCTTTAGGTCAGAAGATCTGCCAAAATCCTATAAGGCCTGTAAGAAATGATACCTAAACTCCCCTAGAAGAGTAAATCCCCCTCCCCATCTCTCTCGTTAAATTTGTGGGTTCCATCTAGGCAACCTCTGGATAGCCTGGTATAATTCTATTCTCATTTTACTGGGTAGTCTTATCTATTTCTTACTAACTATGCCTGTCATCAAGACTGTGGCATTTCACAGTTTTCTTGTTGTAGAAAGTTGCCTTCGGCATCGTTAATCATTTGATATTCCCCCTGTGGCTCCTGCTCTGACAAACAGCCATTCATTCTCTGGCTTCCCTCTGGATGACAAGTAGATTGTTTTCCTATGAAAATTTCTCTCTCTCTCTCTCTCTCTCTCTCTCTCTCTCTCTCTTCCTCATTCTCTCTCTTTCTTCCTCTTCTTCCCTCTCTCTCTCTCTCCCTCTGTCCCTGTCCTTTCCTCTCACAGAGTCCCATGTAACCCTGGCTGGCTTTGAGCTTGCTATGTAGTAGCCAAGGCTTGCCTCTACCTGTCAAGTGCTGAGGTTAAAGCATACACCACCATGCTCAGCTTCCTTCTATTCTCCTTGTATCTTACTTTTATACATTGCCTTGGCCCTGGTGTCTTATCACAACAATAGAAAAGAAAGTATTTAATTGGGGCTTACAGTTTCTGATGGTTAGAGTCCATGATGGCAGACCAAGGGCATGGCATGAACAGCTGAGAGCTCACTTCTCCATCAGAGAAGAGCTCACACCCAGTGGCGTGCCTCCTTCAACAAGGTCACACCTTTGAATCCTTCCCAAATAGTTCCATCGACTGGAGACCAGATATTCAAATCTATGAACCTAGGGAGTCACTCTCATTCAAACCAGCACAGTCATTCAGGTATTTAGAAAACTATCTCTGCAGGGCGATGGCTGATGTGATGGGGTGTTCCCCGGCCTGATCCTCTGGCTCTGTGTGAGTGTATCATAAATTCTACCACACAATTGGCATCTAGGACAAAGCAGCCTCCCCATGAGCCATACCAGAGAATAACATTCAGCTGAGAGCCAATGGACTGCAGAGTTCTGACCTGCTGTGGGGAAACGATAGACCACAAGCACTTACAGAGGTCCACTGTGCTTACATGTAGGGGTTCACATGACACATGGATCTAGTAGACTGCTCACAGCCTGGGCAGGGGTTGGAAGGGAAAGATTGTTACATGAAAGGCAACTCCTGGTCTGCGCTATCAAAGTGTGATTGATGCAGAATCAAACAGAGCCCCAGTATGGACCATAGACTTTAAGCACAGAACCCATAGGACAGGTCATTTAGCCTCCCAAGGAGAAGGAAGGTCAAAAGATGGCCCAAGACAGAACAATCAACCTGCCAAACTTCCAATTCACTGCTGCTTCGGCTGCCAGGGTCTGGTAGCCCCCAGTTTCATTTCTGTCACAATATTCCCCTGAATATTCACAAACCTGAATCTCCTCTCCTTGAACTACACTGATTTGTGGCAGGGCGAAGGAGGGAGTGGGAGGAAGGTCTCAGCATCCCTCCTCTAGGCAAGATCTTTCTCCATGCTTAGTGTGCCAGTAAAACACCACACCTCCCAAACTGTCTAAGACTGAGTGTGGCATTTCAAAGCACACCTTCTTTGGGCTTGCTTTCATTTCACATGGGTTGACATTAGTAGGTTCTGGAATCCTGAATGAGGACAGCATCATCTTGTCAACAGCTTTTGGGGACCTCGGCTGACACTCACTCCTTGTTTATTTGTTTGTCTTGATGCAAGGTCTGCCTTTTTAGCTCAAGCTGTCCTCAAACTAATGTGTGTTGGGATCATAGGCTTTAGACACCATACTTGGTGTATTGGCTACTTTTGTGTGTCAACTTGACGACACATTAGAGTCATCAGAGAGGAAGAAACCTCTGTTAAGAAAATGCCTCCATGAGATCCACCTGTAGGGCATTTTCTTAATTACTGACTGATGAAGGAAGAGGGCCCATCCCATTGTGGGTGGTACCATCCCTGAGCTGGAGGTCCTGGGTTCCATAAGAAAGCAGGCTGAGCAAGCTGTGGAGCAATCCAGTGAGCAGCACCCCTCCACGGCCTCTGCATCATCAGCTCCTGCCTCCAGGTTCCTGACCTGCTTGAGTTCCTGTCCTGACTTCCTCCAATAATCTGGAAGTGTAAGCTAAATAAACCCTTTCTTCTCCAACTCATTTTTTGGTTATGGTGTTTTGTCACAGCAATAAAACGCTAAGATACCTGGCCTTCAGAGACTTTGTAGGCTCAGTTTTCTATCTCTATTGAGAAATCTTGCCTATTAAATTCTCTAAGCATTACACAATAATAAAACCACCTTCACTTTGACTTGTATTAAAATATTTTAAATAAAAATATGTTTATTAAAATTTTTAAATAAAGATATGATTATTAAAAATATTTTAATAAAAATATTTTTTTTTAAATAAACTGTTTCAAATATATCTACTCATTACAAGAAAGTTTTAAAATTAGTTGCCACCTATTATCGTGGAGAGAACAAATGAAAAGGCCTGCCCTATTTGCTTTCTGTGAGCGAGTGAGCTCTCCTCACAAGGGATCTGGGCACACATCTTCCTAAGTAAACCAACACTCTGGCCATCTGACTCACTTCACAGGAACAATAACTTTGAATGCCATGTTGGAGAACGATCCAGAATTCCACCCCGCCCCGCCCCGCCCCCCGCCCCGCCCCGCCCCCGAGCTTCACACTAATGAGCATCAGTTGCTTTTCCTGTCTCTGCTTTCCCAAGGTAACCCCTGGCATTTCACACTTACCCAGAGAAGTCATGTGACTTCGGGCTTGGTCATTTGTGTGGGTTTCTGTGAGCAAAATATTATCTGTACCACTAGCCAAAAGAGTCTAAAAATAGACCAGAGACCCGTCTCACAGAGCTTTGTTCCCCTTTTCTAATACAGCTTTGAAAAGCTAAAGCTGCTGACTGCTGGGTGTGCAGTGCCGTATTTTTAGGTTGACCGGCATCCAGTACAAAGGCGTTGGGATAGAGAGGCAGACGCTGCAAGAGAACATCTCATTTCACCCAAATGGGAGCCCAGCAGCCGCTCTGCTCCTTTTCAACCCCTCACCTTCCTTTCTCCTCCCAAACACAAGCACCAGGCGCCTCTGTTTCTTTAACTCCCACGACTACAAGCTTTGAGCTTGGCAGAGGCGTTCAGGGCAAGGCTGTTCTCTTGGAGCCCAGCAGCGGAATCATCCCTCCCGGGCTGGGAAATTGCTAAGGAGTTTCTGCCCACGTGGACAGGGGGTGGGGAGTAAAACGTGAGCTAAGGGAGTACACTGTCGTGAATGTGGACGTCAAGTTCCCTCCATCGATCCTTTTTCAGATTACTGCCCACTTCCCGCCAGGATGCCGCCTTCCGTTTATGGGATCCATATTGCTTCCCAAACCCTCTGTGCCTGCCTCTCTGCCACAGTTTCTCTGTAGCCTTTCATCTTCATCTCAGCTTTCATGCTACCATAGTTTAAAGCTCTCAGAGAAAGCAAGTGTTCTTGTGCTTCAAGGAAACAAGCCACCCTTCCACCCCTGCTGCGAGCATGTCAGCTGGAAGGAAAGGTAGAAGCAGCATACTAAGTAGTTTGTTTTAAGAAAGATTTTATTTTTATCTATGTGTGTCTATGTATGCTGGTCAGATTGTATGTGTGTGTGTTTGTTAATTTGACACAAGTTAGAATCACGTAGGAAGAGGGCTTCTCAAATGAGTAAATTGCCTGTAGGCAAGACTATGAAGACATTTTCTTAATTAATGATTCATGTGGGAAGGCCCACTAAGGGCAGTGTCATCCCTGCGAAGGTGGGCCTGGGGCGTATTAGCGAGCTATGAGGAGCCAGCAAGTAAGAAGCATTCTTCCAGGGTCTCTGCTTCAGTTTCTGCTTCTAGGTTCCTGTCTTTATTTCTTAGCCTGACTCCCCTCAGTGATAGAGGATGTGTAAATGAAATAACTTTTTCCTTCCCAAGCTGCTTTTGATCATGGTTCATCACAGCAACGGGAAGCAAAGTAAGATACTGTCTGTCTGTGTAAATGTATGTCAGGGTGCCCTGAGAGACCAGAAATGGGTGTTGGCTTCTGGTTAAGCTGGAGTTTCAGGCAGTTGTGAGCATCTGATCTTGTGTGCTGGGAAAAGAACTCAGTTACTCAGCAAAAGCATCAGGCTCTTACCCATGGGACCGTCCTCCTTAACCCCTGCACTAAGCACTTTGTACAAGTCTTCTACTTTCTCGGAAGAGGAAACTTAGGAACTTGCCAAAATAGTTTGCTCAGATCACACGCAGCGTGGGGACAGTGCCACTGAGTTTGCAGCCTGAAGCCAAAGTGCACAGTTTTATTTATTTATTTATTTATTTATTTACTTACTTACTTACTTACTTACTTATTTATTTTCCTTTCGGCGTTGGGCTTTAATTCAGGGCTTCACGTAGGCTAGGCAAGCACATGATACGAGATGCTGTGAAGAAAACGAAAGCATTGGAGGCAGAGGTCAGTGCTGCAGCACTAGACTTGCATGTACAGGTTCTAGTCTCAGCCTCCAGGTCCATAAACACACATGTACACGTACACGCACACGCGCACACATGTACACATGTGCACATACAAACACAAGTATATGCACACACACACATATACAAGTGCATGCACACACATACACAAGAGTATGCGTGCACGCGCACATACACACCATTGGAGAAACAAAACTAAACAAATCAAGGCAATAGACAGAAAAGAATAAGAATGGGTGCTTTATGAAGAATGGCAAGGGAAGGGTCCAGAGAGATGCTCCGTGGGTAAAGGCTCTTTCAGTTGGCCTGAGGCCCTGAATCCCATTCCCAGAACCCACAGGGTGGAAGAAGAAATGACTTCTGAGAATAGAATTATTCCCTCTCTCTCTCTCTCTCTCATACACACACACACACACACACACACACACACACACACACACACACTGAATGAATAAATATTTTATAATAATAATAATAATAATAATAATAATAAAGAGTGGCTGGGGAAGCCTGCAAGAAAAGATGGGTGGGTGACCCTAAAGCTGAGGTGACCATGTCCCTGTACATTCACCAACTGCACATGCTAGGGACTACAGGTAATCTTATTAGGATTGTACACCTACAGAGACATCCAGACCGGTCCAGTTGTAAAGTCAGACTATGTCTGGAAAACTACATTTCATTTGGGGGACAAAAGCGGCCAGCTTCCAAAAACAAACAAAAAAACCAAAACAGCTCTGTGTTTGCAGAGCTGACCTGCAGAAATACAGGCCATGGCTGGATGGTTCAAACAACAGGAACGGGAAGGCCTCTTCTCACAGCCTGGGAGGGTGGAAGTCCAGGACGGAGTGCAGTGTGCTTGCTTTCTGGTGTGAGCCCTCTTGCTAGCATACATAACTGTTTTCTTCCAGGATCCTCAGATGGGAGGAGATCTAGCTTTCTCAGTCTCTTCCTACACAGAAACGACCTATGACAAGGACTACTGTCTACACTAATCCACACCACTTGATTTAACTGTAATCATCTTTCAAAGGTCCTGTCTCCAAATACCATCTCACGGAAGGGAGAGTTAGGGCTTCAACATTCTGTGGGAATGAAGACACAATTCAATCAATCTCAGAGATCTTACCACTTGACAGATGAAGAAAAACAGATACAAAGAGGTTCATTGGGTCCCTTGCCCAAAGGCACAGGAGCAGAGGTCATGTCAGTTTTACTTCTTGAAGCCACTATGAAGCTTCTCCCACAGAAAAAGAGACCGGATCTACTGGCCAGCAGTAACATCCTTGCAGCGATGCAGATGCATCCCTCTGAAGGTTTTGGAAAAGTCTTCCTTTTTCAAATCCATAGTTTCACCTCTCCTTGGACACTGAGTGAAGGTCAGATTTAGACCCTAATATACAATAACAAACAAAACAAAGAAAACAAATATCCAATTGGGCCTGGTGGTGCAGGCTTGTAATCCCAGCTATGGGGGACTCTGAGACCAGAAATCCCAAGTTCAAGGTTAGCCTTGGCAACTTAAGACCCCCATCTTAAAATAAAAAGAAAAACAGGGCTGAGGCTATAGCTCAGGTGTAAAGCACTTGCTTAGCATGTCTGGAGTCCGCGGTTCAAATCCCAGTATCACAGCAGAACAAAACAAAGTCCAGATCCATGAAAGCAGTTTCTCTGGTTCTGATTCCACAGGGTCTCATCATAACTTATCCTGGTGAGTTTCTTACACAAAACAATGTAACGACATTTGAATTGCACTCTCCTGGCCTAGCACTGGTTTTCCCAGTAACTGCATTCCATGGTGGGTCTGGCTGCCTGGAGCCAGTCCCTGACTCTTGCTGCCACAATAGTTTCAGGAACTCTAAAGTTGAACAGTTCATGTTATCCCTCAATCCTGGATTGACGAATTCCTCATCACACCTGCGATGACTCCACTATCATTTATGACCTACTTTTGTATAATTACCTGCTATTAATAACCAGTCCCCCTTTCTCTTTCATTAAAATCAATTCTCTCTATACACTTTTTTATTTTTCTAACAAACAAGGTCTCATGTATCCTGGTCTAGCCTCAGACTAAGGATAATCTGGAGCTTCGGGTTCTCTTGTCTCCACCTCCCGAGCGCTGGGTTTACAGGGTTGCCACTATGGCTGGTTTGTGTGGTGCTAAGGGTAGAACCCAGGGCTCGGCAGGCAAGCACCAGCGGAACTCCATCCCCAGACTGAACAATTTAAACAACAGACTTACTGAGCTACTTTCATCTCACTCCTTTAAAGTGTACAGTATAGAACTAAGTGGCTTGAGTACTTTCACAAGGCTAGGTGACCTTCATTCACTACTACCTGATATTAAAATGATTTCATTATTACACACACATACAATAAAAAATACCACACACCTAAAGCCTCTTCTTACTCATCCGTTCCCCATTTGGAAGATTGCTTTTGTTATTTAAAATTGTGTGTGAAAGTGTATGTGTGTATCTGTGTATGTGCATGCCACATGTGGACAGATGCCTACAGGGGCCAGAAGAGGGCACTGGATCCCCAGAGCTGGAGGTGAGGTACTAAACCTAAGTTCTCTGTAAGAGCAGCAAGCCCTCTCCACCCTGGCCATCTGTATAGCCCTCCTCCCTTTTCTTAGCTCCTGGCAACCAGTAATCTGCATTAATCTGCATTTTGTCTTCCAAGGTTTATTTATTCTGGATAGTTCCTATAAATGAAAGCGTGCAGTATGTGACCTCCTTGTGTCTTCTTTTACTTAGAATATAAATATGTTCAATGCCTATCTTTGTTGTGCGTGTATCAGTTCTTCTTCATTAACATTTGTTTTCTTAATTAAAAAAAAAGAGAGATGTGTATGCCTGTGCGTCTGTATGTACATGTGGTACTTCAGAGACCAGCGGTATCATATTCTCTTGGAGTTGGAGTTAGAAGCAGTTTTGAGTCATGTGACACGGGTCCTGGGAACCATACTCTGGTCCACTGCAAGAGCAATACGACTCTAACCACTGAGCCATACCTCCAGCCCCTATCCTTCTTTTAAAAATGATTAAATGTTCTGTCATACAGAATACTTTTTTTCTTTTCCAAGACAGGGTTTCTCTGTGTTTAGCCCTGGCTGTTCTGGATTCACTTTGTAGATCAGGCTGACATAGAACTCACAGAGATCTTCCTGCCTCTGCCTCCCGAGCGCTGGGATTAAAGGTGTGCGCCACCAGGCCTGGTTTACATTTTTCATTTTTAGTGATAGTATGTAAGTTACTCAATATCTTCAACACCCGTTATTAATTAGCTAATTAATTCAGAGGACTCACCACATAGCCCTGGCTAACCTGGAACTCACGATGTAGACCAGGCTGTCTTTGAACTCACAGAGATCTGCCTACCTCTGTCTCCCAAGTGCTGAGATTAAAAGCCTGTGACACCATGCTCCACTTGGTTTTTTGGTACAGAATCCCAGATAGCTCAGGCTGGTCTTGATCTTGTTTATGTATCGAGGAATGACCTTGAATTTTTGATCCTCCTTCCTCAACTTTCTAAATGCTGGGATTGGTGGCAAGGGCTGCCAGTTCTGGCTCTTCTTTGTTTATATTCCCTTGATGATTGATGATGTTGAGAATCATAGTGGAGCCAGGTGGTGGTGGCGCATGCCTTTAATCCCAGCACTTGGGAGGCAGAGGCAGGCGGATTTCTGAGTTCGAGGCCAGCCTGGTCTACAGAGTGAGTTCCAGGACAGCCAGGGCTACACAGAGAAACCCTGTCTCGAAAAACAAAACAAAAAACAAAACAAAATAAAACAAAAAAAATCCCAGAGAATCATAGCTTATTTATATGTAAATATATATAATAAATATATTTATATACTATATAATATATAAATATATATATAATAAATATATTTATATACTATATAATATGCATATATATAAAAATATCTATATAAAATTATGGACTCTTGTAGTTATTTCAGAGTAATGTTTATTAAAATCCTTTGTCCATATTTAAAGTTGGATAATTGTGTATATGTGTGTGAGTGTGTATACATGAGTGTGACTGAGTGTGTGAGTTTATTACATGCACTGTATGTATGCAGATGCTCTTAAAGGCCAGAAGGAGACAGCAGGTCTTCTGGAATTGACACTAAGTTGGTTCCTGACCACCTGATCCGTGGCTGGGAACCGAATCAGTCCTTTGCAAGATCGATGATCAGCCGAGTGGTTGAGCTGTTTCTTTAGCTCCGGGTTCTTAACTGCTTATATCTGAGTTGTAAGAGCTTTCTTCATATTCTGGATAGAAGTCCTTCACACATGGTTTGCAAATATTTTACCCATTTTATGGATTATTTTTTCATTTTCTTCAATGGTATGATTTGAAGAACAATTTTTTTTTTTTTATTTTCACGAAGCCTATTTTTAAATTATTTGTTCTTTAGTGTTTTGATGTTGTACAACAATAAAACCTTTGCCTGACGGGAGACAATTTATTCAGTTTCCTAATGTTTTACAGTACTAGCTTTTAAATGTATGTTTTAGTCCATCTTGAGCTAATTTATGTAATTAGATGAGACAGAGACGTCCAGGCTTATCATGGTGCACGTGGTTAGCCAGTTGTTCCAGTACCACTTGTTGAAAGGACTATCACTTTAAAAACTCTTAATCAGTCACAAGCCCCTCCCAGTTAAAAATCTTCCATGGCCTTCCACTCGTTAGACCTGCTGCTTGAAGACCAGATCAGTCTCAGAGGCCAGATATGGCAGCCTTGGGGAATTGGGCCAGGTTCCCCTAAAGTCTGTCCTTGAGACAAAAACTTGGCAGGCCCCAGCTATGGTTGGAAAACAAGTTAAGTTTCCTCCCTGGAAACTGAAAACAGTAAGTTTATGGTCCTACCTGGTGCCTGCCTCTGTGCCAGGAGTCAAGTAGGCTAGGCCAGGTGTCCCATCATGTGGAAATCCTGCCACCCACTTAGAGAAGTCAGAAACCTCCTTTGTTCTGGGATTTGAAGGTTTTCCTACAGGACATTATCATGTGGAAACTCTCCTAGCTCCTCTCTGGACCTGAAGGCTTTCTTTCTGTCTACAGGATTCCAGTATGAAGTCTGTGGCATGGTTTTCTCTCTCTCTCTCTCTCTCTCTCTCTCTCTCTCTCTCTCTATCTCTATCTCTATCTCTATCTCTCTCTCCCCTATTGCTCCTCTCTTCTAGGCCCAGTATCACCTCCTCCCAGCTGTGAGTCTATCTCTCACCTCTCTCCAGCTGTGAGTCTGTCTCTCACCTCCACACAGCTGTAGGGCTCTCACCTCTCTCCAGCTGTGAGGCTGCCTCTCATTCCTCCAGCTGTGAGGCTGCCACTCACCTCTCCCCAGCCTGCTGTCCCTGCCTTTTATTGTTTTTAACACCATTACATTTACAGTAAGACCCAAATTTCCCTGCCTTTCTTCACCCTCACTCCATACCACACTCTCCATCCTGCTTAGGCTTCAGGTCCCCACTTCATGGAGTAAGTACAGATCGTTCTTCCCTTAGCATCCTTCCTTGTCTCTCATCATCTCATTTTAAATGTTATCTTGTGAGACATCCCTTTTTACATGTTTTCCTTCTCCAAGTCAGGTTCTCCACTGCATCCCGCTGACTACCTGTTTCATCCCCCAAATCCTTTATTTATTTTTATTTTCAGTTGTGGGGGTCACTTCCCTGTTGTCCAGTGTAATGAACACAGTAAATCATGCCTTTTAGACAAGAATCCCACTACCCGCAAGGCTGCACCTGATAACCAGAACCCAGTGACATCACCCACTCACGATAACCACCAGACCCAGGACTACGTAGACAGAGAACTCCATGAAGTCCACTTGATACTATATGAGACTAAGAACAATGTTTCTTAATAATAACCCTGTGAAAAGAGGAGGTAGTCTTGACTAGGAGACTCTACTAACTGATCTATACATTAGCTTGTGCATCCCATAGACCACCATCCTTAATTCCTTTCCAGGTTATGCCTTGAACAATTTCAGAGGAATAGGAGACTGCAACTCTGGGCAAATAGGACATTTACACAGCAAAGTTATCATCAGGATTGTCATGTCTGTTCCATGGTTATTCATGTAATTCCTTGATTACATCTGGAATGAACTACAATCCATTGGAGGGCACACCTGCGATCCAAATCTTGAGGATGGAAGACAGGTTTCTGACCTGGATGTTGACATAGTGAGATCTTGATGCATAGTGGCCATGAAAATCTTAGGCCCAGTCAAGGTACACACCTTTAATTCTAGGAGACTAAGGCAAGCAGATCTTTGAGTTCAAAGTCAGCCTGGGACAAAGCAAGTTTTAGGTCCAGTGTACTGGTCCACACCTTTAATCTGAACCACACCTTCTGCTGGAGACCTACATAAGGACATTGGAAGAAGGAAAGGCTTCCTTCTTCTTTGCCTGCTTATACTTGTTGACACACTTGTTGGAACCTACTTCTACAGAAGACCAGCTTAAACTAGCCTTGTGGAACTGAGCAACTACTAGATTCTTGGACTTCCCATTCATAGCTGCCTATTGGGTTAACTGGACTACAGATTGTAAGTCATTACAATAAATTCCCTTAATATATAGAGATATTCCATATGTTCTGTGACTCTAGAAAACCCTGTCTTAGACAAGGATTATTTCTTAAGTATACTAGTGTGGTTCTTCCAAATAGTTGTTATCCATGTTCATCTTGCCCACTTGGCAGAGGTACACTTTTCCTGTGACTAGACAGAGAGTAATGGCAGGGCAGGCCAGGCCTTGCAGATGGTTGTGGCCCTGCATTGCCCCTGTGTTGCTCTTTGATTGGCGTAATGGCTGTTTGTAAGTCAAGGTCATCTCCTTTTGTTGTGGGAGTGGAGCCTAACTGGAGGTCAAGCTCAGGGAATCAACAATAAGAGAAACGTCTTCAGAGACCATAAACTTCCATTGTGGTAAAAGTTTTCTTTCTTACAGTTTATAGCAAGTCTGGCAATAAAACTATTTTTCTTCCAGTCCTATTGGAAGAATTTGTCTTCTTTCAGCTAAATTCTACTTTGTGTAACTTATTATTTCCTAAGTAAGTTTATTAGTAAATCCTTTATATATCAATCCACTTTAAGTTCCTCCTGCATCACCAAAAGCTCTAATTTCCAAGACAATTTCTTTTTAAGACTGATTTACCTTAGTTCAATATCATGTTGGGTTTTTTGTTGTTCCAAAATGACTGGATCAAGTGATTTTCCCCTTTGGTCTGTAAATTATTTTTTTAGGTTCCCTTAAAAGGCAAGGAACTAGAGAGGAGAGGACCTGTTTAGCAAGGCCATTCCATTCCTTTTGTTTCTCCCTCCTTTCCAGTGGCTCTTCCCCACAGCTTCTCTCCCTTGAGGCTCCTGTCACCGCCTCCTTTCGGGCTCGCCTGCCCTAATCAAAGATGGCGCCGGCGCTTCAGTTCTAGAGGAAATGAGCTCACACGACACCGGAAAGGGAGGCGGGGAGAGCTAGCAGGCGGGTGGGTGACCGGCTGTGGGTGGGGCGGCGGCCGGGGCCCTGGCTTTTACGTTTAGGGCTAAGGAAGCTCCAGGGAACTGTCGGCTCCGGTGAACTCCGCCGGGCTCCAGGGCTGGGGCTCTCGGCGGAGGCCACGACGAACCTCTACACCTCCCGCCCAAGCTAAGCGGCCTCGGAGCCCGCGTCCCGCCCGGCGGCGTCTGCCCTACCTTCCGCGGGCAGCGCGCGACCGCTCCGGCTCAGTTCGGGGCTGCGGCGGGAACCGCCGAGCTGGCTGGACGGGCCCTTCCTGCTGAGGACCCGGCTGAGGAGAAGAGGCAGCGCGGCTGGCCCGACCCCGAGTCCTGAGGTCAGGCCGTGGGCTCCGGGCTCCCGGCTCCCGGGCCGTGGTCTTCCGTCCTTGCCCCGCGTTCCCCGGAGGAGGATCCGCGACCTCGCCCGAGCCGCCCGGCTGCTCCTCGGAGTGTGGCACCGAGCCCTCTGGCAGGGTGATTTGTCCTCCTTGTTCTTGCTCGGGAGAGGCATCTATCTGAAGGGTACCTGTGTTCTTTAAAACTTTCAACCAAAGTGGAAATGCGTGTCCTCTTTTTCTGGACCACTGTCGATTTCCACTCTAGCCGAGGTCTGAGATCCCATTGAGAGTAAAAAACGAGAGAGAGAAAGGGAAAAAGTACCTACAAGATAGCTCTGGACTTGGTCTCTCCTGCCCGAGAAGGGCAGATGAACTTTGGAGTTAAGATGCAGGGAGGTGAGCCGGCATCAGTGATGAAAGTCTCCGAGAGTGAAGGGAAGCTGGAGGGCTTGGCCACAGCAGTGACCCCGAACAAGAACAGCGGTAACAGCAGCTGTGGGGGTGCCAGCAGCAGCAGCAACAGCAGCCGCGGCGGCGGCACGAAAGGCTGGCAGTACAGGTATGGCCCTCCAAAGTGATGTTCTGGGGAGGCTCGGAGTGTGTTGGGGTCCGCATATCCCAGTTGGAAGGCCACTTCCGAAGCGGCTGCTAATCTGACTTGGAGATAGAACCCTGCTTTCGTGAACAGGATTGACTTTCTTCAGAAATTCATTCAACAGGTATTTGTTGAGGCCCTTTGAGGAATTCAGAAATTGCCCCAGGGTTTATTCTTCCTCTGATTTATTTTTGCACTCACTTCTGGTTTTTGCCTCTGTTGTAATCTTGTTTACAAGCAAGCCTGAATAGCTGTTCGAGCAGAAACTGGAGCTCAGCGCTTTTAGAGGGAAATGCTGGTCTCAAAACTTGTGGAATGGTTGGAGTGATAAGAGTCAGAGAAGAAGCACACTGAAAAGGCAAGGGACTTAAATACTTAAGAGTACAAAGGCAGACAAGCAGTAGAGTCTGATCAGGCTACTTGAAAACTCTTGAGAGATTCCACATTTGTTAGTTTTTATTAATATAAATGAAAGACTTGGAGAAATATCCAAAGGTTCATTTTGGTGTGTGTGTTTAAATTATATATACGTGAAGTGTAGGGAGAGATTACTACCCATAATTCTAAGAATCAATGGAATTAGGGCATCCTATGATGTTGGATCTACACTGATGAATACTGAAATTTTGGGTAACTGTGTTTACTTCTAGTTGGTTTTTGTATGTTCGTTTGTTTTGGGTTTTGATTGTTTTAAGTTCTTTGACTGCACTTGTGGAACTTGGAAGGGGTTAGAACCAAGATTTTGTGAAAGATACATATTTATCATGAGCACTATTCATATATCTGAAGTGTGTATGTCTTACAGTATGCAAATATGGGCTGGGTGTGGTGGCATTCTCTTAATCCTGGCACAGGGGAGACAGACTGGAGGAGCTCTGAGTTTGAGGCCAGCCTCAAATCTGCATAGTGAGTTCCAGCACAGCCAGGACTACATAGAGAGCCCTGTATCACTCTCCCCAAAACCCTAATATGCAAATTTATGTGTACGTGAAATATGCAGGCACGAACCTACAGAAATGAGAAGAGTGGGTAACTTTTTAATTGGCAAATGGGGATTGAAGTAAAGTCAGTGTAATTTCTCCCCCTTTGTGATTTTTTTCATTTTATTTTTTTGATGTGTATGAATGTTTGCCTGCATGTGTGTATGTATGTTTGCACATGTGTGTATGTATGTTTGCACATGTGTGCATTGGCTGTTGAAGCTAGAAGAAGGCATCAGGTCCTCTGGACCTGGACTCATGGACAGTTGTGAGCTGCCACATGGGTTCTGGGAACCAAACCTAGGTCCTCTGGGAGAGCAGCTAGTATTCTTAACCACTGAGCCATCTCTCCAGCCCCTCTCCGTTTACGTGTTAAGATGAACCATAAGAAAATTCTTTTTGTGGGGATATATATATATATATATATATATATATATATATATTTTTTTTTTTTTTTTTTTTTTTTTTTTGGTTTTTTTTTTTTTTTGTTTTTTTTTGTTTTTTTGAGACAGGATTTCTCTTGTATAGCCTTGGCTGTCCTGGAACTCACTCTGTAGACCAGGCTGGCCTCGAACTCAGAAATCCGCCTGCCTCTGCCTCCCAAGTGCTGGGTTGTGGGGATATTTTGATATCATTCAAGGAAGTAAGGAATAGCTCAAGATAGCCAGAGGTCAGTCTTCTTTTAGTACAATTCTGAAAACCACTCTGAATTAAAGCGGAAGATTAAATAGAATTAGAGCAAATATTAGGTACTCAAAACTTGTGGTCTTTTTTTCTTGGTTTCTCCCTCGGGTTTAGAGTCTAAAGATGTTTAAAGCACACAGAGAAACCCTGTCTCGAAAATCCGAAAAAAAAATGTTTAAAGCAAAATAATAACAATTACAAAAAGTAACCTAATCCTTTGCTCTGGAGAACAGTTTATACTCCCTGCTCCTCAGACACCATTTGCTCTGTCCCTACTGAGGAACAGTGAGTGTTTTCCTGTCTTTCTTCCACCTGAGTTTCCCGTAAGTACACATGCATTTAGAATTCTTTCTTGACTTCCCGACAGAACTTTCTCTTTGTTTCCCTTCAGTGCCCTGTTCCTGCCTCAGTTGGTGGTTGGCTAGGCTTTTCTCCTTTAGTTGCTTTGGTTGGCCTTTCCCCTTTTCAAGGCTGGTGTTACTTGTGTTGTGGACTCTTACCTCTTTCTCCTGTCTGACCTCAGCTAATGGAGTCTGAGTCAGGAAATCCTTCAGAAACTCTAGAGCCAGGTCTTTAACTGCCTATCTGAACACTACAAATCTCACCAGTAGCTTTAATCTAATCTCGACTATAATTTGATACTATCTCAGTTTTGAAAATGTACATTGTTGGGTACACAATGTGTGTGTGTGTGTGTGTGTGTGTGTGTGTGTGTGTGTGTGTGTGTGAGAGAGAGAGAGATTTGAGAATGGCTGAATGGCTCTCAAGCAGCTGGGCTTGCCTTGAGTTTGCTATGTAGCTGAGCATGACACTGAACTTAATATTAATATCATATTTAAAACAGTTTGTTAATTTCTTTTTAAAAAATATAGGTAGAAGGATTACACATGTAATATATTTGCCTTAAATGCCTGTTCCAACCACCTAGTTTCCCTCCCTGGAGAAACTGATTTCTCTTTTTCTTTTGTTTTCTTTGAGACAGAGTTGTTTCTTCCTCCTCTTCTTCCTCCTCCTCCTCTGCTTCCTCCTCTTCCTCTTCTTCTTCCTCCTGCTTCTCCTCTTCTTCTTTTTCTCTCCCCCGACCCAAACACAGACAGGGTTTCTCTGTGTACCCCTGGCCGTCCTGGAACTCACTCTGTAGACCAGGCTGGCCTCAAAACTCCCAGCAGTCTACCTGCCTCTGTCTCCCAAGTTTTTTTTTTTTTTTTTTTTTTTTTTTTTAAACTGTGTGTGTGCATGTCTTTGTAAGCACGTTCTCATGTATGCACAGTATGCATGTTTGTGAGCACATGGAGCCCAGACAGGGCATTGGGTTCCTCAGAGCTGGAGGTACAGATATTAGTGGAATTGGCTTGTTGAGTGCAGGGATTTGAACACCAGTCCTCATGGTTATACACAAGCAGTTTTAACTTTCCCATCTCCAGCCCCTGCCCCTTCCCCCCTACCTCCTTTATTTGAGACAGGGTCTTACTATGTAACCCTGCATGGCCTGAATTTGTTAGGTAGAACAAGCTGGTCTGAAATTCACAGAGATCTGCCTGCTTCTTTTGCCTCTCCAGTGCTGGGATTAAAAGAATGCAGTACCACACCTGGCTCTCCAACCCTATTTTTTTCTGTTTTTTTTTTTTGGGGGGGGTTTTGGAAATAGGGTTTCTCTGTGTAGTCCTGGCTATCCTGGAACTGGTTCTGTGACCAAGCTGGACTAGAACCGAAAGATCTGCCTGCTTCTGTCTCCTGAGTGCTGGGATCAAAGATGTGAGCCACAGTGCCAGATAAAGTTGTATTATTTCTTTGTTTAGTAAATTCTTATTTATATTCAATATATTTTAGGATTTTATTTACTTTTAGCAATATAGAGAGACAAACCTAGAACCTTGCAAGCATGTAAACCAACAATATTTTAGCTTTAAATAAAATAAAATGTATTTTACTTATTTGTCTGTGTGTGTGGGTATGTATGCCACAGTGGGCATGTGAGGCTCGAGCCAGGAGTCTCTCCTTCCACTATGTGGATTCCAAGAATTGAACTCAGTTCATTAAGCTTGGCAGCAAGTGCCTTTACCCAGTGAGCCATCTCATTTGCCCCTTAGAGCACTTTTAATGACAAAGAAAAAACTTGTGTTTGTATGTGTTGGGTGCAGTGTATATTTGTGTGTATGTGTTGGGTGCATGTGTACCTGTGTGTGTGTGTGTGTGTGTGTGTGTGTGTGTGTTTTGAGTGCATG
>JANHMN010000011.1:18171367-18197026 GCA_030674055.1 Rhabdomys pumilio
TGTGTTGGGTGCATATATACGTGTATGTGTATGTTGGGTGCATGTGTACTTGTGTGTGAATATGTGTGTGTTGAGTGTGTGTGTGTGTGTTAAGTGCATGTGTACATGTGTGTGTGTGTGGATACCAGTGGTCAACATCAGCATCTTCCTCAGTTGTTTCCCATCTTGTTTTTATTTTTAGTGTTTGAAAATGTATCACTCTGTGTGTATGATGTGTGTGTGAGTGTGAACATGTACCGGGGTGTCCATGTCACCCTGGTCAGAAGGCAGCTGTGGCAGTCAGTTCTCTGCTTGCACTTGTGGGTTGCAGAGATGGAACTTGAGTTGCCAGGCTTATGTGGCAAATGCTTTTACCCACTTTCTCTGCAGCCCTCTCTACTTTAAGGTCTCTCACTAAGCCCAGGGGTCCCCTTTGTCTGCCTCACCAGTGCTGTGAGGAGTTTACTAAACTATACCGGTGTACCTCTGAGGGAGGTGGCAGGAGGACCAGGTCTCCTTGTGCCAGACTGGGGCTCTGAACCCCAGACTTTCCTGCCTCGGCCTTCCAAGTTGATTAAAGACATGTTACCACCATACCCAGCTAAAGCAACAGCATTTATTATTTTACAGTATGTGCCGGGCGGTGGTGGCGCACGCCTTTAATTCCAGCACTTGAGAGGCAGAGGAAGAGGCAGAGGCCAGAGGCCAGAGGCCAGAGGGCAGAGGGCAGAGGGCAGAGGGCAGAGGGCAGAGGGCAGAGGCAGGTGTATTTCTGAGTTCGAGGCCAGCCTGGTCTACAGAGTGAGTTCTAGGACAGCCAGGGCTACACAGAGAAACCCTGTCTTGAAAAACCAAAAAAAAAAAAAAAAAAAAAAAATTTACAGTGTGTATGGGTTGAGCATTTTGGCATAGCTAGTTATGTCCTGTCTCTGTTTTCCATGAAGCCATGGTCACCTAGAGGCTTGAATTTAAACAGGAAGGGTCTGCTTTTTAGCTCTCTCTTGGGACTCATGGCCTAATTTAGTTCTTTTTGCCTTGTTGGACAAAGTTCTAAGGTCCTGGTGACTG
The DNA here is from genome assembly GCA_030674055.1 of Rhabdomys pumilio. Lineage (NCBI taxonomy): Eukaryota > Metazoa > Chordata > Mammalia > Rodentia > Muridae > Rhabdomys > Rhabdomys pumilio. The sequence goes on from JANHMN010000011.1 coordinate 18,172,415, forward strand.
ATGGTTCCTGGCCACATGGTCCTTTCTACAAAGTATACTAGAACTGGGCAGCTTAGTTCATCAGAGGCGAGATTGAAAGCCAGAGCTCTAGCCAGGCTTATGCTCTCAATAAGTCACAGTCTTTCTAACCTAAGCATGGAAGTGGCGTCACATCACTTTCCTCCGGGCATACGTACACAGGGCATGTACACCAGCTGTCTGGGTCATTGGACACATGCCAGAGAATGTCTACCATAGTTAGTAATTAATGGAATCTGGATGATCATTTAATATCAAATCATTTTTCATGTGATCAAACAAATTTGATTTGATTGTTAGTGACTAAGAGACAGTTAGGTGCTAGGAAATGAGCCAAGGAACCAGGACACCAGACAGTAAGGGTAAAAGGAGGAATGGGTGAGGGGGCGATAGGGCGATAGGGAAGGGAAGGAAGGACAGTTGACCACAGTTGTCACCCACATTTAAAATTCTGAAAATTTAGAGGATAAATGAATCTGGGGCAGTCAGATTATGCACTGGGCTTTGGATGTGCCCAGCTCAGTATGCCCGAGTGTTTTCAGGTCACATTCAGCTAGCTTCAGAATGAAGGGGCATGGACATATTTAACCCAGCAGTTTTCAGAGGAAGGTAGTGGGCACTGTCTTTGTCAACAGAGGAAGAAAATGGAAGTTGAAATGAGTTGGCTAGGATCCTATAGCTAGTAATTGGAAAAATTTTTATGACTAGTTATTTGCATAGAGGTATTAAAAGAAGATAGACTGTAAATGAATGGATATTTATTGATAGTAATAACTAGTTTAATACATAGTTTGTCTCATATTTTGCTATGATTCTAACTCATAACAATTATTTTTGAGCCCATTCAGTGTGTGAGTCTCCCTGTTACTCAGTTCCCAATTATGTACACACCCAGCAGAGTAGAAGTTGGAAGCTCCTGGCCTTCATTTTCAGGATCATTGAAAAAAATCAGGGTAGGAAAGAACCTCTGTTTGCAGACTGTTTCTTGGCGACCCTAAGAAAAAGTTGGTTGAACTTATTCCATTAGCCCTTAGTTATCTTTCCTTTAGAGTCATTTATATTCAATTCACACATGGATTTTACTCCATTTGTAGAGAGGATAGATTTCTTAATTTGGAGTCCCTCTTTTTTCACTGTGAATGCTAACAGTTCATAGATGAACTTCTTTATTTTTCTGTTCTCTGTGTCAGCTTTTTTTTTGTTGCGTTGTTGTTGTTTGTTTCTGTTTTTTTGAGACAGGATTTCTCAGTGTGGCCTTGGCTCTCCTGGATCTCCCTCTGTAGACCAGCCTGGCCTCAAAGTCAGAGCTCCACCCTTCTCTACCTCTACCTCTGCCTCTCTGCCTCTCTGCCTCTCTGCCTCTCTGCCTCTCTGCCTCTCCTCTGCCTCTCTGCCTCTCTGCCTCTCCTCTGCCTCTCTGCCTCTCCTCTGCCTCTTTGCCTCTCTCACTCTGCCTCTCCTCTGCCTCTCTCTCTGCCTCTCTGCCTGTCTCTGTGCTGGGATTGAAGGCGTGTGCAGAGGGAGGCTCACAAATCCGGACTGCACTGTTTATTGAAATGGATGGAAAGGAACAAACCAAAGGAAGTGCTGAATGGCAGGCTGGGCATATGGTAGGGCCTGCCTTTCCAAACTTTAAACACTTCAAACCTTTTATTGTTGCTTTCCACCAGCTAACCACGACTAGCTAAAAGGCAGGTCTTTTTTCTGCATTAGCATGCAGTTGTGCTTTTCAGAGGAAGGACTGGACTGGTGGAAGCCTTGGAATGGGCCTCTGTCTTCTAGGCTGCTGTTACACAGCCTTGCAAACAACTGTGGAACAAAGGGCAGCCAATACCTCTGCTCACCAAACATTCCTCGGAAGATGGGTCATGTGTGCCATTGCTGTTTTTTTTTTTTTTTTCTGTGATGAAAATAAGTCTCATGTGATGAAACAAAGTCAGTCTTACTTGGCAGAGTCAGTAGTACAGCTTGCTGCTTTTGATAAGATGTGTGTTCTAGCCAGGCCTTGAAGTTCTACCCTTTAACACACACTGTCCTGTGTGTAGGTGTCACCTGCCCTCTGTGGCCTGGTGGGATCGGGCTGAAAATCTGCTGCTGTTGCTCTGAGAACTGAAGTCAGTCTGTCCTTTCCCACATAGGAGTCTCTGCCACTCCCTATGAAATTGTAGCCTGCTAATTTGCTAGCTTGTGAATGGGGCAATCCTCAGAAGCTCTGTAGTCCTAGCAGAATATCTACTGCAGAACACTGTGCTAATAAAAATGATTAGCATTGGTGCTGGAGCAAACCAGTAACTTTGAGCTTGCTTGGTAAGTTCTTTATCACTGAGCTGTATCTCCAGCCCAATCAATAGTTAAGTACCCATAACTATGAGTACTAAAATATTTATTTCAAGTATCTGTTTGTTATTCATGATAGATACATCTTTCACAGAATTTTGCCGTTAACTACTAAGCTTCACACATATTCTACCAATACAAACAGCTCCTGAACAAAAAGGACTAGAATTAAACATAGGCCATTAACCACAACTTGAATAATTCATCTCTGTGATTCAAAAGCACACGTGGCATACCCTGATTTCATTCATTCTTAAAGTTATGGATGTAAATTTCTCCTATGCTTTATCAAAAACCAAAATAAGCCTTTTCTAGGAACACTTGTTCTTTAAATTTCTTTATAAAGATTTCCTCATTAAAACACGTTTAAGGGGGCTGGAGAGGTGGCTCAGTGGTTAAGAGCACTGGCTGCTCTTCTAGAGGTCGCACAGCTGTCTGTAACTTCAGAATCCAGCACCCTCACACAGATGTACATGTAGGCAAAAAATTATATGCACATAAAATAAATAAATTTTTTAGAAAGTTTCTTTCTTTTTTTTTTTTTTGGTTTTTCGAGACAGGGTTTCTCTGTGTAGCCCTGGCTGTCCTGGAACTCACTCTGTAGACCAGGCTGGCCTCGAACTCAGAAGTCTGCCTGCCTCTGCCTCCCAAGTGCTGGGATTAAAGGCGTGCGCCACCACTGCCTGGCTGGAAAGTATTTTTTAAAAATAGCCTGATCAACTCAAACTAAAATGTCCCTCAGCTCAGGTCTGAGTGTCGGAGGCTCTGTACTTTCTTCCCTACCACCTCCTGACTCTGCCCCCATCAGTCCACCCAGCTGCTCCCCCTTGGTCATCAGTCTCAGGTAACACAGAGAACCACTGGCTTCACACGCACCTCAATTCATGTAGACCCCACCTTCTGTACGCTCCTGCTCTTGCTTCTCTGTTCCCCATGCCTCATTCTTCTTGTCCTTGAACTTTTCCTTAGTGTTCTCTTTCACTCCTGTCTGTCTCTTGTCATGTACATATCTTGAGTAGTCTTGTTTACAACCAAGCCTTCAAATGTGCTGTACACACATAGGCCATGCATGTACTGCTGTCTCTCCCTGTGTCTCAGTTATGCTGCCTTGACCAGATACCTCCTCTGTGAACCTTGCAGGTCCGTAAGGCCACTGAGTGAAGTGTGAGTTCCTCTGTGACCCCCATTTGGGTGTGGCATTTATTTTTTGCCTATTTACTGCAGTTGAAATCTAGCTGTTGCCTTTGCTTTTCTCTCACTCTCTCTGTCTCTTTCTCATTTCACATCTACTCAATCAGCAGGTCCTGTCACCCCAGCCGTTACCATAGCATCCTGTACTATGTTTACTGTAGAGTCCTGTACTCTAATGAGATACTCTTTTTAAACAGAGACCACATAGTCTCTGGTTTGTGGCTCTTAGATTGTGTTTAGATACATACAATAGATGCATCTGACTGATGTGGAAATAGACGAAACACTGCCTAGTGGGACAAAGGAGACTGACAGGAGGGAGGGGCACGGAAAGAGGGGGTGTTCATACATACTGGACACTTGAAGGAAAACTTGAAAAGGAAAAGAAGGAAGGCCTTTTAAAAATTTGGGTGGCAGCTAAAACACACTCTGTTTTAATTGTGTTCCAGTGCCAGAGACCATTGCTGCCATGTTTTCTCTATGTGTCTGTCATGTTTCTTCTAGGGAACTTCTCTTACTTTTCAGTGAGTTTTCAGAGTGCTTTGTAATAATCCCTTTCCTTTCCTCCCTTTCTTCCTTCCTTTCTGATAAAGGTTAATGTCTGGAGCCTAACACCTGTGACACTATCCCTTAGGGAGTTAAAGCAGGAGGGATAGGCTTGAGACGTTTAGGGCAGGTAGGGTGTGTGTGTGTGTGTGTGTGTGTGTGTGTGTGTGTGTGTGTAGCAAGACTGTCTCAAACAAAAAGAAGTATGCAGTAATAATGGAGACTGGGAATTGAAACAGTCGTTTTCTAGGAGTGTCAGACTCAATGTATTAATACCACTGGGCAGATACGGTCAATGGTGACCCACCCAACATGGGTGCTAGGCAGAGCACTCAGGGACTCTGGAAGAGCAGTATGTGTTCTCAACCACCAAGCCATCTCTCCAGCCCCTTCTCCAGCTGTTTCCTAGACAGCTTCCAGGACTAATTCCAAGCAGATGATACTTTGAAAAATCAGAAATATATCCAATTTGTGAGCAGTGGTGTTACTGAAGATAACTTCTTCATAGCTTAGTTTTCAGTGTCTTGTTTTTAGTCACCTGATTCATAGAATATGAAATAGCATGATAAAATCGGTATATAATGTTTTCCTCAATTAGCAACCAGATTGTTTTAATATTAAAAGGTTCATTAAGATCTGCAAAACTGTATACACTTCTACGGAGTGAAGCATGAGCGCTGGAGGGTCGCATGCACGCAGTCACAGCCTTCCATCAGAAACTCAGGGTTTCAGGCTGAGAGCTTTCAGATTTTGATGTCTGTATGTGGGAATTAGGACTTGGGATGTTTGGATTAGGGGGTGCTAGCTTGTATAAGGAGAGATGGAGTGGGCAGAGATGTGCTGCAGTGCCTCTCAGCCCAGCATTGGCGGGACAGAGGCAGGGCCAGCACGAATCTAAGGCCATCCTTGGTTGAATAGTGACTTTGAAACCAGTCTGGGCTACAGCATACCCACAGCTCCCAAAGGAAAGCATTGAATCTCCCAGCATCTTCTCATGGCCACCAGGTGGCACAGTCTTCCCACTTGGGGAAGAAAGGGAGAGAGACAAAGAGAGCCTGCAGTTGTCTGGTGCTCAAGTTGTTTCTGTGTAATTGGGGGCTGGTGTTTTGTATATCAGAACAAGCCATAGTCTACACTTACTTACTGGAGTCTTGTTCTTCTGTTGCTGTTTTGAGACAGGGTCTCTTTATGTAGTCCAGGTTGGCCTTGAACTCATTCATGCTCCTGCCTTAACCTCCCAAAATCTGGAATTTCCGTCAGATTGCCACCAACTTGGATCTGCTTCTTATATGAGACTAGATTTATGCTGTTATTAAGTTAATCACCATCAACATCTCTCTTGTAATTTTTATGAGAAAATTAAACATTTTTTTGAGACTGTAGTTTTATTTATCTCTGGCCTGGTAGCTGACCATGGCTTTGAACTCCTGATTCTTTTGCCTCTTGAGTACAGGGATCACAGGTGTATGCTAGTATGTCTTGCTTAAAAGTTAACTCTTTTTATATGTATTCACCAATAAAGTACTGATAACATTAGAACACAAATCACTGTATTGTGATTTGTGAGGAACCACATTGGATTATTTTTATAGATAATACTATTGAAATTATGTATTTAAAATTTTACTGTTATCTGTTAAATGACTGGTATAGAATTAATGAAGATGGTGGAGTTAATGAAGATGATGCAGGGTTTATTTTTTCTTTTTTCTTTTTCTTTTCTTTCTTTCTTTTTTTTTTTTTTTTTTTTTTTTTTGCTTTTTAAGACAGGGTTTCTCTGTGTAGCCCTGGCTGTCCTGGAACTCATTCTGTAGACCAGGCTGGCCTCAACCTCAAAAATCCGCCTGCCTCTGCCTCCCAAGTGCTGGGATTAAAGGCGTGCACCACCAACACCTGGCCGATGATGCAGTTTTTAATTGCTTGCTTTAATTGATTTTTGGCGTGCGAGCGTGCGTGCGTGCGATGGGGTGGATATGCAGGTGCTCCCATGTGGGTGTGTGAAGGTCAATGTCAGGTGACGTCTTCTATCACTCTCTACCTTTACATTTATCTAATGTGTCTGTGTATACATGCAGAAGCATGAGTATGTGCCATGCGTGTGTGTGGATCTGTGTATACATGCACAAGCATGAGTATGTGCTATGCATGTGTGTGGATCTGTGTATACATGCACAAGCTTGAGTATGTGCCATGCATGTGTGTGGATCTGTGTATACATGCACAAGCATGAGTATGTGCTATGCATGTGTGTGGAAGTCAGAGGACAACTTGTGGGAATGACCTGTTTTCTCTACAGTGTAGGCTCCTAGCTGGAAGTCCTGTCATCAGATTTGTTGGCTAGTGCCCTGCTGAGCCAGGTCTCCAGCCCATTACCTCATTTCTGGGATGGACTCACTGACCTGGAGCTCACCAGTTGGCTGGACTGTCTGGCCAGTGAGGCCTGGGGTCTTCCCATTCTTTCCAGCACTGGGATTAAAGGCATGCGATTGTGATTTTTTTTCTTTAATGTCAGCTAAGGATCTGAACTCAGGTCCTCATGCTTGCATAGCAAGCCTTTTGCCCACTGACCATCTCTTCCAACCCTCTTTGATGGCTTTAACATGTCTATGCTTTTCTAAAGGGTAGTTAGTATGGTAAGATTTTAGGAAAGTTTCTTTCCATAATCCACAGGCAGATAACCCTAGAGGTCCAGTTCTTGAAGGACATACTTGGCTGCGGTGCTTTTATGACATGCCACAGGCAGGAGGACACCTTCCAGAGACAAGACTAAGAAGTGACTTTCCAAATGGTGAACTATGGACACCTTGATTCTTTGAGGAAATAATTTCTGTTGTGTTCTGCCTGGGCCTTTGCAGGGTTAATGGAGAGTTCAACACTCAGGTTATGGGGCTAGGGGACTGGACAAAGAGTAAGTCTCATGGGCAGAAACAGTTCAGGGAAAGCAGACTGTATGTTGAGTACCCAAAGCAGAGAAAGACTCTTTAGGAAATCATTTTGGGAGTTGTTTTAAATAGAACAGTCACAGTGTCTTTGTGTTTATATGCAGTGTTATATTCACATGACTGACTTCCTTCCTTTCCCCTTTCTCTCTCTCTCTCTCTCTCTCTCTCTCTCTCTCTCTCTCTCTCTCTCTTCCTTTTGTCTTTTGATACAAGATGATTTCTCTGTATCCCTGGCTGGCCTTCCATTCAATATGTAACCAGGCTGGCTTCGATCCAACATACAGAGATTCTTCTTGCCTCTGCTTCCTGAGGGCAGAGACTAAAGGCAATCATAACCATGCCTGGAAAATTTAATGAGTTAGTGTCTCTGCAGCTGTTCTCAAAACTGTGTAGTTGTCTGGGTTCGTTTTTGTTTTGTTTTGTTTTCCTCATATTTCCACTAACTTCAGCTCTGTTCTTTTTGAAACAGTGATCACATGGAGAGTGTTAATGGCTATTTAATGAAGTACACCAACCTTGTCACCGGGTGGCAGTACAGGTAAGCTGACTGTCCTATGATGTCAGCCTCCTAAGAGGTTGGGAACTGATTGTGTTATGCTGTTGTCAGTACATAGCTGGGAAACTTTTAGAGGAGGATTTACCACATCTCTCCTACAAACTGGAAGGCTTTCTCTTTAGAGATGGAAGAATTGGCATATGTCCCAGTGGCAACCTCTAAATCTCAGCACTGTTATTAGGAATGGAGCGGTGTGTTCACCTACCATGTGCTGTTACTGTGTGCAGAGGTGAGGCTCTTAAGGGAAAATGGGCATTTATGCTTGATTCTCAAGCTGTGGTCTTGGAGAGTTAAATAAGCAGCCCACAGCCACATAGGCAGTTGGTGAGTAGGGAAACCAGGTATGTTAAGTACATTGTAGACTTAATAGTTGCAGGGCAAGGGTATTAATATTAAGGTCTTACTTTTTAAATCAACATTAAATAATAAGACTTAAATCATCTAACTCAGTGTAATTAAATGTGTTCACCTTTTCGTACTACTGTCCGAACTGCTGATCTCCAGAACCTTCCTCTTCTTCTTGAGACTCCGTACCTTTGGTATACTAGCCTCCTTCACAGCCTCCTTCTGTTTTAGTCTCTGGATTTTACCCATCCTTCTGCCTCGCGCCCAGGCAGCATACAATATGTGACCTTTTGTCACTTTATTTCCCTCTGCATAGTGTTCAGATTCATGTGTTCTAGGTTTGCATCACAACTTTGGTGGGGAGTGTTTTGTTTGTTTTGTTTTTCAAGACAGGATTTCTCTGTAGCCTTGGTTTTCCTAGAACTCAGAGATCTGCCTCCCTTTGTCTATGTGCTGGAATTAAAGTCATGTGCCACACCACCTAGCTCTTTGGTGTTTTTTTTTCTCACTTTACTCTATATTTATATATGGATATGTACAAGAGTACACCTTTGTGTGCCTGAGTGTCACAGACAGTGTGGAGATCAGAGTCAGTTCTGTTTCCATTTGTGGTTCCTAGGGATTGAACGTCTTCAGACCTGGCAACATTCCTTCATCCACTGAACCATTGTTTGGTCCATTTTTTAAAATTACATTGATTGATTGGTGTGTGTGTGTGTGTGTGTGTGTGTGTGTGTGTCTCACAGTCAGAGGAAACCTTATAGGAATCAGTGTTCACTTTTCATCATACAGGTCCTGGGATTTAACTCAGGGCATTAGGCTGCCAGAAATGCCTTCACTTGGTCTACACCATCATTTAAGGCCAGTAATATTCCAGTGTGTGTGTGTGTGTGTGTGTGTGTAAAACCTTATTTATCCATCCATACATATATTGATGAATATTTGGATTGGATTGTTTCTTCCTTCGGCAGTTGTAAATAAGGCTTTGCTGTGAATGTTGTCCAATATCTGTTCAAGTCTACATTTTTGTGTTCGTTCCAGGAAGTAGAACTAATGTACAATACAGTGTTTTGTTTTGTTTTTAAAGAAATGAACTGCCAAGCAGTGGTGGCGCACACCTTTAGTCCTAGCACTTGGGAGGCAGAGGCAGAAGCAGAAGCAAGTGGATTTCTGACTTTGAGGCCAGCCTAATCTACAGAGAGAGTTCCAGGACACCCAGAGATGCACAGAGAAACCCTGTCTTGAAAAACCAAAAAAAAAAAAGAAAAGAAAAAAGAACTGCTACTAGGTGTGGTGGCACACAACTTTAATCTCAGCACTTGGGAGGCAGAGATAGGCAGATCTCTGAGTTTGAGGCCAGCCTGGTCTACGTAGTGAGTCCAGGACAGCCAGGCTACATAAAGAAACCTTGTCTCAAAAATCCAAATTTAAAAAAAATTAATAAATAAACGAGCTCTTTGTATGTGGCCCAGGTTGAGAACAAGCTCTTGAGCCCCAATGACTCTTCTGGCCTTAGTATCTGGAGTGGCTAGGACTGTAGACGTGTGCCCTTGGGCCTGCTCCTACTCTTCCCTAGGACTGTAGACTGTGCCCTTGGGCCTGCTCCTACTCTTCCCTTCTGACCAGCAGATGTTTGTGCACAAGGGTTCTGATTCCTCTGCACCTCACTCACCTCTCAGTGCAGGGGATACAGACGTGCACAGCCATGCCAGACTCTCTACCTGGGTGATGGTGACTTGGACTCAGGTCCTTGTGCTTGTAAGTAAGCACATGCTCTTACCCACTGAACCATCTCCCCAGTCCTTAATTATTCTTTAAAGTAAGAAAACCGAAATTCATAAGCAACCAATTTTGAGTCTAAAGTCTATTTTTATAGACAGACTATTCACAAAACCATGTACTATGCTATTTATAATTCGAATGTGTTTGGAGATTCTGCTTCTAACCATGATGGGTTAACACGAGTTGTGTTTTTCTTCCTACCTCAGAACAGCACAACCAGAAATGATACATGAAAGAATTTCTTTCTTTTTTAAAAAGTGTTTTTCATACACTGTAAAGAATAGCAGAAATGCCCATGGAAAATAGGATTTTTTAAAAAGAAGCCATGGCACATGCATTCCTACCCTCCCACCAAACATACACACAAATTATACAAATCCGGACAAAAACATGTTCTAAAAAGAACAAAAACGCCTTCACAGTCCATTTCTGACCGCCGAGTTGGAGGCCATGAAGCATGAACACGCTCTTCAGTGTGGGACGGGAGACTGAAGGATGAGACGGACAGAGGGATTAAGACGGGAAGCCAGAGGCTTAGGGGCTCTGCGGCTTGCCAAGCTGCCTCTCTGTGCATTGCAAAAAGAAGCTTAAGGGACGAAGCATTGGACCTTTGCCATCTGTTGAAGGCAGTGTCCTTCCCTCCAAGTCATCTCCATTCTGACTAAAAGCAGCTTTGAGCAGGCTGGAGGTACCTAGCATGAGTGCTCTAGCAAGAAGTGCTTGGTGACTGTAAGATAGCTCAGTTGACAGGCCAGCAAGATGGCTCAGGGGGTGAGGATTTCCATCTCCTGCACCCGCATGGCGGGAGGGAAAGACTCCTGCAAACTGTCTTCTGACCTCCACAGATGTATCATGACACACTCCTGCATACACTAAATACATAATTTTATGTGATACAAAAAAAAAAAGATGGCTCAGTTGGTAAATCACTTGTCACGTAGGCTTGAGGACCCAAGTTTGATTCCCAGAGCCTATGTTAAAACGTCAGGCATGATGGCTCACACTTGTAATACCGTCACTGGGCAAATTGTCATCCAAAATGGAGAGTTCCAGTCCATTTTGAGATCCTGTCTCAAAAATAAGGTAGATAGCAGTCCTGAGAAACGATACCCAAGGTTGTCTCTAGCCTGCAAACAGTTTACACATAACAGTTAATTACTTGAGGTGGGCATGGTGCTATATGTCTGTCATTGCAGTACTCAGGACAGAGGTGGAGGATCAGGTGTTGAAACTGTCCACAGCTCTGTAGTGAGTCTGAGGCCAGTGAGGAGTGAGCCTGGTGTGCTCTTTCCCCACCCCCATCCCACCCCCAAAGAATGGCTTGCTCTGGAATGGTGTTTTTCTGACTCCACTTCCTTTCAGTTTTGACTCTAGTCCTCGAAGGTGTCTTAGGAGTCTGTGCATGTAGACTCTGGAAGCCTCTGGAAGGGCAGACCATGCAGTTGTCTACGGTTCAGAACCATCACTAGTGTTTGTTTCTGTACTTCAGAGTTAGAATGTAGTTGTATGTGGATGTTCCTGAAACCCGAGGTTAGTTATTTCTTCAGACTGGCAGTCTTTGCCCTCCTACAATCGCAAAGGCAAACAAATAAAACCCACAACACCTTGCAGTATTTCCCTTTAACAAAAGGCAGTGTGAATTTTCTGTTGTAGAGGTTTGTACTGAATGTTAAAATTCCTGATGTGCAAAGCACTTACTCATAGCTCTCTAGTTTATTGTTTAGGCCAGCCTGCTGGGACACACCTAGATGAAGAGTCTAGAACCTTTGAAGACAGATTCCCTCTCACTCACCGTGTGGGCTGTCTTTCTCTAGTCTACGGACTTCTCTTTCCTCCTGTACTGGGCCTTGAACCACAGGCCTGGCGTGTGCTAAGGAAGCTCTGCACTGAGCTGTCTCTCTAGCCTTTGTCTTTTTAATGTTGAAGTTTTATCTCAGTTTTATCCTAGACAGACCTTAAACTTGGAATCCTGCCTCTGCCTTCTAAATGCTAGGATTATGGTCGAGAACACCACTTTTGGCTTGGATGAGTTCTCTTCGATGGCTTTCTGTTTAGGCTGTTACTTTTTTGGGGGTGGGGCGGAGAGGGGGGTCCTCAGGGAAGCCTTCTATGTTCCTTTCTCAGCTGTGTGTCTGCAGTTATCAGTGTCACTGCCAACGCGTCCTGGCTCTTTACAGTCAGCGGGAACACAAATGGGATGGGCTTCCACATAGTTTCTGGTGACAGCTCTGAGCATGAACATGGATGGCCTTGCCTGCAGTAGGACCCCAGACAAGGTCCTCAGAGGCCCTAACCACAAGACATCAAACATGGTCTCCAGTGGCAGTGCAGGCCATTTACACCAACATGGCCCCCAGAGACAGCACAACCTGTGTACCTCAACATGGTCTCAGGCTATAGCACAGACCACAGATATCTGCTTGGCCTTCAGTGGTAACAGAGGCCACAGGCATTAGCACAGACCCTGGCCTTAGTAGGACCACAGATCCAGACGTGGTCCTTGGTGGCAGCATGGGTCCCAACATCACCATGGCTTCAGATGGCAGTGCAAGCCACTCAAATCAGTAACACCTCAACTGCAGCACAGCCCACAGACATCAGCTTGGACCCTGGCCGGCCTCAAGACTGCTGGCCTACGTGTGGGCCTCAGTGATGCCATGGACCACAGTGGTCCTTTGAGAAGGTCCAGTCCATGGAGTGAACCATTCCTCATTCTGGGCCTCCATCATCACTGTCAGTCCCAAGGCCAGGCACTGTGTTCAGGACCTGAGGGCTAAGTCTACTCTGCAAGCTCTAGACTGCTACTGCATGCCACCATCTTGTGACCCCACTGGGCAATGACATGATCCACTGTTGACCTCAGCTCTCTCGCATTTGTCACTACCCTGATGACTCCAGTTCCACCTCTCTCCACAGCTTCTGGTCACATATTGTTTCTTCCTAGTGTTGCTGATTGGCTTGGGAAGCATGGACAGGGGTGGGCTTCTAGTTGGCTGAGGAGGCCTCCCTCCTTTTTTTGAATAGAAGACTCATATAGACATTTTATAAAGACAGTTTTAGAAACTTAAGATCATATCAGTGGCTGCCTGTGGGACAGTGGACCTTGCCAGGAAACTTAGTAAGGTAGAGCAGGTCTGAGTCCCTGGAAACTCAGGTACATACCCGAGACTTAGGCGGCGCCCTGCTCCCTGCCAGATTCCTGGAACACGTGCCACACTTCCCACATAAGGAAAGTGACCTGTTGTCATCTAGGCCCAGAATAGAGTTCTCCATGCTAATGAGGTACCTAGACGCCTTGAGTGTTTAGCCAGTACTTCCCCTTCCCAGACATTCCTCCTTGCAAAGGGTATTTAATCTCTGGTTCACTCTGAGAAGTTGGTATATATCCATTTTCCACGATGAAGAGTCAATAAATGGTATGGATAAACATGGACTGTCTCATCAAGAACTGCCATGGGAGTGCACGGAGAAGGCCTTTGCCTGCAGAGCCTCTACCTAAGCCTCCAGACAACTTCTGCCAAGCTAAGGACAATCGCCGATGAGCTAAGCTGAGCTCCCATTTCCCCTTGGACCTGGCCTAGACACCATTCTCAGTCTGTGGGCTCCCAACGTCTTGGGACTCAGCGATGCCTAGATGTCCAGTAGTTTGGGAGCCTCCGTCCAGGTCTTGTTGTGGGCCCGTGGACGCGGGGGCTGTGGGACCACCACACTTTGCAACTTCTCAGTGTGGTTCTCCAGCAGTGACAGGAGGCCTAGAAGTCAGGGAATCCCAACTTTGGCTCCCCCACATCTTAGGCTGTGTCTTTCCATCCCAGGAGAGGGGTCTCATGGTTCCCTGAGTCCAGCACTAGACAATGGTGGGGGTCGGGGGAGATAAGCGCAGTCATGCTTTCTGAGTTTCGCCTCCCTAGCTGCTGAGCCCAGTGGCGGAGGGGCGGAATGTGGGCCCACAGCTGCTTTATGTTATTTCTAATAATCCTTTTAAGTCTTTGAAAAATAACTCTTAAAAATGAGCAAATCTGTGATTGGTAGTTTATAATGTTTAGCAAACGCATGAAAAAGTCTTTAACTCACTCCGCAAATAAAATGAAATGTGAGTTTTAAAATGACAAAACTATGACAGGTTAGAGCTCAGTCTGTAGAACACTTGCCTAGCATTCATGAGGCTCTGCGTTGGGGCCTCAGAGCCACACTAAGGTGTGTGATGTACCTGGGAAGCCCAGCTCTCTGGAGCTAGAGACAAGGAGATCATAATTTAAAGTCATCCTTGACTACATAGAGAATTTGGGGATTGCCTGGTATATATGAAACCTTGTCACAGAAAAACAAACAACCACAAAGCCAGATTAGGAGGGAGCTGTGTATGGTAGTGCATGCCTTTAATCCAAGCGCCCAGGAGGCAGAGGTAGGTGGGTCTCTGTCTGTTGAAAGCCAGCTTGGTCTATGTTAGGACGACTAGGGTTGTGTAGAGATACCCTGCCTTAAAACAACAGTAAAAAACTTGAAGCAAAGAGGTAGTGAGTCTGTGTTCTATCCCTCTTAGGCAGTTTTAACCTTTTTATTTTTTTATCATCAACACAAGGCTGATTCCATTCTCTCTGACTCCTTTGATGTGATCATTTCTATGTCACTTGAGACAGTGAACATCTTCCTGGCTCTTGAACTGGCTCACACTCTACTACACCAGGTTCTGTTAGGAACTTGACTTTTCTGTAGAATGCCAAAAAACCTTCCAGAAACCCAAGCATAAACTTTGAGAAATTAAAACTTTTTTTGTAACGTTTAAAGAAAAGATCTGTTATGCTACTTAAATTAGGATCTGAACTGGTATATCCTAGCCAGTCTATAATTGAATCAGAACATCAAATGCTTTTCCAAAGTCCACCGGTGTTCCATCAAATTCTTTGCCAAGGTATATCAGTATTTCATCATTTAATCTCAAGTTTCCTGGGTTTCTGTGTCTCTAGTTGCAGTCTTTTCATTTTTAAACAGGGCAAGTCACTTGTGACCTATCTAAAGGTACAGTCACAACATCCTTCTGCTAGGAGGTTATTCCCAGTGTACATTTCACTGGTTACATCTTATAGTCGTCATCTCTTTGATTACTGAGGCTGGCTGGCTTATTTATTTATTTATTTATTTATTTATTTATTTATTTATTTATTTTGGTCTTTTGAGACAGGGTTTCTCTGTGTAGCGCTGTCCTGGAACTCACTCGGTAGACCAGGCTGGCCTCGAACTCAGAAATCTGCCTGCCTCTGCCTCCGAGACTTATTTTTTTAAATATTTATTATTCCTTTATGTGTATGCGTGCATGTGCGTGCGTGCGTAGGTGGGTAGGTGGTACCTGTAGAAACCACAAAAGGGTGTTGGATCCCCCTTGAGTTCCGGTGTTAGGAACCAAACTCATGTCAGCTGCAAGAGCAGTATGTGCTCTTAACCACATCTCTGCCACTCCCATAAGCATTTCTAGGGTTCACATTTTGTTATGGTAATTCTTACTATGGTA
The DNA here is from genome assembly GCA_030674055.1 of Rhabdomys pumilio. Classification (NCBI taxonomy): domain Eukaryota; kingdom Metazoa; phylum Chordata; class Mammalia; order Rodentia; family Muridae; genus Rhabdomys; species Rhabdomys pumilio. Next base: position 18,187,641 of record JANHMN010000011.1, read on the forward strand.
ATTCTTACTGCCTTTGTCTGCAGTTTATCAAGGAGAGATGTTCCTCTAAAGGAGGGCTGTGCCTTGTTTCTTTCTGTACTTACTGTGTTCTTCCCTGAGAAGCACTTCTGGGGAAGGGGCTAGAGATGGGGTTTCAGTGGAATATCTGTCTAGGGTGTATGAGACCCTGGATTTGATCTCCAGGACCACAGAAATTATTTAAAACAAATGCTTCTCCTTCAGCTCTGTAGCTTGTGCCTTGTATTAAATGTGTTCAGTTTTACGGTCATTTTTGTCCTAGGAAATTTGTAGTGTTTCTGGTACTTTGTTGGTATGCTTTAGTTTTAGTTTTAGGTTTTTTTTTTTTTTTAATTTTGTTTTGTTTTGTCTTGTCTGAGTTTTTCAATTAAAAACCACTATAGTTTTTAAATGTTTGAAGTTTGTATGTTTTAGTTTAGCTAGGGTAAAGGTTTAAAAATCACAACTTTCTTAACATCATTGCAGGTTTTTTGTTTTAAACAATGAAGCTGGGCTACTGGAGTACTTTGTGAATGAACAGTCTAGAAATCAGAAACCTAGAGGGACTTTGCAGCTTGCGGGGGCTGTGATCTCACCCAGCGATGAGGACTCACACACCTTCACCGTGAATGCTGCCAGCGGGGAGCAGTATAAACTCAGAGGTAGGCCGAGACCTGGGGTCCCCTCAGCAGAAGCTGCTCTGCTCTACTGCTGTCAGGCCTGGACTCAGGAACCATTGTCACTAATGACACACCCCAGGGCAGTCTTAGAACTGCTCTGACAGATTATAAAATCTGCTTTAATAATGGTTTTTAAGTTGGCCAGTGAATGAGTCTGTTTAGTATTGGGCCTTATAAAAATGATTTATTTTATAAATGAAACCTTAATTAGAGATAACTGTAACATTTAAATATTACTGTTTTATGTCCTTTTGACATCTTTTAGTGACTAATAACTACAATTGGATGTGTTAAACTGTCCATATTCATTAAGATAAATTATAACTTACCATGTTTGGGTTTTCATATTGGTTTTTAATAAAATCAGGCATGTTCAGAGTATTATGACCATAGACTTGTTCGACCTTTTTTAAGACAGGGTCTTGCTATATAACCCAGGCTGGCTTCAAACACTGTCCTCTACCTCTGAGAGTTATAATTACAAGCTTGTGCTGCCATGCCTGGTTTATAACCTCTGTCTAGATTAATTCATGAAGAAATATGTGGGTTTTTTTTTCTGAATAAATATACATAAAGTATAGTGGCTATCCTACTTGACCATTCTGCTAAGGTCTGAAAGAACTGCTGATATTTTAGATTCTTAATCAAGGTTGTTTATTTAAGTAAGGACATATCAGCTGGCAGTGGTATTATACAACTTAAATCCTAGCATTTGGGAGGTAGAGGCAGGCAGATCTCTGTTTCTGAGACTGAGTTCTAGAACAGCCAGGGCTACACAGAGAAACTCTGTCTTGAAAAACAAAAGAAGTAAATAAACAGAAACAAATATGGGCATACCACCAGGAGGAACTTAGGATGTATATTGCCTAATGTCCTCACCTGGCTACATGGGATTTGTGCACCTCTAGCAAGGGTGACCCTTTAGTCTTCCTGGTCAGTGACATCTTCTCTAATTAAAGTAGCGCTGGCCTTTGCTTTTTACTAATCCATCCTCTGTCCTATGGACAATTAATTGTATTCCCCAAATAATTATAAAAATAAGTAAACATCTGTATTCTTTTTATCAGCCACAGATGCTAAAGAGCGGCAGCATTGGGTGAGCAGACTTCAGATATGTACACAGCACCACACGGAAGCTATTGGAAAGGTACGTGGGTTTGTGCACAGTATCAATACATAAAACAGGAAATATGGACTTTATGTTACTAAATGTAGATAGTAGAGCCAGTGAGGTAGAGTGGTTACCACCAAGCTTGACAACCTCAGTTTGATTCCTTGGACCCACATGGTTGAAAGAACCATCTCTTGAGAACTGTCCTTGTTTTCCCATGTGTGCTGGTGATGTTCATATATGCATATACATACAAAATAAATGATTGTTTAAAAAATACATCAAGATACCATTCACACATTATAGAATTGATACACTATGAGTGTAAGTATAATCCTATGGTGTTAGTGTAGTTATAAGATTGTACAACCTCGGGTTGGAGAGCTGGCTCAGAGGTTAAGAGCACTGATGGCTCTTTCACAGTACCAGAGTTCAATTCCCAGCAACCACATGGTGGCTCACAACCCTCTGTAATGGGATCTGATGCCCTCTTTTGGTGTGTCTGAAAAGAGCAACAGTGTACTCACATACATAAAATAAATAAATAAATCTTAAAAAAAAAAAAAAAAAAAAAGAAAAGAAAAGATTGTATGGTTATGGCAGCCATATAACTACAAAATGTTTTTGCCAACCCCTAGACAACCCCACATAATTAACCTCCACTTCTCTCCTTCCTAAACCCTGGGGGAGCAGTTAATGTATGCTCTTGTTTGTGAGGACTTAGGAATGTGATTTATTGTGCTGGCTTTTTTCCCTCCAAGGTTCATGTACACTTCCACATAACAAGCAGTTCTCCCTCAAACCTCTCTCTACTTACGCTGCTCGCCAAGTGTCGGCGTTAGAGATGTAAGCTGCCACACCCGCCCAGCTGTTCTTTCTTTCTAATATACTTTCTTTGAATTTATTTTTTGAGACAGGGTCTCACTCTAATTCAGACTGGCCTAGAACTTGCTGTATAGCCCAGGTTGGCCTTAAACCTTAAAATCTTGGCAATTCTCCTCTTGGCAATCTTCCTGTCTCAACGTTTGGTTTTTTTTTGTTTGTTTGTTTTTCTTGAGATAGGTTTTCGTGTATCTCATGTTGACCTGAACATCTGCTTTTCCTGCTTCTCTTCAAGTACTAGGATTCTAAGTGTGTTCTACCACATTGGGTTTATATGGTCCCCAGGTCATGTATGAAGTCAAATCCAGGACATGATAGACAAGCATTCTGCCAATTAAGCCACAGCCCCAGCACTCCTCCTGTCTCAGCCTTGTGTGTATGTTTGTGAGCACGTGAGTGCACACGTGTGTTTATGTGGTGTCTACGTGTGTATCTTCCTCAGTCTCTCTTTACTTGTTCTGTCTTGGCCTGGAACAGCTCTATGGTTTGAGTAGCCAAGCTAACCAGTAAGCTCCAGGGATCCATCTGCTTCCTCTTTCCCAACATCAAGGTTTCAGAGCATTCACCGAGCTTAGCTGTGTTACGTAGGTGCGGGGATCTGAAGTCTAGTCCCCACACTTGGGCCGCAAATGCCTAACTGAACCATTTTCCTGCCCTTCTTGCCTCAGCCTCCTAAGTGACAGGATTACAGGTGTGAGTCTCCTTATTTGGCTTAGTGTTTTCATTCGATAGATGTTATGAATGAGGTGAACTATGACTATTTGGGTTTATGTTTCTGGGTGGACATATTACTTTAGGGTGTGTGTATGTATGCATACAGGTGGAGGCCAGAGTTCAAAGCCAGGTATCTTCTTCAATCACTTTCCACCTTTTCTTTTTTGAAACAGGTCTCAGTGAACCTGGAGCTCACTACTTTGACTAAACTAACTGACCAGTGAGCCACAGGGATCCAACTGCGTTCACCTACCCAGCTCTGGGATTAAAGACTCACACCACTATGCCTGCCTGTTTAACATGGGTGCTGAGGACCAAATTCAGATCCTCAGGGTTTTGTGGCAAGCACTTTACCAACTGAGCCATCTTGCCAGCCCCTCCTTTCATTTCCTGGAAGTATGTATGTATGTATGTATGTAGGAGTAGACTCTTGGGGTCATATGGCAGGTCATGTCTATATGTCTGTATATGGTGTGTGCATGTGGAAGCCATAGGTCAGCACTGAGTGTCTTCCTCAGTCACTGCCTACCTTATTTTTTTGAGACAGGGTCTTGAACTGAGCCTGGAGCTCACTACTTTGGCTTATGTGGTAGGCCACTGAGCTCAGGACCACCTGTCTGTCTCTCACGTGCTAGGGTTATAGACACTCCACACTATGCCCTTACTTACTTCTTACTTACCTTACACTAAGCTTCTTACTTCTCAAGTGACTGATCACGCTGAATACCTTTTTATGTCTTGTTGGTTATTAATTTGAATATCTTTAAAAATATTCTTGATTATTCTTAGTATGCGTACATGTGAGTGCAGTGCATCCACGTTGTGCATGGAGGCCAGAGGACACTTTAGGAGTAGGTCTGTCCTTCAGCATGGGTTCCAAGGATTGGCTTCAGACTGCTTTGCAGCAAACAGATGCTTCTCTTCACTGAGTCATCTCATCAGCCCAATAATTTATGTTCTTCTATGGAAGTGTTTTATTTGTTTGTTTACTGTGCTTGGCTCTTTACAGTGGTTTTGTTTTGTTTTAAGATGAGAAGGAGAGACTAAATTGTTCAAATTTGGAGATGTCTAAAAAGCGATACCTGAGTAGCTCATTTAAAGGATTTCATATCAGAGGATAACAATTTTTTCACCATATTTTGTCTTCTATTTTTTTTCTTCCTAGCATTTAACCCACTAATTTTTTTTTTTTTTTTTTTAATTATGACTTAGGTCTGGGAATGGTGGACCTATAATAATAACATTTTGGAGGCTAAGGCAGGATTGTGAGTTTGATGCTACTCTGGGCTAGACCCTTTCTCAAAATACTGCAATCAAAACATTGTGTTTAGATCTGAGGCCTGGTCTGCAAGAAAAACAACGTAATATTACCTATGGTGCAAACTGCTAGTCGGTGACAATGATCAGAAAGTACCAGATTGTTTCAAAGGATCCCTGGAGTTTTCTTTAGGAGATGTGGTATATTGTTGCATACATAACATGTATATTCCTTATTGTGTTGTCTTTGTGTTTTTGGGTTTAAAATAGGAACCGAGAAGAGTGTTATTCTAATAGACTTTCAAAAAATACATAAAAATTCCTTCAGAATGATAAATTGGAAATTTCAACTTTTAATCTTTGAATAGGAAAAAAATTAATCTTCAGAAATTTGCATAAGTCAAATCTGATGTTACTATATTCTCAAAATTGTAGATGTATAAAGCCTGAAGTGTATGATAATTTGATGGCAAGAGAGCCAAAATTGTACAAAGCACAAGAGAAATTGTTTTCTTTTTCTGACAGAATAATCCTCCCTTGAAGTCTCGGAGCTTCTCGCTTGCATCTAGTGGTAATTCTCCCATCTCCCAGAGGAGACCAAGTCAGAATGCCATTTCTTTTTTTAATGTTGGACATTCCAAACTGCAGTCAGTGAACAAAAGAGCTCACTTGCATCCAGACCATCTGGTGGAGGTCAGAGAAGTAAGTATGTCTGAGGCCAGGTACTCAGAACAGCAGTGTGCCTGGTTCTCACAGCCGTGCAAGTTCTGTTTGTGTCTTAAGGGCCCTTCAGGGCTTCCCATGCATTCTTCTAGGATAAGTGATAAGACAGTAAGATTGATATTCTAAATTCTTCATGTCTTACAACTATGTGTGGGGATACTGTCATTTTTCCAGAATCTATATATTTTTTTAGTTTTCTTTTCAAAAATCCATATCTGTCTTTTTGTTCTCAATAAAACCACTAGTTCCTTCGTTGTAAAATTTATGATCAAAAGAGTCATTAATCTGGGCATGGTAGACCATACCTGTAATCTCAGAGCACTTGGGGTGCCAAGGAAGGAGACTTGCCAGTGTGAGCTACTGCTGTAGTTAATCTTCATGTGCTGTGGATTCAGATGCTGAGTTCTGAATTCAGGTCGCAGTCTGGACACGGGTGTTGCATTGACCAATGTGCTTTAAAGAATGTTCCCCAATAATCTCTGATTGATTAGTCAAAGGCTGGAGCCTATGCCTGGACAGATAGTATAGGAAGGAGGGACTGGTGATCAAGTGAGGGGGCTCAGAGAGACCACGAGTGGAGAGAAGAAGGAGGAGGAGGAAAGGAGAGGAGAGGAAGAAGAAGGAGGTCGACATTAGGCAGGATGGATCATGAGTACATGGTCAAGAGAAGCTTCCCCTGAGGACAGAGAGCTACAAGAGAATCAGCCTAGGTGGGATAAATTGGCAAGAGTCAGGGCATTTATTTGTTGTTAACAGCCTAGTCAGGATAGAATAGATCAGAATCTGCCAAACATAGTGCCACCAGCTTGTTAATAAATCTAGTGTCTCTGTGCCATTTACTCAGGAGCTAAACATGTTACAGTGGTACAGAAAACCCCTGTAGATTTTAGGAGCAAAGGGAGTATAGCAACCCCCCAGAAAAATAATTCTACAACAGCATGATATCCTGTCTCAAAATGCAACCAGGAAACATTAAAGCTAGTGAGAAGGACATTCAGCCTAACTAGAGACTCCTCTTTAGAAAACAGCAAATGTTATACATAGAGCAGAAGGCGTGAGCTCAGTGGTAGAAATGTGGACAGGCTCGTGCACACTAGTCCCTGAGCTCAAGCTGCAGAGACCAGACAGGCTGCCTGGCACATAAAAATTGCTTACCTACAAAGGTAGAGCTAATTCTGATACTGCCTTATCTCATGACTTTTCTCTTTTTAATTCTAGTTAATAAAGGGTGCAGTTTGTTGGGTTGACCATTTCAAGTACTGCTTGCTAAGCTAGCTTTTAGTAGAGCTTCTCGGTGGCTAAGAAGTTTGTGTGGAGAGAATACTGTAAATGGCCCAAGTATTCAAAGCGAAAGGCTTGGAGAGTGCGCCCTCATCAGGATGCACTGTACTGTGTCCTGTGGGTGAAGAGCTTGAAGCTTGGAGAGGTGAAGTGGACGACTGCTGTGATTCTAGTCCACTACATAAGCAGGTTATAGCATCCTTTTCACAAAGAGAGTGTGTAAATCCTTCTCTTCTTTTTAAACCACTCTTCCTGATAGTTTGCTTCACTAAGTAAGTTTTTAAAATTAAAATTTAGGCCAGGTGTGGTGGTCTTTAGTCCAAGCACTTGGGAGATGGAGTCAGGCAGTTCTCTCTGAGTTTAAGCTCAGCCTGGTCTATAGAGTGAATTCCAGGTCACCCAGGACTTTATAGTAAGACTGCCTCCTCGAGTAAATATATAAATACGCCCTCTTCAGTTTATCTGAAGGTCTGAGAGATGGCTCAGAATTTAGAGGTGCTTGCCCAGCAATCTGGTGACCAGAACTTAATCCCCGGAACCTACGTGGTGGAAGAAGAGGACTGATTCCCACAAGTTGTGCTCTAATTGCCCACATGTGCCATGGCACATTATATTCACACGTGTTTGATTATATATTTGCTCACACACACACAAATATTAAAAATATTTTTACAACCCCTTGTTAAATGCATCAGTTTATACAAATAAACAAAATCCACACTCACAACCCAAAACTCAACTTTTAGTTCTTGAATATTAAATTAAAATTTATATGACAAAAGTTATAAAAAATCTCAAAGCTAAGACTGCTGCTAACTGTTGAAATGCTCATTACTGTAAATCATAAACTATCCGTGTATGACCTGCAAATCAGACGCTCTCAAGGTAGCTGCCATCAGTAGGGGACTGAGAGCTGAGCGTGGTGACACATGCCTTTAATGCCAGCACCCAATAGGCAGAGGCAGAAGTAGGCCTGGGCTACATAGACCTATTGAGAAAAAAAAGGCACTTTTCATTGTGTATCATTTAGGCATTTAAGTTTCTTAAGTATCTGACTTTAATCTTACAATAACAAATACCAAGGTTTATTCTGAAACTCACGTTACAAGTAGCAGATATTAAGAGATTGTAGCATGACCTCTAAGAATGACGTGCAGCTCTTAACCATGCTTCAGGAGCTATTTCTCTGTGGTTCCGGTCTTAGCATGATCTTACAGGAAACCTCAGATGTGGCGATGCTGGGCAGGACAGCCACCCCACACTGACAAGGCCAAGCCCACTTCCTAGCACCAAGGATGCAGCTCTTCCTTTTCTACCTCAATGAAAAATGACAGTTTAATTTTTTCCCCACAAATGAGGTATCTGAGACCATTGTCTTGCATATGCTGAACAAGTAGTACACTTCTACCCAGTTCAGCCCCCATCCCTGTGATTAGTTTTATGGATATGATTGTTTTTATGATTTGTTAGTGAGCTCATGATTTGTATATAAACTACTGATTTTTATGCTAATTTTATATTCTGCTATTTGATGTTTGTCAGGGCAGGAGGGTGACAGACAGATTGAAAGGATCTGTCTCAGCTCAGGACACCCCAAGATCAAGTTCTCTGCACAAAGGAGATTTGTCCCAGAGGGTAGGAATAAGGGACAAAGACAGGAGAATAGGAAGAGAGAGAAGGGGAAGAGGACAAAGGAGTGCATAGGGATATTTGTCTTGGAATGGGAACAAGGACTGCCTCTGGATAGAGAGGAAACAGGCATGGCCCATAGGAAAAATGGCAGTTTTCTATCACAGTTATCTAACACAGAAACCCTGTGTTAAGATGAGGTGTTCAATTTTAATTGGTCATGTTAATTAGGTACTCCAAAGGGGCCATTTGATTGCTGTCCTTCAGTACTGGGATAGCTGGACCTTGGCAGTCAGCCTTAGAGGGAGGAAGTGGCCACATAAGGATTGGACCTTGGATTACATTCCTAAACCTAAAGGTTTTTATTTAGCAAGGCAGAGGAAATGGGGGCAGACAAGGCCTACCAGAGTCACATGGTCAAGTGTGCTATTGTTCCTTCATAGGTGGCAATTCTTTGATGCAAGGTCTTGCCAAATAGTCCAGGTTGACCTTGAAGTCAGTCAGGCTGTAGCCTTGGTGACCTTGAACTTGAGACAGTCCTCATGCCCTAAGCTCCCAAGTGCTGTGATTACAGGCATTGCTGCCAGACTTACCCACATTGATTAATCCATCAATTCTTCTTTCTTTTTAAGTTTGTGAGTGTGTGCGTCTGTGTAGAAATGTGGGTGCCTTCAGAGGCCAGAGCTGTCAGAGTCCCTGGAGCTGGACTTACAGGTGACTGTGAGCCACCTGACTTGATGCTGGCCATTGATCTCATATCCTGTAGAAAAACCGTGTATGATTGTAACTGCTGATCCATCACAATGTTTTTATAAGATTTTTTAAAAAAAAATGTATGTGAATGAATGGTGGTTTGCCTGCATGTGTGTAAGTATACCACATGCATGCCTGGTGCTACAGAGGGCAGAAGAGGGGATTGAATCTCCTGGAACTGGAGTTGTGGATGATTCTGAGCCACCAAGGGAATGCTGGGAACCAAATGCAGGTCCTCTGCCAGGGCAGAAAATGCCCTTAACTTCCAAGCCGTTTCTCTAGCCCCCCTTTTCTAAAATTTATGTTTATTTGTGTGTGTGTGTGTGTGTGTGTGTGTGTGTGTGTGTGTGTGTGTGTGT
>JANHMN010000011.1:18197036-18222497 GCA_030674055.1 Rhabdomys pumilio
TGTGTGTGTGTGTGTGTGTGTGTGTGTGTGTGTGTGTGTGTGTGTGTTACATGTGTGGGTGCCCTTGGAAGCCTTGAAATGTCAAATTCACCTGTAGGTAGTTAGAAGTGGCCTGTTACAGGGTTCTGGGACGCAAACCTGGGTCTTTGGAAGATTAACAAGTGCTTTTAGCCACTGAGCCATCTCTCCACCCGCCTTTGTCCTCATCATTGCTATTACCCCGCCAGCACCACCACCATCAGCACCATCATCATCGACATCATCATCATTATTTTGAGATAGAGTCTTGCAGTATCTACCAGGCTGATTTTTAAACTTTAGTCTTCTTGCCCTGACCTCCCAAGTGCTGGTGTTGCAGGCATGTTGTACCCTACCCGCACCTTGGCCTTGTTTTGTCTTGTTTTGCACTGCTAGAGAATGAACCCAGGATCTCTTGTGTGGTTGGCAAACACTCTATCATTGAGCTACATCTCCAGCCCTTTTTTAGTTCTAAGAATCTTTTGGTAAGATTGCTAGGATTTTCTTTCTAAGTGTAGAATCATATGAGCAAAAGGAACAGTTTGATTTCCCATGTCTTATTGCTTTGTCCCTAATTTCAACAATTACATTAAATAAGAGTAGTAGTGAGAGTGGACACACTTACCTTGTTCCTGATGTCAGCAGAAATACTTCACATTTTCCCTATTTAATAGGTTGGTCATGGCTGTGTTGTATGTAGTCTTTATCATGTTGAGATGTGATCCTTTAACCTAACATAGCAGGGCACTTTAGCATAAAAATTTTGAAGGTTTTCCTTTTGCATCTATGTTGTTCAGAGCCTGTAGTCGCCACCACCCATCCTCCAGTCCTTAGGGTGGACACAGGACTTATTCGTACTAAGCAAATGCTCTGCGGCTGAGCTGCTGTGTCCCAGCCCCAGCTTCTCCTTTGGTGCGTGTTCTTACCAGATGGGGTAACAGGCTTCTGAAGTTGGGGCTGTTCCTTCCCTTTCTTTTTAATGGAATCCTTTCAGGGCTGTTGTTGTTAATTCTTCCTTAAACATCTGGCCAAGTACTGGGCATAATAGCGCATGCCTTTAATCCCAACACTCTCAAAGCAGAAGCAGGCAGATCTCTGTAAATTCAAGGCCAGTGTGATCTATATGAGTTCCTAGCTGGTCAGAGCTACACAAGTGAGACTATGTCTCAAAATAAACAAGGGTTGAATGTAGCAGTGAATTCTTATGGTCCTAGACTTTCTTTGTTGAGAAGCTTTTATTTACTTCTTACTCTCTGTATGTGCTTGTATGTCCCTCTGTGTGGTTAAGACCACTGCTGCTCTTGCAGAGGATGTGGGTTCATTCTCTAGCACCCACATGGTGGCACACAACTATCTGTCCCAAGGGATTTGATGCCTTCTTTACTGCATTCGTGTGCTGCACACACAAATTAGCAGGTACACACACATCCACATAAATAAGAATTTAAAAAATTAAATTTTTGAGCTGGACAGTGATGGTGCATGCCTTTGATCCCAGCACTTGGGAGGCAGAGGCAGGTGTATTTCTGTGAGTTCAAGGCCAACCTGATCTACATAGTGAGTTCCAGGACAGTCCAAGTTACAGAGAGAGACCCGGGGTGGCAAGTAGGCAGAAGTAGTGTTGGGGTGGGTAAGGCTCCTAATCAAAGAATGTCTTAATTAAAATGTTTTTTTTTTTTCTGAAAAGTTTCTAATATAGAGCTTGCTCTAAAACCAGCCCAACAATAGCAAGAACAAGAAGTCAAGACCTCCTGTCTAGGAAGTTAGCTGAGAGATGAGGCAGGGGACTAGGAAGTTAGCTGAGGGATAGGGTAGGAGACCATAATGCTTTCACAGTTGCTCACATCAAGCCTGACTAAAGTATCAGAGGAAAGTGATAGAGGGCCCAGGCTGGAAATGAATTTAACTGTGGAATTACAAATTCAGCACTGCTGTTGACAGTTCTGAATGTTCTTCCTGTGAACATTCTTGGATAAAATAATATTGTCAGTGAAAAGTGACCAGCATTTTGAGCTTTCTTGCCTCCAGAGAAAAAGTACAGCTGTCAAAGGTCACAGTCTTCAGTTGATAAGCACCATTACATGTCCTTTAGTTGAAAGTAGCCTAGCCAGGGCTGGAGTGGAAAGACCACTGGCTGCTCTTACAGAGGACCTGGGTTCAATCTCCAGCACCCATGTGGTGGCACACTACTCTGTAGCTCCAGTCCTGAGGGATTTGATGCACTCTTCCGACCTCTAGGGGTACTACATGTGTGTGGTACACGTATGACCCAAAAAAGACCCAAATACACAAGATAAAATAATTTTTTAAAGTAAGAAAATAGCCTAGCAAACTTCAGATAAATTTCCAAACCCAATACACCCTGAAAATGCTTCAGAGAATGAATGTGTCATGCCTTGAGTGCGACCCACAGGACTGCTGTTTTCCTCAGATGATGTCTCATGCGGAAGGACAACAACGAGACCTAATTAGACGAATCGAATGCCTTCCTGCTTCTGGCCTTCTCAGTTCCTTGGACCAGGACCTCTTGATGCTCAAAGCCACTTCGATGGCGACTATGAACTGCCTGAACGACTGCTTTCACATTCTGCAGCTGCAGCATGCGTCGCACCAGAAGGGTGCCCTGCCCTCAGGTAAGTCAGCAAGGGCTGTGTCTATATCACTCTAATGCTGGGAAAATATTTTTGAAAAGAAGGTAGGGAAGGAAAAAACTCAGTTGGGTCTGTTGGTTTTTAGTTGGCACACTAGTGTGATTCACACTTCCTGATTGTGTCCTCTTTTGGAATTCAGAATGATTTTAGTTCTAATATGTAACATTATGGAATATGCCTTTAGAGACCTCAGATTCAACTTGTCAGAGGTAAGTGTACAGCTCAGTTTCTGTAAAATGAGGGGCATTCCTCTCCATTCTCGTTTTCAGGTACCGAGGGCAGTCATCGCAAGCGTGCCTGACCTTCAGCTCTGTCTGCTGCTCACTTACTCCTTAGAATCACATTGAATTGTATCATGTTATGTCATAGCCTAGTATGTGTTGTTTACTAACTGTCAGGAATAGTTTTCAGGTTCCACTCTATGCTCAGTGGCACTGTACTGGTTACATTACATCCTCGTCTGAGCACTTTGGTTTACTCCCCTAATTTGAACATTAGATGACTTACCCTGGTATAAGAAATGTGGGCTAATTTAGTTAATGAGTTTGCTGGGAAAATGAAACAGCTTCTTTCAAATATTATTTATGATTTATTTATTTATTTCATGTGTGTGAGTACACTGCTGCTGTCTTCAGACACACCAGAAGAAGGCATCAGATCCCATTACAGATGGTTGTGAGCCACCATGTGGTTGCTGGGAATTGAACTCAGGACCTCTGGAAGAGCAGTCAGTGCTCTTAACCGCTGAGCCATCTCTCCAGCCCTCTTTTAATTTTTTTTTTTAAGATTTATTTATTTTAGAAACAGCTTTTTTCTAGTCTGTACTATTTAATGTTTAAAAGTCTATCAGGCAGCACCGGTGCTCGGTACTAGATTACAACAACTGTGAAGCTTTAATACGGTTTAAACTAATACAGTCTTATTTTTTTAATGTTTTCTTCATGACTAAGAAAAGATGTATGAGCTGGGCAGTGGTGGCGCACACCTTTAATCCCAGCGCTTGGGAGGCAGAGGCAGGTGGATTTCTGAGTTCAAGGCCAGCCTGGTCTACAGAGTGAGTTCCAGAACAGCCAGGGCTACACAGAGAAACCCTGTCTCGAAAAACAAAAACAAAAACAAAACAAAACAAAAGAAAGAAAGAAAAGATGTATGAGTAAATTTAATTCTTCTGTGACATGAAAAATGAAATCTCTTTTCAGAAGAACTTTTAACTCCATGAAATCATATTTTCATCTCATTAATTCATGTATAAGGTATCACTAATTAACCTGGGCTTACTGTAAATATACTATGTATCCCAGGCTAGCCTCAGCTACTCCTGTCCCAGCTTCCTAAATGCTAGGATGACAAGTGTGTATTACTGTGCCTGGACTATAGGGTCTGAGTATATGTTATCTAAAGACTCAGTTGTGTGTGTTGCTTTGGAGGGGCCTTGATGTCAGGTCGTTGGTTTGATAAACTCTGACAGTTTCTAGTTAGCTCAGTGGCCTCCTAAAGTGGGTCTTTTAATTAATGGTCATGTGTCTTTTATTTTTAGAAAAAAATCTGGATAGTGATAGCAAAAATAGTTATTTTAAGTTAAAAGGAGAATGTTTTCATTTCTGTACAACTTTACAATAGGTCCCATGACCTTAGCCAGGACGTTCCTTCAGTCTCAATGCTCCCTTAATGCCAACTGCCATTGAAGGAGGCAAGACACTTACTAGCCTGGTGGGTAATTTGGCATTTATTTTTCTTCAGAAGTCTGACATTTGACTTAGCAAATGTCCTCCTGTTCTCTTCCTGTTAGTAGTCTGAGTATTCCTTATTCTTGCACTCCATAACCTAGCTTCTGTGAAACCCAGATCAGCTCCTGAAATCAAATGGAACATTTCCATTATTGATTAGGCATAGAATCTACTTTGTTCAACTAGTTGAGGGTAACAAGAGACCATTGACTCATTAACTGAGAAGATGACAAGTCTCTAAATGTGACTACTGACTTTCACTAGGTCAGCTCTAGTTACTCAGTAGAGAAAAAATTCAGTTTAAAAGTTATATTAGGCTTTTAATGATTTAAATAAAGAATATATGCATGTGGTATTTAAATTAGAGCCAGTGGGTTATTTTGATTGGTTTGGAAAATTGTAATCCCTACTTTAAACAGATTATGCTGTTTTACCATCTCAGGTTCCTGGAGTGGCTCCCCACTAAAGTCTAATTATATACGTTTTGATTATTAGGGGGACATAATTGATACCAGTGGCTAATTTAGTGTTTGGGAGCTCCCTTCATGGTTCTGACTCGTCTCAGAAGCAAGACCAGCCCTATTCAGGGTTGATTTCTTATACCTAGTGTCTCCTTTCAAGTTGCCAGTTGCCTGTTGTGAAACACCCAATCATGGTGCTCATGCTAATGAGTGAGCCGCTGTCTCCCTCAGCGCAGCTTGAACTGTCTTAGTCCTGTAGAGTCAAAACAAAATTGTTTAATAAAGTCCAGATCTGCTGACCTACCCAGATTATGAGCAAGCCTTCGCAAACTTTTTCTCTTACTTCATCAGGGACGACAATTGAGTGGTTGGAACCAAAGATCCCTTTATCAAATCACTATAAAGATGGAGCTGAGCAGCCCTTTGCAACAGAGCCCAGCAAGCCCGTGGCCGCCCCGGAAGCGCAGTGTGCTGCAGAGTCTGGAGTGTTAGCAAGGGTAAGGTAATAGGAAAACCTGATTTTAATGGAAGAAATGAGGAATCTGTAAAAAGGGAACGGTGGTGTTTTTGTTGCTAAGGCAGTTGTATCATCAGAGGTGCTGTGCTCTCACTCTAGTGAGAGCAGCTAACATGCTCGCAGCTTCTAAATGTTATCCTACTTAGTTGAACTTGAACATGGATTTTTCAGGTAGAATAATGTCTTCTTTTTAGTTTGGGTTTACTTTTGCCTGATATAGATACTTATTTTGTTTGTTTGACTTTTTTGTTGTTGTTTTTTTGTTTTGTTTTTTTGTTTTTTTGTTTTTGTGACAGGGTCTCACTCTATCTCCTGGCTAGCCTAGAACTTAATGTATAGCCTACTTGTGGTTGGGCTATCAACAGTCCTCATCTCACTGGCGCCCTACCCAGCTTCCCACTACTCTGGAGTTTGTTGTTGTTTTGTTTGTTTTCCAAGACAGGATTTCTCTGGGTAGCCCTGGCTGTCCTGATGGTTCAGACTGGTCTCTAACTCAGAGAATTGCCTACCTCTGCCTTCTGAATGCTGGAATTAAAAAAGTGTGTCACCACCACCCAGTCTTAAATTAATTTTGCTTATTAATCATTGCTATTACATTCATAAGCTTAAAGTTGTGTTGAGACTGTAAACTTTGCTCATTAAGGTGCCTGTTCCAGATGTTACTCTGTAGCACTGCTTGACCTGAGCCTCAGTAGTTATATACCGTGGAGCTCATTCTGTTTCCAGGGGCTACAGTGTTGTACTCTGCTGTAGACTGTTGTTACAAATTCCATTGTTTTTTTATTTTGTTTGCTTTGCCTTCTGTGTTCATGTCTGCTGTTTTTATGGCTACCATAATTACATAGATAGTTGAAGCTATTTTTGATCAGTGTTCTGGCTGATATAATTAATGTTTGAAAGTCAAAATAAGATACTGTGTTAATATCCTTGTTGTTAAATATCTAGTTTATCTTTCTTTTTATTATAAAAGTACTATTGTTAACTATTATTTCCCTACTGTGATTTTTGATTAGTTTTTACATTAATATAATTACTTAATATAATTATAATGATATAATTACTTAGTCAAGAATAATGAAAGCTTTATAGTTATTTTTATACTAGTAAGTTCTTTCTTTAAAGATAAGACACTAGGACTTCCAAACCTGGCAAAAAATCTTTGAATTTATGAAAGAGCCCTGGAGCCAGAGACATGAAAAGTCCAGGGAAGCAGGCTAAAATAAGAAAATACACACACACACACACACACAGATGCACACGCAGGCGTACACACATAGTTTCCAGGCTCTCTGGAATTAGAGGAGAGGCACAAATGAGAAGTGTGGACTGAAGAATGTGGACTCCACTTGTACCCACAGCTTCTGTACCCTAAATCAAGTAGGTGGCAGGGTGAAACATCTTTCCTTAATAGATAATAGGACTTACACTCCTGTGATCTGGCCCTTCAGAGAAAGACTAGGAATATAGAGTGATGTTGAAGAAGGAATGCTTTGGAGACAGATTTTTAAATGGCTCTGAACAGAGGCAGGGTTTGAAAAGCAGAAGGCACAAGTGGATTTCAGAATAAGAGAGTAACCTGGGCAGTTACTGTAGTAAGTAGTGCGTGTTTACTGCCTGACGATGTTGAACTCCATTTTCCATTTACTAATGTGAGCCAAAGGTTGGGCATAGTGATGTGTACCTTTGACCCCAGCACTTGGTAGGCAGAGGCATGTGGAGGTGAGTTCAAGGCCAGCCTGATCTACAGAGTGAGCCATAGTATATTAGGAAACCTTATCTCAAAAAACCTAATAATGATAACATTCTGCATCATTGCTTTATAGCATACAGTGTGATCCATGCTCCCAGAGAACTCAGGCAAAACATAGTCTTCATATGAGAGACAGGAGGGCCATGTGCCTGGGGAGGGATGTATGGAAGATTGGTATATGATATGACTTGGAATTAAATTGTGATAAAGACTGTGGAAGTAGAAATAAAGGCAAATGAATGAATCAGCAACGTGCATTTCAAATGACAAAAGTCAGTCAGACTATGACAGATTGGAAGTTTTTGAGCCAAAATAACAAAATAAAATTATATTACTAGTCACAAAGCCTGGAAAATGAGAAAGTTCCTTCAGAGCAAGGTTTAGTGTGGTTCTGAGAATGTTGAACCTTGAAGGAAAGGCTATGTAATAATGCTCTGGAAGCACTTCAGATGACACAGCGTAGCCATGCAGAGAGGGCCGGACGAGAGGTAAGAGTTACTAGAGAAGGACCAGACGGACACTGAGGGGGATAGCCCAGCATGCTGTTCCAAACAAGAGTGCAGAGCGTGTTGGAAACAAAATAAACTGGGATGGGGCACAAGGTCTGGGAGGAGGAGGATGCTTTAGTTCCAGATCCTTCTAATGTGACTAGGTCACCAGTGCAGACAGCTGTAAAGGCTGTTAGACTCTGTTCGCACACGCCAGAACAGACCTTTGTGCATTCTGTGAACACTGGTATTAGTAGTAAACAGCTTGCTGTCCGCTAAGGGAGAAAGTGCACCTCCATCAAACTGGAATAAAGAAAGCCATAGATCCTGGACTGGCAGGATGTCTCCGTGGAAAAGGGCGCTTGCTGCAGAGACTCATGGTTCAACTTCTTCCCACAGAGTCCTCTCACCTCCACGTGTGCCATGCACATCCACGTACATTTAATTTAAACATGTACACGCACACCTTCAGACTGTGGCTTCTTACTGCCCCGAACTGACTTCAAGACAAAAACAGCATCAATCTGGTAGAATGGTGATTTTTTTTTTTTCTTCCCCTATGCCATCTTCACAGGGCACGAGTTCCTAGACACTCACTCATTCCTGGCCATTGTCGCTATTAGCCATCTGCCTTTGTAAGGGTTTCACATATTTGAACATGGGTTACGAAGTTTGGTAGTACATTTTTAGTTTCAACTTTTTAAAAAATGATTAATATTTATTTAAAAAATAAAGAGAGCGTCCGGCTGGGTGTGACAGCACTCACTTTCAGTCTCAGCAACACAGACCTCAGGGTCATCCTGTGCTACCTCTGATCCAGCTGGGTGTGACAGCACACACTTTCAGTCTCAGCAACACAAACCTCAGGGTCATCCTGTGCTACCTCTGACAGGCCAGAGAAAAAGAGAACCTTCTGAATTCTTTTCTTCACCCTAAGGTTTAGAGTTAGCATTTAGCTGTTAAAATTTCTCTTCCCAGGTGTGGTGGTGCAGGCCTTTGGTCCAGCACTTGAGAGGCAGAGGCAGGCAGATCTCTGAGTTCCATGCAGCCTGGTCTACATTACAAGTTCCTGTCTCAAAAAAAATTAAATAAATTTTTTTAAATTTTCCTATTCCAATAAATTATTTGATTTTTTTTTGTTGGTTTGTTTGTTTACTGTTTTAAAGCAATGAGAACTGGGCCAGCAAGCTGGCTCTGTGGTTAAGGCATTTGCCGCCAAGCTTGACAACTTGAGTTCAACCCACATGGAAGGAGAGAATTGATACCCTCACGTTGTCCTCTGACTTCCATGTGTACACCATATGCCCACACACATACATACATGCACATGTACAACATATACATACATACAAAATAAGTAAATGGAAAATAATTTTTCAATACTGAAAATTATTATTCTAGAGTTGCTCTACAGTGTTGCTTTTCTTTAATATTACCTCCAGTAGAGGAAGTTTAAACCAGGAAGTAACTGGGTCTTGTTGTTAGCATCACTACTTGATGTTTGGTGCTGAGATTGAGTGTACCAAGGTCTCAGATAGCTGAACATGCGCCCCTCTGAGTAATACCCCAGTTAAAGCTGCGTTTGCATTTTTAATCTGTAGTCTGTAAGTTCCAGCCTCAGATGCTATGGTACCTTCCACAGTGCTGGAGGACCCCATTATCTAAGGGCTTTCTCTGCGGTTTCATATGATTATTCATCTCGTACAATGGTTTCACGTGGTATTCGTGTGTAAAGAAGGCTGTCTCTGCCCCCTTGCTTTAAGAGTGAATGTTCAAGTAGACTTACATGTCAACTAATCTAGGCTTAGAGTGGGAGCAGCTTCCCCACAGGTAGATTTCTTCACTGAAAGAGGGACATAAGAAGGGTTTGACATCTCTCTTCAAGGTCATAAAAACAGAAGTCTCTCTAGTGTATGCGTACAAAAATGTGTCTGTGCAGTCTTAACATAGGAAACAAACTAGACCATAAACAACTTTTCATACTGTGAGTTTATAGAATTCCTTTAAAAAAAAAAAAAAAAAAAAGAATAGGGGCTGGAGAGATGGCTCAGTGGTTAAGAGCACTGACTGTACTTCTAGAGGACCTTCAATTCCCAGCAACCACATGATGGCTCACAACCATCTGTAATGGGATCTGATGCCCTCTTCTGGCGTGTCTGAAAACAGCTACAGTGTACTCACATACTTAAATAAATCTTTTTAAAAAAAAAAAAAAAAAACAAAGCAAAAACAAGGAGGAGGAGGAGGAAATAGGAAAAAAGGAGAAAGATAAAACAAAATGTTGCATAGCACCCTGGCTAGAGAGCACGGCTTGCTACCTGAGCCTCTTGCCCTGAGTTGGTACCTAGAGCTGAGGGAAGGAGAGAACCGACTCCTGAAAGCTGTCTTCTGACCTGCACATGTGCACATACGTAATAATTAAAGAAAAAATAGTTATAGGCCACTATCTTATAACTTGATTGTTGTTTTACATTGTGGGTTTTATTAAGTAACATTTTGAGAATTTAAAATTTTTGATTTTGTACCTGGAATTGGACTTTAAGGTTCTTTAGGAGAGTTGTGTGTGCACGGGTGCTCACCCCTCCCCTGACCGTGTGTTTGTGTGTGTGTATATGTGTGTGTGTGTGTGTGCGTGCGTGCGTGCGTGCATGCGTGCGTGTGTGTGTGTGTGTGTGTGTTTGCTTTGGTTTTAGTCTAGCTACACAGAACAAAAACAGATGAGTATCTTATTTGATAGAACTTTTACTTGTGGCAGGGGAAATAAAAATGATACCAACAAAATATTTCTTTTTAAAAATCCTCTTAGCTGGAGCTGGAGACATGGCTCAGTGGTTAAGAGCACTTGCTGCTCTTCCAGAGGTCCTGAGTTCAACTCTTGGCAGCCACATGGTGGCTCACAACCATCTGTAATGGGTTTCAATGCCCTCTTCTGGTGTGTCTGAAGACAACAACAGTGTACTCATAGACATAAAATAAATACATAAAATCATTTTTAAAAAATCCTTAAAAAAAAAAAAAAAAAAAAAAAAAAAAACAAGCCGGGCAGTGGTGGCGCACGCCTTTAATCCCAGCACTTGGGAGGCAGAGGCAGGCAGATTTCTGAGTTCGAGGCCAGCCTGGTCTACAGAATGAGTTCCAGGACAGCCAGAGCTACACAGAGAAACCCTGTCTCGAAAAACCAAAAAAAAAAAAATCCTTATAGCTATTCAAATATGGTGGCTTACACTATATTTCCATCTCTGTGGGGTTGGGATAGACGTATTGCTCTGGGTTTAAGACTAGCCTGGGCTACAGTGAGACATTCACACCACCACTGCTTGGCCAAAATTAGCATCCTATATACAGCTCTCTGATAGAAAGATGTTAAGAGTTTTGTGAGAGGCAGGGCACCACTGCTACATAAACATGCTGACTGCTGATGAAGTTCTATTGAACCTTGGTATATTTGTTTCTCAATGCAAGCTAGGCATGTGTGGTAGCCAGCCTTTAAACCCTGTACTCTAAAGGCTGAGGCAGGAGAATCACCACAAGTTCAAAGTTAGCCTGGACCACAAAGTGAGTTTCCAGGCCCACCTAGGTATGTACAAAGTAAGACCCTGGCAAAAAAAATAAAAGCCAGAGCATTGAGGACATGACTCCTTCCACGGTTTCTGTTGTGTAGGTGTGAGAATCTGAGTTTGGGTTTCCAGGCAGCCATGGACAGACCAGAGGTAGTGGCATCCATTTGTAACTGCAATGCTGGGGAGCAGGGATAGGGAGACAGGTAGGCAGATACCTGGAGAGCACGGACAAGCTAGCCTAGATGAATCAGTGAATTCCTGCTCATTGAGAGATCTAATCTAAAAAGATAAATGAACAGCAGTGCAAGACGGTCTCTGACATTATTACCTCTGGCCTTCACATGTGTATACACACACACACACACACACACACACACACACACACACACACACACACGTGTACACACAGTCAGAACCAGAGTGGGTGTCTGCCTGTAATTTGATTATGTGGGAAGTGGATGCAAGAGGATCAGTTCAAAGACCGTCGTAAGTTCAAGACCAACCTGGGCCATTTCAAAACACTTCCAAACAAACAAAAATTACCAAGTAATAATAGGCATGTAGCCTGGGCTGTAGAATGAAGCTCTCCCACATCCCTGCCTTCATTTCAAAAACCTAAAAAAATTAAATGTAGTAATAAATATGCAATTGTTTGAGCAGTCATTAGGAGCTGGTGATATGGAAGTATGCACTTCAGTTTCTAGGTACATACAGAATGCTTTTGGTGGCATTTTGACTGCCTGGGAGGCTACAGAGTTTTTATGTGTATCTAGGGTCTCTCTTCAGCCACAGAATCTTCTCAGGCATGAACGAATAACAAAATACAGTTCACAGTGGTTAGATTTGACATGGCGTGCATTCACCTTTAAATTTTACTTTCTGGCTTTAGCTTAAACAAGGACAAATATTTCGTGCTTAGATCCCTTGAATTTTGGGTTGGAGCGATGGCATAGCAGTTAAGAGGGCATACTGTTCTTAAAGGGGACTAGTGTGTGGTTCTCATGTTGCGTGGCTTACAACTCCAGATACAGGGAATCTGTGGCCTCAGGCCTTTCCTGGCACCTGCACACTCACAGATAATCAATCAATCAATCATCTCTCTCTCTCTCTCTCGCTCTCTCTCTCTCTCTCTCTCTCTCTCACATACACACACACACACACACACGCACACGCACACGCACACAATTTTCTTCAATTAATAAAAAACAAAACCTGAAATTATCAAGACGTGGTGGCTTATGCCTGTAATCCCAAGACTTGGGAGGCTGCGTTCAAGGCCAGCTTTGCCTCAAAACATAAAAAAACACTTAAACTTGTAGATGTGTTGATTCCCAGGTCTGGGTCAAAGATGAATTTATTCAGGGGACATTCCTGGTTCCTTTTGAAAAATACTGTTCCTGCAAAATAAGTATATTTTAGCTCAGCATGTCAACATACCCCTCTAGTCTTAGTACCTAGGAAGCTAGACAGGAGAACTGACACAAATGTGAGGCCAGCCTTGGTTACATAGTGAATGCAGAGTTAACCAAGGTTACACAGAAAGACGATGTCTCAAACCAACCAACCAAACAAACAAACGAAAATACATATCCCACATGTCACAGACCACCATCTGTTCAATACCGAAATTACGGTCTCCTCAAAGGGGATTTATTTCTTGGCTTGATGATGGGATTTGCATTTTCACAAGGATTTTGCCCACCCTCTGATTGTTCAGTATAAATATCTCCGAGGCTGAATTGTTTTTTTCAGTAGGCATTAATAAGAACCTGTAATAGTGGACTCTGCTCTCTTCCACATCAAGGAACCTGAAGACATCAATGCAGATGATGAGATAGAGGACACTTGTGACAACAAGGAGGATGACCTGGGAGCCGTGGAGGAACAGCGCAGTGTTATCCTGCACCTCCTGTCACAGCTCAAGCTGGGCATGGACTTAACCAGAGTAAGTAACAGCTCAGCGGCCTGGGAGGCCAGGCCTCTGTGCCTCATGCTTCCGAATGACAGGAGACAGCCCTGTGTGGAGCTTCATGGCTGCCATTGAAAGAGGGAAAAATCTAAGTTGACCCCCTGAACCCTACTCTTAAAAGCATAAAAACCTGTAAGTCAAACACTGTGTCGCCTCAGTCCCAGGAAATTAGCTGACCATTGAACACATGGCCCTAACTAAGCAAGCCCTAAGACAATGATGTCAGGATGCTCTGGGCCCGAGATTAGCCTAGCTGCGCTTTGAACAAACAGCCCTGAGACAATTGGTGCCAGGATGCTAAAAGTTTGAGATAAGCCTGACCCCCTTGAACCAGAACTCATGATATACAATGTGAAACTAGTCTGAAATAGCCAATTATAAAGTGACATACCACCCATCTTAAGAGTTTGAGATCAAATGTATTGATGACCTAGTGACCTGTTCCACCTCCTTCCCCCTTCCCTAACTCCACTCTCAGCCTTCCCCCTTCTCTAACTCCACCCCCACCTGGTATGTAGATTCCCCCTTAAAAGCTGTAAAATTCTTTTGTTCAGGGCTGAATTCCTCTACCCCTGTGTGGGCTAGAAGTGAGGACAGCCCTGGCTAGCCAGTAAACCTCATGCAATTGCAGCAAGTTGTGTTTCTCATGAGTGATTTGGGGTGCGTCTGCAGTTCTCCACGGATCTCGTGAGGTCCTTTTCATTTGGGCTTTACACCATCATTGCACAGGGGAAACCAAGGCAGGAGGATGGTGAGCTCAAGGCCAGCCTGGGCTGCTTAGGAGACATCTGTCATAAATAAACTGAGACTCGGGTTCCATGGGAGGCCTTAAACTTAGAGGTGAAGGTTGTTTCCATACCTGCCTGTTGCACACTGTAAGCACAAAGCTGTTGCCTTTAGAAGTGATTCTACATCACTGAAAGGTCAAAACTGCTCTTTGTTCATTCATCTGTTTGTCTGGGGGTGTTTTTTGCTTGGTTGGTTTAGTTTTTTTCTTTTTAAACTGTGTGGTGCTGCCATCAAGAGCAGTGCTTTCCTTCCAGCATACTTTCCAGGATCAAACTCAGGTGGTCAGTGCAACACCCCAGGGCTCGCTGTCAAGAGCGAGCTGCTTACGAAAGTCCTCATGACCAGTGAAGAGATCCTTACCTAGAACTTTTTGTTTTGTTTGATTAAGACAGTGTCTGTTTGTGTAGCCTTGTGTCTCTATTGCTGTGATAAAACAATGATCAAAACCAACTTCGAGAAGAAAGAGTTGATTTCTGATTACAACTCACAGTCCATCATGAAGAAAAGTCAAGACCGAAACCTGCAGACAGAAACTGGAGCAGAGGCCCTGGAAGAGCGCTGCTTCTTATTGGCTGATTCCTTGTTGGCTATCTTAACCTGCTTTCTTCTACCATCCAGGTTCACCTTCCCAGGGGTGGTACCACCCAATGGTCTAGGCCCTCCTACATCAATCACTATCAAGAAAATCCTCTACAGACTTGCCTACAGGCCGATCAGATAGAGGCATATTCTCAGTTGAGGTTGTTTCTTCCCAAATGATCCTGGCTTGTGTCCTGTTTATAAAACCTAACTAGCACACACTGGCTGGCCTCACATTTGAAGGAATACTTCCTCATACTCCCAAGTGCCATGATCATTGGTGTGTGCTACAGTGTTCAGCTTCCCACAGTTTGTTTTTAAAGAGAGAAAGGGGCGGGGACTGGAGGGAATGCCCCAGCAGTAAAGAGTAGGTACCACTCTTGCACAGGACTTCAGTTTGGTTCCCAGCACCCTTGTTGGGCAGATTATAACCATCTGTAATTCAGGGACCTGATACCCTCCTCTGGCTTCCACTGGACTTACACTCATCTGTTCATACCCTACACAAATATACACAGACACTGATAGTTCCAAATAATAAAATTAAATCTTTAAATAAAAAGGAAACGAGAAAAGAAGCATGTTTTATTTAATAGTTTGGTATTATACAGTGTGTTGATATATTCATGTAGCCTGGAATCCCAAGAACCTTAGGAAGAGGGTCAGACACAGCCCTGGAGTGGTCCGTGATGCTCTGGAGCTCACATCAATCCTTCTGTCTGTTTGTCTTGAATTTGTTTTTAATCTTAACCATTCAGGCAGAGTCTCACCTCCTTTTAAACATGCTTGGGCTTCTTTCTGCTTTTGTTCTTTTTTTAATAAAACCAGGTTCTTTGATTTGCATTTCTGTTCCAATACCTGTCTAGTAGGAGAAGTTCTCTCTGATGATGAAATCAGTATTTTGCAGATGTGTGTGTGGACTACTTCCCCTTCTTAACTGATTTGTATTGATGTAGGTGGTGCTTCCTACATTTATCCTGGAGAAGCGTTCCTTACTGGAGATGTATGCAGATTTCATGTCGCATCCAGACCTGTTCATAGGCATCACCAATGGAGCCACGCCAGAGGACCGAATGATTCGATTTGTTGAGTACTACCTTACCTCATTTCATGAAGGCAGAAAGGGAGCCATTGCTAAGAAGCCGTACAACCCTATCATTGGAGAAACTTTCCACTGCTCCTGGAGGATGCCCAAGAGCGAAGTGGCATCCGGTGTGAGTGGCAGCTCTTCTACCCCAGCCATCACAAACCATGCTCCTCTGCCAGAGGAGGCCCTTGCCCAGGGTGTCTCAGACTGTTACACTGTCAGATTTGTGGCTGAGCAGGTTTCCCATCATCCTCCAGTCTCAGGATTTTATGCAGAATGTGCAGAAAGGAAGATGTGTGTAAATGCACATGTCTGGACTAAAAGCAAGTTCTTAGGCATGTCAATAGGTGTGACAATGGTTGGAGAAGGTGAGTAGAAAAATGTTCTTTGGTTTTTATATCAGACTTGCTAAGTTTGGAAAGGCTCTGTAGGTGTTAGTTATAGGGTTTTTGAGATTCATTTATATGTATGATACAGGATAGCCAGATAGCCAGGATAGCCAGAGCTATACAGAAAAACAACAGAAAACAAACAAACAAAAAAAAAAAAAAACAGAGGCAAGCAAATCTATGTGATTTCAAGGTCAGCCTTATTGCAGGAAGATGCTGCATATAGATCTCAGACCTCCTGATAACACACACAAATAAACATAATTACATGATACCTTCCCACCCCTTACACAATGGGATTTATGGTCATTCAGTCTTCTTTTGTAATGTTCTTCAGTATTAGAGAGAAATTAATTTAATTGCTAACTGACAGGAGGTGGTGGCACATGCCTTTATTCCCAGTACTTAGGAGGCAAAGGCAAAGGGAGGTGGTTTCTGAATTCTGCAGAGCAGTTTCTAGAACCACAGGGGCTACACAGAAACCCTGACTTTGGAAAACAAAACAAAAAAGTTAATTGAGATTTTAGGGTTCCGAGTCTGTCTTTCTACTATATTTATTCAAATCTGGTTGAAATAGGGTCTCTATGTAACCCTGGCTAACCTGCCGCTCACCATGTAGACGAGGTTGGTCTCAAACTCACAATGATCCATCTGCCTCTACCTCCGATGTGCCAGGATTAAAAGCATGCACCACCACACCCATTTCTGTTTGTCTTTGATTATTCTAATATTTTAAATATTTATCCTAACTTGCAAGAATAAGGCACAAATAAGGTTTGTAATCTCATTGCTGGAGAGGTCAGGATAAGTGGATTTGTAGGGCTTGTTGCCAGCCGCCTCATTTTCATGATGAGTTCTAGGCTAGTATGAGACCCTGTCTCCAAAATAAAGGGTGAATGATACCTGAGGAACAAAACCCACTCTGGCCTTCACGTTCACACAGACACACACATAGACACGCTTATACAAATAAATGGAATATAATAAATAAAACTTTAAGGCAGTAATGTAGCTTGGGTATGCTTAGTGTGTCTTAGTTATCTTGTACAGTTCAATTATTCACTAGTATAAATCCCTTTTTTCGATGTCTTTAATGTGATACCAGTTAATATAGAAACCCCAGATAGAATGATATTTGCTTGAAAATCACCACCTTCCTCTCTTACACCTCTTCTTGCTTCAGAATTTAGTAAACAGAACTTAGGATGATCATAGTTGTTGATTAAAAAGATGACATTTTGTTCTTTTAAATATGTAGACTAGAATGAAGAGCACGTCGTACTGAGTGACTACCAAGCTGTGACCGAGCCTTAGCACGACGCCACACAGCAGGCTTCCTGCCACCTCAGCCCCAGGCTTGGTTTATTTTTAGGAGCATTGGTGGGACTGCTTGCCCTGTAACAGTTCCAGGTCCCATGAACCCCAGAGGAGCATGAGGGTCACAATGAAAGTAGCTCGGATTCAGGGTTAGTCAGGAAATGCTCTCAATTGAATTCACACTCTCAAAGATTAATGAATATAAAATAATAGGCTTACTACTAGATAGGAAAAGGAGATTTTTTAAGTCATTTCTTTAAAGAGCTGTAACCACCCTCCTGCCTTCACATTCAGGTATCCTTTGTCTGTTGGAGCACGGAGAAGAGTACACGTTTTCCCTGCCTTGCGCATATGCCCGCTCCATTCTCACTGTTCCTTGGGTAGAACTAGGGGGCAAAGTCAGCGTCAACTGTGCAAAGACGGGGTACTCAGCCAGCATCACCTTTCACACTAAGCCGTTTTATGGTGGCAAACTGCACCGGTAAGAGCACTGATGATTTCTGCCTCTTGTTCTGCACCTTGATCGTGTAATCTAACTCTTGACTCTTTTTTTGTTTTGTCTTATGTGAATGAGACTGAGGTAGGTGTGTGTGTACATGCACACATATGTTCATGTGTATGTTAACCATGTGCATGCAAGTACCCACAGAAGTCAGAAGAAGCTGTCAGATCCCCGGGAAGTGAAATAATAGGCAGTTGTGAGCCACTCAGTGTGCTTGCTGCCACCAAAATGGATCATCTACACAGCAAGGGGGTTAACCACCTAATCATCTCTTTAGCCTTTAATATTTCTTTTTTGTTTGTTTGTTTGTTTGTTTGTTTTTGAGACAGAGTTTCTCTGTGTAGCCCTGGCTGTCCTGGAACTTACTCTGTAGACCAGGCTGGCCTCGAACTCAGAAATCCGCCTGCCTCTGCCTCCCAAGTGCTGGTTAATATTTCTTTTAATTTTGACAGATATTTATGTAGTTTCTAGCTTTTGACTATCACAAATAGTTCTTCTAGATAGGGCTGGGGAATGTAGCTCAGAGGTAAGGCACTTCCTGAGCATGCACAAGGCTTGTGTTCACTCCCCAACACACACACACACACACACACACACACACACACACACACACACACACGAGTGCTGCTAACAGTCACTGGTGAATGTTTATGTTGACATCTTTTAGGTAGATACATGGGAGTGAAATTTTTGGCTTATGAACCACATTGGATATATTCCCTGTTCTCATGTATGAGACTTAGAGTTGCATATAGCAGTATTACCTCTTCAATAGAA
Source organism: Rhabdomys pumilio (assembly GCA_030674055.1). Lineage (NCBI taxonomy): Eukaryota > Metazoa > Chordata > Mammalia > Rodentia > Muridae > Rhabdomys > Rhabdomys pumilio. Next base: position 18,215,618 of record JANHMN010000011.1, read on the forward strand.
GACAAGTTCCCTTAATATTTGGGGGGATTGTTTGTTTGTTTGTTTGTTTGTGAGACAAGGTCTCAGGTAGCCCATGCTGACCTTGAATTTGTTCTGTAGCTGATGGTCTTCTTGCCTCAGTCTCCCAAGTGCTGGGATTACAGGCATGCGCCACCACAGTCAGTTTTATTTAGTGTTGGGAACAAGCCCAGGATTTTGCTTTTCTTAGCAAGCATCTACTGACTGGTCTATATCCCCAGCCTCATTATCTTTAAAGAGATGTAAAGAAAGCTTATTCAGTTCTGAAGTACGTAATAGGTCTTTAAATTACCATGCACAAAGTCCTAAGTTTGATCTCTAGCACCATATAATTGTGTCATAGTGGCACCTTTTGTAATCCAGGAGGTAGAGGCAGGAGGCCCAGAAATTCAAAGCTACTCTTGGCTACATACTGAGTGGGAGGCCAGCCTGAGCTACAAGAGACCCTATCTCAAAAATAAAACCAATAACCAAAAGATGGACTTGAGGGACTGAATTTTGGTTTGTAGCAAGTTCTCATCTATCTAGAATGTTTGAGGTCCTGAGTTCAGTCTCTAGAACCATAAGCAAGAAGTCGACCCATTACATATGTCATACCTCTGCACTCTAGAAAAAGAATGGCTATCTGTACCACTGCAAACAGAAGCAGCCTGTTATTAGAAGCCAGGGAACGAGCCAGCTGTGGTGGTGCACATCTCTAATCTCAGCACTTGGGAGGCTGAACTAGGAGGATCATGGGTTCCAGACCTGTCTAGAGACCAGAATAAAGAAAGAAAGTATCATCATTTCCAAAACTAATTAGGTTAATGGTATAACTAGAAATGAAATTCAGTTCTGGTTGGCTTCTCAAATTATTAAAAAAAAAAAAGAAAAATGTGGTGCTTAATATACTTCTCATTTTCTGATAAAGAAAGCATGTCCTTTTTTCCAAAAGAAGAGAAACAAACTGCTGGGGTTTAGTACTAAATTCTAGAAGTATTTGCATAGGTCTTTCCCTACTAGCTGTGAGGAACACAGTGGATAGTGTTTGGTCTAGCATAATACTGATCTATTTCTTAATAAACCATGAAGAAAACCCAAAAGCAAAGCCTAAAGCCTTAACTTTCAGTAAAAGCTCCGTTATTTGTATTGATTTGCTAGATCCACAGATTTGTTGGTATCCCAGATAGCTAGACCCAACTCTAGGTCATCTCAAAGTGTCTCTTCTTTTTTCACAACTAGACACTTCTCGCTATCAAGTTTCTATAAGTGAGAACAGCTACTTTATCAGCTACCCGTTATGTAATATTTAGCTTTGAATGTCTTGAGTTCAGCATATTCTATATTTTGTGTCATTAATTTATTTTTGAGACAGGGTCTGTTGTAGCCCAGGGTGGTCTACAATTCTGTGTGGCTAAGGATGACCCTGAATTTCTAAGCCTTTTGAAGTAGTTTATCTAAATCAGTGACTGTCAATCAATGAAAGTTTTGTGGACAACAGAGATGTCCATTTTGAGAGTAAGAACACAACAGGGAAGAGGCCACATCAGTCGACAGATTCTATTGAAGCCAGAGCCTTTAATACAGGTGTTTGGGTTTTTGGTGGAGTGAGTGAGTTTGTTTGTTTGTTTGCTACTTTGATCTGCTGTGGATGGACACATACAGAACTTTACTTAAAACAAGTAGGTACCTGTCAAATAGGGCTAACGTTGGCTCAGCAGTTAAGAGCACTTACTGCTCTTGTAGAGAACATGGTGACTCATGACCCATCTATAATTTCAATTCCCAGATCCAATGCCCTCTTCTGATCTCTGCTGGCAGCAAGCATGCCCATGTTGCACACATATACACTCAGGAATGTGAGCATTCTCACAAACACACAAACACAAATACCTTTAAATAAAATCTATTAGGAGTACTTCAGAGAAAAAAGTGGTAATCTGTCCATTTTTTGGATGAAAAGATTAAGTCTCTCTTAGGCCCTCAGAAATATTTGATAAGACTGATTATTTTAGCTTTTGCCCAAGATTAGCAGTTACTATATCCCAGTTTATTAACCTCATAGCTACCACTGACAGAACTTTCTTACTTTTCTTTTTTTAAAGATGTATTTATTCTATGAATATGAGGACACTGTTGCTCTCTTCAGACACACCAGTAGAGGGCATCTGATCCCATTACAAATGGTTGTGAGCCACCATATGATTGCTGGGAATTAAACTCAGGACCTCTGGAAGAGCAGTCAGTGCTCTTAACCACTGAGCCATCTCTCCAGCCCAACTTTCTTACTTTTCATATGATGGCTTTTAAAACTTGGTATAAATTTTACTACCAAATCACTCACCTCTACCTTTGTCATAATTTTGAGCCTCTATGGGAAGAATGCCAGAGCTTCACCCCTGACTTAGTCACCATGACCACAGCAACTCTTAGAAAGGAAAGCATTTAACTGGAGCTTGCTCACAGTTTCAGAAGTTTCATCAGTTATCATCAGGGTGGGAAGCATGGTAGCACACAGGCAGACATGATACTGGAGGAGTAGCTGAGAGTTCTATATCTGCATTGGCAGTCAACTGGAAGACTCTGGGCCTGGTGTCTTTTTGAAACCTCATCCCCAGTGACACTTCCTCCTACAAAGCCACACCTCTGAATCCTTTCAAATAATGCTACTCCCTGGTGACCATGTATTAATCTATGAGCCTGTGGGGGCCATTCTCATTCACACCAGCAAACCCCATTCCCTGAATTGGTTCACTCATTTCTTGGACTTGTAAAGTAGTTCTTTGAAGTCCTTTATCCCTGTGTGCATGTTACTGCTACAAAGCAGTGGTTTATATAAGGCTGGATTATTTAAGGGAATGTGTACCTAGAAGTATCAGACAGAACTTGGACCCAAGAGTCCATCCAAACGTATACTAATGTCCTGCCTTTGTTACTAGTTGTGTGATTTGGAAGATGTTTGTTTTTCTACTTCTGTTTCCTCATCTAAAGAAGTAGGATAGGTGTAGTCTTGGCACATGAGTGGATTTATCTAAAACGTTAGCATTTTGCAGGTATTTAGTAGATAGAAGCAAGGCAGGCTGGCAGTCCCTTGGGCACTCTATGCTCTTGCTTGTTTTGGGTAGTGATATCACATCGATCCTGTCATTTGAGCCCTTTTAGGTTTTGTTTTCTAATTTATTGATGCAGGCAAGATTTATCATAAACCTGCTTATGCACTCACCCCATGCCTGTTGAGAGAGTGCAGTCTTTCTGGACATGTTGGTTCAAGCCATTAATTTTAGCACTCATGGAGGCAGATGCAGTTGGATCTCTATGAGTTCAAGGCCAGCCAGGACTACTTAATGAAACCTTGTCTAGAAACAAACAAATAACAAAGGAGTGTCCAGTCTTGGTGTAGGGGCTGTGGCAATCCCATAATAACAGTAACATGTAATTTCCATGAGTGCATACAGTAAAAGCACATAGCTCATGTCAGAGGTGAAAATTGTCTTCTAAAAGAAAGCTGCCTGTTGGCTGGGTAGAAGTGGAACATGCCTATAATCCTGACAGTCAAGAGTAGAAGGAGGAGGATCAAGAGTTCAAGGCCATGGTCTGCAAAAATGTGCAGTAGGTAGGGTGCTTGTCACTAAAACTGAGTACCTGAGTATGATCCTAGAATCTGCATAGTGGGAGAAGAGAGCCAACTTCCGCAAACTGTCCTATGACCTCCTTACACACTAGAGCAAGCTTGTGCTCCAGACAGATGGGTGGGTGGGTGGATAGTATATAGATAGATGGATGTGTGGGTGGGTAGGTAGGTAGGTACATAGTTGGATGGAGAGAGATGATAGATGATGAATGGGTGAGAGAGATGGATGGATAGATAGATAGATAGATAGATAGATAGATAGATAGATAGATAGATAGATAGATAGATAGATAGATAGATGTTCTAAAAATAAAACCGTCTTCTTAGAAGGGGAGGGAGGCTCAAGGACAGTCACTAAGACACTGAGCCTCAGGCAAGCCTGGACTACATCAAGAGCCTGTCTCAAAAAGCCAAAGTGAAAAATAAAGGCAGCTCTTGAGTCATAAGTATGATGTGGCAGGCATGTCAGAGGTTGCCATGTTAAGTGTACAGTGAGTTAGATGAGAAGACAGTGTGGACATTCGTAGATTAGACTAGAGATGGGCGGATCAGAACCCGGTTGTGTCCTGATAATCCCTTGTCTTTTGGCTGCCTTCACACACTAGTCACCAAGTTAAGTATGGAGACACGGTCTTGCTGAGTTTTCTGTCTGAACTTTGATGTAAGTATATGGTAGTGTCACATTAAACTGTTGGAAAAACTATGATAAGGAAAGAATCCAGTTTCATTTAATATTTGTAGGTTATTCGGTGGTAGAGAATGGAAGAGCGGGAAGTGGTCAGCAGTGTTCTTCACATCCTAAGTGGTTGCAGCTGAACCTCAAGGAATGGGAAGGCACTGCAGGTGGGATCAGAGAAGAGATGGGGTACAAAGATAACTGTGGTGAAGAGTACTTCCTGCTCTTGCTGGGGACTCAGGCTCAGTTCTCAGCACCCACATGGCGGCTCACAACCTTCTGTAATTTTAGTTCCAGGGTCTCTTCTGACCTCTGCTGGCACCAGGCATGCACATGGTACTTATACATGTTTGCAGACAAAGTATCCATCACATAAAATAAAATAACAAATCTGAAAAAAAAAGTTTGTACTGATCAAGTATAATCCCTTAAGAATACGCTGACTTTTAAGAGGTCCTTCGTAATACAGTTCTGTTTGTTCATATGCTTTGAAGTACAGCCTAGAGTTCCCGCCCCTAGAACCAAGTGGACTTCCTGTCCAGTTGGCAGTTACTTCTAACTTGCCATTTTGAAGTTTTGATTTTTACTCCAAATATTCATACACCTTGGCCCCCAAGATGTGGCCCATAAATCCTTCATTGTTGGGCTCCGAGTGTGCCGTTCACTTACTTCCTCTCTGGGTTTTTGCCTTGTATACTCATGACAATCGTACTTAATTCCTGTGCTGCCTGGGTCCTCCAAGTTCTCTTCTGAACACAAATAAATCAAAGTTTCTGGTTAAAGGCCTTAACCTTTAACCTCTGCCTGCCATTCCCTGGGATTTGTACCTGTCTCATCTCTGTCCTACAGGAAACAGACTTCATTAAAATGGTTGAGCGTTCCTTTGTGTGCTTTCCACCTGAGCTGAATCAGCGTTGTGTGTTGACAGCCCATACGGTTACTGCTCATTTGTCTGTCTCTGCTAGGGAACTTAAGGTTTTAATTGTGTTTCATATTTGTAACTCTTAATGCCTTGTACAGGTTTTGTATTGAATTGTGCTTTTTGGGCCAGGCAGAGTAGTTTAAAGGTTTCTTCCCATGCCTTTAATCTCAGTATTTAGAGGCAAAGACGGGTGGAACTCTTCTGTGAGCTTGGTCTACATAGTTCCAGGACAGCCGAAGCCATAGTGAGACCCTGTCTAGAGGAGAAAATAAATGAATAAATATTGGGTGCTTGATTTCTCGAACTGCAGATGTTTTAGGTAGAGAGGACTAGTGAGAGTTAGATTATAATGCTGTAACATTTTTAGTAGACTGTAATAAATACATTAGAAATGATTTTCCACTTATGCTAATGAAGTCCAGTCTGATGCCTGACATTCTTTCTGAGGAATAAAACCGATGCATCTGAGCAGTTATCTAGGACTCATCTGACTTAGGTGCTGACAAGTTGAAACGTGCTCTGTACAGTGGGTTTTTCAGATGTATCCTTGGGCTTCTGAATTCTAAGGAAGAAACCTTTGCTTCCCGCCTGCTCTAGAGTCACAGCTGAAGTGAAGTACAACCTAACTAACACTGTGGTGTGCAGAGTCCAGGGGGAGTGGAACAGCGTCCTGGAGTTCACCTACAGCAACGGAGAGACCAAGTATGTGGACCTGGCTAAACTGGCCGTGACAAAGAAAAGAGTAAGGCCTCTGGAGAAGCAGGATCCCTTCGAATCCAGGTGTGCTGCTGCCTCACAGCCAGGCAGGAAGGTTGGGGGCTCTGGAGTCTAGTTAGGCCACGGCATTAAGTCACTTTACAGTTTATATCAGCTTTGCCATCTATAGAATGAAAGACTTGGTCTGATTTCCTTCATTCTAAAACACTTTGCCAGTACAACATTTTATGGTGCATAATTTTAGTATGAAAAAGTAATTGAAAAGTTTTTGTCTTCTATATTAAAACTAACTTTGAAAACTACCAGATGGCTGGTTGATGAGCGGGCTCTGAGGAAGACACTTTCTGTGCATGCATGACTGACAGCCTAAGTTTGATCCTCTGAATCCATGGGAAAAGTAGAAAGAACCACTCCACAGGTTGACCTCTGACCTCCACAGTGCACCATGCAGCTCCTTCTCACAATAATAAATTCAGATTCCAAAAGCAAACTGCCACTGACCAAGTCTTCCCATAATACCAAATATCTAAACTATTAGGAAACTTAAAATACTCTCTTTTACAACTATATCTGTCTAAAGTCAGCTTTTCTCACTAGATTGTCTGCTTGCATTAAGTAATGTATCATGATAGACTGAATATAGAAACAGATGGATGGCCCTGCTATTAAACCAGACACTGGAGAGACTGATGGATTGTATTAACTAAAGTTTCTATTGAAGGGTTTTCTGTATGTGTCCTTGAGGCTATTTATCAGTATTGTTCTTTAGAGGAAAGCTTAATTGCATCTTCAGCGTCTAGGGCTTTATAGTTACCTACCGTGTTTTCATCAGGATCGCACTGCATTATCTCCTGGAACTCACAGAGGTCCACCTGCCTCTGTCTCCCAAGTGATGGGATTAAGGGTGTAAACTACCATTTGAGTCAGCTTTGCTAGC
>JANHMN010000011.1:18222507-18247862 GCA_030674055.1 Rhabdomys pumilio
AGCCACCCACCCTGCCCCATCAGTGCGATTAAAGACTTAATCGCACTCAATCATCTTTTGGTTTCATTAATTTTTTTCCTTCGGTCTATTTTTCTATTTTCTTCTTAAATGTTTTCTATTGTGCTGTGTTTCTGTTTTGTTCATCATTGTTTACTCTTTGCCTCATAATGTTAAAGTTGACACTTACGTCAGAGACCTTTTAACACTGTGCACTGGGTTCTGAGGATCACTCAGGTCACCTGACATGATATTGCTGTACCTGAACAGTATTCAGTCTCAGTATTCAGGCTGAGTGGGCCAGATGGTGTCTGCCACAGCTGCTTGATTTTGCCGTTGTAACATGAAAGCCATGAACACGTTGTAGGTAAATACCTGGACACCGTTCTAAGATTTTCTGCACAAAACCAGGCAGTGGCACAGTGTGTGTGACTCCTGGTTTAGATCATCATGGGGTGTTGTTTGTTTCCCTAAATGTCTACTTAGTATAATGTGTCTTACTACAGAGACTGTTTTATTAGTTTCCATTAGTTGTGGTTTTGAAACAGTAGGTCTGTAGTCCATTTACCACTGCGAGCCTGAAGATCTGCCATCTATGTTTTGTCTATAAATGTGCCTTTTCTGGGTATTTCCTAAATGTGTAGTCACATCATATGTGATCCTTGTGACCAGTGTCCTCCAGTCCATCTATTACCTAGCTTGTATCAGTAGTCAGTTCCTTCATTTTAATTGCTGAATAGTAGTCCGTTATGTGGGTATGTCAAGTCCATTCTACAGTTGCTACACATTACTAGATTGGGACTATGATGAATCATAAAACTGAATATTTTACCATCAGCTTTTATGTAAACACATTTTTCATTTTTCCTGGGTAAATATCCAGGAGTAGGATTGCTGGGTTGTAGATTCTAGTTTCCAAAATCAATATACCATTTAGCAGTCCCATTGGCTTTGAATTACAGTTCCCGTTCCTCCACATCCCCCACTGTTTGTCTCCTGTGCTGATTCTAATAGATATGAAACACCAGTGGTTCTAAGCATGTTTCTTATATTTTATCTTCTTTTTATTGCATTGTTTGTCTTGTCTTTGTGTTGTGGAGGTCTTTGTGCCTTAGACTGGCCATGAACTCTGTGTGTAGCTTTGACCTTCCCCTCCTCATGCTTCTACTCCCCATACCTGGTTTTATGTGGAGCTGGGGACTGAAGGCACACCACACTCTGTTAGGCTAGCACCCCACCAGCCGAGCCACACCCTCAGCCTCATGTGTTTCAACCCTTGAAATATCTCATGTTACTTGTTAAGTCTGAAAATTTCCTAAAAACAAAATATTTGTTCTTGTAACTTGAGAAAATCCTTCTTAATTGAACTTCTCAATTTAAAAACCATCAGCAATTGCAACAATCTGCGTATCCACTGCAGGGGCCCAGTGTCTGCTCTCAGAACTCAGAGTGGACTGTAGATCTGATTTAGAAAATGTAACAGTTGGAAATTACTGCTGCGCCTTCTAAATGATCTCTTTTGAAGAGAATGTTTGTAAAGCAGGCCATTTTTCAATTTAGACGATTATGGAAAAATGTAACAGACTCTCTGAGGGAATCTGAAATTGACAAGGCCACAGAGCACAAACGTTCCCTGGAAGAGCGCCAGAGAACAGAAGAAAGGCTGCGGACTGAAACAGGCACACCCTGGAAAACCAAGTATTTCATTAAAGAGGTATGTCCTGCATGCAATCAAGCCATGCTCACTGTGTACCTAATGAGAGCCTGACTTACCTAGTTACTGTTGTGTACCTAATGAGAGCCTGTCTTACCTAGTTACTGTTGTGTGGCTGGCTCCTGTGCATCTTTAGTTTTACAGTAGTATAGCTAGGGCTGGGGAGATGGCCCAGTCAGTCAGCACTTCTGTATAAGCATGGGGCCCGGTTCAGATCCCTAGAGCCCTAGGAAAGAGCTCTAATCTCAGTACTGGGGAGCAGAGACTCGAGGTTCCACGGGGGCTTGGCTAGCCAGCCAGTCCAATGACTCAAAGAGCTCCAGGCTTAGTGAGAGACCCTACTCTGTAAACAATCGAGAAGTCCACCACGATGCTTCAGTGCAGAAGGCACTTGCCAGCAAGCCTGATGATCCGAATTTGATAGCCAGAATCCACATGGTGAAAGAAAAGAACTGACTTCCCCGGGTTTACTTCCACACACATGCACACAAAATTTGAGTCTAGCTTGTGTGGGAGCTTTCTCATGAGCTTTCCACAACTTGTTGAAGTAATGTAGCTTTTCCACAGATCAGACGAAGTACATTTGGAGATTGGAGTGGGCCACGAATTAAAATGTTCAATAGCAGGAAGTGCAGGAGGCAGTTGAGTGTCCTTGCTTCGTATTTAAACTGTTCGCGTCCAGGCATCACGTTTTAAGGGAGACAGAAGAATTTTCATTGGCCATGTAGAAGTAGTGAAGTGGTTAGATACAGGGGTGTTCAGAAGAAAATCAGAGGTACTTCGTGATACGTTTCTTCAAAGTCTATGGGCTTATTGCAGAGAGACTTCTATGAGCAACTAGAAGCATAGCTCGGTGGTGCACTAGTTGCTTGGCATTTGAAAGCTCTGGGTTGATCACCAGAACCAAAACGTTCAAGGACTTAACTAGAGCCCAAACTACCAACAAGCAAGTCTTGGAAATAACAGAGTAAGAATATAAAACAGTGTATCTCTGATACCTGGGCATGGCGGCACATGTCTTTAATCCTAATCCCAGCACTTTGGAGACAGGGGTTTGTAGTTGAACTAAATGATGGAAAAAATCAAAAACCAAAACCAAAACAGCCTATAATTTGGGGGTGGAGAGGTAACTCAGTATTTAAGAGCGTTTGCTACCTTTGCAAATGACTGGGATCAGTTATCAGCAGTGACTGACAACTGCCTGTTCTAGGGGATCCAACGAATGCACTTTGACCTCGGACACCTGTATATACAGCATACAAAACTCACATAGGCACAGACATATACACATAAATAAAATAAATTTTTAAAACGTCCATAATGCAGGCTGGAGAGATGACTTAGTGGTTAAGAGCGCTGACTGTTTTTCTAGAGGTCCTGAGTTCAATTCCCAGCACTGACATGGTGGCTCACAACTATCTGTAGTAGGATCTGATGTCCTCTTCTGGTATATCTGAAGACAGTGACAGTGTACTCTCATATATAAAATAAATAAACGCCTTTTAAAAAAAAATCTTTAATTCAGGCAGGTGACATAGCTCAGCGGGGAAAGGTTCTTGCCTCATGGTGTTGATAATCTAAGTGTGATCCTGGGATGACTCCCTCTGGACTCCATGCATACATTGTTGCATACAATGGCTGGACTCTCACATATACCCATAAAATAATGATAGTAAGTTAAGTTTTTTTTAAATCCAAGTTCATTTAATAGCTTCCATACTTTTATTTTTTCAATCTTTTGCCAACTTTTTGTATAGGAATAACAAAACATTTTTTCTTTTCTTTTTTTTTTTTTTTTTTTGTTTTTCGAGACAGAGTTTCTCTGTGTAGCCCCAGAACTCACTCTGTAGACCAGACTGGCCTCAAACTCAGAAATCCGCCTGCCTCTGCCTCCCAAGTGCCAGGATTAAAGGCGTGTGCCACCATCGCCCGGCTACAAAACATTTTTTCAACTCCCTATTTTTTTGTTGTTGTTGTTGTTTTTTATTTTGTTTTTTTATGGAGAGAGGAACTCACATGACCTATTGTGGAGGAGAAGGACAACTTTGTGATTCTTTCCTTTTACCGTATGGGTTGCAGGAAGGTTGCCAGGTCTTAAATGGAAAGTGCTTTTCCCTGCTAAGCTATCTTACCAGCCCCATCCCTGTATGTTTATGTGCTGGGAATGTAGGTGTGTGCCACCCACTGAGCTCAAACCCTCTGGTTTTTGTCTATAAAGTAAGATAATTGAGTGGCACGTGATTTTTATATGGTGTTGTATAATGCGGTTAACTGACATCTTTCACAAAGAGCACTGTAGCTGCTGTGGTCTGTAGTGAGGTGATTTCATGTGATGAACAGCCCAGTGGTTGCTGTTCTAAAAGACATGAAGGGAACCCCGTTAAAAACAGTTGCAGCTGAGGGCAGAGAGTCACTCAGGTCTGAATTTGAGGCTGACATGTGGGGATTCCTAGGCACAAGGCAGAGACTGAAAGAATGGGTGAGAGTGGCTGGGGTGAAGGAAACGGAGGTGGATTGTAGGTTTGGTAATTCACATCACCGGTCCTTACTCAACACAGCTCGAAGGAGCCTGACTGGTTTAGTTAAATTATGACTAAATTAAAGAGACTCGGGATCAAGGCAGAGTTCAAGGCTAACCCTTTGCACACTGGCCTTCGGTCTTCACCCTGATTTGACCACCACATTCCTGCTCTGTCTTCAACGTTCTGCGTGTCTGTCGGCTGCTGTCTGCTGCAGCTCTTTCCCGCCTCTGCTCTTTGGTCTTGACTTCATGAACACTTCCTTGTACTGTGCCTGCTGCCCATCACACTGTGAGGCTCAGTCTACAGCACCTTAGCAAACGGCTTAATCGATACAAGTGACCTCTGCAAAATTAGATGTCCAAGAGTCACACACTGTTTGCATATAACACGGTCACTGTCCTTGCCTCTGCGACGAGTACCTGACAAGCCATGGCATGGGGAGAAGGATTCTGGCTTATGCATCAGGGGCTGTAGTCTGTTTTGGTGGCAGACGGAGCCATGCTGGGAGCCTGAGGAGCCTGGTTGCCACCTTGGCAGTCAGGTCCATAGGAGGCAGAGCTGGGCAAAGCCTCCCAGCAACCCACCACCTCCTAAGCACCCACAGTGGGGGACAGTTCACATGCAAACCATAGCTAACATCTCCCCTCAGCTTCAGGCAGTATCTGAGGTCTCAAGCATGGAGGCGCTGGAGTACTCCATGTTGCTGTTGGTCCTGGTTGGGAATGGGAGATGCCGGCAGGATGGTGCTCTGACTCCCTTTCTACTCGTTTCAGGGAGATGGCTGGGTGTATCACAAACCCCTATGGAAAGGAATTCCATCACAACCAGCAGAGTGACATGATTTCTAAGACTGGACCAAATGAGGTTCTCCTCTGTGTACCCCAAGCTCTCTCAGATGGAGTTGTTGCACTGAGTGACCTGTCTCCTAACTGTACAGCCTGAACACGAATGTACCTACTGAGCCCATCATCCTGCAGCAAGACCAAAGTGTTAAGACATCGATGGGCCTCTCCAGCCTGCTCACCAATATGAGCAATACCATCTTACAGCCTTCCACTCTACCAGTTCATGTGTCATCTTTGATCTGATCTGAAAGCTGCTCAAGCCTCTGGCTTGTTCGGGGCAACAGATAACAGCAGAGAGAACTCAGTGACTTTGGTTCCTTTGTAGTAAGAAGTAAAGTCTCTTGCAGCGTCTGTTTTGCTTTCTGTCCATAGCTGAAGTATTCACTGCTCTTGTAAGCCAGCCAAGAGGGAGAGGAACGTGACCTTCAAGTGGATTCAGCCGCTGTGCCTGAAGTCAGTGTTCACACATCACTGGGCTGTAGTACCAAGGCCTCTCTTCCTCTGGGGGCCATGCCTGTGTCTGAGGAAGCCCATCAATCGCTCTGTTGGAACTCTCTTTTAAAAGTGTATTTATAATTAGAATTGTAACCATGGAGGAATTTTTTCTTCTGAGCATTTTAATATACTTGAAAACAACATTGACTTGAAAAATTTCAGAACATTTTTCAATACCTAGTTTTATTAAATATTACACTTTAAGAGACAATTTTTTAAAATGTGTTCATGTCAATAGGAAATTTTGGCCTTTCTCAAGAACTAAGGCACACAAAAAATAGCAAATATTAAGAAACAAAACTGTTACTTTCCTTACCTATTTTTATGTGTAGGTTCATATTCAGTATTATGTGCTGTTCTGAGCAAGTTTGCTTTATCTGACCTCTGTTCATTCAAAAGTTAAAATTAAAACCTGTTCATGTCTGTCAGGAATTCAATTATGTCTGTGGCCGAGTACACGTAAAGTATGGTTTTATTTTATTTTTCAAGGAAATGTAAACACTGAAGAAAGAGTATGAACCAAAAAGCAGGAATCTGTATTCAGGTAAAAATTGGTTTTTAATAAGTATGTTATTGGGGTTGAAGAATTGCTGGCAATGAACAGAATTGTGCTAATTATGGTTTTCATTTATTCAAGTATTTGCTGAGCACCCACTCGTGGTGCTGACTCTTGTTACTGCGAGCTACCTTACTGTCCAGAGTGGTGCCTTACCCTGCTCTTGCCCATGTGGTCTTCCAGTCAGCGTGCAAACGCACCTGTCACTCACAGGCCGTGCCAGGCGGCTGTGTCTGTGCTCTGAGAAACCGTTCTCTTAGTAGGGTTCATAGGATGAAAACAGCAACAATGATTTTTCAGCAAATTGTAAGTTAAAAGAATTGGTCTGTGTACAACCATTTTAATAATTCCCTTTTCGTTTTTGCTGTGAAGTGCACTGAAAAATAAATCTCAAAATGAGCTATAGTTCATGTGTTGGGAAAATTGAAAAAAAATAAAATAAAAAATAGAGTACAGCAGTGTTGGCGTCTCTTCTGTAAATGGGGGAAGAGTTTGCATTTGTGACACACACCCCAACCCAAAAGCTGTCTCCAACTGATAGCTACCTGTAAGTGAAAAATTAATTCTCTCCTAGGGAGTTGCACGGGGGAACGTAAATGACCAACACAAGACAAACTCAGTGGCATCTTCAGGTTTGTGTTTTTATGGGATTCCTGAACAAACGTGTGTCCCAGTGTCTATATGTTCCTTTGCGTTTTCTTTGGTCTTATAAAGGACAGCATTTAATTGGGGCTGGCTTACAGTTTCAGTGCTTTAGTCCTTTATCATCATGGCAGGAAACATGGTGGCATGCAGGCAGGCATGTGTTACAGAAGGAGCCAAGAGTTCTACATCTTGATCCACAGGCAGCAGGAAAAAAATGAGGCATAGTAGGCCTGGCTTGAGCTTCCGAAACCTCAAAGCCTGTCCCTAGTGATCACTTTTTCCAACCAGGTCATACCTCCTTCAACCAGGCCACACCTGCTAATAGTACCACTCCCTGTGAGCTCGAGGGAGCCATCTTTTAAACCACCACACTTACTGTGTTACATTTTATTATTAGTCCTTAGATGCCTGTTATTGTCTAATGAGACACAAAAAGGGTATGGATCCAGATGAGAGGAAGGTAGTGAGAACCAGGAGGAGTAGGGGGAGATGAAACCATTATATATGAAAAAAAAAACTACTTTCAAATAAAAGAAAATTGTCTTTTAAAATGTATGTAACTACTCAGTTCAAAAAGAAAGCTTATATTTGGTAGTAGGGAGGGAGGGTTGGTTTTCTTCATAAATTGGTAACAGTGTGTGCTGAAATCCTGAGGCTGTGGCATGAGCTTCATGAGTTTGAGGCAAGCCTGAAGTACAAGGTAAACCAACCCCCCCCCCCCCCCCCCCGCCCCCCCGACTCTAAACAGGAAAAAAACAAAAACAAAGCCCTTAACCCTTCCTAGTCCCAAGCTTACAGAGTAAATTTAGGTTCCCAAGTGTTTGTTGTTCCTTGTTTTTGTTGTGAGTCAGGTTCTCAGTACACAGCCTGGCTAGCCTGGGTCAAGTTCTCAGTACACAGCGTGGCTAGCCTGGGTCAAGTTCTCAGTACACAGCCTGGCTAGCCTGGGTCAAGTTCTCAGTATACAACCTGGCTAGCCTGGAACTCTGCACTAGACTAGCTTTAAGCTCAGATCCAGCTACTCTGCCTCTCCAGTTAAAGGCATGCCCTACCCTGGCTAGATTTAATGGGATTTGTTTTGTTTTGTTTTGTTTTGTTTTGTTTTGTTTTGTTTTGAATTCTCTGTGAGTTTCCCATCATTCACTCATCTCCCTGTGCCTTCACATCTGCCCTTCACTCTTGCAACCTCCCTGTTAACATAAAACACACGAGTAGCAACAGAATAAAGTAGAGAAAACATCTCTCGTTGTGGCAGCTGTAGTGTGACACTGCGTCCCACATTATACCCCTCTGTCCACACATCTTTACTTTCAGATGTTCAGTCCAATGAGCCATTGGTCTAGCTCAAGATCTCTGGCTTCTGTGACACCATCAGTATTCTGATCCTCATCAGGACTCCTTCCTGTTATCCTGCTGTTGCCCTGTGTCATGGAGATCCTGCAGCTTTGGAACAGGACTGGCCTTGTCACGTGTCCCAATCTTTAGCAGATGACACAGATGTTGGGGAGGATACAGATGTTGGATCTGGGCTGAGCTGGTCAATGTGCCAACTCTCATCTGCACCATGAGAGGAGCTCTCCAGTACTGCTTCAGGTAGGCCATCCAGTACCACCATCTGCAGGAGGCAGGCTGCTCTCCAACTCTAATGCTCGGGGCCCGTTCACCTGCACCTATACCTCCAGAGCCAGCTCTACTGTGCTGCCCAGTCAAGGTGTGGCTTTGCCATTAGGGCCAGCTCCACTGTGTTGGCCAAGCAAGGCCGCTGTCCTGAGAGGAGTGCTGCAGCCCATGAGGGACACAGACATGACCCACTCTCATGACCCCAGAGTCAGCTCTCCCAACTGCCTCAGGTAGTGAGGAGTGAAAAAAACAAAGGGTATCTTCCCTCCCAGGCTACCTCAAGGCAGAGGAGTGGCAGGGCCATTCCTCCCTTGATCATACTCTCAGGGACAGCTAACTTGTGACCCATACCACCAGGGCCAGCTCTACTGTCCTGGTCAGACATGATGCAGGGTCTGTTTCTGGAGTGCTGCAGCCAGCAAGGGGCATGGATGCCTCTCCCTCTGTCATGACCCTAGGGCCAGCTTTCCTGTCCACCATAGGTGTTGAGGGGCAAGGCAGGGAAGCCATTACCCCTGCACTACAGTCAATGAGTTGGGGGGGCCAGCTCTCCCATGTTCTCACCCTTAGGGCTGGTTCACCTAGCCTCTACCACTAGGGGAGGTGCAGGGTGTACTCCCAGTGCTGCAGCTGGTGAAAAATGGGGCCAGCTCTCCAGAGTGCTGCACAGTCCCTGGACATCCTACCAGGAATATCTCCATGTTCTGTCGTGGTAATATGAGCCTTGAACATTGACACCAACTGTAGGACTGTAGGAGGAGCTAAGGTGGGAGGAGTAAAGGAGAAGGAAGAGGAGGAGAAAAGGAGAAGGAAGAGGAGAGGAAGAAGAGAAGGAAGAGGAGGAGCTAGGGGAGACAGAGAAAGAGAGAGTTGGACATGGAGGCTGATGTTCGCTTGTCTGTATCAGTCAAAGGTAGTTGGTATATCTAGGTTGGGTATTGGATTATACCTCTGATTGTAAGGGCATCTTGTTATTGATCATTACTAAATATATAAGCCTTTGGATAATCTAAGCATTAGAGTCTCATCTGTACCGAGCTC
Organism: Rhabdomys pumilio; assembly: GCA_030674055.1. Taxonomy (NCBI): domain Eukaryota; kingdom Metazoa; phylum Chordata; class Mammalia; order Rodentia; family Muridae; genus Rhabdomys; species Rhabdomys pumilio. The sequence continues at coordinate 18,231,943 of JANHMN010000011.1, forward strand.
ATGTGGTTGGTGGGATGGTCCAGGCACTGCCCAGCCTTGCAGACACAGCGTGGAAGATTAGCAGAGCCATCTCCCACGCTGGCATCTCATGAGTAGCAAGGCTGGTGTTTCTAGCTGGCCGTTTCTAGCTGCAGCCAGAGGCCACGTGTTTGAGCTAGGCAGAGACACCACAGCTTAGATAGTCAGATTGACCAGTGGCTATTTTTTAAATAATTACTACAACAACCAACCCCCGCCACTATGTAGCCACAGAGCTGACATGGCCCTCAGTAGCATCTGGGGCTGGGATCCCACCATGGCCCCAGGTGGCAGAGCTGGCCACTCAGAACAGGCTCGAGTCTCCAGTTCCATCTCTCCTCACAGTGCTCAAGGTGCTCTATTTCTTTCTCTCCCATCTGACCATCATTACTTACACACTGTGCTGGCTCCTGCTCTAGGCTGGCCACTTGGCTGGCAGGTCCCTGGATGACATCATTCATCTGTGTTGTGTGATGTGACCGCAAGCAGGTGTCTGTGGCCTGCCTGTGCAGGAAGGCAAGTGTGTTGGTGGCATGAGAGTCCACAGGTCGCTGTCTTCCTGCTCCTGTACTGCACTGCCTGGATTTGATTTGATTTGATTTTTGAGTCCTAGGCATAGAGCAGCTATGGCCACTACAAGGCATCAAGCTAGAAGAACTACCATGTGCTCTGCTCCAGAACACCACCACCACCAGGGTGTCTCTTTGCCCATGCTGGGGGGGATTTAATGAGTTTTTTATTTTATTTTTATTTGTGTATGTTTGTGAAGCTTTATGTGCACATTGTAGAAGCCAGAAGAGGGTGTTGGATCCCTAGAACCAGAGTTACAGGCAGTTGTGAGCCACTTGACTTTAGTCCCCTGGAAGAGCAGGAAGTGCTCTTAACCCCTGAGCCATCTCACCAGCACCAACATTTAATGAGTTTTTAAGGGTCACTATTTTAACTATTAATATACATAAGCAAGAATGCTTAAAGCGTACTATGGAATCCGATAAACCTCCTTTATATGTACGAGACACACTTTCATTTACCAGGTCTGTTCCTTTAGAGAGCCCTAACTAGCATGTTCACTAAAAAATAAAAATGCAGCTGAGCGATGGTGGCGCACGCCTTTAATCCCAGCACTTGGGAGGCAGAGGCAGGCAGATTTCTGAGTTCGAGGCCAGTCTGGTCTACAGAGTGAGTGCCAGGACAGCCAAGGCTATACAGAGAAACCCTGTCTCGAAAAACCAAAAAAAAAAAAAAAAAATAATAATAATAATAACAATAATAAAATAAAAATGCAGTTAACTAGGGTATAGGCATAGGCCTCCTCTCTCTCCCTCTCCTCCAAACTTTTTCTGCTTCATCCCCCACCCCCATCTACTGCCCAATCACCGGCTCTAGCCTTTATTTTACAAATTAAGGTGGGCAGAAAGTTCACAAGAAGTCACCACTGGAATACTGATTCACTCCTTGTTTGCAGCCCCTCCCTGGAAAGCAGAATTAACATCAAAATACCAGACCAGGGCTATCAGCAACAGACATTGACCCTTACAACCCTACAGATTAAGGGGAAAATAGAAGCCAAAACCAAAGCACATCCCTGGAGAAGTTGCTGAGATCCTGATATCAAAGTCCTGGTCCTAGGAGGTTTTTGTAGAAACTGACAAACTTGCTCTTCTGTTTATGTGAAAGTAGAAAGATCTAGAATAGCTGAACAATGCTGAGGACAGCTGGAAGTCTCACCACCTGACTACTTGAGATATATGACAAAGTACAGGGCAGCCTTCGTAATAAAGAGACCCTAATACATCAGAGCTGGCTTCTTGGTGGTCTTTTGAGGTTCTCGAACGCATCCTGACACACCGTTACCATGCTTCCCGCCATGATAATAATGTACTCGGAACCTCTGGGATTGTCAGCAAGCCCTGATTAAATGTTGTCCTTTTTAAGAGTTGACATGGTCATGGTATCTCTTCACAACAATAGAATACTGACCAAGACAACACAGATTCATATACACATATGGAAGTAAGTGAATTTTTTAAAAAATCAGTACAATTTTAATTTTTTTATCTTTTACTGATATCTTACAGCCTATTAAACACTTCATGAAGATTTTCTGTAGATTCCAATTTTCTACATAGATGACAGAGTAGTTTTACTCTCCTTAGCCAATCTTTTGTTTGTTTTTTGTTTTGTTTGTTTGTTTTTAGAGACAGGGCTTGTCTGTGTAACAAATCCCTGGCTGTCCTGGAACTTGCTCTGTAGACCAGACTGGGCTCACACTCATAGAGATCTGTCTGCCTCTGCCTCCTGAGTGTTGAGATCACAAGTGTGTGCCAACCCTGCCACCTGGCTGTTGAGAGATTTTTATTGTTATAGCTGCTGCTGATGGTGGTGGTGATGGTGGTGGTGATGGTGGTGGTGATGGTGGTGTGTGTGAGTATGAGAAACAGAGAGACAGACACAGGCACAGAGATAGGATCTTAAGTGCCCATGTTGGCCCTGACTTCCCCATCTCCTTCTAGCTCCCACGTGCTGGGATTACAGGCATCTGCTGCCATGCCTAACTTCCCCAGAGCCTTCCGTTACCCAGAAGGCAACTACTCCCTGTTCAGTCACAGATTATTGTGTTTTGTGAACTTACTATGATGAAATCATACAGAATGTACAGTTTTGTTTCCTCTGTGTTAGGTAAGATCCTGGTTAAGTAACTCTCTGAATCTAGTGCTTGTCCTCTTGGCTGGTTTCAAGCACAGCTACTGATGGCTCCCACTCATGTTACTGGTGATTGTATCTATGAATCTCATTACAAAAGGCCAAGCATGCAAGTAGAAAGTTACAAATCTCTGCCAGGAACTTCCTGCTGGGACTGAGGGCAAGCTTCTGGCTATAAAGTCTGGCCCATAGAGATTTTCTAGCTTTCTAAAACTTTATTTAAATTTATTGGCAAAAATAGCATAATTCTCATAAGAGCTAGAAATTTAAATGTCTCTGTTTAGCTAAATGTGCCATATTTATTCTTGTTAGATACCTTCCCTCTGAACTTGGTGTTTAAATAGCCTTGTATGTAGCTGCCTTTGAACTACAAAGTTCCAATAACCAGATTGAAAAGCTATTGGCTGGCTAGCGTGCTGTATTTCTAAGACCAAGTAATTTTGTTTCTGGAAAAATCATATGGTAATTGGCTCAAAGGTTAGAAGGTAAGAGACTGCAGATGAGAACCAAAGGATGGTTTTTGTTCCTGATTGAATCCTGTACATTTGACCTCTGTCTCAAGTGCCTGCATTAATTTTTCTGAAAGTTTAACTAAAATTTAAAAGAGAAGGGAAGTTATACAGCCAGACATGGGAAACTTATGTAATGGCAGCTTGTGAGGCGGAGGCAGGAAGATCGGAAAGGAGATCCAAGTCATGCTCTCCTACATGCTTCTGTCTCAAGATATACAAACAAACAGACAAACCAACCAACCACCAAGAAGACCAAGTGAGAGAGGCAGAGAGACAGACAGAGCTTTCCTCCCTCATGACCACCATACCCACTTCTAAGGACACCCACCTGCAAAAACTGACCAGTTGGGTACAACAGCACAGACTCGGGAGCTGACTGCATCTGCAGATGGTCATCTCAGTGAGTACTGAAGCAGGGGACAAACGTTTACTATACTGGGCCCCAGGACTGTGCTCTTGTCTATTGTACTGATCCATCGGGGTCACAGGACAGACTCGGCAGCTGTCCTGTGACCTCATGCCAGAATGTTACAGACTTTTATTTTTTTAAGATTATTTTATATATGTAAGTTTTATATATACTTTTGCTGTCTACAGACATATCAGAAGAGGACATTAGATCCCTGTATAGATGGTTGTAAGCCACCATATGCTTGCTGGGAGTTTAGCTCAGGACCTCTGGAAGAAGAGTCAATGCCCTTAACCACTGAGCCATCTCTCCAGCTCCATGTTACAGACTTTTAAAGCCCCAAATCCACAAACATATGCGCTAAGTTACATCACACTTTTCATCAGTCAGAATCATTTGTTCTTTCCTGGTTAGAAACAATTATGTTTTGAGGACCAGAAGAAGAATCAGAAGGAAGCTGGCTACCCATCTGGAAAGAGACCTAGAGCCGGGAACTTGAACTTAACTTCACCTTATGATCAAAATGGAGTAAAATGGAGTCTGAAAACAAAACAGCAGCATTAGGATGTCTCATCTGTTTGATCCCAAAAGATTGGGGTTGGACTCCAACCAGTCTTGGCCCAGCACTGTTATCACAATCAGACTGACATGAAAGCCAAAGCTATGTTTTAAGTTTTAATTACTGTGTCTGAAAGAGCCACGAACCAAAATGTCTCACCTACAAGCCCCTTGCCTGAGGACAGACACTTCCTGAGATGCTGGTGCCTGCTGCTTATGGGCAGTAGCAAGCCACATGTTTTTGTTTCCCTAAGCAAGTTTGTTTGACCACACCAGATGTGCTTGATCACATGTAGGTCAGAGGTACTCAGGCATGAAGTACACGCTTGCCTCTGATTGGATGTGATGGGAAATATGGGAGCCTTGTGTTTGCCTTTACAAGCCTCTGCAGAATCCCTGAATGAACCTGACCGGAGTCCATCACCCTTGCCAGTATTTAATTAAAGTTTGCTTCAAATGTGGCTCAGAAATCGTGGTACTGGTCTTTCTCTGAGAGTCTCAGGTTTATCATTGATCCAAGTTCCATTCTTGTCTCCTGCCTGTTATAAAGCCTGAGGGGAAACCTCCCACAGAAGTAGTAAGTGAAAGCTCCTGAGTGGGGTCACATGTGTGCCCCCTCTTTAAAACAGCACCAGTGTGGTGTGCCAGAGCTCCCCTATCCTCTTTTTTCATCCATTTCATACGTGTGCACCATGTGTACATGTGGTGGGTTATAGAAACAAGTAACACCGTCCTTGCCTCCTTTCCCTCCCCACACCCAGCATTGCATGGGGTATCAGAGCAGAGGCTGAGTGGATGAGCCTCTCCTGGATCCTGGTTTCCAGTGGAGGGAAATCCAAACCCACTCTTGGGTTTGTAAAGTCATTGCTTACAGCCAGAATCACCTCCTCCAGACGGAGCGTTCCTTCCCTACAGGAAGCCTTCCTCTGAATAAGGCAGGACTTTTCCAGAATGGACTTCTAGGCAGAGAGTTTCTACTCAGTGTGGTAGTGGCACTTACCTGTTTTTCCATCACTCAGTGGTGGAGGAAGGAGGTCCAACAGTCTAAGGCCATTCTGGTTCCGCAGTGAACCCCTGGGTGGAGGAAGAGATGGGAAAAAGGAAGGAAGGAAGGAAGGACTTTTCCGATTTTCTGCCAGGTAATCACAGTCCTCAGTAGCCCATACATCTCTTCCCTACCCCACAAATCTCAAGCCAATGCCCTCACCTTTTCCCATGAGCTCCCACTTCCTGTTTCCTGCATTCTGGAGCTACAACAAGCTGCTGCACCTGCTGTCACTTCTGTCCTGGAGGTCGTACTGTTTTCAGTTCCCTGCACACTTTTGGGTCTAGGATTCTGTTTATAGTCACAGGCAGCCAGCTGGCTACTGGAGCTCGGTCCTCTCATTAGCCAGACCTCAGCCTCCTGCCACTGTAGAAAAGGACATGCCTGCCCCAGGAGGGTCAGCTGGCTCTGGGTTGGATGCCCCGCAGTCCCTCTATATTCAGGTGGGAGCATCAGCGAGAGAATTTCTCTTAGTATCAGATGCTACAAAACCAGCTCTGAATTTTTTTTCACATACATCACACACAATGGAGTATGAACAAAAAGGGAACCAATGAATCTGCTCCGTTTTAGTTTTTATTTATTATTATTTTATTCAATTGTTTATTTATTTAGTGACAGTGTCTCTCTATGTAGCCCAGGCTGTCCTGGAAATCACTATGTGGCTGGCCTCTACTCAGAGATCCTCCTGCCTCTGCCTCCCAAGTGCTGGAATTAAAAGCATATGCTGCCACCACTGCCACTAGGTTAGTTTTTATTTTTAAACAAAACAAAATAGTAGACAGTAGCATGGTCTCCCTCAGGCCTTACAAAGCCAGGTGTCATTTCCTCGTTCTCACCCGCTGGTCAGCTCACAGCGAACATCCTGCTGGCTTTAGGACCTAGTTTTCTGAGATCTCAGAAATTGAGGGCCGGGCAGTGGTGGTGCATGCCTTTGATCTCAGCACTTGGGAGGCAGAGGCAGGTGGATTTCTGAATTCGAGGCCAGCCTGGTCTACAGAGTGAGTTCCAGGACAGCCAGGGCTACACAGAGAAACCCTGTCTCGAAAAACAAAAACAAAAACAAAAACAAAAAAACAAAAAAAAAAAAGAAATTGAGGAAAGAGCACAAGATAACAAGAACAAATCTATCCTCATGTGATTCATAAAACAGTCTTCTGATTTAAAATATGTTTTCTGGGAATTTGCCTGGTATAACTAATCTCTGGTAAACAATAAAATACCTTCAAACATAAATAGTCTAGGCTCTGTGAGGAAGGAACGGGGAGAGGATAAGGAGAGTAGTCCCTGCCTTAAAGAAGTCCAAAGTCTAGCTGGGGGAAGCTGGATTAGAAAACAAATTATTGTAAAATAACAAGAGAAAGTGCTTTGGGCATGACTGGAACTCTGCCACCGACCCAGGAAGAAAACTCCAGGAAGAAGAAATTGTGTTTCACAACTTAAAATGGTTGTTTGGGGAGAAAGATCAGTTTTGGTCCAAGACCAGGTTTTGTACAAAAATACCTATCCAAAGCCGGGCGATGGTGGCGCACGCCTTTATCCCCAGCACTTGGGAGGCAGAGGCAGGCGGATTTCTGAGTTCGAGGCTAGCCTGCTCTACAGAGTGAGTTCCAAGACAGCCAGTGCTACACAGAGAGACCCTGTCTCGAAAAACCAAAACATAAAACAAACAAACCGAAACTATCCAAAGTTCCCATATTTAGGCTACAATCGGTGAGCAGTTTTCTTCAGGTCACCACAGGGAATCTTGCCAAGGGATAGGTTCAGGAAATTACTTTTGTCGAAAATTATCCGGTCGCCAATGCTTTACCGTCTAAAGTTTAAACACTTACAATGGGGCTCTCCAGCCTGTCTCAGCCAGTCCTTACTTCTCTCAAATCCTCAAGCGTTATCTTTTACTGAGTGTGTTACTCAACTCTCTAAAAGTTAATAATTGATGTTGCTCTGTTCTTTGTGTGGGGAAACGGAATTGTGTATGCAAAGTAAGGGCGATGGTCAGATGACAGCTCTCCCTTTCTTTTGACTGACACAATTACTTGAGGGGATCCCAATCTGAGTGACTTCTGCACTTATTTCTTGAGTTCACTTGACCTTTGTTTCTTTATATCTTCACCGGCTCTCCTAGATTTCCAGTCTTGTTTTTGACCCTCTGCAGACCCCCTAGCTTTCCCCTACTTCCCTCGGTCGCAGTTCTTGGCTGGTGGTCTAGCTTCTGGGGTCTCCATTGCCTAGGAGGAGTTTCTGTGGGCAAGGGCGGGACTACCGAGAGCGCGGGGCGGGGCTACCGCAAGCAAAGGGCGGGGCGGCTGGGGCCCAAGGCACGGCGCAGGCGCACTGGACTCGCGGTGCCAAACTGCAGCTATGGAGCAGGCACCTCCGGACCCTGAGAAGCTGTTGCAGCCTGAACCCCTGGAGCCGCTGGGCGGCCCTGGCGCTGTGCTGGAAGCCGCGGTCGGTGAGGAGACCGAGGGCACCAGGGAAGACGGCTCAGGGGCCGACACGGTAAGGAGAGGGGCGGCGGAGGCTTCGGGCCTGGGGCCGGGCCTAGCGGGCCGGATCGGGCTGCCCTGGCTGGATCTGGTGGGTGCGGTCCCGAGGCCGGAGGATGACCTGGAGCTGAGTGTAAATGGACTTACAGGCGCGGCATACCGGAGGGCCGCGTGGGCGCGGTCACGCATGTCCGTGGTGGCATGGCCCGCGGTGTCAGTGGGCGCGTCCCCGGGGTCTGGCCTTGAAGAAGCTCGCTGCTGTTTCCGGCGGGCCGAGGGGGTCGTTGGGAGGCGGACACACCCAGGGTGAGAGGCGAGTGTGCGCAGTAAGGGGGGCTTGGCCTACTGCTCTGTCGGGAAATGGACTTCCAGCGTCACGTTAAAGAGAAGCGGCAGAGGAAGAAACATTTGTTGGACTCTCCATTTGGCTGTAATTTCGTTATTTGGGATAAGTGCGGTGTTTTCCCCTAGAGACGGATCATTCTCTTGCAATCCCCGCCCCTCGGCGATAACCGGTGTTTTTCACCATTTGAGTTAAGGTGGGGAGTGTAGCGTTGTATATCTGTGAATGCATCCATTCCAAAGGGTCTTCACAGATTTGTAGACTCTGATGAACAAGCGTTTAGGAAGTTCATTAGCACCCTGTATTAGAACTCCCTGCTCAGAGGCTGAACGCTCAGTTGCTCAGACCCTATCCAGCCATTTTGCTGCTGCTGCTATTCCCGCTGCTGCTTCTCCCCACCTCACCTCCAGTAGGCATTCGTGCTAAGGTAACCCCTACATTTTTATGATTGATGCATCTCTAGAGAGGATTAAGTTTTGAGAGAGCTAACCAGGAACTTCTCAGCAGTTGGAGGTTTTGACTACTTAAACCATTTATGTGTACTTTATGAATTTAAAACTTTAATTTTTATGAATAGGTTTTTTTTTTTTTTTTTTTTTTTTTTGGTTTTTCGAGACAAGGTTTCTCTGTGTAGCCCTGGCTGTCCTGGAACTCACTCTGTAGACCAGGCTGGCCTCGAACTCAGAAATCCGCCTGCCTCTGCCTCCCAAGTGCTGGGGTTAAAGGCGTGCACCACCACCGCCCGGCATTTTATGAATAGTTTTAAGTTCACCGTTAAATTGAAAGGAAAACGGGGAGTTTTTTTCCCCTTATACTCTATTCTCATATTCAGACTTGTGCCTTATCAAGGTTTCTTACCAGACTGGTTTATATTATACTTGAGCACAGATTGGCACCCAGAGTCCATAGTTCACATGCTGTCATATGAACGCTTAAATATTATTTTTATTTATGTGAGTACATTGTAGCTGTCTCCAGGCACACCAGAAGAGTGCATTGGATTCCATTACAGATGGTTGTGAGCCACCATGTGGTTGCTGGGAATTGAATTCAGGATCTTTGGAAGAACAGTCAGTGCTCTTAACTGCTGAGCCATCTCTCCACTCCTCATATGAACTCTTAGGTGTCCTAAAAATCCTGTGCTTTGCCTGTTCTTCTCATCCCCTCTCCTATTGGTCTTTTCATTTTCATCATTTCTATCATTTTCTCATTTCAGGAATGTCATATAGTTATAATCATATAGTATGTAACCTTCCCCACTAGCCCTAGACACTGTCCCAAAATGCAGTCATTACTGGCCTGGAATGCAGAGATCCGCCTCCTTGATATTAAAAGCATGAGCCACCATGCCCAGCTAATGCATAGTTTTAACATTGGCTTCTTTTTTATTATGTATCTGTCTGTGTGGGCTATGACTTTCTGAGTATGGGTGTGACTTTCTGGAGCTGTGGTTACTGGAACTGCCTGACACAGGTAGTGGGAACTGAACTTGGGTCCTTTACAAGAGCAGTATGTACCCTACAGATTATTTTATTCTGTATGTATGTATGAGTATTTTGCCACCAGAGAGAGAGAGAGAGAGAGAAAGAAAGAGAGAGAGAGAGAAAGAGAGAGAGATTTGTGAAGATCAGAAGAGGGCATTGGATCCTCTGGAAGTGTTGGTAGGCATGGTTGTGAGCCACCAGGTGGATGCTGTGAACAGAATCTAGGTCTTCTGGCCACATAATTTTTTTTTGGGGGGGGGGGGGTAAGTTCAAGGCAGGTTTTCTCTGTGTAGCCCTGGGCTGTCTTGGAACTCTGTAGGCCCGGCCGGCCTCAAACACAGAGCAGAAATTCACTCTGCTTCCTTAGTGCTAAGATTAAAGGCTTGTGCCACCACCACCTGGCCACAGAATATTCTTAATCACTGAGCTATCTATCCAGCCCAGACTTAGACTATTCTATGTGTTTTTGTTTAGACAAGATTTCATGTAGCTCAGGGGATCCTGGAACTCCTGATTTTGGATTACAGGCAAGAACCACTGTTTTGTGGTATTTTTGCTTTGTTAGATAGGCTCTCATCTTTATCAGGGTTAGCCCTGAAGTTTTGGGAATATTTCTCTTGATTCTAAGTGATGGGATTACAGATACGAACTTCCATACTTTCCTCTTACTTTATGACTGTAAGTATCTCCAAATAATACATTCTTTAGTTTTACTCTTAAATATCTCTTATTTCAAAATGTCTTAAGATTTTAGTCTAAATTTAGCAGTGGGATCTCAGGATTATAGGGTAGTTGTATGTTAAGCTGTAGCAGTCAGTGCTGGGTTGTCTCCACAGTGGTCATTCACTCACTTCAGTAGTGCCAGATGTGTCCCGTGAATACTGAATATTTTCAGGGTTTAGTATGTTTTCCAAACTTGTGGTTATGACCCCAAACCCACCCCTATTTTAGTTCTGGGAAGGAACGTAGAGCTTCTTCACACATGCCGGGCAAACGCTTTCCTACAGAACTACACACAACCCTTGTGTCTGTTTGAGGTATCAGAAGGACTTTGATTTTGATCATGATGATAAAATTTTATTATTTTGTGAACATACATATTTGATTAATATGAACTTACAGTATAGAATCTAAACATTTATGTTAATTTGTTGTGTACATGTTTGTGTATGTACAGATGCATGTGTTTGTGTGTGCATGTCCTCTTGTTTCTCCTTCCATGATTCTGCAGTCCTTTGCCATTGTCTAATTAGAAATCTTATCTCATTTCCTTTTGTATTCTTACCCTGTAAAGAACAGCACATGCATTTAAACAAAACAAAACTGTAGTCAATTTTATTTTAAATGATTTGGAGACTGGGAGCATGGTGACATATCATTAATCTCAGCATTAATCTCAGCACTTTAGGAGTCAGAGGCAGGTGGATCTCTGAGTTTGAGGTCAGCCTGGTTCCAGGACAGCCAGGGCTACATAAAGAGACCCTATCTAAAAAAACAAAACAAAACAACAACAAAACAGAAAACCCAGAACAATATGCTAGAAAAGAGAAGAAACAAATCCCAATCTCTAAGAAAAATAGTAACTAGTCAGAAGGGGAGGAAGGGGAGGAAGGGGAGGAAAACTAGCAGCAAGGAGGGGAACCGGAGAGAATGGAGACACGAACACTCCTTTTCAAGGTTGAAAGCTTTCAGTGAGTTAAGAGACTGGCGCAGTCTATGTTCACTGAGCGTGACTGCCTTGGAACCCATAAGTGGTGGTTTAAAGGGAATGTGCTCTAGGCTTGGCAGTGCTGACAGAAACCAGGAGAGTTTGCTCAGCTGGTACTTAGACATCTTAATGCATAATTAGCAACTTCCCTCCCTGATGAACAGCAGATCTAAGTGGATCTGCAGATGAGGGTAATGGAAAATGGAAAAGAAATTTTATAGATACATCCTATAGCTTTCAATGTGTCCCAGAAGGTCCTGGTTAGAAGTTTGTTCTGAGCTTGTGGCACTATTTGGAGGTGGGTAGATGAAGGGAGGTAAGTCACTGTGGCTGCAGCGGGTGCCTTGAAGGCAGTATTGACAGCTGTCTTACTCTTTCTCTTGCAATGACAAAACAACTCAAGGGTTTTCTGTGGCTTGTAGTTCTAGACAAGTAAGTCTGTCATGGCCGGGAAAGCATGGCATAGTGGCAGAAGCTGGAGACTGGCTGGTCAAACTTTCATACTCAGGAGGGATGCAAGGAGAAAACAGGAGGCAGGATGAGGCAGTAAACACTTCCAAAGCCCACCCAAGTAATGGACTTCCTCCAAAAAGCTCTACCTCCTAAGTGTTCCATAACCTCCCCAAACATGGTATTCAACTACCACAATACCCTCCCACCTTTCTCCCCAGTCTCCCACTCTTACTACATGTGATGTGAGTACACTCCCCAACCAATATGTACCACTTTGCTATTGGCACAGAGCAAGAGCCAGCTCAGTAGTCTGAAACCCCCAAGCTGTGAGCCAGAATAAACGTTTTTATTTTAGGTTGATTCCCCTGCTCAGATATTAGTTGTAGTTAACAGAATGCTGACTAACATTGATTAAGCTGCAGGTTTTTTAAAATCATACTTTTTAGGAGCTGAGGATGTAACTTGATTGGAAAGGCGCTTGCCTAGCATGCATGAAGTCCCAAGTTTGTTCTCTAGCATAAACTACGCATGCATAAGTAAACTGGTACATGCATGCAATCCCAGTGTTCAGGGTGTGGAGAAAGGAAAATCAGAAGTTCAGATCATTCTTGGTTATGTGGTACATTTGAAACCATCCTAGAGTGCTTAAGACCATCTCTAGATAAATAAGTGGAATATAAGAAATAATTCTTTTATTGTGTGTATATACACATGTGTGATTCTGCATGTGAGTACAAGTGCTGTATATGTTATATGCATGACTGTGGATGCCATAGGACAACTGTGGGTGACATTCCTTAGGTACTGTCCACCTTGTGTTTTGTTGTTTTGAGACAGGATTTGGCTGTCCTGGAACTCACAGAGATCTACCTGCCTCTGCCTCCCAACTGCTGGGCCTAGAAGCTGGGCCTAGAAGCTGGGCCATGCCCAGCTACCACCTTGTTTTTTGAGACATGATTTATCACTAGACTGGAATTTAGCAAGTAGACTAGGCTGGCTTGGCAGCAAGCCTTGGAGATCTCTGTATGCCTCTTCTCTAGCATTAGGACTGTAGGCATATGCCCTGCACCCAGCAGTATACGTATGTTTCTGGGAATTGGAACCAGGACCTTTATACATTCGAGACAAGTGTTGTACTGCCTCACTCCAGTCCTTACAACACTTGTATCTGGCTGAGCTTGGTGGTGTATGCCTCCTAGCCCAGTACCCAAGAGGCAGAGGCAGAGGCAGGCAGATCTCTGTAGATTTGAGGTCAGCCTAGTCTGCGTAGCAATTTGCAGGCTGACAGGATTATGTAGTAAGTCCCTGTCTCAAAATAAAAACAAAGGAACAAAAAGTAGTATCAAGGAGGGAAGTGTATTATAATCCTTTTTAAAATTTTGTTTTTGAAGACAAGGATTCATATAACCCAGGCTTACCTCAAAATCTGTCTCCAAAGGTAGCACTGAATTCTGATCCTCCTGCCTCCACCACCCAAGTGCTGTGATTACAGTTGTGTGCCATCAAACCCAGTTATAACCTCCTTATTCCTTAGTTGTTGGCTGGGTGTATCATTCCCAAATTCATAGACTGGAGCCTAATCACCAAGGTGGTAGCATTTTATAATAGGGCCTTTGAGGAGTGACTAGATCAAGCCCTAAGTCCTTAGGACTTACAGAAGAGATCCTAGTGATACTTTTCTATTTTTGTGTTTCAGTTGACTTTTAAAGTAGGAAAGATTTGTCTTAGCTCAGTTGTACAGGTTTCAACCCATGGTTGCTTGACCCTTTGTGACGGGCAGGACATGAGAGCAGCAGGAGCTTATGGTGGGGGCTTCTCACAGGTTGGCAGGCAGGAAGCTCCAGATAGGGGCACTAGTACTCAGCTGGCTTTTAGAGATGCCTTTTCTTCTGCTACGTGTTAAAGAACACAGTGAAATAGGGCTGTCCATGAACCAGGCAGCATGATCTCACCAAATACCAAGTCTCCTAGTACCTTGATCCTTTGTACGTCCCAAAATCTGAGACTAAGCAATAAGCTTACATTGTTTATGTGTCTTCTGACCTCTGATAGCTTGTAGTAACAAATTGAGCTAAACCAGTTAACTATAGCTTCCACTCTTCTTTATACCCAAACTTACCATCTTTTAAAAAGCCCAGAACCATTGCAGTGGCTTGGGTAAGAACTTCAAAACTCCAGTTGTTGCAGGCTTGGTCTAAGGTACTGTTGGAATGTTGTGAAGACTTCATTTAGAAGTGGCAAGTTGTATGTGTGTGAGCCCTTGAGGTGATTATGGGACCTCAGTGAGAGGTCTCTCCCAGTCTTTTTCCCTTCCTAGCTCCGAGATAAATGGTAGTATTGGTCTGCAACTCTCCTTCTACAGTGGATTGCCTTGCTTTGGGACCAAAGCCAGTGCAATCAGTTTTGATGAACTAGAACTTCCAAAAATCAATCTTTCTGTCAGTTGATTCTCTTAGGGTTTGCTAACTGTAGTGCACAGGATAATTAACCCAGTCATCAGCGTAGGCGCACCCTCAAGGAACCTACCTGAGACACAGGTATCTCTCCTAGGACGGAGAATATAGGGATACATATCGATTAATAAAAGCAGAACGACGGTTAGCTTTGGGATAGGGTAGGTTTCTTAACTTTTTTTCTTTTTCTTTTTTTTTTTTTTTTTTGGTTTTTTCGAGACAGAGTTTCTCTGTGTAGCCCTGGCTGTCCTGGAACTCACTCTGTAGACCAGTCTGGCCTCGAACTCAGAAGTCCGCCTGCCTCTGCCTCCCAAGTGCTGGGATTAAAGGCTTTCGGGGCCCCCCCCTCCCCCCGCCTTAACTTTTTTTCATACTTTCAAATGCTTATGTGGTAAGCATGCATTAGTTTTTATTAAAAAAAAAAAAACAAAACCTAGACCTACAAGTATTGAGTAATAAATAATAGTGAGCTCTTGCTGTGTGCCAGGCAACACAATTCTTTGTATGTGTGTGTTTTTGAGATCATACAGTGTAGTCCAGGCTAGCCTTGAACTTCATTGTTCGCCTACCACAGTCTCTTCTTGTCATTATAATCTTGTACCACCATGCTTAGTCCATAATTCTTTATTTTTAAACAGCACAGCGAAAACATATCAATGATACATTTTACTTATTGCACAAACACCCAGTCGACAATAATTTTGTGTGTGTGTGTACACACACATGTATGTATGTACATACATATATGCTATATACAATACATGGCATGTATGCATGGAACTAGGACATTGACCTCAGTTGACAGTTCTCAAAGATCAGGTAAACATCACTTTTCTTGAGAAAGGCAAAGGTTTGTTGCAAAAATGGCGCTAATCGTGGTCATACAACACCTTTAATTCCAGCACTAGGAGGCAGAGGCAGGCATGTCTCTGTTGTGAGTTTAAAGCCAATTTGGTTTGCATAGTTCTAGGACAGCCAGAGCTACATAGAGAGACCTTGTTTCAAAACAGAACATAGAAGAGCAACAACAAAAGTTGCTGGAGAGCTGGGATGTGTATGCTTCATTCTGTATTCCTGATCCTGTCATCCATAGTCCGGTTTTTTGAAGTCAGGAAGTAACAGGGAAGGCTGGTATGCTGGTTAGTTTTCGTCACCCTGACAAACTAGAATCACTTTGGAAGAGGGATTCTCAGTTGAAGAACTGCCTCAATTAGATTGGCATGTCGGCATGTTGTAAGGTATTTTCAGGATTGCTAACTGACACAGAAGGGCCTAGCCCAAGCTTGGTTGTGCCGCTCCTGGACAGGTGGCTGTAGGTTGTATTAGAAAAGCAAGTTGAGAAAGCCAGGGGTTTTCCATGGCCTCTCGTTCAGTTCTTGCCCTGACTCCCTCAGTAATGTGCATCTGTCATCCTAGTCCCAGCCTTCCTGTGGTGAGACGGACACAGAGGGGAATCAGCCAGAAGCTCACATTTGCTGCAGCACAGTGGCAGAAATAGGAAGAGAGCTCCTGCCTCGAGATGAAGGAGAAGTGACTCTTGAAAAGTTGTCTTCTCACGTTCATAGCACACCTGGTTCACTCTTGCTCTGCCTCTCTGCCTCTGTATGTCATTGTCTTGTCTCTCTTAAACACACATAACACTCTAAATAAAAGAAAAATTTGAAAGGAATGCCCTCTCAATATTTTTATTCATAAAAAGATGATGATGATGATGATGATGATGATGATGATGATGATGATGATGA
>JANHMN010000011.1:18247872-18319051 GCA_030674055.1 Rhabdomys pumilio
GATGATGATGATGATGATGATGATGATGATGATGATGATGATGATGATGATAATAATAATAGGTGCTAAAGAATGGCTTAGTGTGGTTAAAAGCAGTTACTGCTCTTGGAGTGGACCTGGGTTTGAAGCCCAGCACATACATGGCTATTCATAACCATCTGTATTATCGGTTCCTGGGGATCTCATGTCCTCTACTGGCATGTGCTCAATCATGGATGCTCTAATACAGTAAATACACTCAGGTACACACACTGTCACTGTGTGTGTTACAGAAGAGGGCACCAGATCTCGTTACAGATGGTTGTGAGCCACCACGTGGTTGCTGGGAATTGGCCTCAGGATCTTTGGAAGAGCAGTCACTGCTCTTAACCGCTAAGCCTCCAAAACCTACTTTAATAAAGGTTCTTAAATGCTTCAACCTCCCATGTTTGTTCATTTGTCCGTCCGTCCATCCATCCTTCCTTCCTTTTTTTTTTTGTTTTGTTTTTGTTTTTTGTTTTTTGTTTTTTGTTTTTTCTGAGACAGGGTTTATCTGTGTAGCCCTGGCTGTTCTGGAACTCACTCTGTAGACCATGCTGGCCTCGAACTCAGAAATCTGCCTGCCTCTGCCTCCCAAGTGCTGGGATTAAAGGCGTGCGCCACCACCGCCCAGCGCAGCAAGTGTTCTTAACTGCAGAGTCATCTCTCTAGCCTGACCTTAATAATTTTTAACTAATCTTACTATAAATACTTCCCCAAACAGCAGTCTTTGCAACATCCTGTATATAGGAATAAACATTTGGCTGGGTAGTTGTTAAGTTGTGCTTAGTAATTTGTTAGTTCCACTTCCTATGGGACAAACATTCTTTTTTTTTTTTTTTGTTTTTTTTTTTTTTTTTTTTTTTAGCTTTTTGGTTTTTTTCAAGACAGGGTTTCTCTGTGTAGTCCTGGCTGTCCTGGAACTCACTCTGTAGACCAGGCTGGCCTCGAACTCAGAAATTCGCCTGCCTCTGCCTCCCAAGTGCTGGGATTAAAGGCGTGTGTCACCACCGCCGCCCGGTGGGACAAACATTCAAACACAGGAGTCTATTGTGGGACTGGGTCATACCTAATTCAAACCACCACACCTTAGTTCCCTAAATGATCTCAAGATCATTGTGAGGTAGGCTCAGAATTAGTTTTCAATTGCTGTGCTAAAGCACCATGGCTAAGGCAACTTACATAGGAAAGCATTTAGTTTGGGACTCAGAGTTTTAAAGGATTTGAGTTCATGATCATCATGGCAGGGAACACGGTAGCAGACAGGCATGGAACTGGCGCAGTAGCTGAGAGTTTACATCTTGATCACATTAGGCAACGGGGAGACACTGGGAATGTCACCAGCTTTTTTTTTTTTTTTTTTTTTTTTAATATTTATTTCATGTATGTGAGTACACTATAGCTGTCTTCAGACACACCAGAAGAGGGCATCAGATCCCATTACAGATGGTTGTGAGCCACCATGTGGTTGCTGGGAATTGAACTAAGAACCTCTAGAAGAGCAGTCAGTGCTCTTAACCGCTGAGCCATCTCGCCAATCCTGTCATCAGTTTTTGAATCCTCAGAGCCAGCCCCCAACCCTCTCCTCCAACAAAGCCACATCTAATGAATTTTCCCAAACTGCTCACCAACCAGGGACCGCTTATATAAGCCTATGGGGGTCCATTCTCATCCAAACCACCACACATAGGGAGTTTGAGGTATTTCTGTGCCTTAACTATTTTTAATTTTATTCTGTCATATTTAATGCTTTGCAATTTAGATTTTTGTTTAGGGTTTTGTGTACAACAGACTAAAACGGGAGATATCGTTCGAATTATACTCTGCAATGATTTGGAAGCTGTGTATTTTTTTACTTTCCTGAGACATAATTGAAACAAAATTTGTTGTGTATGACCATTTAAAATTGAGGGTTGGAGAGATGGCTCAACAGTTCAGAGCACTGACTGCACTTCCAGGGGTCCTGAATTCAATCTCAGCAACCACATGGTGGCTCACAACCATATGTAAAGGGATCTGATGCCCTCTTCTGGTGTGTCTGAAGACAGCTACAGTGTACTCATCATATACATTAAATAAATAATTCTTTTAAAAAAATGTTTTGAATTAGAGTATGGTGGCTTATGCCTATAGTTCAAAGCCATCCTGGACCTTATCATGAGTTTCAAGCCAGCTTAGAACAAAGTGAGACTTTGTCTCAGAAAAGTTTTTGCATTTTGAAACCTCAAATTTATAATTTGTACTTGTGTCATTGTGACCAAGTACCTGACAGAAACAACTTGAGGATTGGTCATATCTTCCTGGTGTACCTGACTGCTTAGTTCCATTCTGCCTGGAGGCAGAATTTCCTAGTGGCTAGAGCATGTGAAGGAGACTTCATAAGGGCAGGGAAGAGCCAGAGGAGCCACTTCAAAGACAGTGCCCCAGTGACCTGATTCCTCCATACAGGTTGTTCCTCCTAAGGTTTTAACAGATTGCCAGAGTTATTCTACCAGCAGGGGCCTCAAGTAGTCAATCACATTGCACATTCAAGCCATAATGTAAGCAGACTGTGAAGAGCTTTTTCCCAGAAACTACTTGAGATCAGTTTGCCAGCATGCTGTTGCTTCATTCTTGCCCAAGAGAATTTCAGGGTGAGCAAGGCAATGTTATGTGTAGCCACAGTACTGACAGCAAAGTCAGGGGAGTGACACTGCTAAGTGTGCACTGTCATTGTCAGCGATGTGCCAGGTGTGTCAGGAGTGCTCTTCAGAACAGGTCCAGTGCAGCCTTGCTTATCCATTACTGTTGTCCCTCCGTTTCTTCTAGTCTGAAAAAAAAAATCACTTAGTTTTTACTTTTGCAATCTTAAACTTTGTAAATGGTGGGGAATGTTTGTAGAATCTCCCTCAGTCTGTGTCTGTCTTCTCTGTATGATTATTAAATTGCTGATTGGATGTGCTTTAGCAAACATGGCCAGGTGCTCCTCGGTGTTCCATGTTCATAGTCATCTGGATGCATTTCTCTTTAACTTTGCATATGATCTTAGAGAGAGCAGGAGGGAGGGCGAGTGAGCGAGTGCACACGTGTGAGCACTGACATAGCCAAGCTTGCCTTATACTGTTGATTCTTCTCAGCCTCCCTAGCTGGGATTACAGGTGTGCATCCTCCCCCTCCCCCGCTGTCTGCCCGAGTGCCCATGTAGTTATTTTACCCTTTTCCTGTGTACTTGGATGGAGACGTTCATCTTGTTCCTTATTTAACTTTATGTAATTTACTTGGCAGTATAGCTTCACGGAACTTCCTTCCTTTTTTAAAATCATCATTTTGGGGTATAATTTGTAGGCAAGTGAGATGACTTAGCTGGTAAACGTGCTTGCTGCAGTGTCTGATGGCCTGAGTTTGATCCTTCTCTGTCTCCTTGGCTACCTGGTGACTTCTCGCCTTGTCCCTTGAGACTGGTGAACTCTCCCAGGAGCCATCCCCAAATAAAACTGCTTTTTATACATTTAATCAGGCTTGAACTGGCTTATTATGTTGGCGGAGAATCATATTACAATTCAGTGGTTTTTTTTTTAAGTTAATTAACAGAGTTGTACAACCATTTTCTTTTTTCTTTTTCTTTTTTTTCTTTTTTTTTTTTTTTTTTACAATTTTTTAAAATATTAATCAAAGGCTTTATAAGTTTGGTAATGCTCAGTATCAATCAGAAGTGTAAGTACAACCCTTTTCGTAACCTGGTTTTAGAACACATCCGTCATCCCAAGTTCCCTCCTCCCCTTAGTGTTTGATCCCCTGCCTACCCTCATCATAAATAGTGCCAGTCACTGCTGTTGTTTGTCTGGCTTCTTAACGTGTAAGAGATAAGTCAGCAGAGGAAAAAGAAAAAATAAGACTTGGATTTGCCCTCAAACAAGAGCAGACTTTTACTGGTCTGAGAGCTTTGTGGTTCTGCATTCCTCTTCTTCCCTCAGTGTGTCCAGGCACCACTGCATGCCTGGCTGGAAAGGATGAGGCAGACCCCAGAAAAGGCAGGGAGTGCCTGGGGTAGGGGTGGGGTGAGGCCTTCTCTGAGGATTTTAGTGTTACAGCTCTCTTAGACAGTCAGCTTGTGCACTTTATTTGGGGGTAAACAAGGGCTATACAGACCTTGGAGAGTGGAAGGGGTTTTCATGTGAATGTACATCATCAGTTGAGGCTTAAGGTACTGGGAATGCCTCATTTAGAGGGACTCCAGGTGCTGCCGAGCAGGTTCTTAATGGGGAGAAAGGAAATTGAACCTGTAATTTCACCAAGGACCACATGACATTCCTCAGATAGAGGATGTGGGGCTCCTCAGATAAGGTCAGGTGGAGAAGAGGAAGTCCCCTCCCCCTGGAAAAGGGAGCCCTTCATTTTGCACCAAACTCCGGGAGTTATCAGTCATGGTAGACTATGACCTAACAGGAGGGTTCACAACAGAGCCTGGCACCTCCAAACCCAGGGTATAGGAGAACATGCCGTGCAGTGTCTAAGAATAAGTTTTGTAGTCCAGAGTGGGATGGCAGTGGGGGTAAAGTCAGACTCTGAAATTGTTTTTGGAGGAAATTACTTTTCCAAACCTTGAGACTGATTTCGTGACCTCTGGGCTCCAGGTGTATGGTGGTTATTGGCTTTCTGGAAGTCTATGAGAGCTGCAGATTTTTTGATGCCTTGGGCCTGTTTGATGGCCCTTTTTTTGGAAGGGGAGGGAGTGTTTTTTATTACATACTTAGAATATTTTTGAGGTTGATCCTTGTTACAGTATGCATTCCTTTTTCTTACTGAATAAATACTTGAATTTTGGCAATTTTGTATTTTGTTTATTCGTTATTTGATGGACATTGTTTGTTCTGGATTTTAGCTGTTAAGAATTTTGTCCAGATAAGTGTTCCCTTATCTAGATATATAGATATATAGGAATGTAATTGTCAATCATGTGGCAACTTTGTATTTAACTGTTTGTAAGCAGACCTAGAAAATTTTGATAGTCCTAAAGAATGCATCCATAGAATTATTCTGGGTGTTGTGATTAAGAGGCAGGGGCTACCCACGTTTAACTTTCTAAGATACTGGTACTGTTTTCTTTTTAACATTTTCACTAGCAATTGTGTGATGGTTCCTTGTTGTCTTAGTTATTTTTCTATTGCTGTGATGATACACCATGACCAAGGCAATTGTGCTGGCTAATTTTATGTCATTTTAACACAAACTAGACTCATCAGAGAGGAGGAGCCTCAACCTAGAAAATGCCTCCATAGTACCTGGCTATAGATAAGCGTGTAGGACTTTTTTCCTTCTTTTTTATTTTGTTAAGACAGCATTTCTCTGTGTAGCTCTGTCCTAGAATTCAATCTGTACCCTATGCTGGCCTCAAACTCAGAGATCCACCTGCCTTTGCCTCCTGAGTGCTGTCATTGTAGGGCATTTTCTTAATCAATGATTGATGCGGGGAGGGTCCAGCCCATTGTGGTTGAGGCCATCCCTGGGCTATAAGAAAGCAGGCTGAGCAAGCCATGAGGAGCAAGCCAATAACCAGCACTCCTCCATGGCCTCTGCATCAGCTCCTGACTCTAGGTTTCTGCCCTGCTTGAGTTCTTGTCCTGGCTTCCTTCAGTGATGGACTATGGATTTGGAAGTGTAAGCCAAAGAAACCCTTTTCTTCCAACAGACTTTGGTCTATGGTGTTTCATCACAGCAATGGTGACCCTAACTAAGACAGCAGCTTACAGAAGAAAGTTTATTGAGGCCTACTGTTTCAGAGGGTGAGCCCATGAGCATCATGAGCAAGAAGGCCACACCCAGTCCTTGGTTTTCAGTTCTATCAACTGGGACCAAGCACATATGAGCCTGTAGGGGCCATTTTCATTCAGACCACCCACCATTCTTCTAATCCTCATCTACACCTGGCATTGTCTAGATTTGTCATTGTACCTACACTGTTGATTGTAGTGTGGGGTTTTTTTTTTTTAAATTTAGCTTGCCACATAGCCCAGGCTACCATTTTTCATTTGTGTGTGTGCTAGACTGGACTCAAAACTCATGGTCTTCCTGCCTCTGACTCTGGGTGCTAGGAGTACCCATGTGCCACAATGTCACTATCATGATCTTAATTGCTTACTATTCAGTCCTAAGGGGTACTTGTATATTCTAGATACGATTTAGTTATTATTTGACTCAGTTCCAAGAGTTACTTTCATTTCTTCATCTTAGTGGTGTCTTGTGAAGAATAGACTCTTTTTAATCTCACTCTTTCCCTCTCTGTATTGTATGGGTTTTGGTTTTGGTTGGTTGGGTTTCCTTCTTTTGGTTTGTTTAGGGTCTCACTATGCAGCCTTGGCTGACTCTAGACTTACTATGTAGATTAAGCTGGCCTCAAATTCAAGAGATCCATCTGCCTCTGTCTCTGCCTCTGCCTCCTGAGTGCTGGCGTTAAAGGTGTGGACCACCACACTTGGTTCTTTATTGTGCTTTTGAGTTTGTATTTAAGAAGTCTCTTCTTACCCAAGAACAAAGGTTTCATTCTATGTTTTCTGGAAATTTCAGTTTTGGCTTTTTAGATATATGTGTATGAACCATTTTAACTTTCTGTCTGTTTATCGTGTAAGGAAAAGCTCCACCCACTACCTCCTTCCCCCCTCACTGGCCGCCCTGTTGATACTCTGTCCTTTACTTATTGATTGACCTTGGTGCATTTGCTAAAATCAACTGACTGGTTTTAGACAAGGGTCTGAGGTACATATTTTACATACCAAAGCAGACCTGGTCTCCAGGTTCTCCCAGCATTCCTTAGTTCCTACCTGGTATGCCCTGCCCCAAAATTTGAAATTCCCAGTCCAAGGGCTGGGCAACCTTTCCCCAAGAGGCTCTTCCCTATATAATCTAGACAGTTTACTCATTCTCTCTCTCTCTTCCTCCTTCCTGCCCCCTTTCCCCAAGGCTACTTCTCTGGCCTCTGTCCTTGGGGGCCAGTGAACTATCTCAGATCAGCTTTCCAATAACCCTGCCCTTAATTTAATCTAATCTGGCTTTAACATAATCTAATCTGCCCTTAATATAAGGGCTTGAATTGGTTCATTTCCCTAGTGGTGGTGGAGAAATAACCTATCACTGACCTTGGATATAAGGTTTATTTCTGTCTGTGTGTCTGTCCTACTCCAGTTCTACACTGTCTGGATTGCCCTAGCTTCTTAGGGAACTGCATAGAATAGAACTCTGTTTCAAAGCAGTTTTCATTATTCTGAGTCTTGTGCGTTTTACATGGAGTTTAGGAACAGTTCATCGCTTCTTCAGGATATTTTGCTTCAGAAGGAACAACTTACATTTCCTGCTATAATCTGGGGTTTATTGAGGTGCTAAAGTAAGTCTGCTTTTTATTTTTTTGCAGGGGCTTTATTTCTTTATGTTGTGTTTTATAAAAAGATAGAGAAGCTAGGAATATGTTTGGAGGTGAGCGAGGTAAGGTGTGGGGAAAGGGGGTGCCTCAGCGGGCCCATGCTGAAGCATCCCTTCCCCCTGAGGTACCAGCCACACGACAGTATGATATAGAATAGAGTTTATTCAGGGCGTGGGGAGGGAACTGAGAGACAGGCAGGGGTGTGGGGCAGTAGAGGCCGGCCATGAGCATGTGGAGAGAGGGGGGAGCAGCAACAAGAGCAAGAGCAACAGAACAAGAGCGAGAGGAGGGGGCAAGCAGCCCCTTTTATAGTGAGTCACGCACACCTGGCTATTGTCTGGTAGCTGTGGGTTGGAGCCTAGACAAAATGTTAACAGTTTATATTACTTGAATCTTGTTAGAGTGCTTTTTCTTATGCTGAATTGTTTAAATTTTCTAATTTATTATGTATTGACCATAACCTTTCTGTTTGAAGCCTTTGAGGTTTTTATCAGTTCATGGGGAAAAAAGTTTTAAACTGAACCAGTGATTTAGCTTCTGTCTTTTCCAAGCACTTACACACTTACATGGGTGTTTTACCTGCATTATCTCTGCACCATGTGTGTGCCTAGAAGAGAATGCTGGATCTTCTGGAACTGGAGTTATAGATGGTTGTGAGCTACCATATGGGAGCTGGGAACTGAATCTAATCTTTTGGAAGAATAACCAGTATTCTTAAACACTGAGCCATCTCTCCAGCCACTCTTGATTTTCTTTTTTGGTAATAATCTTTTATTATTTTTATCCTTTACTTTCTTTGAGACAGAGTCTCGCTGTATTAACTCTGGATGGTCTGAAACTTGATGTGTAGATCAGGCTAGCTCGGCATCCACCTGCCTCTGCCTTCTGAGTGCTGAGAGTAAAGGTGTGCACCAGCACTGACCAACGGCTTTATTATTCTCGAATTTAGTGCTCTTTAAAAATTTCATGTTTATTCTAATTGGATAGGATGACAGACTAAAATCATGATTAATGCGTTATCTTTTGGGCTGAGAAGGTAATTTGCTTTATCAATGTGTGCTTTCAAATTTCAAAGAGTTTTCACTGGAGCAGATGGTGTTAAATCAAAACGTTTGACTGTAGGACAGCAGCTGTGTATGGGTATCTGAGCCAGTGCGGCTCATCTTAGGTAATTTCTTGAGCTTCCTTTAGGCTGAAGGGCTTCTTTCTAGCTCTTATTTTCTCTTGTGTATATAAATATACATCACTTTACATTTTTCCTGGGCGTGCTTCCTAAGCATATTATTATGTTTTTCATCATTGATTCTATCTTTAGTACTGTCATGCATAACTTTAATTTTCTGTGTACTGTGACTCTCGCTTTTACTGTAGAATTCTGTGTGTGTGCATGTGTATTCATGTGTGTATGGACTTCTGTAGGTACTAGATTCTGACATTGGGTATCTTCCTGGGTCATTTTCTACCTTGTATTTGGGGGCCAATGTTTCTAACTGACCTGGAGCTAGCTGATTGAACTAGGCTGGCTAGCTAGCAAACCGCAGAGATCCTTCTGCCTCCTCCTCCTCCTCCTCCTCCTCCTCCCCAGAACTAGAATTTAAAGAGTGTAGCACTTTGCTTGGCGTTTCTTCTGAGTACTGGGGATCCAAACCTAGGTTCTTACGCATCAATAGCAAGCAAGCACTTTACTGAATCATCACCACAACCTGTGTAGCTTTTCCCTATAATATTTCTTTTGATTATTGGAACTTTATATCATGAATCCCAAGTACACTCACTCCTCAGTCCTCCCAGGTTCACCCCCACCCTGGTGACCCCCACAAACAGAAAGAAGAAAAAAGTCTAATCTGTGTTGTCCTTGTGCTCACTCACTGGAGTGTTGGTGTGGGTTTGTCTATTGTGTTATTATCTCTACCACCCTTCCAGCCCTTATTCCACCCTTAGTCCATCTAACACTCCAACACTAGGTAAGAGGGAAAGGTTAGAGGGAAAGAGGGGCATTGCTTCTATAGGCTACTTCCTGCTGATTAGGGTTGTTGGGTTCCTTGGGGCAAGCCCATTTTTTGTTGTCAGAATATCCAGCAGTCCTGCAAGCCAGCAATAGCAAATGCAACAGCAGGAGGAATCAGCAACCAGGGGGAGAGGGCAGCGGCAAGAGGAGCAACAGCTGCCACAGGCCCTCACAGGGCTCTCAATGTATACCCTCTGGAGAGTCCCCAGAATTAAACTGTCTGCAGCTGGCAAAAATGACAATATTCTAGAGCAGGAGACAATTGTAGATAATGGCTGTGGACTGTCTCAATCCAGTTAGTAAAATGGTAAGCTATGTGCCTAGATTGGGCAGATCTTACACTATACTAACCTATTCCCCAGATATAACACCCTTTGATACTTGTGGTTTCTTCTAGTTCTGTTCCATCATCACCTCCTCCTCCTCCTCTTCTTCCTCCTCTTCTTCCTCCTCTTCCTCCTCTTCTTCATCCTCTTCCTCTTCTTCCTCCTCCTCCTCTTCCTTCTCTTCCTCTTCTTCCTCCTCCTTCTCTTCCTCCTCTTCCTCTTTCCTCTCTTCTTCCTCCTCCTCTTCTTCCTCTTCCTCTTTCCTCTCTCCTTCTCCTCTCTCCCTTCAGTCTTCTCAAAGCCCTCCCGTCCCACCTGTCCCCTCCACTGCCCAATCACAGTCTCTAGTCTTACTGACCAATTAGAATGGGAAGAAGGTTCACCTGAGTGCGTGATTGACTACATGTCAGGGGCAACCTCTCTTGAGGAAGCAGAATTAACATCAGAATACAAACAGCATTAGGACGACCCACAATAGTGGACATACTGAAGCAGCCACACATCCTTCACTTGGGATTAAAACAAAAACATATTCATATAACATAATTGGGTTTTTTAAGAAACCAAAACTCTCACTACACTGGAGCCTGGTCAAACTCCTCATGGCCAACCCCTTAAAGAAAATTTCCCACCCACCTCCCTACCAGAAGCCATCAACCTGTGTAGCTTTTTAAAAATCTTCTGAGGCCTGGAAAGGTGGCTCAGTTGTTAAGAGTACTCTTGTAGAGGACCTGGGTTAGGTTCCCAGCACCAACATTGAGTGGTTTACAACAGTGTGTAGCTCCA
The DNA here is from genome assembly GCA_030674055.1 of Rhabdomys pumilio. Taxonomy (NCBI): domain Eukaryota; kingdom Metazoa; phylum Chordata; class Mammalia; order Rodentia; family Muridae; genus Rhabdomys; species Rhabdomys pumilio. The sequence goes on from JANHMN010000011.1 coordinate 18,258,404, forward strand.
GTTATAGGGTATCTGATGCCCTCTTCTGGCCCCTGCAGGCATCAGGCCTATACATGGTGTACATACATGTAGGCATTTACATATACATGTAAAATAACTGTACCAATATTACTGTTATTTTCACTCCCTTACAGATGTCCCTAATGATTATATGAGCAGGTTTTAAAATTCAATCCATCCCTACACTTGAGCAAGGGAGAAAAGGCTTAAAGCACAGACGTTCCACCAAATTCTACTTTATCTGCCTTGTTCGTGTATATTCAAGCTCTTTCCTTAGTGGTGTGCGCCCGTGTGTGTGTGTGTGTGGGGGGGGGGGGTCAGCCACCACTTTTGGTTTTGCCTTGTTTTTTATATAGACCTGCAGTTCTTCTAGTAGAAATAAAGGAAACTGCTCTTTTGTTTTCGATCTCTTTTTATGTATTAATTTTTTAAGGTTAACAAATGCAAAAAGATAATGAGTTTCATTATGGCGGGCACTTTTTATATGTGTATCCTTACATGTTTTCCTAACATACCCTTCCCTGCTGCCTTTCCACCAAGGAGTCTGCTTTTTTTTTTTAAAGAGGGTTGTGCACACGTGTATGTATGTATGCGTGGGTTGGATGATAAACTCTGATATGGAATGTAAGCAAAATATACCTTTTCTCTTTCAACATGTTTTTGTCGAGGTTTTCATTGCAGTAAAGGTAACTTCACTAAGATAGGATGGAACCTAGGACCCTCTGCTTGTTAGACAAAGGTTCCGTCACTGAGCTAAATTCCAAACCTCTGCAAATATTTTTGTGGACAGAATCTATGCATGTATTGTGTTGATGGGTTAGCAGACAGTTGGTACTTGATAATCATCTACTAGTTAGTCTTCTCAGAATCCTCTGTTTATAATATAACCTAAAAAAATTTTGTTTTTACAGTCAGAGCCTCATACATGCTAAGCAGGAATCTACCTCTTAGCTGCACCCCATCTAAAGACATTTTCTTATATGTTCCTGTATAGATTTATTCTTGGTTGCTTACACATTAAATGGATGATACCTATTAAAATACCTCTCAAGAAGCTGATGTGCTGCAGTGTGTTAATAGAGATACTGCCATTTGCTGTTGTCATTTAGTAAGCCATAGCAACTCAAGTAATGGATTTGTGTGTGTTTGTGGTGGACGTGTGTGAAGGTTAGAGGATAACCTTGGTCTCACAGTTCTCTGTTGCATAGCCCAGGCTAGTTGGCCCATGAGCTTCTGGGAATTGTCCTGTCACTGCCTCCCATTGTGCCATGGAAGGAACATTGGAGTTACAGGTGTATGCTGCCTCATTCAGCTCTCACATAGGACCTGGGATCCAAACTCAGGTCCTCATGCTTGCATGGCAAGCACTTTACCCATTGAGCTATCATCCCAGCTCACAAACCATCTTGAAATATTTGATGATAAGTTATTCTCCAATGGTGAAATGAGCCAATTCAGGCCAAATTACAGTATATAAAGACAGGTTTATTGGGAATCTGCTCTTGGGGGTAGGTACATTGGACCCAGGGAATGAGGCTAGGGATCTTGCCAAGGGAGACATGAGTGGTGGGGAAAAGAGAAAGAACATGACCATACAGGGAGAGAGGAGAAACCAAAATGTCTAGATTAGAAAGGGAAGAGCTTCTGGGGAAAGTTCAGGGGAGAGGGCAGAATATGCCAGCCATGCCTCATAACAGGTAGAGACTAAAGGATGCAGGGGTAACCTGGAGGTCAGATCTGCTTTGCTATGTAAAATATGTGCCTCAGCTGTTTGTCCCGTGTCTGAATACCAACATTTACCAGTACTGGGTATTATTAGTATGACTATTAATTTTTCAATACCATTTTCACTATCATAATTAATTGCACAAAATATGGGGTTTTGTTATACTGTCATTTGATCACATTCACCCCCTATTATTCTCATCTATCAGTACCGTCTTAAAGGGCTTTTATTGTTCCATTTATTTCTGTTCAGACGATGGGAAATAATTTTTGGTTGAAGAAAATAGAAATCAGTGTTTCAGAAGCAGAGAAGAGAACTGGAAGAAATGCCGTGAACATGCAGGAAACGTACACTGCTTACCTCATCGAGACGCGGTAGGTTGCAAGGCTGGGCTTGATTAGCTGGAAAGGCGTAACAGTTCAATAGAGTGAGGGTGAATGACTGTAATTTCCTTCAGAGGTTGGGTGTGCACTCTTGTGATAGGACATCGTTTCAAGATAGAAGTATGGAAATTGGTCTTTTAGAACATGTGGGGATGCTTCAATGTCATGGGAAACAGTATACCATTATTAAATCCTTCTAATTTGGAAGACAAGCCCAATGATAACATTTGCTTGTAAGTTAAGATAAAATTAAATATTCATGTTAAAGTTGGAAATTTAATATTGTGTTTTATATTTCATATTGTATTGTCTTTTTAGTAATATGTAATTAATAGGCTTAATGATAAGCTTAATATCTGTTTTATTTATTGTTGGATTTTTTTGTTGTTTATTTATTGTTTTTTGAGGCAGGGTCTCTATGCTGTATAGACCAGCTTGGCCTGGAACTCACAAAGATCCACCTCCTGTATCTGCATGTATGCCATCATGCCCAGCCATGTATGTATGTATGTATGTATGTATGTATGTATGTATGTATGTATATGTGTACACACACACACACACACACACACACACACACACACACACACACTTATTGCTTACGTGTAGGCTAGTGGTACACACTTGTAATACCAGCACTAACAGCAAGAGGACCAGGAGTTTAAGGCCATCCTGGGCTATATAGTAAAACCCTGTGTCTAAACAGTAATAGTGAGAACAAGTAATAATTGCTAAGACCAACAGTGTAGGGCTTAGACAGATGGGTTAATGGTGAGAGCACACACTGTGCTTGCAGAGGACCTAGAGCTCACTTATCAGCACCTGCACTGGGCATCTCACAATTGCCTGTAACTCCAGCTCCCAGGAACCCAGTACCTTGGTCTCTGAGGACACCTGAACTCACATGGCATACACACAAGGATACACATAGTTAATAATAAAGTAAATCTTCTCAAAAGAGACATTGGTAGCTGAGTGAGGTGTCACATGCCATTTATCCCAGCACTCAGGAGGCAGAGGCAGGTGTATCTCTGTGGGTTTGAGGCAGCTTGGTCTACACTGTGAGTTCTAGGGCATCCAGGTCTGAACAGTAGTATAAATCTAGTTACTCGGGGCTAAGGCAGGAAAATTAATATCTTTTCTTTTTGTCACTAACCTAAGGTCTCATTTATTACCTGCCCATATAGAAGGATCATTTAAATTTAGGCTCTGAGGCCAGTTAGGCCAGCATGGTAGAACCCATCTAAAACTGAAGAAACCAGATGAGCAGCTGTCGTGCTGAGCCTGACATAATTAGAGACACTTTTCAAACGACTGTTCCAAGACTTGAGTTTGCTTCTCTGTCACTTTGTCCTAATGGACAAATGCACACTGTGGTTGTATGTGCATGTCTTAGAGGGCAAGTAAATTATTGTCAAGTGAATAATTGGGGGAAAAAAGGAGGTCTTGATAGTGTTTCAAATGTTTCTGCAGCTGGGCATGGTGGCACATTCTTTTTATCTTTGCACCGAGGCTGAGACAGGTGGATCTCTTGAGTTTCAGGCCAGCCAGAGCTACATAGTGAGACCCCACCTTAAACAACAAACAAAATCCTGCATTCTTGAGGGTAGCAGAAATCTTTAGTGCCTTAATATAACCTTTATACTCTTTTATTCTAATTTTCTCTCAACTGTAGCTTACACTTTCATGTAGATAAGACATGAGGTGCCTGCTGGCTCTTTAAAAGAAAAAAAAGAGATACAGGTTGTGAGTTTTCTTCCTTGTCCTTTCAGAGCAGACTGTGTTTGCTCTCGTGGGTGCTCTTGATCTCCTGGTACTCGGTCAGATCTGTCTGATTTATTCTTATCCTGAACTGAGGTTCTGTGGTCTTGGTCTTTGCCGTGAAGTTAGTCCCTCTTTGTGGTAGTAATAATGTTGCAAACGTCTTACGTAGTGAATGCTGTGAAGTCAGTATTATACTTTGGCTTTTAGAATGTCTCCAATACAACTCTTTCTCAAAAGTTCAGTTAGGTTTTCTGTAACGGAAGGGAAGCCAGGGTGAGAGCTTCGGACCTGAATGCATCTGGCACAGCTGCATCCTCTCTGTAAAGGGACAGGGAGTCCCTGTTTCCCTGGGTTGTAAGGACCAAGCAAGGAAACATGGACAGTTCTTCATTGTGTGGCTGGTTTTGAACGAGGGGGTGTTGTGTGTTCTGTTTTCTAAGTAATAGAAATGCTTTTGTTCCGTTTCAGGTCAGTTGAACATGCTGATGGTCAGAGTGTCCTCACAGACTCGCTGTGGAGGCGGTACAGTGAGTTCGAGTTGTTGAGAAACTACCTTTTAGTGAACTACCCACATGTGGTTGTGCCACCTCTCCCAGAAAAGCGGGTAAGACAGACAGCAGTAGGAGCTGAGAAGTCTACAATGAACCGTTCATTTCTTTGTTTTCTTTCCTTTCTGTTTTTGGCTTTTCAATACAGGTTTTCTCTGTGTAGCCCTGGCTGTCCTGGAACTCTCTCTGTAGACCAGGCTGGCCTCAAACTCAGAACTCCGCCTGCCTCTACCTCCTATATATATTTCCCCTAAATACATAGAACAGTTTGCTCAATCTGTATAATGTTGTTTGTATGTATGTGATTTCAAGGCTGACCATTTGGTACTGAATAACCAATTGGGTTCTTCCATGGGAAGGACTCTTTCTCCCATTTTTAGCATTTATTAGTTGCCCACAGTTTTTGTCTAGGGTTGAGGCCCCATAAGGTTTTCCTCTTCCATGCTAGCCTGTGTCTTAGTGTTGTCCTTTCGTGGGTCTTGTTTAGGCAGTCAGGTTCATAGGTATTGATTCCCTGTCAATCCTGAGAGATGCAGTCTCCCAGCAGACCTCCATTTCTGGCTCAGATGTTCCTTGAACCTTAGACACCATGGGCTCATTTGTCCTCTGCATTTTGATCACTTGTGATTTTCTTCAATGGTCTCCTGTTGTAAAGAGAAGTTTCTTTTATGAGAGTGTGTGAACTAGTTTTATATCAACTTGACACAAGCTAGTGTAATTTGAGAGGAGGGAACCTCAAGTGAGCAGATGCTTCTAGAGGACTGAGCTGTAAGCAAGCCTGTGGGACATTTTCTTAATTAGTGACTAATGTAGGATTGAGAAGGGAAGGCCCAACCCATTGTGGGTGGTGCCATCCCTGGGCTGATGGTCCTGGGTTCTATAAGAAAGCAGGCTGAGCAAGCATGAGGAGCAAGCCAGTAAACAGCACCCCTCCATGGCCTCTGCATCAGCTCCTGTCTCAGGTTCCTGTCCTGTTTGAGTTCCTGTTCTGACTTTCTTTGATATGGAAGTCTAAGCCAAGTAAAGCCTTTCCTCCCAAGCTGATTTGGTCTTGATGTGTCATCACACCAAATGTTAATCCTTGCTAAGACGGGGTAAAAGCTACACGTACCTGTGCCTGAGCCTCTTCCTAATGGTTGCTTTGTTTACCTAGGCAGAGTTCGTGTGGCATAAACTCTCTGCTGATAACATGGATCCAGACTTTGTGGAGAGACGACGGATAGGCTTAGAAAACTTCCTCTTGAGGGTCGCTTCACATCCTGTCCTTTGTAGAGACAGAATCTTCTATTTGTTTTTAACACAGGTATTTTTTCTTCTAATTAGTCTTAAAAATATTCATTAGGCTTTTAACAGTGATGAAATGCTACTCCTTGAGACTGTTTTGAGGCAGCTTTGATGGGCAGTTATTGTGTGGTTTACTCTGAAATTTGAGTTACTGGATTATGTCATTAATTTATGTATTGTTAGTGTGCGTGTGTTCTCTTGAGTGTGATATGGGGAAGGGCACACCACCTGTCATGGCACACATGTGGAGGTTAGAGGACAGTTTTGTAGAGCTGGCCTCCTCTTTTACCATTACTTGGGCTCTTGGATTTGAATTTACATTGCCAGTCTTACATGGCAAATGCTTTACCTAGATACTGAGCCGTATTACCAGCCCATAGCTAAGCTTGTAAAAAATAACTTATTTAGTTTTGTGTGTGTGTTCCTGAGTCTATATATATATATGCACAACATGTGTGCAGGTCAGAAGCAGGGTTGGATCCCTGGGAACTAGAATTAGGTACACTAACCCACAGTGTGGGCATTGGGAACTAAACCTGGGTCTTCTGCTAAAAAGAGTATGTGCTCCTAACCACTGAGCCATCTTTCCAGCCCCATCATAGCTAGATTTTTATACTTACAGATGCTAAGACTTTATGTTTGTTACAATTAAGTTAAATGAAAACTTAAAATTAATCTTTAGTGTTAAAGAGGCCAAGTGTCTAAAATCTCGGACATGTGCTTTTTCAGATGTTCGGAGTGTGCATTGTATGTTTAGTTTTGAAGTAAAGGGAGTGTTTTCAACCTCTCCCATATCATTTGAATTAGAACAGAATGATAGATACCGAGTTTATTTAATGTGGGATGTTATGTATTGCTTGTTTGGTTTTGCAGTAATGGCCTCTAAAACTGCTTTGACTTTTAGGAAGGTAACTGGAAGGAGACTGTGAATGAGACTGGATTTCAGCTGAAGGTAAGGCTATTCATGTGGGCTAACTCTCCACGTCCCTTCACAGTTCCCAGCGTGGCAGCATGCACTTACTGGAGATGACAAGCGAATGATGGGAGTCAGCTTTGCATCTAATGTCATTGGCAGGGTTTCAAAGAAACACCCAGCTCACTTTTGATTTGTGTAGTTTAGTGCTGTTTGGGCTGCAGTTGGCAGTTTCTTAATTCTACCAGAAGATACTTGAAGTTAGTCATGTAAATGCAGCCTGTAGATTTTTCTTGCGGTATACTAGTATGTCTACATTTTCATCTTTTTAAATTTTGTCTGAGCACTTCACTTGTTCTCTGACTCCCACATCTACTTACCTGTGAGACAAGATACTTAGGAAACCCACGCTTGGCTTTTCCAACTGTGGCTAAAGGGTGAGACCTTTGTCGTGCTTCTGGAGCATGAGACGTGGTACACAGTTTGAAGTGAGGTAGGAGCATTGTTAGTGATGCAGGCTCATAATCATTAGCAGTGGGTTGGAAATGAGACTGTTGCCTGAGGATGGAGAAGCTCAGTAGTGAAGAAATGGAGCTTTCCAGACCTTCCTGAAGGACAGTTAGCACAGGCTGTCACCACTCTCTGGTGATAATCAAGTGAGTGGGGTAGATAGACATAACACAAATTTTTAAAATATTGAATATTCCTAAATTGAAATTTTGAAATATTCTCAAGTACTAAATATTTTAAATTTAAAACATTTTAGTGGTATCATTCAATTTTAGGTTTAGGAGTATTTTGTATTTTACATTTTTACATTAAGGGATTCTCAACTGTCAAAGTTTGAAGACAGTGTAAAGCCCTCAGCATTTCAGATAAAAGATGCTGGACCTGTATTTAATATAAGACCGTAAGTGATAGCCAGGTGTACTGGCACACATCTTTGATCCCGATGTGGGAGGCTGAGGCAGGAGGAATGGGAGGCCAGCCTGATCTTAATGAATTCCAAGACAGCCAGAGCTACAGAAACACCTCAGGCTTGGTACCTTTTAATACCTCAAATGCCTTGAGAGGCGGAGGCAGGAGGAATCAGAAGTTGAAGGTCATCCTGAGCTATGTAGTTTGAAGATAGCCTTGGCTACTTGAAACTCAGTCTCAAAAAACAAACGAAACAAAGAAAAATTAAATAACTGGTGGAGCCTCATGTGTTGGCATATGGGCATTTGAAATTCAGTACCAAGTAAACAGGAAGTGGAATCAAGGGTCTGGGTCTGTCAGGAACTGACTCTTACTAGTTGAGAATGTTATTTGCAGATAGCAATTTCTTGATTGTTAATTCAGCACTTGGTGGCGCTTAGAGGAACTGTTGTGATTTTAGTTTAGGGATAGATTGGAAATAATTTGAAACTTTTAAAAAGACTCATATTTGGAAGAGTTTTCTAAGGACTGTTGTAAGATATATTACAAGTGAATAAGTAAAACGCAAGCCTAAAATCAAGTAATTTGGGTGAGTTTTTTTATATCATATGATATTTAGTCACTGATTTAGCCATTACTCACTTTACTTATCTGGCATTCCTTATACTCAGTTTTGTTTCAAGTTTGGTGAGTTGAGAAAGGACCTCATTTGTCTGATATTACAGAATGTGCTGTTTACACGGGCCTTTAAATTGTGTGGTCAGATGGCTTTTAAAGTATTTATGTAATGTTTTATTTTTGCATAACCATGTGGTTAAAAACTTGAATCTTTAATAAAATATTTGAAAGGTAATACTTAATATAACACATTGAATTAATAATTCAAAAAGCCACATGTTGAAAGAAGTAGGAGATATTTCAGAACTTCATTTATTTTGCTTTAATTCTTACTTTATTATGGGTACTTCTTGTTTCAAGTCTTCCATGAAGGAAGTGGGATCTTTTTAGACAGCCTCACAACATAAATACATACACATGCATTCATATATAGCGCTGTGTACATACATAGATAGGTGTAGACATAGAAGGTCACATTTAATTTATATGAAGGTCATATATCATAAAAGCTATGATTAGGCAACATTGCATTCTGCTGTGTTCAAATGAACATAACATGGCTTACTACCATACTTTTAGAAATATAGTGTTCCTCTCAAGCCCACTTCATGTTTTGAGCATTCGTGTAAATAATCATGGTATATAATTCAGTGGAAGCAGAGCAAAGAGCACATAAGCTAGTTCAGTGCAGACATCCCGTTAACTGTGTTATGAGAATACTCACTGTTGTGTGTGCCCCAGTCTTAAATGTACAGAGGCTGATTGAGAAGAATCTGGAATTCTTCCTCTTGCTTGGAGCATCAGAGACAAGGCATGGGCCTCTGCTAGACTGAGATTCCACATTCTGGGTGCCTACAGAATTCGAGTACTCATTCCCCTAAGTGCTATGCAGGGCATGGTGACTGACATGTTTTTAAGGAGTGTGTAATGTGGTAAATGATGGTAAATTATGAAGAGTGGTAAATAGCATGAAAGAAAATGACTGTGATCGTTGTTAATGAGACAGCAGGGTTCATTTTCCTAGAATTACTTTAAGGTGAGTTAGCCAGGCATAGTGGCTAGCAACACAAAACACATTTCTCTCTCAAAAAGGAATAAGAAAGTATCCGGAGGCAAACGTTACCAAGCATGGCCTGGAAACACAGAAGTAGCTTGTCTAGAATGATGTGCTGTGCTGTGGAGGGTGCATGAATTTTATAGTCACAGAACAAAAGATAGTCATACGTTAGTGCCCTTTGTAAAATGTTGGTGGGACAGCAGGTAGACAGGATACAGAAAAGCCAGGAAAGTGTTGCTGTAGGTTTTCAGATGCTTTTTTATGACATTCTTAGTCTTTGGGTTGGTGGAAGTTACTGGTGTGCTAAGAATATATTCTAGCTGGTCAGTGGTGGTATACACCTTGAGTCCCATCACTTGGGAAGCACAGACAGGCAGATGTCTGTGAGTTTGAGGCCAGCCTGGAGTACAGAACGAGTTCCAGGACACTCAGAGAAATCTTTGTCTGGGAGAGTGGGGGGTGAGAAAATTGTAGTATCAAAAGTGAGATTTCAAGGTGGATATGGTGGTGCATACCTTTAATCCCAGCACTCAGGAGGCAGAAGCAGGCAGGTCTGAGTTTGAGGACAGCCTGTGCTATACAGAGAAACCCTGCCTCAAAATAAACAGGCAAATGTGAGATTTTGGGGGGACTGAAGACATGGTCCCTTGGTTAAGAGCACTGTCTGTTCTCCCAGAGGACCCAAGTTCAAGTGTCATTACCAAGTGGTACTTCAGAAACACCTTTCAGTAACCAGTCCCAGGAGATCCAGCACCTTCCTCTGGTCTCCACAGTCACCAGGCATGTACATGGTACACGGACATGTTAGACATGCATGTAGGCAAAATGCCCCCCCACGTGAATAAATAAGCTTATTTATTATTTTAAAGTGAGATTGGAGAGGTTAAAGAGATAGCTTAGCGATTAAGAGTACTTGATACTTTTGCAGAGGACCCGGGTTCTTCTCCTGGCTCCTATGAGGCTGCTCACAAACCATCTGTAACTACACACACACACACACACACACACACACACACACACACACACACAGAGGCAAAGCACTTGTATACATAAAATAAAAGGAGTAAATCTTTTCGCATCTCAGTATTCATAGCTGGGCAGACCCTTGGGCCCTGGTGTTGCAGGAGCAGCATTGATCACATTGTTTCTATTTTTTTAGGGAATGGGAGGAGTCCTGTGGCTTTGGTTTGCTCCGTTTTGTTAATTGAGAGCATTTGTAATTGTAGGTTGGAAATTGGAATAATGTAAAGTCTTCATGGGGGTAGAGATTTTTTTTAAAAAAAACAAGCTATCCTTCCTCCCTCCTTTTTCTCCCTCCCTCCTTCCTTTTTCTCCCCCCTCCTTCCTTCTTCTCCCTCCCTCCCTCCCTCCCTCCCTCCCTTCCTCCCTTCCTTTCCTTCCTTTCCTTCCTTTCCTTCCTCTCCTTCCTCTCCTTCCTCTCTTTCTGCTTTTGGTGACAGGGTTTCACTATATAGCTCTGTTCTGGACCTCAGTGTCTTGACAAGGCTGGCTTCACACAAACAGAGGTCTACCTGTCTCTGCCTCCCAAGTGCTAGGACTATAGGCACGTGCCACCGCGTTCCTAGCTCAGTTTTTTGTAATAATTTAGGATTTAAAGTATACATCTCATGAAATGAAGTCTTTATTTAGTGTTTATCTCTCTGTCTCTTCTTGGAGAACTTATCTAGAAATAAGTTAAGATGTGCTGTCTGTCTCCTAGAGTGGGCAGGGCAAGCAGGCGCATCGCCTCACACCTGCAACCCTAGCGCTAGGGAGCTAGAGCTGGGAGAGCTAGAGCTGGGAGGGCCGGGAGTGCAAGCAGCTGGGCTACATGAGCCCCTGGCTCAAAAGCCAAAACCAAACACAGAAGGGATGGCTTCAACGTGGTGAGCTAGCTGTGAGCAGTGTGATGCCGTCTAGCTTGCTTATTTAGTAGAGCAATATTTTATTTTAGGTATTTTCATTTTTTTTTCTGAGACATTGATGATGATAAGAAAACTGAAGGCCTGTTAGTTTGGAGTCCACCTGAGGACTAGGTTCAGAGTGCAAAGGTCATTCTTCATAAGGCAGCAGGGCACAGCTGACCTAGACAGATCACTGCCTTTCCTGCAAGGCTTTAGAGAAGAGTAAGACTAGTCCTGTGACTCAGCCAGCACATGCAGAGCTGATGTCGTTACTGGTACACTGGTGTTTGCAGGTGTACTTTGGAATCCCTGAAGGCTGTCATTCATAGAAGAATATTCATTCTCATTTATAAACATGCTTGTGTAGTTTTCTCAAAAAGAATTACTAAGCTATTCAGTATGTGTAATGTGTTTACAACAAGTTACAATATTTTTAAAAAGAACTTGAGTACTTTAATTCTGAAGGAAAAGTAAAAATGTTTGAATTGTATACCCTGAAATGTAATTGCATTAAGTCAACAAATTATTTTTTCCAGGCAGACTCCAGGTTAAAAGCGCTCAATGCGACATTCAGAGTGAGGAACCCAGACAAGTAAGGCTTGGCTTCCATAACACTTGCAGTGCTGTTTTGAGTGACGCCTGTCAACCTGTTTAATTTTTTCATTTCTGAATGTATGCACTTAATTTGCTAAATATTTTAAATAATTCACATTTAGTGAAACCTTTTTAAAGTCCAAAGCTGATTTTAAATTTTGTAATTGGGTGTAAGATTGTGTCTGAAGTTTTAGAAAATAAGACCATTGCTTTTCTCTTAGAAAGACTGATTAAGTGCTGAAGATACCAGAAAAAGGAGAGAAGTCATTTCCTGTAGTCTTTCTTGTGTGACTGCCTGTCAAATATGTACAGTTTAAGAAAAATGTTATTTTCTATATAATAACAGTCTAGTCTGCATGCTAAAAAACTGAGGATAAATCCAGACGTGTCAGGGCCCCAATGTGCTGTGTTACGTAAGTCTTTGACTGCACGGTCATCTGTCCAGTGCTCTTCAGAGCACTGCTGCCCTAGATGCTGCTGTTAGCAGATGGGACTCCTCAGGACAAGACAGATGCTAGAGATTCAGTTTGCTCACTTTCTGAATCTGGTGTGTGGGCCAGGCTCTTCATTGCATGCTCCTTTGCAAGAAGCATGCTTTTATAGACATGGTTTGTAGCTTCATGTCCTAAGGCTTAGGAGATGGTTAGACTTCTCTAGTGAGTCCTTCAGCACTAATTTCCCTGTAGAGTAAATTCTTATCAAATGAAGCCTAAGTTTGCATATTTTAATAATGTGTCATGTCTGAATATAACTTACAAACTGAAAGTATTAACAATAATGCCCATGTTTTACTGTGGGGATGAAACCCAGGGCCTCTTGCTTGCTATGCAGACCCTCTGCCACCAAGTTAAATCTGTAGCCCTTCTTAATTTTTAACATAAATTTTGAATATAAAATATAGTGAATATTCTAGGGTCTTGGAAATTAGGAAGTGGTAATGATAATCATTGAACTTTTGTTTCTGGTTTTTTTTTTCTTTATTTTTAATTGTGTGTGAGAGAGAGAGAGAGAGTGTGTGTGTGTGTGTGTGTGAGAGAGAGTGTGTGTGTGTGAGAGATAGTGTGTGTGTATGTGTGAGAGAGAGTGTGTGTGTGTGTGTGAGAGAGAGAGATTGTGTGTGTGTGTGAGAGAGTGTGTGAGAGAGAGAGTGTGTGTGTGTGTGTGTGTGTGCGCGCGTGCGCGTGCTGGGATCAGCAAGCATATTAATGTCCGTTTTGATGTGTTGATGTAGGATCTCATGTGGCCTAGACTCGTGTCCCTCTTGTCTATGCCTTCTGTGTGCTGGGATTACTAGTATGTATCGCTACACCTCACACATTTTGTTTTATTGTTGTTTGTTTATTGCATTCTTTTTTAGACAACATTTAGGTTTACAGCAACACCGAGCATCAGGTGCAGGACCTCCCCCCGCCCCCCCCCCCGTTTCCTCCCAGGCTCTCATTCTCCGCCTCTCACAGCAGCACACTGCACAGACAGAGTGAATGAGTGTGTTGACTGCTGTAGGACCTCAGAAGAGATGTAACTAATTCATGTCCTAGAATCCGCTCCCTCCAGCTCAAGGGACTTGTTATTTTTACAGTTACCATAGTTTATCCTCTTCAGTACTGACATACCAAATACAAGGTAGCCTTTCAGTTTGGCCTCTTTCATTCAGTTCCCATTGAGGTTTTTATAAATGTTATAATGACATGCATGTTTCTAATAGGTGTTTTGTAGGTTAGGACTAAAATTGTGAGTTACTATAAAAGAAACAAGCTAGGTTTGTGACATTGGTGGCTGTATATTCATTAGAGGGTCTATTATCTTTATTGATACTTTAATATTAATGTTTTGTTAACTAGCCCTTTTTAATCAAATGTTTATCAGTATAATGAAAAAGACCTTGTCAATTGAATCTCTTCTTTTTTTTTTTCCGGTGTGGCTCTACAGGGTTATTTGTATTACTAAGTTTTATTTATCCATATTGTTTGTAGGTTTTTAGAATTTTAAATGGGATATGGCCAGTAATATTATCAGAGTGTAAAATAAAATCAATGTAAGTCGTAACTGTTTGGACTTTCCATAATGCACCAGTTTCCCAATAATGATAAGGAGACTTTTTTATCAGTTGTGAAAGCTTGGCTTTAGCTTAGGCTTTTATAACCTAATGAACCCCTGTATTCTAATCTAAGTTCTGCCACGGGGCTCTTTAGTTACCTCTTCTTATTCAGCTTCTGGCAGGCAAATCTTCTGTCTCAGATTCCTTCCCAGAGCTCCTAACTCTTCCCTGGAATCCCACCTTTCCTCCTTGACCTGCTATAGGCCATTCAGCTCTTCATTAACCTAGTCAGAAGGTGATAGAGAAGAATGTTTACAAAACAGAGACAGGTGATGCTCACCAGTCCAGCCTGCACTCAAACTCTCTGCCAGCACAGAAATCAGCATTTGAATAATCTGAGACAATCCTTACACAGTGCACAAAGGGCTCATCTAACCTGTAGTTGCAAGGAAATTTATTTGTTATAAATTCTATTTTAACAGAATCTTAATAATTCTCTGTACTAAGTCTGATTGGCTCAACAGATTAATAATAATTTAAAATAATCACACCATTATTAAAATAGTATATATCACAAGAAGGTTTTACTCTATTTTTCTAAATTCCAGAAAATCAGAATAATTGTTTCAGCGATGACTAAAATGCTGCTTCTAGTACTTGCTTCATAGAAGCTTATTTTGTCTCAGACTTGTCCAGGCCAGCTGGACAATCAAGTGGGACCCTTCGACCCTGTGGAGAGGACTGAGATGTGAGAGAAAATAAGGAGGCTCAGCAAGTCAAGAGGTCTGATCAAGCTGGCAAAATTTTTATTGTTCACACAGGTTATATACTCTAAAAACAGGACATGGTGAGGGGTAGGAAAGGAAAGAGGGCTTTGCAGGTGGAGGAAGCTAGCTGCAGCTGTGGGGTCTAACTAAGTTATTCTCATAAAGCCTTTCCGTTACCAGGGGTTCTAAAAACATCTATCTAGCAGGATGTTGGCTTAATCTAGAGATCAGGAGGAAGGGTTACTAAGGTGGGTGCTATGAGGCCTTGTTTGAAGTTCTGAGAACTGACAAGTGAATCATGGAAGGTAAGCAGAAAGAAGAATAGTAGATAGGAGAGCCAAGGGTGAATGTTTGCCAAGAGTAAGGCCTTGCCATGGCTTCCCACAAGACTTAACTGTTAAAAGCAGTGAGAAGAAAGGCCTGGCGGTGTCTTCTGTTTTATTTTAGGGGCTCTGTAAATGTCCTTTACCTTGCACTCAGAGTATAACTGCAACTAAGGTTCATTTGTGGCCACTTATTGCCTCCCTGTTATGTTGCAAATAAACGAAATCCATTAAAACAGAATTGAGAGGATAAACCAGCTGCATTATGTAACTCACATGTTTTTATTTTTAATCTACTAGTTTGTTTTTGTATAAATAAACAGTTCTAATCTTGTGTCTATCAAATGCCAAGAATTTACTGTGGTTTTAGTCGCTAGTTTTTCTTTTGTGAAAAATAAAACATTGGCTTCAGTTAAATCATATATAAAATCATAACCTTTCTTTTAAAGGAGAAATACAATGTAAATATTTAGTTATGATTTGCTTAGGTCCTTTGAGTTTTCATATTATCTACTTCAATATCTTTTTTGTGCTGAGATTGTAGCAAGAAGTAGAGATAGAAAATAGTGTAGCGTTAGTTGCCTTTAAGAGGCTCAGGTCTTGGCAGTACAGTTCAGGGGGTGAAAGTGCTTGCCAAGCAGGCCTGACAACTTACTTTGGTCTCTAGAACCCATACTAAAAAGCCAGATGTGATGGTGCACATCTGGTGAGATCAGAGGTGGAGTCAGGAGAGTCTCCCAGAAGTCTGCAGGCCAACTAGCCTTGGTGGAAAGAAAGGACTGACTTCGGAAAGTTATGCTTTGCCCTCCACATGTGTACCATAGCACACCCATGCTCACATCCACTCACACACACAGAAATCATAAATAGAAAAAGTGAAAATCAAAACAAAGCTCAGAGCACTGGGGTAAGAGTCCCTAAGGCTGGAAATGCAGAACCTGAAGGGGAAGGCGGCAGCTGACTGACATCTGCGCTTTCTTACACTGACACAGAGTCACAATATACTGAGCTTCTTTTTGGAGTTCTTTTCTTAGTGATGGTTGATTGTACAAATTGTAAAGGTGTAAGTGCACCCTAGAGAGGCTCACTGTTGAAATGTATTTGTTACTCTTGCAGGGGTCTTGAGTTCAGTACCCAAGCACTCACATGGTAGCTCCCAACCATCTGTAACTCCAGTTCCAGGGGATCCCATCCCCTCGAATGACCTATGTGTACCAACACACACATGGTACACACACATACATGGAGGGAAAACACACATAAAATGACTAAAATTTTTTTTGAGATGAGGTAGGGTCTCGCTATGTATCTGGGTCTTAGAACTCAATGTATAGACCAGGCTATCCTTGAATCTACCTGCTCTCTGCCTACTGAGTGCTGGGATTAAAGGTGTACACTACTGTGCCTGACTTTAAAAAGAAAAAAAAAAGTTTTAAGAGGAAAGTATAAGAGAATTTGTATGACTTAATACTTTCAGCGTGCTAAGACAGTAAAGACTAAAACCATAAGAAATTTGAGAGCAATATAAAATAGACAACAGCTGAATCAAAAACTAATGAGTGACACTTGGGGCAGCTGTCTGTCAGGTTGAGAGGGTGCAGTGACTACAGGCCGGAGAATGTAGGAATAGGAAAAAGAAAGAAAGGCAGTGCGGGTTGGAATGACTGAGGCAGTGTTTAGAAAGGAATAGAAGATAAACAGGGTTGTGCTGTTGTAGACAACCCGGCTCACAGACTCCATTGGGATCTGTGTTCACACGTTAGTCTTACTTGCCTCTGATTCAGGGATTAGACATGGTTGGTGTTGTGAGAGTATGGCATTCAGACATGATCGAGTGTGCTTCTTCAGTCTCTGACAATGCCATGTCGCTTAGGCTCT
Source organism: Rhabdomys pumilio (assembly GCA_030674055.1). Classification (NCBI taxonomy): domain Eukaryota; kingdom Metazoa; phylum Chordata; class Mammalia; order Rodentia; family Muridae; genus Rhabdomys; species Rhabdomys pumilio. The sequence goes on from JANHMN010000011.1 coordinate 18,275,119, forward strand.
GAGACAGTCCTTATTTTGATGTGCAGGTAGTGCTAGATTTTGACTTTGCCAAAGGATCTAGATTGCAATTCTAGAAAATCTTTGCCTCTATTTCTTAACTACTGCTGTCCAAGGCTTGGCGGATTCTTTAGTTTCACCATTAAGCCTTCCCGTTTCCAGTATTTGGTCTTTCTGAAGATGCAGACTTTGTTCTTATGACCATCTCTGTGGTGTCTAGAATCTTAATGCTGGCTCTGGTGACATGGATTGGTCCCATGGGGATGCTGTTTCCTCCCTAACCTGCTTATCATTTAAAAGAAAGCCCAGCATTCTGTTTCTCAGTTAGTAAAAGTGGTGTGCCTTGGACACTGTCACTGGGCATGTTAGGACCTCTGGTTCCCTTAACTTAGGTGGGCTGCACCTTCAACTACTTACTGCCTTGTGAAATTTCTCATAACCCAGTGGGACAGTAAGAACTCTATAGTTAGGCCTGATCTAAAAGGAAAAGCTCTGAGGGAGTCAGGCCTAGAGGAACTAACTGTAAAGAATTTCTGACCCCCAGTCCTTAGCACAAGATTTGATCAAGGCTCTACTTAGTATACACCTTTAATCCCAGTACTGGGTCTAGGCCAGCCGGTGTTATATAGTGAGACTTTGTATCAAAAAACAAAAGCAAAACACAAATAAATGTGATCTGATCAAGGACTGACAGGGTTTAACAATTTACCTCCAACCTTTACTCACTAACACATCAGTGCAGTTATTAGCCTCCACAGGAGATGCTGCTAGCTAAGCACAGTCTCTGTGTAAAGAAAGAAATTCAGAATTGTTTAGGAAAATACATTTTTAAACATTTAAATGGTTCTAAAAATGGTTTGCTGTGTACTATACCCTATTAACTTGTCAGGTGTATGTGTAGATTGTGGTATATGGAGAATTATAAAATGAAAAGTCTCACTCAGTCACTATCAATTCTCACTTTCTTCCCCAGAGTTTGATATATTCTACAAATGTAAGCAAAATTATAGAGTCAGTTTTCTGCTTCTCCTGAGATATAAACTTGTCTTTCCAGTATGGGTTGACTCAAGGACAGCCATGCTTTTGGCCCTTTAATACCCAAACTGTTTCTCAGATGAGAAGCACTGCCTTGAGAGGGGTGCCTGTAGCAAAGGCTATTTGATTGAAGCAGTGGGGATTCCCTCAAGCTGGCCAGCAGCCTCTGACTAGATGAGCCATGGTAAGCATATGCAGGGGCTCTGTGTTGTTTCCTAAACTACATTATTGATGTTAGACTTTGGGGCCGGAAAGATGGCTCAACAGTTAATAGTATTTAGTGCTCCCCAGAGGTCCTGAGTTAGGCTTCCAGCAGCTATGTCAAGTGGTCCACAACCCTGTAACTCCAGTTCCAGAGGTATCCAACAATTATGACCTCTTCAATCTCTTGGATAAACAAATACAATTAAAATACATCTTTAAAAAAAGAATTTAGATTTTGTCTCAGGATCAGTGGCTAATCTGAACTAGAAAATCTACTTACCAGCAGAAGAATTATGTAGGTTTTAACCTTAAACTTTTCAAGCAGAGTGAGCAGATTAGAATGTATGAGCTGACTAGGAGGCTAGCTAGGGCAGTAAGAGAATTCCAGGTCAGAGGTGATGCTCCTGATACTGACCTAAGGGACTGGCAGGGAGCCTGTGTCGGTGCAGGTCGACCTCAGCAATGGTTAGGAAGTAGAATATGCAGGCTGGTGTAAGGAGAGGGCATGCGGGGGGAGATGAGGACAAATGCAGACAGCTCTCAGGTTTTATCTGTAAGACTGCTGGGGAGCAGAATGTATGTGGGGGAGCCAGGGAAAGAGGCCAGGCTGTGGATATGTAAGTAACTATAAGAGTGCTGTTCAGGGGGTGGTATAGATCTGGGGTTAGGAGATAGTTCCGGATTAGAGGTAGGAGCTTGAAATGTGGTGGTGTACTGTAATTCATAAACATAAAGTCATACAAACAACCACAGAATGAATAGTTATGGAAAGATTAATGAGACAATGGCTGAGAATCTAAGACTTGCACTCTCACTATGAGCCTTTCCAGAGTGTAACCTGAGGGCAACCAGCACCTGAAATCTTGGGGTGAGCTTGTTTTAACCAAACCTGAGTGCCAGTGGACCTCTGTCTGTGGCTCCTCACAGTCCTTTACCAGTGAGAGACCCCAGTAGTGGCTTTGGCTTGGATTTTTTTAGTGTTGTTTTAAAGACAGGACCTTAGTCTGTAGTCTACACTAACCTCAGATTTACAGCGAGCTATCTGTCTTAGCTTCCCAAGAGCTGAGGAATTATAAATGTAAGCTATCATGCTGAGATCTCAATAGTGGGTGAATGCGTGCATGTGTGAATGTGTGCGTGGTATATGTGTATACATGCAGGTGCCAGAAGAGGATATTAGTCTTTCTCTATTGCTTTTCGCCGTATTTTTCTGAGACAGTGTCTCTCACTGAACCTAAAGCTCACCATCTGGGTAGCCTAGCTGTCCAGTGACTTCCCAGGATCCACCCATCTCCATCCTTCAGTTGCTAGAGTTACAGACATGAGGGCCATGCCTGGCTTTTATGTGGTGCTGGGGATTTAGACTCAGGCTCCCTTGCTTTCCTGGAAAGCTTGCTACCTACTGAATCATCTCCCAGCCCCTCTCAGTGGGTTCTTAAAACAGACATTTCAGAAATTCTTAGATATGATGAAGAAAGGGAGCACTACAGGAGACTTGAAGGGTCACAGAGAACACAGCCAGTTAACTGTGATGAAAAGGAGTTGGTAGGTAACAGGAGGCAGAACATCTAGAGAATCTAAAGAAATGTAGATTTGAAAAAGCTTTACATTGACTGACAGAAGTGACAGTGAGGTTTTCTCACATGCTGGCTTCTGTTACCTGTGTGGAGAGTGACATCAGAATCTTGGTGTCAGGCTGGAAAGATGGTTGAGTGGGCTAGAACACTTGCTGGTCTTCCAGAGGACCACAGGTTTGATTCCCAGATCCCAACATGATGGTTTACAACCACTCGTAGCTCCCTTCAGTTCAAGGCACCCAGTGTCCTCTTTGAACCTCTGTGGGGACTGAGGTTCACATAGAATAAAATAGACAAGTCTATTTTAATAAGGCTTGGAGTCTTTGTGGAGAATTGGAAAATTACTGAGGACCGTTAGGAATATAAGAATTTTGGAGACTGCTATTTCGGTTGCAGTATTTATTTTTCAACACCATAAACTATTCCTTGTTTTGATTTGTTTAGTTTTCAGAATAATTTTCTATACCCACAGATTTCATCTCTACCTGGTCCCTTTTTGCATCTTTTCTTGGCTTTCAGTTTGTGTATGTATTTTATGCTGTTTTATTTTAGAATATTTTTCTGTTTATATTGGTTTGTAATGTTCAGGGACAGGATGTGGTTAGATAGAATGAGTTTCATTATTGTCAGGAATTGCCATTTTGTGTAGAAACATTGACTGCTTGTTTTCCTAAGCGAGGTTTTGTTTCCTGTTTCAGGAGGTTTACTGAGCTGAGGCACTACAGTGATGAGCTGCAGTCTGTCATCTCTCATCTCCTTCGGGTCAGAGCTGTAAGTGATTCGGAGCTCTGGGACACCCCCAAGGATGGTGCTAGTCACTGATTCGACATGCTTCTAAGTACTGGGTGGATTTATGATGGATGACTGATTTACATGCAAATCTAGTGCGTTCATATCACAAACTGCCTTTTAAGGAAGTGGGGGCCTTTTCTGTTAGAAACAGTTTGAAGAGTTTAAACCCATTACTTTCTTCCTGGTGTGTAATGGTGTAGCTGACTTGACATCTTATCAAAAGGCCTGTCATTTCAGAGTGGAATGTAAATAATGAGGGAGTTTATATTAGACTCTGTAGAATAATTCCTCAGCCTTTGAGGGTTTGGTTTTTTAGCTTTGTGGGATAATTTGTGACTGTTAGCACACCTTGTATCTGTGGTTCTTTAAGACAGGGTCTTGCTGTGCATCTCAGGCTTGAACTTAGCTGTCCTCCTGCCTCACCGTCCCCATTGCATATTCCACAAAATAAATTCCACTGAATAAATTTACTTAAGGTACTAGTCTGCATGACAAAAAGGTAAGGAACAACCATTGTGTTTGGACATGTCATTGTAATGGACATGGGGAAAAATAGGGTTCAGTAAATAGAGTACCTGGAAACTTGTCATCTGATCATCCCAGAGGAAACCTTAGAACCTGAGACAGGGTCTCCAGGTCTGCGGTCATGTCATATTTGACTGAAATCCTCCTCATGAGATGGAATAAATCGAACAAAAGAGCCCACCAACATGACAGATCACATCTCGGTGTGAGTGTGTGAGTGTTAGAGATTCCAGGAGGGGCCCACCTTGCTCAGTTTTTTAACAGTCCATTCTCAACGGGCATTTGCTGGAGTCCTATGATAATTAAATTCTTTCAGAGTTATTATCCCTAATGATCTAAAAACTTCTTACTATGCCTCACACACTTTACTGAAAACCAAGATTCCAACACAAAGCCTTAATAGAAACTGTCAAACCATAATAGATTCCTAAAATATACTGTCAAATGCTAAGTAAAAACTGTCACACTGCAGTGGGTGGCTTTCCTGTTATCTTACTACTTGGAAGCAAGAACTGAATATTAGGAAGGATTTTGAGTTGATGAGCTGTGATTTCTAGATCTTTCATTACCTTGAAATTCCACTGCTGGGCAGTGGTGGTTGGTGCACACCTCTAATCCCAGCGCTTGGGAGGCAGAGGCAGGTGGATTTCTGAATTCGAGGCCAGCCTGGTCTACAGAGTGAGTTCCAGGACAGCCAGGACTACACAGAGAAACCCTGTCTCGAAAAAAGAAAAGAAAAGAGAAGAGAAGAAAAGAAATTCCACATATTGAGTTACGATGAAGTTCTGACTATAACAGTGGAACTGTGGGATATCTTCTGATTAACTTGGGGTTTAAAATAGTGTTCTGAAATTAGGAGGAAGGGCATGAGACATGGATAGTAACAGCAGGATGACAAGACAGGGATGGAAGGTTAAAGGCCCTCATGAACATAGGCTTGAAAACCACACAGAAAGCCCCCTGGGACCTGCCTTTTCCTAATGCTGGTATCAGTTGTAGAAGACGGCTCAGATCAGTGGACCCTTTGCCAAACCTCTGTCTCCAAAACTGTTGACATTACAGTTCCTGACAGTAGCAAACAGTTACAAAGCAGCAGCTGAAGTAATTTTGTGGTTGGGATCACCACAACATGAGGAACTGTATTAAAAGGGTCGCAGCATCAGGAAGGCTGAGGACCACTGGCTTAGATGTTGTTTAAGACAGGTGGTGGTGGCACACACCTTTAATCTCATCGCTCTGAGAGACAGAGGCAGGTGGATCTCTATGAGTTTGAGGCTGACCTGATCTACAGAGGGAGTTCCAAGATAGCCAGAGTACACAGAGAACCCCATGTCTTGGGAAAGAAAGAAACAAATGAAAGGAAAAACAAAAGCATTATCTTTTCTGTTGAAGAATGTTCTTTTAAAACAGCTGGGTATGGGATGAACACTTAAGTCAAACAGAACTCCTCAGGCAAAGCAGGCGGCCTTAGAGCCAGGAAGGGCTGAGTTTGAAACTGCTCTTTGCTGTCCACACCAGGCAGATACTGGAACCTTTCAGGATTTGTTTTTTAAAAAAGGAGACTGGTACTTGCCCATCACATTGCAGGTGCCAACACTTCTTACATGGATGAGTGCCTTGTAGTCATGAGAATCCAATAAGGTCATTTTGTTTTGTTTTGTTTTGTTTTTTGTTTTTCCAGACAGGGTTTCTCTGTGTAGTCCTGGCTGTCCTGGAACTCACTCTGTAGACCAGGCTGGCCTTGAACTCAGAAATCCGCCTGTCTCTGCCTCCCAAGTGCTGGGATTAAAGGCATACGCCACCACCGCCTGGTGAATAAGGTCATTTTTATTTTGTGAGCTAACACAAAGGAAAATTAAAACTTTTTCTTGACCATTGTTTGTGCTCTATGATGCTGGAGCATGTTAGGAAAGCCTCACTTCATGACCTGTCAGAAGGTCCTTCTGTTCTCATGTAATGCAATAGGAAACACAATGGAATGAGTGAACTCTAGTACCTCCCAGTAGACAAATGCAGGGACCCAGCCTGAGACTGTAAGTCTGCCTTAGGAGCCTGTGCTCTTAGCCACCTATGGCCTGGACAAAAGATGGGATGGAAACTGACACTGGCTGAGTCATCCTGGTGACACATGAGCTGATGGAGACCATGCTCTTACTTCCTAAAGACACAGTATAAAGATTCGGAGAACTCTGATGTGGGCTAGAGCTCTACATAACAGCTGCACTCATGGACTGGAGAGCTGGCTCAGGTCAAGAGCACTTGTTACTACTGTGGTTACCAGCACCTGGACAATGGCTCATGATCATGTGTAACTCTGGTTCCACAGGATCTAGTGCCCTCTTCTATACTGTGCAGTATATACATACGTGTGTGCAGTGTATACATGTGATGCACAGACATGTGTAGGCAAACACATACATACGAATCAATCTTTTAAAGAAACAACTAAACTCATACTTGTTTAATTGCGTATTCTGTTTCCTATTGTACTCTTGCTTCTTCTCCAGACAGAATCACATTTTAATATGGCCTTGTTAATATTCCAAAAGCACAAGTTTACTGTGCTAGCATTTTAACGATGCAGATTATAGTTGCTGACATCATAGGAATAGTATCTTATAGTTGTTTATAAAAATGGTACTGTCTGGTGTTTGCAGTTCAGTCAGAGAGGGTGGCAGGAGAGAATCATACGCAGCTCCTTTGGAAACCACTTAGATCAGGAGTCTTTTTATTTTTTAAGACAATGTCTTACCAGTCAGTGGTGGCACACGCCTTTAGTCCCAGCACTTGGGAGGCAGAGGCAGAGGCAGGAGGCAGGAGGCGGGAGGCGGGAGGCAGGAGGCGAGGCAGGCGGATTTCTGAGTTCGAGGCCAGCCTGGTCTATAGAGTGAGTTCCAGGACAGCCAGGAATACACAGAGAAACCCTGTTTCAAAAAACTAAAAAAAAAAAAAAAGAGAGAGAGAGAGAGACAAGGTCTCACTATGAAGACTAAGCTGGCTTAGGCTCACTCTGTAGACTAGGCCGTCTTTGAACTCACAGAGATGCACTTGCCTCTTCCCTCCTAATGCTGGAATAGAGGTGTGTGCCACCAGGCCCAGTTAGGAATTTTAAATCTCAGAATCTTTGAGATGTGTTAGGAGACTTAGAGGAGAAAAGGCTGATTTCAACCTAATACCAATTTCTGTTAAATATTTCAGAGAGTAGCAGATCGACTCTATGGTGTATATAAAGTACATGGCAATTATGGGAGAGTTTTTAGGTAAGTATCATATGAACATAAACATTTAACTCCAAATAGCTTTTTGGCTTAAAAACTGTATTTTAAAGCTTTTATAATGTATGAGTCAGAAGAGTATATATCTCATTTTGTGTGTGTGGTCAGATGCAAGTAAGTGCACATGTTGTGCATGTGTGTAGAAGCCAGAGGTTCGCATTGGGTATCTTTTGATCACTCCACCTTATCACCGAGGGAGGTTCTCTTGAATCCAGAGCTCACCCTCTGCTTCTCCCTCCAAGAGCTGGGATCACAGACAGGCTGTCATATTGAATGAGTGCTTGCTATCCACACTCTGGTCCTTGGGCTTACATTTCCCTAGACTCCGGATGCTTTGAGAACCCTGTAGCTTTGACTGGCCTGGAACTCTGTATTGTAGCTCAGGCTTATCTCAGACTTAAAACAATTCACCTATCTCTGCCTCTCAAGTGTTGAGATTCACAGTTGTGTTTCATAGTGCCTGGCAGACAGTATTCAGTGATGTCCTAAAGCAATAGCTTTCAGTTTTCAAATAAGTACTTTTGTTTTAAAGGCATCTGTAAACAAAAAAATGTGTATGTGGGGGGGGGGGCTGATGGGAGGAATTCTATATACTGGATGAGATTCCTGACTGCAGGGCCACAATTCCTGACTGATTTACTTTCTCTGTTGATTGCCTAGGAAGAATCACTGGAAACCACTATCTAATAGAACTGGATACTTTTTCTTTCTTTTATTTTTATTGTTTTACAATATATGAAGACTTTGGAATGATGAGTGTTTCAGTGATGAGAATACTTACATAAAGGCTGGAGGTGTAGTTCAGGGGTAGAACAGTTGTCTAGTTGTATGAGGCCCTGGGCTCAGTCCTCAGTACCAATCTGGGAAGATAGTATATAGATGTATGTGTATATGACTTTACCATTTTGGTTACTTAAATCATATTTAATACTTTTTAATTTATTTTATATTGGGCTGTTTTGCCTGTGTACCTCGTGCCTCATGTCTATGGGGACCAGAAGTTCCTCTGGACCTAGAGTTTGTGGGCTGTCATGTGGGTGCTGGGCTCAACTGTGTATCCCTGGCTGGTCTGGAACTTACTATGCAGACCAGGCTGGCCTAGAATTTACAGAGATCTTCCTGCCTCTGCTTCCCAGGTGGTGGGATTAAAGGTGTATGCCGCCACAACCTGCTGTTGTTGTTTTGAAGTCTCATATAGCCCAGGCTGGCCTTAAATTTTTCATATAGTCAAAGATGACCTTGAACTTCTGAGCCTTCTGCTTCTGCCTTTCAAGTGCTGGGATTACAGGATGAGCTGCCCCATTTAGTTCAGGTGGTACTGAGGATCAGACTTGGGGTTTGGAGCAAGATTGGTAGGTGTTCTACTAACTGAGCTACACCCCAGCTTTGCATGTTCTTACCTTTAATTATTAAATACTAAGGGAAAACCAACGGACTTGAATCACAGACAGTAAATCCAAATATGAGTCCTAGCTAGAAAAGGTTCTTGTAAACCGTTCCATTGAATAATATCCCATAGAACTAGTTCCTGGTATTTTTGTTCTTTCTTTTCTTCTAGTGAGTGGAGTGCCATTGAAAAAGAAATGGGCGATGGGCTACAGAGTGCTGGGCATCACATGGACGTGTGAGTACCTGCTCAGTGCTGAGGGCTGCTAGCCCTTTGGTTTTGTCAAGTTTACTGGAATTTATAGGAACGTTTTGCATATATAGATAGAACTTCTCAGAAATGCAAGATTAGTTGATACATGTATTCCGAAACTGGTCTAATTCATGTAGTGACAGAAGACAGAGAAAAATCTGTATGTGCATTTCAGTGTCTACAGAAACATTATTTGACACACTTTTTTTGTTTTTTTGGTTTTTTTTGTTTTGTTTTTTTGTTTTTCGAGACAGGGTTCCCCTGTGTAGCCCTGGCTGTCCTGGAACTCACTCTGTAGACCAGGCTGGCCTCGAACTCAGAAATCCACCTGCCTCTGCCTCCCAAGTGCTGGGATTAAAGGCGTGCGCCACCACCGCCCGGCTATTTGACATACTTTAACACTGTCAATAATAAACATTTTAAAATGTTCCTTCACCTCCCAGCCTCTGCTACCACATGTCACATAGTAGGACTGGCAGTGCCAGCCAGAGCTGGGAAGACTGTGGCTCTGAGTCACTCCTGATGAGCTTGGGTTCTCTGGCTAGACAAACCTGAAAAGCTAAATGCTGCTGGCTGCAGAAGGCTGCCAGGGTTTTAACTCTGAGACGCCAGAACTGTAGCTGACACCATGGGGATGGTTCAGTGATGGAGGAATGATGCCCGGAGCCTGTGAGGCCCAGCTCAGGGCAGGTGCTTTGGAGAGGTCTCCTGATTGGTGTCCTGGAGGAGCAGAACCTCAGCACCAGAGCACACTCTGGGTGAAGAAGCTGCTTCATAAATAGTGGGGTTTGTTGTTGTTGTTTAAGAGTGACATTTCTCATCCAGAATGTAAAAGAATATTATAGTCTGAAATTGGCATTTCAGACAAATGCTCTGAGATCAAGGACATGGCAAGGTTGTATGAGATCCTGTCGTAAAAACAAACAGACAGAACTGATCAAAAGTTTATATGATGTTGAAATAGCCAAAACTGGTTTTGACAAAGAATTTAGCTTTCAAGATTAGTTGTAGAGCTATATTATGGCCATAAAGAGATCTTATACTTTAAATAATCTTATACTTTATATAAAAACTAATTCAATTTAGATTACTATGTATGTTATAGTAAAATTAAAATTGTAGCTTTTAGGAGAATATTGAAGAGTGTATACAAAGGAAAAGGAGCTTTTGAGGGTTTTTTTGTTTGTTTTGTTTATTTATTTTTAGATAGAATCTCTACATAGTCTTGGCTATACTGGAACTCACAGATCTGCCTCCTGAGTGCTGGGAGTAAAGGCATGTATCACCATGCCCAGAGAGGAAAAAGAACTCTTAATGTAAAATTCGTAGAAGTTATTGCTGCATAAGGTACCTCTTCCACTGGAGAAGCTGAAAATGTTCTAGAAATGTTGATACAACACATATGTACCTAATTTTACTGACACGTATGCACTTACACAGTGTCCCAGGTCTGAAGGCAGAGCACAGTTGGTAGGGTCGTAGGTTCAGTCCCAGCACCATGTTAACCCACGGTGGTGGGACACGGGGAAGGTAGAGACAGGAGACCGACGGTGGTGGGACACGGGGAAGGTAGAGACAGGAGAACCAGAAGACCCCTCACTGCACAGGGAGTCTGAGGACACTTAGATGAGACCTCAGAATGTTTTCTTTGAATGTAAACTTATATATAAGGCATATGTGAAGGTTCCTATCAAAACAAAAATGAAAAGAAATTAAATTGAAAAAGGAAAGACAACATTGAGGCCAGTGAGAGAGTTTAGTGGGTAAAGGCCTTGCTTCCAAGTCTGATGACTTCAGGTTGATCGCAGGTCCCACACTGTGAAAGGAAAGTACCAACACCTGAAAATTGTTCTCCATCTTCCACCATGGATTATGTGCATGTGTGAGCGTGTGCACGCACACATATACACACACACATACCTTTTATCAATAAAATGTAATTACTATATTTAAGTAGCTCTTTTAAACCAATAAGAAAAAAGAAAGGTATTAAATGCTCTCATCATGAACAAGATGAGTATGTCAGGTAATGGATATGTTAATTAGCTTGACTCAATCATGCCACAGTGAATGTATATAAAACCCTCACTTTTACACTGGAACTCAGTGCACCTTAAGCTACTCGGAGGGAGGAAAATATTTGTTTTAAATATTAATTTTTATGCCATATTCAAACTAAATAGCTCTTTAAAAAAATTTTTAGAAAATTACTCATCTTTTTGTGTGAGTTCCTGTGTATGAATGACATGTATGTTCAGATGCCCACAGATACCAGGAGAGGGTATGGGATCACCTGGAGATAGAGTCATAGGTGCTTGTAAGGTGCCCTTTCTTTAAAACGTTAACACGTTTGACACAGAATATGTATGCCTTGTTTCTTACACAGGTATGCATCTTCTATTGATGATATTTTGGAAGATGAAGAGCACTATGCAGATCAGCTGAAGGAGTATCTGTTTTATGCAGAAGCACTTCGGTGGGTATCTAACGACAGGCCTGCAGATGTAGACAGTAGTTGCTTTTTAAATGATTTCCTTGTGTCAGACCCTGGAGTGAGGCCCCAGTGTAGCCACACTTTGGATAATTTGTGCATACTTTTTATTTCCACCCCTTCAATCCTGTAACACTAGATGGGAGAGAAAAAAAGGAGAGAGGGGCCTGGCAGTGGTGGCACACGCCTTTAATCCCAGCACTTGGGAGGCAGAGGCAGGTGGATTTCTGAGTTCGAGGCCAGCCTGGTCTACAGAGTGAGTTCCAGGACAGCCAGGACTACACAGAAAAACCCTGTCTCAAAAAACAACAAAAAACAAAAAGGAAAGAGGGGAGAGGGGATGGTGTTTTCATTAACTACTTCCTGCTGGATAGGGGAATCAATTGGGTATCTAATTTCTTGTTTCTTTTTAACACACAACTACTTAACAAACCATGACCAGCAGCAAACAACCAACAACCCCCTGTGCCTCCTGGGGCCCTAGCATTTATCTGCGCTCTGAAAAGTCCCTAGAAATCTAAGTGTCACACAACCTCAGAAACTATCTGCCACTGGCAGAATCATGCTCCTGCTAGAACACAAGGCAGTCATAGTCAGCTGCTGTGGACAGTCTGAAGTAGCCCCAAATCCCACACTGGAATTAAAACAAAAATAGCATTTCTGTTTTTAAAAAACATACATTCTCATTCAAACACCATTCTCTCTTCCTTTCTTGGTTTTGTTGTTGTTTTGTTGTTTTTCTAAGATGGGGTTTCTCTGTGTAGCCCTGACTGACCTAGAACTCACTATGCCAACCAGGATGGCCTCGAACTCAAGAGATACGCCTGCCTCTGCTTCCCAAATGCTAGGATTAAAGGCGTGCGCCACCACTGCTCAGCCCAGCCCGATTTTTTTTTTTTTTTTTTTAGTTCAAGTTAGAAAAATCACTTTTCTGAAAAGGTTAGCTTTTGTTTAGTTTTCTGTCACATTGAAAGGCTGTATAAAAATTCTGTTGGAGGCCAGGCATGGTATGAGCCCCTCTAGTCACCGTGGTCAGAAGATAGAGGCCTATGGAGTGAGTCCCAGGCCGGCCATGAGTACATAGTTATAAGACCCTGTTCTCAAGTAGGAGAAAGTGGGGGGGAGGGAGAGGGAGAGGGAGAGGGAGAGAAAGGAAAGAAAGAAAGAAAGAAAGAAAGAAAGAAAGAAAGAAAGAAAGAAAGAAAATTTTGTTGAGGAGCTGGAGGGTTGGCTTAGTGATTAAGTTTACACTGCTCTGCCAGAAGACCCAGTTCAGTCCTAGCTAACTACCTGTGACTCCAGTGCCTCTGGGCTCTGCAGACACTTGTACTCATATGAGCATACCAGCACGCGTGCTCCCACAAACACACAAACATGAGCATACCAGCACACATGCTCCCACAAACACACAAACATGAGCATACCAACACACATGCTCCCACAAACACACAAATATGAGCATACCAACACACATGCTCCCATGAACACACAAACATGAACATACCAACACGCATGCTCCCACAAACACACAAACATGAGCATACCAACACACATGCTCCCATACATACACACACAATTTTTAAAAAAATACATCTTTGAAAAAACTTGTACTGGGCATACAGAAGAACTGTATTCTTTAGTTTGTCAGCGTAAGAACACTGGCAGGCAGTTAACTTTTTTTCCTACCTGCCTTACATAGAAGCAAGGTTCATCAAAATAGGTTTTCAAGTAATGAAGCCATAGAAAGTTGCTGAATGCAGTGAAATTCTGTGTAGTTCCTACAATTCTTTAAAATGACTACTATGTGTTGACATGAAAAGATGTCCACGGTTCACGCCTAAGTGTGAAGGTATTGACACAGTGGAGGTGTGGGTGCTTGTCATAAATGCCTAGCTGAGTTCTGGAAGGTTAGACACACTTCAGTGTGTGGATTATGTGTGCACAGTAGGGTTATGGGAGCTCTGGTACTGTTCCTGTTTTGTGTACTCCTGTATTAGAATTGCTTTTATAACAAGCATAGTTAATATCATGGTGATCTAAGAGAGCTGGGCGTACTGGGAACTACAGGTAAGAAGACAGTTCAGAGCCGGGAGATGGTGGCGCACACCTTTAATCCCAGCACTTGGGAGGCAGAGGCAGGTGGATTTCTGAGTTCGAGGCCAGCCTGGTCTACAGAGTGAGTTCCAGGATAGCCAGGGCTACTCAGAGAAACAGAAACCCTGTCTCGAAAAACCAAAAAAAGAAAAAAGAAGAAGACAGTTCAGGAGGCAGAGCAAGAGGGTTTGAAATTCAAAGACAACTTTGACTACACTTAATGAGACTGTTTCAGAAAAAAAAAATTGTGTACTAAACAAATTAGTAGTACATTTATTAAAGTAATTACGTAAGTCATCTTTTGTTTATGAGTAAGTAAAGTTTTATGCTTAGGATCCACTAGATTAAATCTTCAAGATTGGACTACTGCATTTTAACCTTCAAAGTTATGGTCAGAAAAGCTCTGAAACTAGTTAGACGTTATGACAGCCTCTCCTGGGCCCCTGCAAACATTTCTGATATGCTAAGGAAGCCGAGATACCTTACTGGCCGTTGTTGCTCACCCCAAGGGCTGTGTGCAGGAAGCATGAGCTTATGCAGTATGACTTGGAGACAGCTGCTCAGGACCTGGCTTCCAAGAAACAGCAGTGCGAGGAGCTGGCCACTGGGGTGAGTGCTCTCCATGTCTCTGGTGCTGGAGTAGGGGGTGGGGGCGCCGTGCAGTTGTAATGTGCAAGCTACCTGTGTCTTAGGAGAATCATGAGATTATTGGTGCCTTTTTTTTTTCTGGAAACCTTTATTATAGATTACAGAATCACTCATAGAGTACAGTCTCTTGGCCTCCTTCACCTTTAAAAAAAAGACTTATTAAAGTGTGTGTGCATTTGTTCATGTGAGCGTGCATGTGTCTGTGTGTGCATGCACCACACCTGCAGAAGCCAGGAAAGGGCATTGGATACCTTAGAACTGGAGTTACAGGCAGTTGTCAGCTATGTTATCCTGGTGTGATTGCTAGGAACCAACCTGAGTCCCTTGAAAGAGCAACAGATGTTCGTAACCACTGAGCTCCTGCTTCTCTCCTGTTTCTGGTTACTTTCTTGATATAAAAAGATAACAGCCATCAAAACTGTGCAAAGGTGTTCTATGGGGATTTTAGTTTGGGGCTAGGATTAAGAGTACTTGGTGCTCTCGTAGAGGATCCAAATTGGATTCCTAGCACTTAAGTCAGAAGACTCACAATCACATTTACCTCCAGCTCCAGGGGGATCTGATCCCATCTTCTGGCTTCTTTGGGCACCTGAATACCCATGCACTTATACACATAAATTTTAAAAAGTAAAATATTTTTAAAACTTAGTTTACCTTGGAAAGTTCTACCCGATCAGAATCAGTACATTTCTGCTAAGAAGGGAGTGTGCTGTACTCTTTAATGCTTGTGGTGTGGTGTATACTTGTGGAGGAGACTCTGTGTCTTGAATAAACCTCTCTGTACAGTCCAGCCAGTTGGCTAGAATACATAGACTGATATGCTGTGAGAAGGATCTAGAAGCAGGGCAGCAGCAAGGGCTCATAGCTCTCTGTCACTCAGCTCCGAACAGTCGATCAATCTAAACACACTTGATGGGAAGCCAGCTCGGGGAGGCAAGGCAGGTAGTCTGTTGTGTTTGAAGCTGCTGGTCTACATAGCGAGCCCGTCTCCAAAAAGACAGTACCATAGTGCCTGTTGTCAAGTAGAGTCAGGTGTAGTTATATTGTTTACAACTGATCCTCAGAACGTTTGCATAATTTGAAACTAAAACTGTTCGTGTTGAGAGCTCCAGTCTTTTCCTCAGTCCTGGTAACCACAGTCCACTCTCTGCCTCTGACTGACTCCGAGATACTGCACTTCAGTAGAGTCAGACAGTGCTCGTCTCTGGCTGTCCTGTCAGGATGTCCTCCAGTCATCTGGCTTGTGCACATGCCGGAAGTCTTTCTCTTTGGCTGAGTAATGTCCCACTGTGTGTACCAGGCCTCGTCTGTTCATCTGTTTCTGTTCCCTTTAGACTGTGAGAACATTCTCGTTGAAGGGAATGACTACCAAACTCTTCGGTCAAGAAACTCCAGAGCAAAGAGAAGCCAGGATCAAGGTGCTAGAGGAGCAGATAAATGAGGGGGAACAGCAGCTGAAGTCTAAAAATCTGGAAGGCAGGTAAAATGCTGTGACTCTAACAAGGCTAGACGTGACGAACTAGGCATTCTGCAGTGACAGCTCTGCTTTGCGCCCTCCCTGGACGCTGACTGTGCTGACGGCAAAGTTGACTCTAGAAATAGCTGTGATGTGCAGGGGGAGGCATATCAGGGTTGTAGTTTTTTATCCTTATACTTTTCATGATTTGTATTTTTTTGCACATTCTCTGCGCCCTTTGCAACTCATTTTACAAAGCCTGATCGCCCTGCAGAACACAGTGTAAGTGCCACTTCACAGGGGTCCCACCCTCCCACTGTCATGGCATGGAACTTGTCCTGTACTGTGCCTGTTGGTACTGGGTGGTGGCTGGTCAGTGGCTGTCACTGGGTTCATGGGACCTTCAGTGTAAGTGACTGAGAGGTGTATCCCCTTCATACCTTGCATAAAGGCTTGGAATATAATTTTCATAAATATTTCTGGAAATTGAGATCTCAGAGATCTGCTTTTATCATTTGGCCCCTTTTCTTTCTGTTTTCTTCTAAGTGAGAAGTAGATTGACACAGACAGTCCACTGTTTGAGCCAGGCATCGCAGTGCACGCCTTTAATTCTAGCACTCAGCAGGCAGAGGCAGGCAGATCTCCGAATTTGAGGCTAGCCTGCTCTACAAAGTGTGTTCCAAGACAGCCAGGGCAGAAATAACCCTGTCTTGAAAAACAAACAAACAAAAAAAAATTTTTAAGTGTCTTTGTTAATTTTTTGAACTGTGTACTTTTAAAAAGTCAAAGTCAGTTGTTATTGATGTAATTAAAAGGTGCCTGTAGGGATTGTTCATTCATGCGTTCATTTGGTGTAACTCAGTCACAGTCACACTGTTACCCAAACTTGTGTGACTCCTAGGGTCCAATTCTCCTTCCACTTCAGCCTCCCTAGTAGCTGGGGCGAGAGGAACCTGCCACAGAGCCCTGCAGTCCGAGTTTAAGACCCAGATTTCCTTTTAGTTTACATGTGTGAGTGATTTGCCTCATGCATATGTGTGCATGATGTATGTGTCTAGTCCCAATAAAGGCCAGAAGAAGGTGTCCGGTCCACTGGGACTGGGGTTACAGACAGTTGTAAGCTGTCATGTGCTTGCTGGGAACTGAACCCCAGTCTTCTGTACGAGCAGCCAGTGCTCTTCTTAACCACTGTGCTGTGTCTCCAGCCCCCGGGTCGTCATTTCAGTCATGCAGGATTACTTTGCAGTGGCCAAAGGCAAGCATTTCCTGGCATTATATCATTTCCTTATAGATATAAGGCTATGAGTGTCTCAAGGAACCGTCCATATGTGTTTGAAGGTAGAGCTGTTGTGGCACAAAGTGTGGATGCACACAGAACTACTAAGCATGATACCTGATACAGGAGAGTCCAGACACCCTGTTTCCCTCTGACACACTTAGGAGAGGGAAAGCACCTATCTTATGCAAGCAATAGCCTTTTCTTTTACATAGACAATTTTAAGAGACTGTGGTGCAACTTATCCTGAGGAGATATGAACAGAGGTCAGTTTACTCTAGCTAGGGCACAGATGACACACCACACAGACAGTTACCTTAGCATGGTGAGCCAGTGAGTTCATTGGGGTTACTTACAGGACGTGAAGAATGGCATGACAGCTGCGCCGCTGGAGCCGTGCCCAGCTTGCAGGTGCCTCCACAGAAGTGAAGCTTTACCCGGAGTTTGCTTGCTGCCTCTGTGACCTTGGAAGGGACCTTCTGAATCCACATCCTTACATGTGGCGATAGCTTCCTTCTCCCCTATTAGGGGAGTGTTAGGATTTCAGTTTGGAGAAAATAGCTATACGAACAGGTTGTTTGGGCATGTAATGTACAGTCTTTAAAGGAGAATAATCATGCTATGTACTTTTATTTCAGAGAATTTGTGAAAAACGCATGGGCTGATATTGAACGCTTCAAAGAACAAAAGAACCGGGACCTAAAGGAAGCCCTCATCAGCTATGCTGTCATGCAGATCAGCATGTGCAAAAAGGTAGCCAGCCCTGTGAGCATGCAGCTCGTTCAGGGGTGCGTGCATAGGGAGGTAGTGTAATTAGTGGCGTGCATCACGAAGCAGGAGATGGAGACAGGAGAGTTGGAAATGTAAGGTCTTCCTCAGCCTAAAACGTGAGAATCTAGCTCAGAAAATACAGGGCCCATGTGATGGCCTCGTGGGTGGAGGCGCTGCTGCTGTCAGTCCTGACCCACAGAACCCACTCCAGCTCTTGCAAGTCGTCCTCTGACCCCCACACACTCTGGCATATGCATGCCTTCCCAGAGAGATGAAGAGTAAGAAAGGGCTTATAGCTTGTGTAAGTTCTCTTACTAACTTCCTAATTTCACAATTTAATTTTGGAAGTACTTCTGTAATGCACCCGTCAGTTACTGTGTCTCCAAGTTTGCGCCTGTTTATAATTTGTGTTTGAAAGTATACACCACTCATTACATGGCTTTGGTTGCATGTTTGCTGTTCTTGAACAGAACCTTAGGATACCGTTCCTCATAAGTGTTAGATGCTATAACAAATAATAGAAGCATTACAGGGATTGTGGTTACGACTTGGCAAGAAGTTTTACAGAGACTGTGCAGCCACGCACTGTAGTGAAAGATGCAGCTGGGGCTGGAGGAAGCCTTCTGTAGTAGCCTTTGGAACACAATAGAAAGTACTCCTTCACTTCTGTATCCTCATCCTAGATCTGCCTGTGTGGCCAGAGCCTGTGGCATCTGCGCACCTCTTTGTGTGTATGCTTTGTGGTGCCAAGGATTCATCTGTGCACTTCCTGTTCCTCCATTACAGAAACTTGTTTCCAGTGTCTGAACATCGCTCTCTAGCATATCAAGTAATTGAATTTGCATTAGCTCAGGAGAATATAGTAACTAAGACAGTTTTACGGACTTCTTAAAGGAAACTGCATATAAACCACACAGATAATTCTTTTGCATATTCTAGAATAACTACTGCAAGAGCTTAATAAGAATGTCTATTCCTTTTATTTCCTAAGAATACCATAGAATCCCATCATTTTTTGTGTATGTGCTTAATTATAATAGATTTTTATATTTGAAATTTAACCAGGTTCTTTTTATTTTTAAATTATTTAGATATATTCACACAGGTCTTTTCCCCCAGGGTCACGCCTATGCAGGGCAAGGGTTCTACCACTGAGCTACATCCCAGTCAGAGTCAAGCCATGCAGCTCAAACTAACTGCTTTGAATTCACTGTGTAGCCTAGGCTTGACTTAAATTCACTATGTATCCCAGGCTAGCCTAAAACTCTCACTCCTGTCTCCACTTCGCAGGTGATGCCACAGCTGGTGAAGATCAGAGTTAGTTTACCTTTGTAAATACGAGCATCTATCGTTCACATACGCAGTTACATAAATGTCGTTGTCAATACATCACTGTCAGTGAGTCTAACTCAGGTTCTTAATTAATTGTAATTAGATGGCTGAATTGCAGCAGTAATGAAACAAAGCAAAGGCTCACAAATCACAGAGCATTTTAAAGTTGGTAACAGACACTTCCCGAGCACCTACGGAGCCCTGTGATCAGTCCCTAGCATCACAGACAGTGTAATGCTGACGGCCAACACTGAGGAGGTGGATCTGAGGCAGGAAGATCAGAAGTTCCCACATACTGAGTTTAAGAGTAGCCTGGGCTACATGAGCCGCCCCCACTCCAAAACAAAACAAAAGTAAATAGTACTTCTAAGTGTTTTGATTAACGTTTGTATAGTGAGTTATCTGATTTATCAAATCAAGTACGCTAAAGCTTTTTTTTTCTTTCCTTAAAATAGACTTATGCTTACTTTTAATAGTCTTTTGTATGTCTTGGGTGTGAGTATGTGCACGTGGGTGCCCCAAGGCCTGGAGATCATGGTTGTGAGCAAGCTTGATTGGCCACTAGGAACCAGACTCAGGTCCTGTGCAAGACCAGTAGTGTACTCTTAACCACTAAGCCATCTCCCCAGCCCTAGGTTGACATTTTAAAAAAATAAATGGCCAGACATGGTGGTGGTACACACCTTTTAATTCTAGCAATTTGGAGGCAGAGGCAGGCACGTTGCTGTGAGTTTAAGGCCGTCTATATGGTGAGTTCCTGGCCATCCAGGGCTATATTATAAGACCCTGTCTCAACACAAACAAGTTAAAAATTGATTTTTCATGTGCTTTACAGATTTTAAGTATTATAAAAACATCACAGATATAATGAAAATTTCAGTGACTTAAAACATACTAAGTAAAAAGTCCTCCAACCACCACCAAGATGCCTTTAAAAAATACATCTGTTCCACTTTACTGTGCATCCTGTGGAATATCTTGGTAGCTACAGTCATTTAGAAAATACATTTCACCTTCCCCCAGAGAAAACCGGATTTTATGTGTTCATGTGGACCTCTTACATAGCAGTGCTGAGATCTATCATGGTTTTCCATTTTAAAAATCACTTTTTAAAAAATGTATGTACCTGGAGGGGGGCACATGCCTGTGGGTGCTGGTGAGCCACCTCACCTCTCCTCATGTTCTTCTCTCAGGATAGGGCCTCACGATGTAGCCAGGTAGAGCCTTCCTGTCCTTCAAGCACAGGGTCCTGTCGTCTGCAACCAGGGGTAATCTGACTTCTTTGGTCCCATTTGCGTCCCTCTTATGTTTCTTAAGATGAGAGTAGACACTGCAGCCTTCCGACGTGAGAGGGATGTGCACAGATGCCCCCGTCACTGTGGTGTTGTCTGTGGGTCTGTTGCGTAGAATCACATTATAAAGTTTCTTTTGTTCTCAGGGAATTCAGGTCTGGACCAATGCTAAGGAATGCTTCAGCAAGATGTAATCCCATGAAATGACCTTCTCTTCAATCAAAGCGCCCCAAAACTAAGCACAAGTGGAAGAGATCCAGTTGCTACCTAATACATAAAGCATACGGTAAATGAAGCAAGTCAGCTTTCTTTCAACATAGTTGTGTCCATATAGCACAAAACGATACATTTTAATGAAGACTAAATATTTTAATTTGAAGTTTTGGGGACTGGTGCTGATTCCAAAAAGTTAATTTAATATGATATACTAACAGATTGTTAGTAAGGCTTCTGAACCAGTGCCTGCCTGCACATCAGGACATGAGTTAATTTCCATGTGCTCTTCTCAGTGCCGACTGTCCAGATCTCTTCATGGGGGAGTTCTTCCCAAGACGAGACTCCGTTTTGACTTTGTAGGACCCACTTCTGCCGTAGGGTTATTTTATCTTGCCTTAGAGTTGAGCTGTTTGGTTTGACAAAGCTCAGCAGAAACTTGTTGTGAAGTCTAAGGTTTTCTTCCCTGTTCCCAGATCCTGTACCATCTGCAACACTAGAAAATGCCTTCAGTTTGTGTTTCACCAAAATTTTGATACTGGTCAGAAATTTTATACTGCCAACAATGAAGTCTCAGCTTCTCAGATTTGCAGCAGAATAAATACATTATTACGATCTAGAAATTGCTATATAGAAAGTTTTAATTGACCATTATTATTCTCAAATAATTGTTAACTTTATCAGCAAGCCTGTTTCTTCTGCGTGGCTCTGTGCACGTGGCGTTTCAGGGTACAAGATGGAGCGTTTTCCTGTGTGAGACGCTCACATGCAGTGAGCGCGTGTGGCCTGGTACTTTCACCTAAGTTAGTGTGCTTTTCTATTGCCTGGCTGTGATTTTGTAAAAATAAATTATGTTGAGTTTTATGTGTGTTTCATGGTACATATTCAGAAGCCAAGCACTCTGCTAGCTTGCAGAACCCTAACTCCACTCATTATTTCTGATGTTTTAAAACTCTACTCAGTACTGTTTGACATTTGACTTTTTTACATGTTTAAAATGTTGCTGGATTTTTGTGCTGTTTGCCAAACTTATATAATAAAGGAAGTGTCATGTTTATTTCCAGAGATTCATATTATTATTTAAAATGATCCATACATGTAAATACCTGATTTTTTTTTTTTGTGAGAAAATAATGTATGCTGTATTATGTTTTAAAGTGACCTAATGTTGGTGTCTGAGAAATAAGATACTAAAATTAGAAAAGATTTAGTTGTTTTTGCTATGGTTTTGCTCTGATTTGATTCTTTTTGAGACAGAATTTCATGTAGCCCAGGCTGATCCTCGAACTGGTTTTATAGATCAGGCTGGACACAAAGGCCTGTCGTTGTCTCAGAAGACCACCTGCCTCTGCCACCAAGTGAGTACTGGGATTAAAGGCGTGAGCCACCACTCCCTGGCTATGGTATGTGTTTTGAAAGATGAATTTAAAGCCAAATGTGGTGATGTGTGTGCCTGCAATCACGGCTGCACAGGCTGAAACAGTTCTTGAACTGAGAGATCCACCTGCCTCTGCAGTACTGCATTGCTAGGATCAAAGGTGTGCCACCACCACCTGGCATAAATATTTATTGATGGACAAATGAGTTTTAAAAAACTAGATATCTCAGGGCAGTGGTGGCACACGCCTTTAATCCCAGCACTTGGGAGGCAGAGGCAGGTGGATTTCTGAGTTCGAGGCCAGCCTGGTCTACAGAGTGAGTTCCAGGACAGCCAGGGCTACACAGAGAAACCCTGTCTCAAAAAACAACAACAAAAATAAAATAAAAAACTAGGCATTATTTTTTTGATACATCAAATGGAGTATTGTTCAGCACTAAAAAGGAAAGAAATCTTGACACATGCTGTGATGTGGACTAACCTTTACTGCATTACACAGTAGTGTCTAAACCACAGAGAGACAACTTCTGAGATCCCAACCATAGGGACGGGATCAGAAGGACGGGATCAGAAGGACGGTTGCCAGGACTGGAGGTGGAATTTCAGATTAATAAATGAAAAGAACTAAGTAAGGGACAGGCTGGTGTTATTTGGGCTTGGCCATTATTTCTGATGTGATAGTCCTAATGAGGTATATTGTGTTACATAAATTTACTATATAAACATAGATATATAAAACCATGACTTCTCTCCTTTCTCTACACCCACCCTCATACCCACATAAACTGTGTGTCTGTCCGTGAAGCAGGAAAGCAAACAGCAGCCTGAGACTCTACTTGGTTTGGGCTCTAACACTGCATAGACTATGCACACACCCTTAGCAACCTAGAACCTCCAACAGCGCTGAGCTCTACACACCCCACTGCTTTGTTTTTAAATAAATGACTTTCACTATCTCAAACATAGTTTAGTGGTGTTAATTACATTCATAATGCCATACAAACTGATGGCAGTGACTACTTAGTTCTTTTCACTTTATTAATCTGAAATTCCACCTCCAGTCCTGGCAACCGTCCTTCTGATCCCGTCCCTATGGTTGGGATCTCAGAAGTTGTCTCTCTGTGGTTTAGACACTACTGTGTAATGCAGTAAAGGTCAGTCCACATCACAGCATGTGTCGAGATTTCTTTCCTTTTTAGTGCTGAACAATACTCCAGGAGGAGGTGGGGTGTCATCCAAAGTTCAAGGCCAGTCTAAGCCACAGAGTCAGACTTTGTTTCAGTCTGTAAATAAGAAAGAAACTAGTTAGGTACAGTACCTACTTGGATCTATAATTTAGCCATTCAGGAGACACTGACCAGGAGAAGAATTCCTGACCAGCATAGACAACATGGTTAAGACCCCCACCCCAAAAAAACCAAGCAGCCTTAAGTAGTTAAGATGAGGGAAATGACTCTAGCCAGTTGGCCTGTGTGGCTTTCCCAAGTGTCTGTGGTCACCACTTCCATTGCCTTTCCGGGGTGAGCATGGGAGGATGAGCTGAGGCTGGCGGAGGTCACTGAGACAGGTGTGTGGGGAGGAAACAGGTGACTAAGCAGCCTGAGAGGAAGGCTGCTGCTTCATTTACCCAGGCAGTTACGGTTGCAGATTGCTCTCCAGTTCCTT
The DNA here is from genome assembly GCA_030674055.1 of Rhabdomys pumilio. Lineage (NCBI taxonomy): Eukaryota > Metazoa > Chordata > Mammalia > Rodentia > Muridae > Rhabdomys > Rhabdomys pumilio. The sequence goes on from JANHMN010000011.1 coordinate 18,298,779, forward strand.
CCTAAACATGAGCTGGTGGTATATGACACCCTGGCCTGTGAACTGGAGGCTGGTGACCTCTTTACAGCAGTTCTACACGAGCGAGGCCCATACAGCAGGCTTCCTAGTGTCCCCATTCAGGAACTGGAGGGACCTCAGAAAGCTCCCATACCTGCCTGACACTGGAGCCCTGGGCAGCTCCTTTATGTGCCCAGCTCATGTTCAGTTGGTGACATACACCAGCCCAGGAGTAACTGAAGCCCCCCATCCTCTGGTAGAGCTGGAAACTGAAGCTTCTGGTGGAGCACCTGGATATCCGTGACGGGGCACTGTCTGAACAAAGGCTAAGGAAGCAAAGGCCACACCTGAGAGTGTGCAGACCTCAGCCTGACTCATGGCACCGTATCAATGTTCTCGATGGGATAAAGGCATAGGTGTAATCTCAGCAACAGGACACTGACACAGGAGGATTGTTGTGAGTTTGAAGTCATCTGGGTCTACACAAGTAACAGGCCAGCTGGGGTCACTTAGCAAGACCTGGGTCAGAAAAGCAAAATAGTTCTGGAGAGTGGAAGTGGGAAGCCTAAGATGTAGAGACTGCATCTGCTGTCTTTGTTTGTTTGTTTTTTGTTTTTGTTTTTTTTTTTTGTTTGTTTTTTTGAGACAGGGTTTCTCTGTGTAGCCCTGGCTGTCCTGGAACTCACTCTGTAGACCAGGCTGTCCTCGAACTCAGAAATCTGCCTGTCTCTGCCTCCCAAGTGCTGGGATTAAAGGCGTGCGCCACCACTGCCAGGAGCATCTGCCGTCCTGATGTCTCAGTGCATGGTAGACAGACTATAGAGGAAGAGGGGGATCAGAAGTGGAGGGGACCCTTAGTTTTGTAGAGTATGAATTATTCATCCTGGGCTACATGCAGCCCTGTCTCGAAAACAGATGAATCTGTGGGTGGGTGGGTGGATGGATGGATGGATGGATGGATGGATGGATGGATGGATGTGGGTAGATGAATGGATGGATGTGGGTGGGTGGATAGATAGCATAAGAGATTGCATAAAAGCCTCTTCATAATCAATATTAACCAATTCATGGTCCAACGACTTGTTTTGTTTGTTTTGAAATAGGGTCTTTCTATGCAGGCCAAGCTGGCATCAAACTCAGAGATCCACCTGCCTCTGCCTCTGAGTGCTGAGAGTAAAGGTGTGCGCCACCAACACTTGGCCAAACTGCCTTTTAACACTGTCGCATTCCCCAATTACAATATTGTAAGGTTAACGTCTAGCACACAAACTTGGGGGCACCACAGCATTGGCTTCTCACTGCCTCAGGCTTTTGGAAAGGCTGCTTCGATTGCCTGGTATGGCTCAGCTTCAGTTCTCTCCTGTACCTTGGTCTCTCCCATAACCTCCTCTGGGAGAGCTTCCCTGTGTTTCTGTTCAGAGGCACCATCCCCTAAACCCCCTGAAGTTTGCCTGGAGAGGTCAGAGCATGAAGTGCTTGAAAGAGTTCCGTGCATGTCTGGCATGTGTAGGACAGCTGTAGAGATCAGTACACCCTGCGGGCCGTTATGTCAGCCTCTAAACTAGAGTTCAAACGTTCTCCTTATTGTAATTCATTTTGTTCTACTATGCTGTCTGTGACACCATCACTGGAGTCAGTGACAGAAACTATGAGACCAGGAGGCCATTCAAAACAGCTGGAAGGGGCTGGAGAGATGACTCTGCAGTCAAGAGCACTGTCTGCTCTTCCAGAGGACATGGGTTCAATTCTCAGCACCCACATGGCAGCTTACAACTGTCTGTAACTCCAGTTCCAAAGGATCTGACACCCGCATACCGACATACATGCACATAAAATGCCAATGCATATAAAATAAATAGCTAGAAACCACTCCATGAGATCAAGTTCTCTACAAAGACATTGAATAATTGCAGGACACGAGGCATTTGATGGTCATTGGTTTATTTGATTGTAACAACCCCCCCGCCCCCCACTCCCGTATAGAGCACCTTCTATCTCAGTGTATGGAAAGTGGAATTCAGAGTAGACCTTGGTCAGACTGCTTACTCACTTATAGGAAGTTCCAGCCCTGAACTCTAGGAATGTGCCACTAGGTGGCAGTAAAGCTAACGGACCCAGGAGAAACCTCTGGTTGAAACTGTGCTTTTTGTTTGTTTTATAAAAGTAGCATGGACTTTTATTGATGTGACTAAAACTAGATTATTTAACAAAATAAACATTAACCAAACAGGCACAGTCCTTCGGGTAAAAGGATCAGAAAGTAAACAGACCTTTAAACTTGGACCTTTCTGCCTACATTTCAGCAATGTAATTGCTCAGAGGAGACTGTCTTCTGGGGACTCACCAGGCTTGAATGGTGTCCCCACTGTGATACATCTGTGTCCTGCGCTGACCCAGCCCTAGTGATGCAGGCTGTAAGGTGACCTTCCCCTAGGGCAGTGTGTAAAAATCTGGACCCAGGGTGTAGAAAATGGGACCATGGTGTGCAGTGAAGCCTTCTGAGGGGGAGCTGACGTGCTTGCCTGTCTTCTAAGGAGGAGAGAGAGAATCCAGACCCATCACGATCCCAGCTACCTTTTTTTGTGATAAAGGATGTATGGAGAATTTTGGTTTCTTAAAAAACCCAGTTATGTGAATGTTTTTGTTTTAATCCCGGGTGTGGTATATGGGTTTGGCCATAGCTGCTAGCTGTGATTGTCTCGTGCTCTAGAAGGGGCGTGATCCTTGCCAGCCGAAGATAGTTTATGCTTGGAATTCTGTGGACTCTTGAGAGGGTATAAAGGCGAGAGCCCTGAGCGGGCTTGTAGTGGCTGCTGCTTGTTTTTCCTGTTGCTCTGCTGCGTTTGCCATTGCTGTATTGCTGGCTGGAGCTATCCTGAAGATAGAGAGTGGACTTGCCAAGGAACCCAATAACCCTAATCAGCAGGAAGTAGCTAAAGAGGTCTATACCGTTCCCTTCTAACCTTCCTCTCTTACCTAGTGTTGGGGCTGGGAGGATGGAAGGCATTAAGGTAGGATAAGTGTTGAAAGTGTGGTAGGTATAAGAACCCAATAAAATAACAACAGCAACAAAATCCAAAAAAAAAAAAATATCAAAAAACACAAGGACATACCATCTTCCTGATCTAAAAATATGAAAACCTCTCATTTCTTCATTCTCCCAAGTGGGGCAATAATTCTCTCTTTAAAATACAGTTTTGAAAAGGAGCCAGCAGTGGTGGCATACAGGTATAGTCCCAGCCTGGACAATATGACCAGACCCATTCTGAGAAGGATTGGGTTGGGATGTGTGGCTCAGTGGTAGAGCACCTGCATAGTATATATAAAATATGAAATACTGGTTTTGTTTTTTTTACCACACAGTGCAACACACACACACACAAGAATGACTTAAAAGGTTATTTTTCACTTGGCTCTGCTGACAAAGCAGTTGGCACGGAGCCAGGTTATACCCACTCCTGTCTTGAGGATAGGGTCTGTCTCTTCAGGAAGTGTCCAGCTTCAGTTCATTCTGTCAGCTTGGAACTGGCACACAGACATCTCTCTTCACATGGTCAGCCTAAGACCAGCCTGGACCCACACTCAATGTTTTAGGGTCAGAGGTCTTTGATCTCACAGCACGGATTGGTCACTGCCAGGTACTGTGTCTGTCCACTCCACACCCAGAGGAGAAGCTTCCAGGCCCTGGGCATCATCATGAAGCTGGAGGCTGCTCCTCCCAGCAGCTGTCAGCACAAGGAAGATGTGGCCTAGTGGTCCCAGGAGTGCCCATCACTCAGCTGGGATCAGGTCTCCCCTGAGCCATGGCTACCCTTGTTCTCTTGACATCTTAGTCCAAAACCTGACAGTCTGGGCGTGATGGCCCATGCCTGTGATACCAGCCCTTGGGAAGCTGAACAAATTGTTAATGTGACTTTGAGGCTATCCTGAACTACATAGAACCAGGCTTACCCAGGCAACATCCTAAGAGCCATGCGTTTTCTGTGTTCCTAGCAGGGCCTCTCATTTCCTTGAGAAAGCAACCCTATATCCCCTTCCTTTTTGAAAAAGCTTAAGACCAGAGGGGAAGGTGACCTTGCTATGTTTATACACAGATCTTCCTCATGTGATAATGGGCCCCAGTTAGAATGGGAGGAAGAGTTAGGAAAGGGCAGGCCAGTGAGGTCTGCCTGGGGCTGGTCTGGGGCTGAGGCTGCTGGTGGTGAAGGCTTGAGGAGAGAGGTGCAGAGGTTCAAGGGAGACTTTTCATTTTTGATGGGTGCTTACCTCGTGAGCCATGCAGTTAGACACTCAATGAATCAGAAACATTGCCCTTTTGAGGATTAGAAGGAAATAGCCCCATCCTGGCTGTTTAGAAACTTAAGCCTGAACCAGGAGGCTGGGAGCTGTGGATTCCACTGATTTGCATTGTGAGTTGACATTAATTTGTAGATTTCCCCATTTGAGGCCCTAACTAGGCATAAAATGAAATTAACTAATTAGTACAAATGTCTGCAAGTGCTCACAGAACAATTACATGAGGAGGTATGGGAGAGGGAAGGGACTTGATTGAGTCTTTCCCCAGTCAGTGCTGAGTTGGGGGTGGGGGTGGGGGTAGGGAGGCTTGGCTACAAATAGCAGGAAGGCTATCCTGGAGCCCTCTGTGTGTAGATGGGGTCACTCTTGGGTCACACGAAGTCTCCTGCTCATCCTGACCTTGGTAAGACTTGGCACCTGCCTGCTACAAAACTCTAGGCCCTTCCGTTTGCTTTATTACCCTGAACCCTGGAGCAGCTTAGAACAGCTGGAGTCAAGGTGGTGGGTACAGGTGAGTCCTGGGGGCCTGACCTCAGGCTGAGAGTCTCAAAATCACAGGTGGGGGAGGGACACCATCCGGAAGCTTTTCATCCTGGGCCAGCTGAGAAGAAGCTAGAGAGCAGAGTTCCACTTTGCTATGTTTTGGATCTTTTAAAAAGAATTTATTTAACTGGGCAGAGTAGCACATACCTTTAATTCCTGCACTTGGGAGGCAGAGGCAAGTGGATCTCTGTTCAAGTGAGTTCAAGGATAGCCTGATCTACATAGACAATTGGGGGTCAGCCAGTGCTTCATAGTGAGACCATATCTCAAAAAAGTATTTATCATTATTATTAGTGTGTGTGTGTGAGCATACCCACAGACACACACAGACACACACTATAGCACACATACGAAGATCAAAGGACCACTGAGAGTCCGCTTTCTTCTTCCACCATGTGGATCCCAAGACAAGGATCCAACTTAGGATGGCAAGAATCTTTATTCTGAGCCAGCTTGCCAACCTATGCTTTAGTTTTAAGTATTCCCCCCCCCCAAAAAAAAAACCCCATGTGCCAAAGACTTGGTTGCCAGCCATGGCACTCACTATTGGGAGGTGGTTGAACCTTTAAGAGGTAGAGCCGAGTGGAAGGAAGTCATGTCATGGGTATTCACCCTTAAAGGGAATTCTGGGACACTAGCCCCCTCTCCTTCCTGGCTGCCTAGAGGGAAACAGACCTCCTCTGGTACCTGCTCTGCCCTGTGCTAACTGCACTACCACAGGCTCAAAGGGAATCCATATATCAAAGCAAACCTTTCTTTCTGCTAAGTCACTTTCCCCAGGCGTTTAGTCACGGCCAGGAGATGGAAAGCTGTTAACACCCACCTGGAGGCAGTGAAGTTAAGATATGGTAACTGGACCAGCAACGACAGCCCAGCTAGGATCTAGTTAGAGCAGCAGCCCCCAGCCCCACCTACATCTGTTCCTACCCTCAGCCCCGCCCCCACCTTTACTTGTAGCTCAGGGCAGCTGGGTTGGTCCCGGCCCAGTGCTGTTCTGAGTGCCCAGGTAACTGAAGGTGTATGGAACTCTACCAAGCCATCCTGGAACTATAGAGGTAAGTCTTTGGACCCATTATACCTGCACCTTACTTTTGTCTTTGCTCCTGGCCATTTGGGGTGAGGCCAGGGGACACCTAGGGCTGGGGTGGGAAGGAAGCCCCATCCATAGAGGGTAGCCTCCTTGCAGTTTGTATGCTAGCTACCTAACCTGCTCGCCCTCCACCCAGTCCAGGCCTGGCTCAGGTCTGTTCTGTTCCCTCCATGGTGATGTGCAGAGACCTGGAGGTGCAGCAGGAGGCTACCCTCAGACACCCTCAGTGCAGGAAGGTCAGTTAGTGTTGCTGTTGACTAGACACACAAGTGGAAGGCAAGGAGAGAGGACAGACACATAGGGAACACCCAGTGCAGCCTCCCTGGCACCACGTGAGACAGACCTCTGTTATCCTCTGTGTTTTGCAAGTGAGGAAACTGAGGTTCAGAGAGGCTGACCTGCATTTGATCCTGGTCCTCAGTTGCACAGGTGGGAATTTGTGGAACTCGAGGTATTTTTATCACTCCAGGCACCACTGTGGAAGCACTGAAAGACTCCCGAGAGGGGAGACCTTTACTCAAGTCTCAGCTTTGGGATGTCACAGCTACCCAATAACTCACAAGACACCGATCTAGATGCAAACAGCAGGAGGCTTTAATCTGGGAATCAACCAGCTGATGGTCAACTCATAACTCACAAAGGAGCAGAGGAATTGACAAAGTGGCCCAGAGAGAGGAAGACTTTTTAAAGTCCTCACAAACGGGGGTGGAGGAGGTGGGAGGGTAACCAAGGGAACATATCATAAAAATAGTGGAAAGTCCCAGCCCATAATTCAGTCAGTCATGTGGAAAATATCCTGTACACATATTTTTCTCAAGAATGCAATCTTACTCAACCATTCACCTTGTGGTCAGCTAGTTCCTGGAACCACCCAGATGACTTGCATCTTTCTTTGTGGTCAACTAGTTCTTGGAACCACCCAGATGACTTTGCATCTTTCTTTGTGGTCAGCTAGTTCCTGGAACCAGCCGGCCTACATTCTTGGCTCAGCTCTAGGGGACATAGAGAAAACTTTCTATACCTTTTAAAGAATTTTCTGTACTTTTCAGCACGAAAGGGTGGTCTCCTCCATCTCTCCTGAACACACAGCAGAGTCTTCAAGGAGAATCTGGCCAGGACTTTCTTAAAAAAAAAAAAAAGAGGGGGAGAAAAAGGAGAAGGAGGGGAAGAAGAGGGTGAGGAGAGGAAGAAGGAAGAAGAACAGAAAGGAGGAGGAAGAGGACTGGGTATAGGTGTGGCACAAACGTGTAATCTTAGCTCTTGGAAATTAGAGGCAGAAGGATCAGGAGTTCAAGGCCAGCCTGGGTTATATGAGATTCTGTCTAAAGAAGTAGAAAAAAAATCACCATTCTGCATGATGGACCTTCATCCTGAAAGCTAGGCAACCCTCCACTCTTGTCACAGATACTGAAAAGGAGGGAGAGTCTTTGGGTCTCCCTCTAAGTAGAAGAACTAATTTCAATGCTATCTGGCACATCAGTGGTTATAGGCAGAATTCCTGTGTACACTGAATTGGAAAATGTAATTTTAGGGGCCAGCAAGGTGACTCAGCAGGTTAAAGCATTTCTGACAAGCCTGATGACCTAAGTTCAATCCCCAGGACCCACAGAGTAGAAGGAAAAAACTGACTCCCACATTGTCCTGTGAACTCCATACATGCCTCCATGATGAATGCACACATACGTGTGCGCACACACACACACACACACACACATGCATGTGAGCGTGCATGCACAAGTGCATATATGATAAGTAAGTGTTGTGTAAAATGGAGTCTTAGGGGCTGGTGAGATGGCTCAGTGGTTAAGAGCACTGACTACTCTTCCAGAGTCCTGAGTTCAATTCCCAGCAACCACATGGTGACTCACAACCATCTGTAATGGGATCTGATGCCCTATTCTGGTGTGTCTGAAGACAGCTACAATGTTTACATAAGATAAAACAAAAACAAGCCGGGCAGTGGTGGCACACGCCTTTAATCCCAGCACTTGGGAGGCAGAGGCAGGTGGATTTCTGAGTTCGAGGCCAGCCTGGTCTACAGAGTGAGTTCCAGGACAGCCAAGACTACACAGAGAAACCCTGTCTCAAAAAATACCAAAAAAACAAAAAAACAAAAAACAAAAACAAAAAGTTTGGGCTTTGCTAAATATTATCTTTAAAAAAAGAAGAAGTCTTAGAGCTGGGGTTATAGGCTCATACGTTTGAATGCTTGGTCCCAGTTGGTGGAACTGTTTGGGAAGGATTAGAATGTGTGGCCTTGTTGAATGAGGTGTGTCACTGTGGGTGGGCTTTGAAGTTTCAAAGGATTTTTATCATTCCTAGTTTCTCTCTCTGTCTCCTACCTGTGCCACCACACCCTGCCCTAACTGAAGTTTGAGATGTGAGCTCTCAACAGTTACAGCCCCTAAACCTTTGCTCCACCATCAGGGACTTTAACCCTCTGAAACCATAAGCTTAATTAAGTGCTGGTTTTTATAAGTTGCCTAGGTTGTAGTGTTTTGCTCTTTACTGATTAATTAATTAATTAATTAATTAATGTGTATGGGTATTTTGCCTGCGTGTAAGTCTGTGCACCATGTGTATACCTAGTGCCTGTGGAAGCCAGAGGAGGGCATCAGATCCTCTGAGACTGGAGTTACAGACAATTGTGAGCTGCCATGTGGGTGCTGAGAATCAGACCTGGGTTCAGTGGAAGAGCAGCCGGGGTTCTTAACCACTGAGCCATCTCACCAGCCTGTCCTGGTATTTTATCACACACGGCAACCAAAATGTAACTAGCTGGGCAGTGGTGGCACAGGCCTTTAATTCCAGCACTTGGGAGGCAGAGGCAGGCGGATTTCTGAGTTTGAGGCCAGCCTGGTCTACAGAATGAGTTCCTGGACAGCCAGGGCTACACAGAGAAACCCTGTCTTGAAAAACATAAACAAACAAACAAACAGAAAAAAGTATCAAAATGTAACTAAAGCACCTAACACCATCCAGAAAGGAAAGAGAAAAGAAGGAGGAGGAGGAAAAGGAGAAGAGGAGGAAAAGGAGAAGGAGGAGGAAGAGGAGGAGAAGAAGGAAGGAGGAGGAGAAGAAGGAAGAAGAAGAAGAAGGAAGAGGAGGCCATACTGAGTACCCGTCCACTCTGTGTAAAAGAAGGGGTGCTGTCTGCCTGGCCGACCTTGTGGGGAGGCCTCCAAGGGGGACCTTAGCAACTGCAGTTACTGGTTACAGCAGAACCACTATCAAGTTAGTACCTTAAACACCATCACCACAGACTCACTTGATGTCATACCACAGGCTAGACTCTGCGGGGACAGCTCGTAGGTATTCCTGGGTTGTCGGTTTCAAAATGGCTTACTCATATTTTGGCTAGAAGATTGTTGGCTGAGGGCCTGGAGTTTCCTCTATTTGGCTTCTGTCCTGTACCCCATCATGAACACTGGGTCTGCCTGGGAGGAGAGGAACTACTTAGCCCTCTGAATGTCTAGAACCCAGTCACTTCCATGCGCTGATGGTTTGGCAGCCACAGCCTACCTCGGAGTCAGGCTGTGGTATCATAGACTGGATAGCTGCATGGAAATGCCCACAGGGAAGAGAAGAAATAATGGCAGCTATCTTTGGAGAAGCTATGCCCACCACAAGACCTGTGAGGTTAGAGGAGGACAGGCTGGGATCTGAGTTCCTTCTCCAATATATCATAGACAGATAAGCTGACTTTGGGCTTTGGGGGAGCAGTCATACCCTTGGAGCTCTTAGAATCTCCGTATAGCCATCAAGAAATGTTGTGGACATTTCTCACAGATCAAAAAGTGAACCGAGGTCAGGCATGGCAGTTCACAACTTTAATACTAACATCTGGGAGGCTGAGGCAGGAGGATTGCTACAAGTCTAAGGCTAGCCACGTCTACATGACAAGTTCCAGGCCAGTTAGAGCTACGTAGAGAGAGGCCCAATCTCAAGACTTTCATCGCTCAAAAAAAAAAGAAGGAAAAAAGTGACCAGGTGTAGGGGCACACACCTTTAATTCCAGAACTAGAGAGGCAGAGGCAGGTGGCTGTGCATTTGAGGCCAGCCAGGGCGCATAGTGAGACCCTGTCTTCAAAACAAACAAAGCCAGGCCAAGCAGACAGCAAGTTCACGATGCTGTAACAGCAATAAGTTGAACAAAAGATGTCGTAAGTGACGATCTAGATCACAAGGACCCCACAACCTCAGGATGGGAGTCTCTGAGCGCTGCAAAGCATTCTAACAGAAGTCCCTGTTTGTTTGTCTTGTTTTGTTTAAGACAGGTATGTTTATGTAGCCATGGCTATCCTAGAACTCAGAGATAGATCAGGCTACATAAACCAGGCTGGCCTTGAACTCAGAGATCCATCTGTCTCTGCCTCCCGACTGGATGGCTTTGCATGTTGGGGCACTTGTGCAAGCAAGATGGCTCAGTGGGTAAAAGTGTCCGGAGTTCTGTCCTCAGGACCCACATGGTAGAAGGAGAAAACCAGCCCCTACAAGTTGTCCCTGGCCTCCAAATTCATGTTCTGATGACCATTCTCCACTGCCACACAAATGTACACAGAACAAAAATGGAATGGAAAAATACTTTTAAAGAAAGAAAATCGTGGCTCCTGCCAACTGTTAGCCATGCAAGGGAGGGGGTGAGGTTTGCCTAGCCCCCCTTTCCTCTGGCCTTCCGGTGGCACTTCCCACTGGGCAGCCATGCCATCCTAGGTATTAGTCAGGCCAAGGTTTGAGTGAATTTTGTTTTTCGAGACAGGGTTTCTCTGTGTAGCCCTGGCTGTCCTGGAACTCACTCTATAAACCAGCCTAGCCTCGAACTCAGAAATCCACCTGCCTCTGTGTCCCAAGTACTAGGATTAAAGGCGTGTGCCACCACTGCCCGGTTTGAGTGACTCTTTAAACATGGTATGGCAGAGCTCAACCTGATGCTTCCTGATCTTCAGGGATGCAGTTTGCCGCTAGCTTACTCATCGTGATGGCTTGCTGACAGTGAGTATTTCTTAAAACAGTTACATCGTTCTGGCCATTCGGAGGCTTTAGGCACTTTTTTAGAGACAGTTTTCATTTTTTTTTTTGTTAGGTGCACTTTTTACACTCTCAGAGTCTTGTGAGAGGTGGCAGAGACTGTGCCCTCACCTTGAGTCTAGGGTCTATCCAGGCACTGACACTTGTACATAGCCCAGGTCAGCCCTGAATCCAGTCAGAAAATCTGTATAATGTCCTTCCTGTTAGAGCTGTTTGAACCAATTCCCTCTCTTCAAGTTTTAAAAATATTTACTTTACTTTTATGTATATGTGTATATACCTGAGTGTGTACCTATGCACCGTGTACTTGCAGTGCTGTCAAGAGACCAGAAGAGGGCATCATATCCCTGGAACTAGAGTTATAGACAATCCTGCCCTGCCTGGTAGGTACAGGGAACCACACCTGGGTCTTCTGCAAGAGCGGGAGTGTTCTTAATAACTGAGCCATCTCTCCAATCTCACAATTCTCTTTTCTAATACCCAAAAGTCCTTTTGAGCTCACAAGACAAGGCTGAGTGGACAGGCTCAATGGCTGGCACACAGGAGTTCTTAGCACGTTTTATGCAGTGCCTGTGCCAAATGGGAAGCCTCAACCCTCTCATTCTGAGACTTGTCATTTGAGTGAGGTCAGCCCTGCCCAGTGCCACCCAGACATTCTCTCCAGGGGACATCAGGTAGGTGACAGCCGGCTGGAAACACTAGGGCTTAACAGATCCTTCTTGGATTATAAATACTGGTTCTTGCCTATGGTGCCACTCTGATGTTTCTACTGTGTGGGGCAACAGCTTGCTCTGCTGCCTGAAAGTGTCTAGCTCATAAATGTTACTGATGAGAAAGAGAGAAAGAGAGAGAGAGAGAGAGAGAGAGAGAGAGAGCCAAAGCCCATAGCCTCCCCCCTATGTCATGAGAATGTACAGTGTTCTGTTCTAAGACAGTTAACAGTGGAAAAGAAGTAGTTTAATCCTCTAGCTCCTGGCCCAACATCAAATGACCATGATGTGTCTGTGGAGATGGGGGAATTGGAGGAGAAGGTCCAACATCGCTTGCCAAGGGATGCTCGAATTGGATAAATACAGCCCAACCTTAGAGCACCAATTTTGGTCTAAGTTTTAAGGAAGAAAACACATTTTTTTTTCTTGCTATAAACACATTATGAAACCAACTGTAAAACTCACATGGATCTTGAAAATATAAATTGCAGATTTTCAAAGACATTCTTAGCTTACAGCTGGCCTTTTTGGACTAGAAGCCTCTTCTCATCCTCTTCCAGCTTGGATGCACAGGAGGGTGCTTTCGTGGCAAAGCTGAAGAGGCAGGCTCTGGGGAAGAGCCTTGGAGGTGGAGGAACTCTGAGGGTGAGTGTATGGCCTGCAGACAATGCTCCCCCACATAAACACTCGCCTTGCTCAGAAGCTGTTACCTCACAACACAGAGAGCCACCCAGGTGGATGAGCTTAAGAGGATTTCCTTTAACTGATAGAGACGGTCCCAGGTTCCCTCAGTGCCCTCTCGATGACAAGCCACGTTACAAATTCCCACTTGATTCCAGATCTCCGCCACAGCTGTGAGTTAGAATTCGTTGTCTTCATTGGACAATGAAATTACATAACTCACTGTGTCTCTTTCTGTTTTCTTGCCAGGGAGCTTTGAGTCAAACTCTCCAGTTTTGTAATATGTTTAACCCCATGCCAGAAAACGCACACCCCTGCCACCATCAGGCAGTTTGTCCCCTGTGCTCTAGATCTGGCTCTAGGTTGTAAATTGCTGGCAGAGTGTGTGTGTGTGTGGGGGGGGGGGAGCATGCTTAATAGTGTAATATGCTTCAGTGAACTTTTAAAAGAATATACGTGTATAACGAAAATTCAGACACAAGATCAAAAACTGTTATCACAGCCGAGGAAAGATGTCAAGCATCAGAGAGAAACACTTGCTTGTCCCCTACCCTGACCCCAAGTAGTCCTGTCTGCCCTTGATGGGTAGCCCAGGCTGTCCTGTCTGCCCTTGATGGGTAGCCCAGGCTGACCCTGAACTCCTGATACCCCTGCCTTTAGCTCCGAAGTGCTGAGCTTACAGCCTAGATGGCTAGTTTATATGGTGCTGGGAATGGAAGCCAGGGCTTTGTGCAGCCAGGCCATCAGTCTATCAACTGAGCTACAACAGTAGTCCCTGATTTTTTTTTTTTTCAAAAGAAAAGCTTGTGCAAATTTAAATAGCTTTTGCTCTTATAAAAAGTAATGGAGGCTGATGTGCAGACTTTCCTGATTAGTTCTTAGAGGTATTTTTTGGAGGGGGTGGAGGGAGAGGAACGCTGGTTCCTCACTGGTTAAGAGCCACTCTGCTGCTTCAGCTGTCAGCACCCGCATCAGCACCTACAATGCCTAACCTCCAGCTCCCGGGTCTGGAGCTGTCATCTGGCTTCTGATGCTATACTCACATATATGCAGGAAAACATTCATGCACATCAAATAAGAGTGACAAATACGTTTGTTTGTTTGTTTGAGACAGGATTTCCCTGTGTAGCTCTGGCTATCCTGATACTCACTCTGTAGACTAAGCTGGCTTTGAACTCACAGAGATCCACCTGCCTCTACCTCCCAAATGCTGAGATTGAAGAAGTGTGCAATACTACCTGGCTAAGAGTGATAAATATTTTTAAGATTTATGCATTATGTATGTATGTATGTATGTATGTATGTATGTATGTATGTATTTTATGCATATGGGTGTATGTATATGTTTTATGTATACAGGTATATGTATATATGCATGTATATATGATATATATATGAGATATATATATCATATATATGATATATATATATAGGTACTTTGCTTGTACATGATGCACTTGAGAAAACAGCGTCAGACTGTTGTGAGCTGCCATGTGGTTGCTGGGGATTGAACTCAGGACCTTTGGAGGAGCAGTGAGTGCCCTTACCAACTGAGCCATCTCTCCAGCTCCCCAAGAATGATAAATATTTTTAAAAAACTCTTTAGAATTCATCTACTCCTGGGCTAGGGGTAAAGCTCTGTCGGTGTGATGTTTGCCTGGCATTCATAGCTGAGTCCCCGTGTTCCACCCAATGCTGTGGTGAACACCGGAACCAGGTGAGGGAGACCAGATGTTTAGTTGTTCCTCAGTTACATATTGAGTTCAAGGACAGCCTGGAGTACATAAGACGATGCCTCAAGGGGGCAGTTGGTTCTAGAAGTTCACTTTTTGCTCATCTGGTGTGAATTTATTTTAAAGACTTATTTATTTTGATTTTATGTGTATTTGTGAATGCCTGCATGTATGTAGATGTACTAGGTACATGTCTGGTGTCTCTGAAGAGGCCAAAAGAGGGCATTAGATGCCCTGGCACTATAATCACAGGTGGTCGTGAGCCACCATGTAGGTACTTGGATCTGAGCCCAGGTCATTTGCTAGAACGGCCAGTGCTCTTAACCACTAAGCCATTCTCCAGCCCTAGTGTTAATGGTTACAAGGGCAAATTAGTTTGCTGAATCTGTGAGGATCTTTGGGTCACAAGAGACATATAGCACACCTGCACACATGTCTACACCCACCCACGTGTGAACACACACACACACACACACACACACACACACACCCCAGGCAGGGGACGGGGACTGACTGACTGACAGACTCTGACTGCCTCTCCTGCCAACTATGAAATCTGGCCGTATCTCAGTCACCGTCCACTATCCATTGTCCTGCCACAGTAACCCACGGTCATGCAGTTGCTCACTTTTAGCCTTTGACTTCTTTTTTGTTTTGTTTTATTTTTCTAAGATGGGGTTTCTCTGTGTAACAACCCTGGCTGCCTTGGAACTCTCTTTGTAAACCAGGCTAGCCTCAAACTCACAGAGATTCAAATTGTCTTTGGCTCCTGAGTGCTGGGATTAAAGGCATGTGCCACGATGCCCGGCTGCCTTTATCTTTCTTAATCTCTTGGGAATATTTGATTAAGTCAAAAATATTCTAGGAAGTGAGAACAGGGTTTTCAAAGGCCTGATTGTGCCTGAGAGCAGGGAACACTCCAGATGAAATCCTGTGAGTCCTCCTCGGGGCTCACTCTGCTTACCCTTGGCTCAGGCTGTGTGTTTTCTGGACTTTGTCCAGTGTTTCTGGTTCCTCCTCCTAAGGTCTTTCCTTTGACCGTCTCCTAACCTTGGCTCTCTCCTCGAGATTCTGTGCTAAGTTCTTTCCCTCCTCTCTCCACATGTTCTTTCTGAGAGATCTTTACTCATTTCCAAAGTTCTGATGATAGCCCTATAAGGGTTAATATTGACTGTCAACTTGACAGGGTTGATAATTGCTCAGGAGACACACCCTGAGTGTGCCTGTGAGTTTCTAAGTTGGGGTGATTGAGGTGGGAAGCTGCACCCTAAATGTGGGTGGCACCAGTCCACTGGCCTGGGTCCTGCCCAGAACAAGCAGGAGAAATGAACTGAGCACAGCCTCCATCTCTCTGCTTCCTCTCAGCAGTGAGTAAAGTAACTGATACAACCCTCACACTGGTAGACGCCACACAGGCTCCCAGCTCAGGCAGAGTCCCAGCTAGGGATTTTATAAGGTCTCAGAATATCACTCAGCTAATTCAGGTATCTTTGTCTTGTGTGTGCTCTGTGGTACCCCTGGCTGCTCAGGTTAGAAAGGAGAGGGCCAGCTTTGATCCCATTTCCCTAACCCCCACACCACATGAAATGGCATCCCCTAAGCGGAAGCTGCTCCTCACTGCCTGCACCCTCTTCTAGTCCACTGGCCTTTCCTGCCTGGGCAGATGAACAGCTCCCTGAATGATCTCCTTACTAACTGTGATGGACTCCAATCCAACAAGCGCTGGACTCTAGATGTCTTCTTTTATATCACTGGTAAAAATAGTTTACCCCTTATTACCCTCCATGGAGAGGTCCTTTGTGAGCTTCCATGGAGCTGCTTTCATCTTGGGGTGCCACGGTCGGGCCTTTGAACACGATGTTCCCTCTTCCTCAGACTTCTACCTGACTTAGCCTGACTCTTTTCATTTCCTGATCTCAAAGTTAGCGTCACCTTTTCAGATCAGGCTTCCTGGCCACATGGTTCTTTATCAACATGGACTCTTCTTAGCACAGAAGCTGGAAATGTCATCGTTCTTCTTGGATTGGACCGTTACATCATAAGGACCCTGAAGACAGAAGATTTACTGATCTTTTGGTTTTAGCCATCCTGAGCCGCAGCGCTGTGCAATAATCACCAGATGAATGGCTACAGGATTCGGGACCGGGTGTATAAAGGCTTCACACTTTGTGTTGTTCATAGGGGCAAAGAAAATAGTTCTAAATAAAGCATCATTTTCTTAACTTTGTGTCTGTGTCCGTGTGTGTATGCGTATGCCTGTGGTTATTTGTACGTGTGTGCCTGTGTGTGTGTGAGTGCCTTGTGTACTTGTGTGCACTTGTGCCTCTGTGTGTGTATGTGTGCCTTTGTATGTAAGTGTCTGTGTGTATCCAAGTGCGTTTGTGTGTGTTTGTGTCTCTGTGTGTTCCTATGTGTGTATGTGTGCCTGTGGTTATTTGTGTAAGTGTGCCTATGTGTACCTGTGTGCACTCGTGTATATTTGTGTCTTTGTGTGTGGCCGTGTATGTATATATGTATATCCTCTCTCTCTCTCTCTCTCTCTCTCTCTCTCTCTCTCTCTCTCTGTGTGTGTGTGTGTGTGTGTGTGTGTGTGTGTGTGTGTGTGTGTGTGTAAACCAGAGGTCAACATCCTTATTTTTTAAGACAGGGTCTCTCAGTGAACCTGGAGTTTGCTTACTCAGCTGGATGGCTGGGCAGTGAGCCCCAGGGATCCTCCTGTCCCTGCGTCCCCAGAGCTGGGAGTTCAGGTGCACACTGCCTTGCCCAGCTTTTAACACGGCTTCTGGGAAAATCGAACTGAGGTTCTCTTGTTTGGGTTAAAAACACTTTTTTGATGAAGCCATCTCTCGAGCCCCAAATCATGTATAATTTTCTACCAAAAGAGGTTAAATGAAATGAAACGCCATATGTCCATATGCTGACTCTCCCATGTTGTCTGGTCATAGAAATAGCATAGGAAAAAGCAGCTAGTGACGTATGGAAACACATTTCCTTTGTTTTCTTAGGTGCAGAGAACAGTGTTTTATTGGGAAGAGAGAGTCTGACTGTGTCTTCTGTTCTAGTAGCTTGTTGGTGTAGTGCGTGAGAGAGGCCATGTATTTAGGATTAGCCAGCTGGGCTGTTTAGATGAACCCCGTTTGTTGGTCACAGGCTCGGGTGTTTTCACTTTTCCCTGGCATTCATGGTCCCAGCTAGAAACCTATTCACTTTTCCCTGTTCTCCTTTCATTGTATTTTATGAAAGACACCTTTTTGTTTTCCTTTCTAGTGATGATGCCAAATGACACCCTAACATCTTCTTCTTGAGTCTTGCAGTAATTTGCCGTGTGTGTGTGTGTGTGTGTGTGTGTAGGAGACTTGTCTTGTTCTTTAGAGGTAAGAAGACTCGACCCTTCTCTTACTCAGTAGCATTTTCTCGAAGGCTCCACCCTCCCAGGTTCTGCGCACATGGCACAAGTGACACAGAGCTGTCCGGCTTAGCCTGATGCTGAGGCATCAACTGTTGTCTCGAGCTCAGCAGGAGCAGGAGAAGCTGGGGAAACCGGTTCTCTGTCAGTTCCGATTGCTGTGTGTGAACAGCAGGTGAACTACATAGCTAACTGGTGTCTTTGTCATCTTCCACCAGCTTTTTGATTCTACCATCTCATCTGCTACATAATTTCAATTCCTTTTTTGTTAGGGAAAGGAACTAGGGGTTAGAAGGGAAGGAGAGGTTCCAGGTCCCCTAAGAAGTAAGCAAGATAAATCTAAACATCACTTACTCTTTCTTCCTTCCTTTCTTCCTTTCTTTCTTTCTTTTTTTCTTTCTCTCTTCTTTCTTTTTTTATTGTTTGTTTTTCATGATAGGGTCTCACTATGTAGCCTTAGCTGTCCTAGAACTTGTTCTATAGACCAGGCTGGCCTCAAACTCAGAGATTCACCTGCCTCTCCCTCCCAAGTGCTAGGATCAAAGGTGTGTGCTGCCACTGCCTGGCTGTGAAGTCTTCTACCAGAGGCTGGAGAGATGGCTCAGCAGTTAAGAGCACTGTCTGGTCTTCCAGAGGACCTGAGTTCAATTCCCAGCAACCACATGGCAGTTCATAATATCTTTAACTACAGTTTGAGGGAATCTGACATCCTCACACAAACATATTGCAGACGAAACATCAATGCACATAAAATAAATAAAATACCAATTCTCAGAAAAAAAGAAAGAAAGAAAAAGGAATAAACATGTGCTGAGCGGGCTGGTGAGATGGCTCAGTGGTTAAGAGTGCCGACTGCTCTTCAGGAGGTCATGAGTTCAAATCCCAGCAACCACATGGTGGCTCACAACCATCCATAATGAGATCTGATGCCCTTATATGGGTGTCTGAAGACAGTTACAGTGAACTTACTTAGGGCCAGAGCAAGCAAGAGAAGGGAAGGGGAAAAAAAGACAAGAGTTCAATTCTCAGCAACCACGTGGTAATCACATAGTAACCACAACCATCTGTAATGAAATCTGATGCCCCCTACAGATGTATCTGAAGAAAACAACAGTGTAGTCACATAAAATAAACAAATAAATCTTAGATTAAAAAAAAAAAAAAAAACCATGTGCTGAGCTATTTCTTCAGTCCCTTAAATAAAAACAAATCTGAAAGACAGAGACTAGTTGCTACGTAGTCCTTCTCCCCTTGTTTATTTCTATCTTCTCTCCTGGATTGTGAACTCCGTAATCAGGTTAGTTTGTCTTATCATCTTAGTTCTCTGTTCCTCTACCCGAAATCATGTTGGTTCATGGACAAGTCCAAGTCTAGTCACTGAATGGATGAGTCACTGAGGAAGGAATAATGGAGAGGTATAAATGCACTTGTGTAACTCCTACACCTTTAAGATAGCCTTGGAATCGCAGCGAAGTGTTGGAGGTGGGGTGGGAGGGGGGGGCTGTTGCCTCTTATCCAATTTAAAGCTTCTGTGATGTGGTTGAGCTACTGAGAGACCTACACTGTTAGAAACAGGGATCCTCGGCGCCACAGCCCTCGAGGAGCTGAATCTTAGCACAACCTTGAGTGTGAGGAACGATACGTCTTTAAGGGAGCTTTGGAATAACTGTGGTTTTTTTGAGGAACCTGAAGTCAGTGCATCCAGAAAAGCTGCACCTGGACTCCAGTCCCATCAGACTCAAGATGATAATAACTGCCATTTTAAGACACTATATTTTGAGGTAGTTCCTTTTTTCTTTCATCCCTCCTTCCTCTCCCTCTCCCTTCCCCTCCCTCCCCCTTCCTCTTCTTCTCCCCTCTCCCCTTTTCCCCTCCCTCCCTCCTTCCTTCCTTTCTTTCTCTCTCTCTCTCTCTCTCTCTCTCTCTCTCTCTCTCTCTCTTTCTTTCTTTCTTTCTTTCTTTCTCTCCTGAGACAAGATTGTCTGTGTAGCCCTGACTATCCTGGAATATAACATATAGACCTGGCTGGTCTTGAACTCACAGAGATCTGCCTACCTCTGCCTCCTGAGTCCTGGGATTAACAATGCATGCCACCATACCCGGCCAGTTGGGGCATATAATTTCTTACACAGCAATAGTTGAGTAAGACAGAGAATTTGAGTGAGTGCCTGATCCGTGAGTTTTTCAAAGGCAGTGACTGCTTACTGGGTACTTGTTGGATTCACATCCTTTAAACATCTCAGTGACTTGAGAGGACTTTCCCCTTTCTTTGAGTCTATGCACATTTTGGTGGGAACTGGTGAAAGCTCTACCGGGAAGCTGCTAGCCAGATGCCTCTGCGTGTGTCCTAATCCTCCAAGGGGTTGAGATAATGTGACAAGGCTTGCGTTTCCTAAACACATGACCACTTTCCACAGTGGGCAGGGTGTGCACCTCAGAGCTAGTGACAAGCTGGGCTGGGATAATTGGAATCTGTAACAATGGGCCCTTTGATTGGAAACCTGAATGCAGAACTTCCCAGAACACACCCTGCACTTAGCAATCACAGGCTATTGTTGCAGGCCGACTGGACTTAGTAGTTCCTCCTGTGGTCTGCACACCTCTGGAGATGCGGTGCACCTTGAACAGCCCTCCTTTTTAAGATGACACAGAGCAGGGACGTCTCCAGAGCCACCACTAAGATGAGGACCTAGTCATCAACATTTAGTGCCTCATATGCAATCACAGCCAGAGAATGTGATAAACACAGGATTTAACACGTGCCCATTTGCTTGTACACATTTGACACA
>JANHMN010000011.1:18334504-18387212 GCA_030674055.1 Rhabdomys pumilio
CCCGCTCTCCAATGCTACTGTGAATGAAGACTCCACATATTGCATGAGATATTGCACTTAGATATTGCTGAGGTTGGGAATCTAGTTCTGTGGTGAGGCATATGATTAGCATAAACACACAGACAATAAATAAAAATGTAATGGGCATTCTGTCTTATGGGGGGAGGGGACAACCATGACCAGAAGGGTAGGAACAGCAGTTGGTGGTGACAGGTTCTATTCTAGAAGGGGGAAAGGGGACAACATGGGCAGAGCTAATGCCCACTTGTGAAACAAACCAGCTTTTTGCACAGGGCTGGTTTTAGTAAGCGCAGCAGCTGGAGTCCGAGGCTGGGAACCATCAAGGGCTGGGCTCTCTGCTTTCCCGCTTTAGAGCATGCTCTGACAGAGGCCTCTACATCCCACTGTCCTCAGAGAATGGGACTCTGCACGCAGCCTGCATTCATTTGCCCTTTGAAGCGTCTTCTGAGAAACGGAGCACCGAGTGTTGAAGAAGACATAGACGAATCTGCACTGAAGTTCCTAAAGTATAACCCAATCTGGGCCAAATGTAGCCCACAGGATCCTAAAAATGAGACACGTGGGCACCTCCAGCCTCTAATTACATGGTGAGGATGACGCAGGTTGGCTGCTGCCTGGGTTGAGAGTATACAAAGCCTGCCGCCTCTTTCCTTATGGGAGGTGGGGACGCAGTCTGGAGAGGAGAGAACAGGGCAGAGGAAATGTCATTCTTGTCAGCATGAACATGTGTGTATCTTCTTAGTAGAATTGTTTGTTTGTTTGTTTGTTTGTTGGTAAGATTTTAAAGCACTCAAAATGACCTGTGTTTTATAAAATGAAACCAAAACAAAATAGCTTCACATTTCTAGACGTTAGGGAGAATGCAAATTAAGAGCATAATATAAGCAAGCAGGCGCACTCTGATCCTGTAATCTCAGCAATAGGAAGGCTAAGGAAGCAAGATCACTCGGGCCAGAAGTTCAAGGCCAGTCTAGCTGACTACATGTCTCAAAACTGAGCCAGGCTCTGTGGCACATGCCTGTAATCCCAGCACTAGGGAAGTAAAGGAATCAGGAGTCCTGGGCTACATGAAGTGGTGTCTCAAGAAGTGGGAGGGGCTGAGATGATGGCCCAGTAAGGAACATGAGGACCCAAGTTCGGATCCTCAATACCCTTATGAAGTCCAGACACAGCAGCCTGTGATCTCAGTCCTGGGGAGGTAGAGAGAGGATCCTGCAGGCGTTTTGGACAGCCAATCTAGTTGATCCGCTGACCTCCAGACTCATGTGAGAGACTCTGTCTAAAGGTAAGATGGAGCCGATGAGACAGATCAGTGGTTAAACATTACCTGCCTGCAAGCCTGACAAGCCGAGTTCGATCCCTGGAACCCACATAGTGAAAGACTCTGGCCTGTACACACCACAATCCCCACTAAAATGCCATGGTCAGCAGTGGTGGCACATGCCTCTAATCCAGGCACTCAGGAGGTAGAGGCAGGTGGATTTCTTTGAGTTTGAGGACAGCCTGGTCTACAACTTGAGTTCCAGGTCAGGCAGGGCTACACAGAGAAACCCTATCTTGAAGCAAAAAAAAAAAAAAAAAGAAAAAAGAAAAAAAAGAAAAAAATCCAAAAACCAATTACCATCACCAACAACAAAAACAAAACAAACAAACAAACAAACAAAAAAACCCATTCAATTTTCTGTCTAGAATTAAAATTGCTGTCTGATATTAAAATATAAAGTAACTTTTATTAAGGAAACTTCTCTTTGCAGAAATGTAGACCACTACAGAAAGCCACAACCAATCAGAAGCAGAGTTGTGGATCTCAGTCCCAATGGACAACACTCCAACACCTAGGGCTCAGAGACCATTGTGGACAACAGGGCAGAAAGGATGTGAGAGCCAGAGAAACAGGGAGTTTGCTGTGTGATTGTGTCTCCTAAGAATGTCAGAGTCTCCACCCATAAAGTCTCACTAATATGACCACCTAGGCATGAACTAGACAGGGAAGACACCAATAGACATTACAAAGTAAATGGGGGGCAGGGGGGGTAGTGAGGGGAGCCACAAGGTCTTGACCCTACACAAACACAGACAACTAAGGAATGCTGACATCAGGAGAGATAATGTTCTCCAGTAAAAAAGCACACCAGTGACTTACCCAGTACCAAAAGGCCAGCCCTGAAAACGTGTGTCCTGGCTAGTTTCATGTCAACTTAACACAAGCCAGAGTCATCAGAGAGGAGGGAACCTTGACTGAGAAAATGCCTCCATAAAGCTGTAGGCAAGCCTGGGGGGGGGGGGGGGTGTTTAAATTAGTGATTGATAGGGGAAGGCCTAGCCCATTGTGGGTGGGGCCAACCCTGGGCTGATGGTCCTTACTTAGTTCTGTAAGAAAGCAGGCTGAACAAGCCACACAGAGCAAGACAGCAAGCAGCACCCCTCCAGGGTCTCTGCGTCAGCTCCTGCCTCCAGGTTCCTGGTCTGTTTCAGTTCTTACTTTCTTCCAATAATGGACTAAGATGTGGATGTGTAAGCCATAGAAACCCTTTCCTCCCTAACATGTGTTTTGGTCATGGTATTTGTCAAAGCAATAGAAAAACCCTAAGACAACAGGCATACGAGAAGTATTATATAAACTGAGCTGGTTTTATTTAAATGTATGTATGCATAGCAGTAACAATAGAAAACAATAACAATAAAAAGAGACTGAATTTGGAAGAGGGCAAGGAGGGATATATGAGAGAGTTTGGAGAAAGGAAAGGGAAGGGAGAAGTGATATAATTAAATTATGATCTAAAAAAAAGAAATAATTTTGCAAAAAACCATAAAGACAACATTCTAAAGCCTCCATGGCTGTCAGGGATGTGGACCAACAGAGCAAACACAGGAAATGTAAACTGTCTTTCTATCAAAGGGTTAAATAAGACAAAACTCCATTTAAAAAATGTAAAGAAGACATTTGGCATAAATTCAAATCTGGGCAGGGTCAGCACTTTTTGAAACCAAAATACATGTTCAAGCTTCATTTCTCCCTGGAAACAGCACCAATCTGTGTTAGCCAATCCTGTACAAATGTGCTGCCCAGAGTCATCTGAGAGGACGGAGCTTCTATAAGTCAGACTGTGGGCAAGCCTGTGGGGCATTTCTTAATTAGGGACTGATGAGTGAGGCCATCCCTGGGCTGGTGGTCTGGGGTTCTATAAGAAAGCAGGCTGAGCAAGGCATGGGAAACAAGCCAGTAACCAGTACTCCTCCAGGACCCCTGCAACAGCAGCTCCTGCCTCCAGGTTTCTGCCCTGCTTGAGGTCCTGTCCTAACTTCCTTCAGTGTTGAACAATGATATGAAAGCATAAGATAAGTGAATTCTTTCCTCCCCAGGTTGTTTTTGGTCATGGTGTTTCATCATAGCAATGGCAACCGTAATTGTGTTTGCTTGCTTGATTTATCGTGGCTCCACACCCTTCTGTAGAAGTAAAGCTTTTTGCCTTACTGAAATATTTTGAATACTTCTGGAGACCTCAGACCTGATTCTTACAATAGTCACTTTGGAAACAATTTGGCACATATATTTATATGTCCCTTAATAAAGGACTTAAGAGACCTCAGATCTGATTCTTACAATAGTCACTTTGGAAACAATTTGGCACATATATTTATATGTCCCTTAATAAAGGATTTAGCAATCCTGCTCCTACTGAGTAACTGAAGAGTTCACCATCTCCAGGAGCGGTCCAAATCATGAAACGCTGCTCAAATACGCAGGAGCAGAGCTACTGCCACAGGCAAGGGAAGCCATGGAGGAGGCTAAACATGTGAGAGAGGTAAACCCAAGGGGCTGCATGCTTAGCTGGGGAGGTGGCACAGTCTAGAATTCCAGAATTTGGGGGCCTGATTAAAGAGGGGTGAGTTCAAGCCCAACCTGGGCTACATAGGGAAACTACTGCAAAAACAAGAACCAACAAACAAGAGCTTGTTCTAGGATCCTGCTCACATGCTGCCTTTCGAAAACCGCAGGGACAGGAAGTGATCAGTGGTTGTCTGTGACTGGGGGGTTCGTTTTCTGTGAGACTCAAACCCAGGGCTTTGCACACCCTGGGCATTTGCACTACTATTGGGCTACACCCCCAGCTTCTATGAGGATACAAAACAGGGGAGCATGGAAGGATCTGGGGCACATGAGACTGTCTGGTGATTGGATGATGGCAGTCTGTTACACAATTGTATACATTTCTCAAAGCTCAATGAAAGAGTTTTACCTAAAAAGATGAATGATGTCTGGTGTTAATGGCACACACCTTCAATCCCAGCACCAAGGAAGCAGAGACAGGCGGATTCTGAGTTCAAGACCAATTTGTTCTACAGAGTGAGTTCTAAGATAGCCAATAGCCAGAGAGAAACTCTGTCTTGAAAAAAAGAATTTTTATTCTCTATACATTAAACATCATACATCAAATTTTAAAGTATAGTTTACGTTTCTTTTGTTTTGTTTTGTTTTGTTTTATGTGCGGGGAGGGGTGTGTGTGTGTGTGTGTGTGTGTGTGTGTGAATTTTGCCATGGGTACATGGGTACCTGTGGAGGTCAGAAACGTGTGTAGATCTCCCGGAACTGGAGCTAACAGGTTGCTGTGGGCTGCCAGGCATGGGTGCCGAGAATTGAATTTGGAGCCTATGGAAAAGCAGGAAACATTCTTAGCCACTATGCTATCTCTCCAGTACTGGAAACTGGATTTTTAAAAATATCTCATCAAGGGAGCTGGCAAGATGGCTTAGTGGAAAAGGCTCAGTGCCAATGTTAGTGACCTAAAGCCTGATCCCCAGGCCCCACATGGCAGGAGGAGAAGAGATTACTCTAAGTCACTCTCTGATCCATAAACAGTGATATAGCCCTTTCCACCCCTGCAGACAAACAAGTAAAGAAAAGTGTAACTTTCAAGAGCTCTACAGTTAAAGATTGGAGAGTTGGCTCAGAAGAGAGCCTGAATTCTATTTCCAACACCCATAAGGTGGTACACAAGCATCTCTAACTCAGGTTCTAGGGAGTCTGGTACCCTCTTCTGGCCTCCCTAGACACTAAGTACACACATGGTACACATGCATGCACACATGCAGGCAAGACACTCATACTCATAAAATGTAAATCTAAAAAGAAAGAAAATCCCTGTAAAGGATTATTCCCACTGGGCAGTGGTGGCGCACGCCTTTAGTTCCAGTGCTTGGGAGGCAGAGACAGGTGGATTTCTGAGTTTGAGGCCAGCCTGGTCTACAGAGTGAGTTCCAGGACAGACAGGACTACACAGAGAAACCCTGTCTTGAAAAAACAAAGAAAACAAAACAAAATAAACAAACAAACAAAAAAAGATTATTCCCAGTAGCATGCTGGTGTTATCACCTATGTTGATGAGGACTAATGTTTGTCATTTACCATGTGTCAACCATGGTGCACACATTTGAAAGGTGTGCAAGTTGATTTTATGCAAATAAATACATAGCTATTAGAGTGAGCATTAGATTAATAACAAAACAAAACAAAACAAAAAAACCCACCTTGGCTTCCAGAGGCTAAACACTCCAGATCAAGAAAGTGGGGAGTGGTACAACTGGGACTTTTGAGCAGAGTCAGCTTACTCAGTCTCTCACCTGAACTCCAGTGACACTTTGGACTGTGGAGATATGGGTGGGGGCTGAATTGTACCCTTTTTGCTTGGCAGTACCCTTCTCTTTCATCCACCAGAGGCCAGCAGTGCCCTCTCATGGTGCCCCTAAGTACCTCAGACATTAGAGGTACCCTGAGGCCAAAGGCCTATTAAAATATTGAAAAATTCGTAAAGATGTAAGACCCACATAGAATGGCCACGGAAATACTAAGATCAGAGAAAAAGTATGGCCTGTTTGGGTAGCTGGGACACTGTCAATGGGGCCTCTTGGAAGGGGTGAATCCCTCTGAAGTTGATACATTACGCACAAGGCCAGGATCCATGTGCACAGACAGAGATGGAACATGAAACCATAATATCTCGGAAATAAACCATGTCAAAGTGCTCTTTCCTCTCATGGTCTTCCTGGAACACTGTTGTCTGAGGGGTCTCACTGCCTAGTACATTGCTAGGTCGCCTTCAGAAACTGCCTGGTTTCCTGTTTTCCGCAGGAAGCCAGTCTTTCTCTTTAAAACTATTACAAGTTAACAAAGGAAGATGAACAGGGTGAGCACCCAGACTAGCTATGAAAAGAAGACATGACCATGAGATAGTGAGGTGGCTCTTCCTGTGAGGGCTGTTCAATGAATAATGTAGGCCTGGCAGTTCCTTTAAAGGGACCAGGTCATAGTAGCACCAGCTGCCAGCCACTGAGAGCTCACTATGTGCCCATAGTCAGCACTGTCACCTCATCAAATTGTGACAAGCACTAAGCCTTATTGCCATTATAAAAATTAATCCAAAGTGATCAGCACGGAACTATAAAACTCCCAGAAGAAAACACGTATGTCTTTGTAGCCTTGGTTGAGGCAATGGTATTTTAGGCATAAACTCAAAATTTCAGCAATTAAAACTATAAATTGGATGTTATAAAAGTTAAAAAAAAATGTGCTTCTAAAGACAGTTATCAAGAGGGTAGGAAGACAACCCATAGAATAGGAAAAAAGACAGTCACATATCTGATAAAGGGTTGATATTCAGAATATATTAAGAAGTTTTGTCACTCAACAACAACAAGACAAGTAACCCAATTTAAAAAAAATAATAAAAATCTGGGTGGTCATGGCACACACCTTTAATCCCAGCAGTCAGAAAACCGAGGCAAGCAGGTCTCTGTGAATTTGGGGCCAACCTGCTCTGCAGAGTGAATTCTAGAACAGCCCGGGCTTCACAGAGAAATCCTGTCTGGACAAAACTGGAAAAAAAAAAAATAAAGTATTTGAGTAAGTGTGGTGGTTTGAATAGATTTAGCCCCCACAGACTGATGTGTTTGAGTGCTTGGCCCACAAAGAGTGACACTATTAGGAGGTGTGGCCCTGTTGGAATGGGTGTGGTCTTGTTGGAGTGGGTGTGGCCTTGTCGGAGGAAGTGTATTATTATGTAGTGAACTTTGAGGTCCTATGCTCAAGCTCCACCCAGTATGGAAGACAGCTTCTCCTGGCTGCCTTCAAATCAAGATGTAGAAGTCTCAGCTCCATCTCCAGCATCATGGCTGTATAAATGCTGCCATGCCTTCCACCATGATGATAATGGACTGAACCTCTGAACTGTTAGCCAGCCCCAATGAAATGGTTTCTTTTTTAAGAGTTGCCTTGGTCATGGTGTCACAGAAGTAGATCTCTAAGACAGTAAATTTCTCTTAAGATAAACAAGTAGGGTATGGTGGCACTCACCCTTCATCTTAGCACTTGGGAGGCAGAGGCAGGAGGATATGTGTAAGCCTGAAGCCCAGTCTGGTCTACACAGTGAGTTTCAGGACAGATAGGACTACATAGTGAGACCCTGCCTCAAATCAAACCAAACCAACAACAACAACAACAAAAATCACCAAACCAGAACAAACCCAGAAGAAAACAACAATAACAACAACAACAACAACCCAAACAACAAGAAGAAGATATACAAGGGACCGACAAGAACATGAAAAGATATATAGTATCCTTTTAAAATTACAGTTATTTTATTATTACAGTGTGTGTGTGTGTGTGTGTGTGTGTATGTGTGTGTGTGTGTGTGTACTATGACACAAGTGTGGAGGTCAGAGGACAACTTGTGGGAAGTGGGTTCTTTCTTTCTACCACGTGGGGCCTGGGGATTGAACGCAGTCATCAAGTTTGGCAGCAACCTTTACCCTCTGTGCTCAACATCCTTAGCCAATGTGAGCAAGCAATAAAATAACTGATAAAGCCAACAACAACAATGAAAAGGACTTAGTATTTGCATAAAATTCTCTAGGGTTTTTCTACTGATAGAAAGTAAGTGCCATGCAAATTACCTTGTGGTATTAATACAGTGATTATTAGAAAAAACATGAGTGTTGGATTTTAAGTTGCTGGGTAAAGTTCTGTTTTAATACGATGTTTGTATATGTGCTTTGTTTCTGTTGGTGATCCTCTTCCCTCCCTGTCCTCCCCACTTGCCTCTGCCTGCTGGATTCTTTCAACTCCTGCCCCCCCACCCCATTTCTTTTTATGTCATGTGTATTGCATTGCCCCTTTTCATCCCTGAGATCCTTTTTCTTTCTCCTGGTCCTCTTTCTAGTTTCAGTACTCCACCCCACCCCCAAATGCATAATTTTAATTTCACCCACAGTCCTGCAAATGAAGACCTGCTTTGTTTGTTTGTTTGCTTTTGAGACAACAGTCTCAGTAGCCCATGCTGACTTTGAACTCGTCACGTAGTTGAGTGTGACCTCAAACCTCTGATCCCTTTGCCTTCAGCTTTCCAAATACTAGGATTCTAGACATACTGCACACCCAGTTTTTATGTAGTGCTGAGAACTGGACCCAGGTCTTGTATATACTAGGTAAACTTTACCAACTACACCACATGCCCAGCCACATTTTGGTGGTGAATTCAGGATGCAGCAACATTCAGGATGCAGTTTTTTAAAAAAATGTTTTGATCCATGGGCTCCATCCTTTGGATACCAAGGGTCAACTGGAGCCGGGCAGTGGTGGCGCACACCTTTCATCCCAGCACTTGGGAGGCAGAGGCAGGCAGATTTCTGAGTTCGAGGTCAGCCTGGTCTACAGAGTGAGTTCCAGGACAGCCAGGGCTACACAGAGAAACCTTGTCTCGGAAAAACCAAAAACAAACAAACAAACAAAAAATCCAAAACCAAGGGTCACCTGTATACATCTGTAACCATCTGGCAAGCAGCAGGACTGGGAGTGGAATGTGTCTGTCTGTGCCATATACTCCTGTTATTTCTTCCCACACATCCTCTTCTTCCTCCTTCTCTTCTTTTGGATTTTTAATACAGTGTCTCATGCAGCTCAAGTTAGCCTCAGACTCACTATGTAGTCGAGGTTGTCCTTGGACTCCCTTGGTAGGATTCCAGGTGTGCTCTACTCAGGGTACAGGAAGAAGTGGTTTGGGATGATGGACAGGGAGAAGCAGACAGGGTTCACTTGGTGCACGGTGCTTATCTACCATGCACAGAGCCCCGGGTTTGCTCCCCAATACCAAATAAACCATGTAAGGCATGGTGGCGCAGCCATCCCAGCACCGGGGAGGATCGTAGAGACAGAAGAATCAAGAGTTCAAAGTAATAGCTGCCTAGCAAGTTTGAGACTGTCTCAGAAATGAGTACAGGATTTATTTTAATGTATTCATTTCTTTGACTTACATTTTTGGTGAAAATGTATTTCTTTTTATATATATTTTAATGAAGTTACATAATTTTATTTAGAGTTTTATTTTTAAGTGTGTGTGTGTGTGTGTGTGTGTGTGTGTGTGTGCGCGTGTGTCTATGCACATAGATGCAGATGCTCATGGAGGCATTAATTGGAATTACAGGTGGTTGGTAGCTGCCCAATTTGCATGCTGGGAGCTAAACCCTGGTTCTCTGGAAGGACAGTAAGCACTCTAGACTGGCCCTAAGTCACATCATTCTTAATCTTTTAAGTTACCATTGTCAATAAAATACAAATTATATGAAAATCTTAATTTTAATTAAATTCTGAGTACTGGAGAGGTGGTTTTGTGGTTAAGAGCACTGACTGCTCTTCCAGAGGACCTGGGTTCAATCCCAGCACTCACATAGCAGCTCACAACTCTATGTAACTCCAGTTCCAGGAAATCTGACACCTTCACACAGAAATATGGGCAGACAAAACACCAATGCACATAAAAGAAAACATAAAAAAATAAGTTAGTTGTTTTAAAAAATAAAATACTGAATATATTTTCTAAAGTGAAAACAATAACTTTCATAGAAGAAATATATAATAATCCATGAATTATGTGAGCCCCATAAAACATGCCAAAATTGCTGACCCATTGACAAATTCCTAAATTCTCTTTAATACATAGTCAGCTTCCATTCATTTAAAAAAATCCATTGCTTTACACTTAATTAAAATTTTTGTCACTTTACAAGTACATTTATTAAAATAAAGAGCACACTGTGTTTGATTTAGGAATAGGTTAGAGTTTGGGGTATATCTCAATGGCAGAGACACAAGGTCCTCAGTTATATCCTTAACCCTGTTTAAAAAAAAAAAAGGTTGTATTAACTTGGTTTATAATTAATTTGTAGGTGGCTAAGTCTGTTATGAAGGTTTTTGGGTTCTTGCGTCAGGCTCCCTCTATGTTATGGACAGGACACCTCTGTCAAGACCTTTTCTTCATATGTTTCCTATATTCATTTTTATAAAATTTAATTTGTGTGTGTGCGTGCGCATGTGTGTACATGCACTCCACAGAACATATGTGGAGCTTAGAGAACAGCTTTTGGGAGTTAAGTTTTCATTCCATAGCCGGGCAGTGGTGGTGCACCCCTTTAATCCCAGCACTTGGGAGACAGAGGCAGGCGGATTTCTGAGTTCAAGGCCAGCCTGGTCTACAGAGTGAGTTCCAGGACAGCCAGGACTATACAGAAGAAACCTTGTCTCGAGAAACAACAAACAAACAAACAAAAAGAACTTTCGAGTCATTATCTAAGATGGACCTTCTCATCTTCTGAACTCTTCTCCACCAGTCACAGAGCTAGGAATCATCCTGGTTTCCCTACCCAGGTGGTTCTAGCTTACTTTGGTAAAACACTGATCAAAACCAACTTGGGCAGGAAAGGGTTTATTTCGGTTCACAAGCTATGTCCACCACTGAGGGAAGCCAGCGTAGGAACTCAAG
This sequence comes from Rhabdomys pumilio, assembly GCA_030674055.1. Taxonomy (NCBI): domain Eukaryota; kingdom Metazoa; phylum Chordata; class Mammalia; order Rodentia; family Muridae; genus Rhabdomys; species Rhabdomys pumilio. The sequence goes on from JANHMN010000011.1 coordinate 18,345,340, forward strand.
ACAGGAGCCAGAAGGCAACATCAGAGAATTCTTCTTGCTTGCTTTTTGTCTCTGGCTTGCTTAATTGCCTTTCTTATATAGTCCAGGCTCATCTGTCTAGGAATGGTACCACTCAAGGTTGACTGGTTTGTTCAATTTCAGTTAGCAATTAAGAGGATGCTTCGCAGACATGGTCAGAGGCCAAACTGAATTGAGCAATTTTTCAGCTGAGGTTCCCTCTTCTCATATAACTTTTGTTTTGTGTCAAGCTGACAGCTGAAGCTATGACATCCTTGTCAACTTTGACACATGTCCCACTTAAGTTTCCTGTTGCTGTGACAAACACCGTAACTAAAAACAAGTTGGAGAGATAAGAATTTGTTGGGCCTTTAGGTTACAGTCCATCTTTCAGGACACCAAGGCAGGAATGCAGTGTAGGAGCCTGGAAGTAAGAACTGAAGCAGAGGTCATGGAGAAATGACGATTACTGTCTTGTTCTTCATGGCTTTCTCAGCTTGATTTCTATATAACTCAAGACTACATGGGTAGCAACAATCTCAGGAAACTGGGTCCGCCCATACCAATCATTAATCAAGAAAATTCCCTCCAGATATGCTCGCAGGACAATCACATGAAGGTAATTTCAGAGTTCAGATTCCTTCTTTCCAGACGACCCTACTTTGGGTCAAGTTGACAAAAACTAACCAGCACAACACACAACATGCCTCTTTAAACCATAACCTCTCATTTTCTTGTTTGTCCCTAAAATCTCATGTTAATAGCACAATATACAATACAATGCAACTTTAGAAATCTATAGTTCTTGGCTACGCAGAGAAAACCTGTCTCAAAAAAACAAGCAAACAAAAATCTTATAGTTCTGTAAAAACTCCAATGCTTGCTGTGTGGTGATGGCACACGCCTTTAACCCCAACACTTGGGAGGCAGAGGCAGATGGATCTCTGTGAGTTGAAGACCAGCCTGTTTTACAGATAGAGTTCCAAGACAGCCAAGACTTCATAGAGAGACACTGTCTTGAAAGCCCTACCCCCAGAAAAAACCCTCAAACAAAACAAAAATCCAATACTTTAAAAGTTCAATCTCGCTTTAAAATATTGCTTAACTGTGGGCTAAATTTAAAAAAAAAACATTTAATTTAAAAAGGAGAGCCAGAATATAGTTAGAGTCTTATCAATGCAAACTGAGATTCAGTAGAGTAAATCACCTCCTGTAGTTGGATGTCCAGCCTCTTGGACTTACCCATGATCCTCTGACCTTCAAAGGGCCTGAGAGCTCCACTAGTCCAGCTCTGCCATCCACAGCACACAGCTAGTTTTCAGTCCGTAAGAGTCACTGTCCCTGGTCGTCATCCAACAGTCCTAGAATCCCAATATCCTGGGGTCTCCACTTCAACTGAGGCTGTCTCTTTGCCAACGGCCTCTCATAATGCCAAGACTCACTTGCTCTCTGTAATCCTTTTATGTTTTCAAAACCAGGATGTGGCAGACTCACTCACTGCCAAGTTCAGCTTCCAGCCTGAGATGCATACTTGCCACCCCCTGGACCACACCTTCCATGTGCTGACTCTGAGCAAATACTTTCCCTCAGTTGAGCTGGCTTCCTACCAACCAGTGGAGTTTTCAGCTCTAGTTAATCAGCATCTAGTGTCCCAGAAAAGACAAAGCTTTTCCACGGGTCTGTAATGAAGAATATAACACAAACCACCCCCACAGAGTCTTTGCTTCCCACTGAAAGTTCACAAGCCAGGCCTCCGTGGTTTGCACCTCTCCCATCATTCCTATCTCTGAAGCTTCCCTAACTTGTTAAGCTCTGAGCACACAGCAGTTCTATCCCAAAGTTCCAAATGCTTCCATAATCCTTTCCCAAACAACATGTTGAGATCTACCACAGAGATTTTAATTTAATTTAATTTCCTGGTATCAATGTCTTCCCTGATTTGTTTTCTGTTGCTTCGATAAACCACTGGTCAAAAGCAACTTGAGACATGGAAAGGTTTATTTGATTTAGAGCTTAAAGCCCATTATTAGAAGAAGCTAAGACAGGAGGAACTCAAAGCAACTCCTGGACACAGAGAGTGAAGCAGAGGCCACGGAGGAACGCTGCTTGCTGGCTGGCTTCGTCTGGCTTGCTTGGCCATCTTCCTTATGGCTCTCAGGCCAGCACTGCCCACCGTGATCTGGTCCCTTGTAATCAATTAGCAATTAAGACAATGCCTCGAAGACATGCAGTTCTCCAGCTGATGGTCTAGCAGGTGACTCTAGATTTGTTTTCAACTTGACAGCTGAAGTTAACTATGACACAGTCTCTTTCCTGTAACTTTTAAAATCATTCTCTGATCGGTCCTTTGCTCTGATCTTTATCATGACTGCACCAGCCTGGCTCTATGAGGCCGTGTCACCTCAAGCTTCTGAGTGCTTCAGTTTCTGAAAGGCACACAGACGTGCAGATCATACCTGAATATCTGACGCAGCACATTCTGGACAAGCCCACTAGAGTCTCTTCCAGAGAATGGTTCCTTTGCTGACCTGCAATTACACTCTGAGACTCCATGACCTAGAGGTGGATTTCAAATTTTACACTTTTTAAAACTGGGCAGTGGTGGCCATGCCTTTACTCCTAACACTTAGGTGGCAGAGGCAGGCAGATTGCTGAGTTGTAGGCCAGCCTGATCTACAAAGTGAGTTCTAGCACAGCCAGGGCTGCACAGAGAAATGCAGTCTGGAAACAAACAATCAGCAACAAAAACAAAGACAAAAAAAACCCACATAAATAAATAAATAATCAAAATGTACCCATCTTCCCTGAGTGAACTTGGGCATGTACCTTAGTTCCTCTTAGCCTGTTTTCTCATCTGTAACTTGGTGATAAAATACTACTTTTAAATGAGATTATATACAGGTCAAACACCCAGCACTGTAAGCCTAGCCAAGCAAGGACTTAAGAGATTTAAGCCCTCATTATCTTTCTTCCAGACTCATCACCGATCTTGTCTGTCCCTTATAAAGCCCTTATCCAAGTGATTATCTCTGTTTCTGAACACAGTGTCTATGACTCAGCTTTCTTTCGACATTTTGTTCCTTTTGCTTGGTCTAGTTATATTGAGGGTTTGGTTCCTTAACTGTCTCTTGTATTCCACTCCCTTGCTATGGGCTTAATGTCTAAGTTCTCTCCAGAGACTGCATGAGTGTTAAAGACCCTACTGGTGGCCTCATCTTGGCTGATGGGAGAGACCATTATGATTGTGGAGGACTGGAATGTTGTAGGTGAAGAGCCAAAGTTATTCTTTCTAGGCAATCTTGAACTGTTGCTAGCTATTAGCCTTTTGTATCTGGCGTAATCTTGATGTAGCTGACGGATAAACTTTTGGGATGTATCATTAAGCTTGACTGAACGCTAGCCTCCACCACTTGTAATGCCAAGAACACTGGAAAGTAACATCTGAACGGTAGGGAAGAGAGATTTTGCTCTGCTGTAGCTTATCTAGCTGATGCCCCACAATGCAGTTGACAAAGGCATTGAATTATGACTTTATGCCATGAATTTTGTGACCTTAAAAGCTCATACCTCTTGTATGGCAAAACACGTCATTCAGGGGAACTTGGATCTGTGTCTCTGGACCATGGCCACTTACATGTGACTTGGAATAAGCTGCCTTCTTAATTTAAAAAGTCACTATGTGATTTTATTAGTTTCATTCTTTGTTTCTTGTGGATCGGGATCACGATTTTTGTGTCAACACTAACTAGCCCACAGTGTCAGTCCCTTTTACCAACATCCTTGACTTTCCTCCCTACAACTCTTGCTGTACCCTTTTTCCTATGAAACCTTGACTCTGATTCAATATGACATTTCCTATATGAAACCTGAGCCTCAGAGTGCAGCCAGAAAAACACTACACAGACAGCTCCAAGCCACTGCCACTCAGTCTTGAACATTCCCCTGAATTTGCTTCCTTTGTCCTTTATTTTTAGAGCATGCGAATGTGTGTGTGTGTGTGTGTGTGTGTGTGTGTGTGTGTGTGTGTGTGTGACTCAAAGGATAGCCTTGAGTCTCATACTTTGGAATATTATCTACTTCTTTTGATACAGGGTCTCTCATTGGCCAGCAGCTCACCAATTAGGCCAAGCTGGCTGGCCACCAAACCCCAGGGGTCTGCCCATCTCTACCTTCTCAACACTGGATTGCAAGCATGGCATTTTTATGTGGGTTCCTGGGATTGAATTCAGGTCTTCATGCTTGTAGGGCAAGCACTTTGCCAATCGAGTCACTTTCCCAGACGCTGATGTCTTGTTTGTGAGTGTTTGTTTGACTCCACTTGTGTTATACATCTTGTTCAAACTGCAGAAAATTCCTGCTGTATTAACTCCATTACCTCTTGTTAGGTGATCTCACCAAGAGGTGAAACAGAAGTTCCCACTGCCTGCCTGCCTCCTTCTCCACAGACTCCTGCATTGACACCATGCCGCATCAGCACACCATTACTTCGTACTCTGTGGGAACTTGTTTTCTTGAAGGACTTGTATTTTAATTAATCAGCTGATTAAGTGATTGCAATACTGTGGATTGGATCTAGGGTTTGGGGCTTGCTAGATAAGCACTCTCTCCTGAGCTAACCCAGTCTTCCCCTTTTTATTTATTTGTGTCTGATATATAGTTGCCTGGTGTTTGTGTGGGTGTACATGTGCACTTGTGTGTGTGTGTGTGTGTGTGTGTGTGTGTGTGTGTGTGTGTGTGTAGGCCTAAGCTTGACATTGGGTGTCTTCCTCTATCACTAGCCATCTTGTTTGTGTGCTTGTTCTGAGACAGGGTTTCTCTGGTGTAGACCAGATTGGCCTTGAACTCACAAAAACCTGCCTGCCTCTGCCTCCCAAGTGCTGGGATTAAGTCACCTTGTTTTTTGAGGCAAGGTTTGTCACTGAACCAGGAGCTACCACTTGGCTAGGCTGGCTAGCCCATGGGCTTTGCCTTCACCTCCTATCCTGAGTGCTAGGGATATATATCTATGTATGTATATGTATATGTATATGTATATGTATATGTATATGTATATGTATATGATATGTATATGTATATGTATATGTATATGATATGTATATGATATGTATATGATATGTATATGTATATGATGTATATGTATATGTATATGTATATGTATATGCATATGCATATGCATATCTATATCTATATCTATATCTATATCTATATCTATATCTATATCTATCTCCAAACTTGGATCCCATGCTTATGAACCAAGTACGTATCAGGTGCCAGCAGAGGCCAGCAGAGGGCATTGGCCACCTTGAGCTGTAGATATTAACCATTGTGAGCTGCCTAATAGGGGATGCTGGGAATTGCAAGAGCTCTTACTGATGCGCCATCTCTCTAGCTCTCCACCCTCTTTATGAGACAGGCTCTTGTTATGTAGCCTGTGACGTTAGTCTTGAACTTGCTATACATCCCAGGGTGACCTTGAACTCTCAGTCCTTCTGACTGAGACCCACTAAATGGTGGTTATACTTAGTACTGTCTTATGTAGCCTATGCTTGCTTCAAACTCAGTATGTCGCCAAGGATGACCCTGAAATGCCAATCCTCCTGTCTCCACCTCCCATGTGCGGAGATCACAGATGTGGGCCACCATGCTTGGCTTTCTACTGCTTTTTTATTTTCAGTCTCTAGCTACCCAATATTATCCCAATACGTACAGCTCTCTAGAGTCAAAATCCTCAGTCTGGCCTTGACCAGATTCCTTCCTCCTACCTCTGTCTTTTTCTTCACATTGAAAACACCCTGAAAATGTGTCTCCGCTGTTTGTTTCTGCCCTTTCGTTCTGACTCGTTCTTCAGTCCATCCATCACAGTGTGCCCTTTGCTTCCAAACTCTCCTCTACCATCTCTTTAAAGCAATGAGTGCTCTCCCCAATGACACACCTCTTGGCTGCTCTTAAGACATTTCAGATGCATCTTCCACTGAAGCCCTAATGCTTGGTTCCTCCTTTTCTCTCCCTTTTGTAATCTCTTTCCCTCGAGTTGGCTAAACCTAATAACTCCCTTCAAATAAATACAGTGAGATGAGAAGGCATTGTTCTGTCCGGAGCAGGCGCGATTAGACTTTGTGCTGGTTTGAGAAATGTACCCTGTAGGCTCTGGTGTTTGAATATTTAGTCTCTGGTAGTGGTACTGTGTGGGGATGTTCAGGAGGTACAGTCGTGCTGTAGGATGAATGTCACTAGTGAGAGGTTTTGAGAGTGTATAGCCTCACATATGTCTAGCTTGCTCTCTCTGCTTTGTGCTTGCTTTTGAGGCTATGAGCTCTGGGCTTCCGGCTCCTACTCCATGCCAGCCATTGCTGAGATGCCTTCCCACTATGATAGACTCTTACCTCTCTGGAATCTAAGCTCAAATAAATTTTCTCTATCTTAAGTTGCCTGCAGTCATGGTGTTTTTGTCTCAGCAGCAGAGCATTGACTCATACAGACTTGCCTGCTCTCTGTAGCCCTCCTGAGAGCCGGCTAGTTAGAGGCACTTGCTCTCTTTCTCTCATTCTTCTTGATTTTGCTTTGTGGAGGCCAACCCTATACTCTGAGTTAGTCCAGGAGAGGCCTACATGAGAAGGAACCCATGTCCTCAGTCTGACACCCCTAGGAAAACAGAGTGCTGCCAATTGTTTGGAAAAGAGCCACTTTCAGGCAAGCCTCCAGATGACACCGCGGCCAGTGCTGATTAATATTTTGATGGTTAATAAAAGACCCTGCAAGAGAGGGCCCAGCTAAGCAATGCAGATTCCTCACCCACACAACCGTGTGTGGAGTGAAGAAGTTTGCTCTTTGTCTAAGGTTCCTGCCACAGACATAAACCACTTAAGAGTTTCCTGAAAAATGTACCCCTACCTCCTGTCTCCCAATCTCTCCTCTCTCCTCTCTCCCTCTCTCCCCCTCACCATCTTCTTTCCCTTCCCCCTTATCTTGTTTGATGCTGGAGAACTTGAGCTTGTTGGGCAAGCTATTAATGTAAATGTTGATTTCAATTTGACAAGATCTACTATCACCTGGGAGTTGAGCCTCTGAGCATAGCTATAGCTATAGGGGCTTATCTTAATTGAGATAGAAAGGCTTTTCCACTATGGGTGGCACCATTCCCTGACCAGGTTCTAGACAGTTCTGTGGGGAGGGAGATAGTGATATAAAGTTATGTAGCCTGTTAGAGTCTATATAGCTATCCATCCATCTCCCAAGAAGAGCTATGGAGGGAAACTGAGCAGGTAGAGGAATGGTGTGGACCGTTCGTTAAAGCATCAGACAGATGGTGAAAATAGATCTCTTTAAAAACAAGAGGCCTTTAAAAGGCCAGGACTGTGCTATATAAATATTTTGGAGCAAAAGGACCAGTTAGGTCAGAGGTCTTGACCGGGATGCTAACTGGGAACTTGAGAACAAGGTGGCCTGAGTAGCTGGAACAGAGGGAAACAGAGAAATTACCAGAGAGGAAACTAGGGAGTCCAGACCATGGATCACCTTAACTACTGCAAGGGTTTGGGGTTTTACTCTGAATACTACAGGGACCTGTGGGAGGGTTCGGCTCAGAGGAGTCACGTGATCACGCCGGCTACTATGTTTAGCACCGGCTGGAGAGAAATCGTCCCTGTTCTGTTTTTATCTCTCAGCCCTCAGTCTATTTTTCTCACCTGTTTGTTTCACCTCTTAAATATGCAGCGAGCCATCTGCTTCTCCCAATTTCTGTTGTCACTTCCCAAGTCAAACCAGCCACACCCCTCATTTTATTATTCATTCAGGTGATGCTTAGGGACTAGCTACTGTGTTCCAGGTTTGGTAACAAGCAGTGACAAAATTACCTTTGTGGCAACTACGCTCTCCCTTGAATTTATTACTGTTATTGTTGTTGTTATTGTTATTTCCTTTTAAGGCATGGTTCTCACTATATAGCCTTTGATGTTCTGGAAAACTTCCTATGTAGACTGGGCTGGCCTCAAATTTACAAGAGTTTCTAACTGCTAGGGTTAAGACATGTGCCTCCCACTCAGCTTGAATTCATTACTGTTAAGAGCTTGCCATCTCTTACATGGCATAGGCTTTATTTGCTCACTTGCTCACAGTAGTCTCTTCTCAGCCAGGTGGAAGTTTGGGGGCTGGGGTGTAGCCCAGCCAGAGAGTGTGTGCTTTGCACGTGTGAGATCTTAGTTCCTTAACACACACACACACACACACACACGAAGAAGAAGAAGAAGAAGAAGAAGAAGAAGAAGAAGAAGAAGAAGAAGCACAATCTCAAATGTAACGTCTAGTTTGCTCACCATCTATAACCCTAGGGCCTTGAACACTGCCAGTTGAATGAATGAATGAAAAACTGCAACAGTCTTCTGGATGATCTCACTCCAATAACTTGAAACTTTCTTTGTGGGACTAGAGAAACAGCTCAGCAGTTATAGGCAGCTGTGGTCAAGCCTAAAGATCCGTGTTCACTTCCTGACCTATGTCACAGAAGAAGAGAACCTATTCCCAGAAGCTTTTTTCTGACTTCCACATGTGATGTGCACCATGGTATGCCACCTCCAATAAATAAATAAAATGTAATGAAAAATGAATGTTCTTTGACCTTGATCCACGGTAAGAACAGCTTGTTCCAATGTGAGCAGAGGCTCACATGCATGCATGTGTGCCGGAGTATGTATACTGTGATTTGGAGGTGTGTCCCTAAAGGCCCATGTGTCAGTGGTTTGGGCCCTGGTCTAAGGCACTATTGAGAATGGTGGATCCATTAAGAGTGGCAATCTGAGCTAGAGAGATGGTAAGAGCAAGTCCTGCTCTCAGAGAGGACCCGAGCTCTATTCCCAGTGCCCACATCGGGCAGCTCACAACCACTTGTTCTTGTAAATGTCACTTTTATTCCCTCAGATGATGGGTGAGATGAGAGCCATACCCAAGCTGTCCAAATACGTGGCTTGAGCTGAGCCCAGAGTGTTTCCTTCTCTGTTCTAACTATCCTTAGGCCACATATACACATTATACATAATTTAAAAATAAAGCAAGTCTTTAAAAAGAAGAGTGGGAGCCTGGTGGAGAAAAGAAATGTTGGGGCTTCAGCTTCCTCCTCTTTCTTTCTTTGATATATACTGGCCATAATGCAGAGGCAGGCAGATCTGTAAGTTCAAGGTCAGACTGGTGTATATTGAGAGTTTCAGGACAGCCAGGGATACACATTGAGACCCTGTCAGTTGCTTGAAATTAGCCTCATGTGCACTGGTACTTGTTGGTGCTCTCTGCTGACACATACCACACATACCACACACACACACACACACACAAATAAAATATATCTTAAAATTTGTATTATGTAGCAATAAAATATTTTATTGTGTACTATACTAACATCATAAATGTATTATTTTTATATAACTATATATTATACTATAAATAATTTTTTATTGTTAATCTATAGTATTATGTATTATTGGAAAGAATACAAAGTTAGATATTTTATGTGTTATAAAACTATATAATATAATATATTGTTATAAAAGTATATAATAGTTATCTGTTGTATATAATGTTATATATAGTAAATATATATATATTTCTTATTATATATGTAAATGTTTCCACTTCCTAAGATTCTGAATAATTTGCAGAGCCCTGAATGCAGTACTGTTTCTTGCAATAGGACTCTACACAGGCTATTTCCCTTCTCTCCAGTGCTGTGCCTACCACTCCCTTTCAGGTCTTGGCTTCAATGTCACCTTGGGGAAGTTGTTCTGGCTCTGGGCTGGGCTGTATCCTCCTCCAGCATCCTGTGCTCATCCCTGGGTTAGCCTGTATTTCCTGGACTGAATCACATGTTTTACTCCTCCAAATGGACACTGTTAGTTCTTTCTGTGCTAGAAGGTGTTCTTATTTGTCAATGTAATTCTAGCATCAATTATCAGACGTTCAATAGCATTGTTCTGTGAATCAAAGAACAAATGTCTAGAATTCTCAGCGGAATTATTATTCTTAGCACCAATATGTTCTCCGACACATAAGAAGCATTCAGGAACTACTCCTGTGTGGTGGACAGATGTGAGTCCTGGTGCTCACCCAAGCAGCCTTAGAAAAACAGAGGGTGGATCCAGTTCCAACGTATCATGCTGTGTGGCCCTATCCTTCCTTTCTGCTTGACCAGAGGTCAAAAATGGAGTAAAGTGTGGATCTACAGCCTAGGAGGCTGAGGGTTTCTCTGTATGCAAGCCTGCCATGGCAGTGGAGGGGAAGTCATAGCAGACACATGGACAGTCTCTGCATTCTTCCTGGGTGCATAAAAGCTATAAGGCAAATATCTCACATTTGATTTAATATTAAACATACTCCTTGTATGTTTTTAGTACATTCACTGTTATGACATATATATATATATATATATATATATATATACACATACATACACACATTGTACATAGTGTTATATATATGTATAATGTATGTATGTAACATATATAATTCATACATAATACATTATATATACATATATATGTATATGTATGTATGTGATACACACACATATATGTGTGTGTGTGTATATATATATATATATATATATATATATATATAAAATCAGACTTTTATACCATTATCTTCCCTTCTGAGGTGATTTGTAAGACTGGTGATGATGTGCGGTGGATAGATAATGAGGGAAACAGATCTGCGACCTTTTTTCTGTATCATCTCTCGGATCCAGCATCTTGAGGAATGTGGAGTAAACGATCCCACAGATAGCTGACCTTTTCTTTTATAAACGTTAAAACTTTTAAAAACTAAAAAGATGGCAACTTTCCCAGTATACTGCACTCCTACACTGACTTTCCAAAACAGAAAGTTCCAAATAGTAATTGTCCTTGCCGACAGGACTGGGATTGTGTGTGCCAGCCATTTGTATGTCATATCTATCCCTGCTAGAGAGGGCATGCAGGGTTGGACAAACATGATGCAGTGTGGCCTGAGGCCAGGTGGGTAATGATTTTAAATTATTTATTTATTTATTTATTTATTTATTTATTTATTTATTTTTATTTCATGTGTTTTATCCTGTTGTCTGCATGTATGTCTGTTAGTGTGAACCTATGAGTTACAGACAGTTGTGATTCTTCATGTGGGTGCTGGGAATTGAACCCATGAACTCTAGAAGAGCAATCAATGCTCTTAATTTCTGAGCCATCTCTCCAGCCCCTGGTAATGATTTTAACAGTAATACTAAAACTTTTAAAAAAAGATTTACTTATTTACTTTATATGAGTACACTGTCACTGTCTTCAGACATACCAGAAGATGGCATCAGATCCCATTACAGATGGTTGCGATCCACCACGTGGGTGTGGGTATTGAACTTAGGCCCTCTGGAAGAGTAGTCTGTGCTCTTAACCATCGAGTCATCTCTTCAGCCCAAAACCTGTCTTCTCGTTGTTTGAGTCAGACTCTCATTCTATATCCTTGGTTGTCCAAGAACTCATTGTGTCCACCAGGCTGACTTCTAACTTTTCAGCAATCCTTCTGCCTCAGCCTTCAGAGTTCTGGGATTATAGGTGTGAGCCATTTGCCTGAAAGTTATCTTTTCACAAACAAAGCAAATCTCAAGCCAGCTGGCTTTTGAACTTTTCTCTGTGCACTCCCTCCCTTTTTGTAAGGGAAGAACAAAGCGTATAGAGATGTATAATCTCGCAGAAAGAATAAAATGGCTGCCTCCGGGAAGCAGTATTTATTAAAAAGAACGTGAGCCACTTCATGGGCTGTGTGAAAAGGGATTTGCCTGGGGGTTTAGACACTTTAAATCCTCTCTGTCTCCTGCAGCTGTCTGTGAATTTAGTCTGCCCTCTCTGAACCATAGTATTGGAGGACTTTCTGGCCTTCGTGGTTTAGGATTTGGGGCATTGGCGTTGACCCAGGCAGAGCTTGCTCTAGCGCTGAGCTGTGCTCCCAGCCCTGCTCTGCGTTCTGTGTGGCTACAGAACTCTCCTTAGGAAGGTATGGAATGGTTGTTGCTGGGAGTAACCAGCCAATGAGTGAGAAGGTAAAACAGCCAGCAAGGCTTCCTGTGTGCTGCCCTGCTCCCTGCGCTTAGCTCTTCCCATGCCCCTCCACACCACACAGTGAATCTATCTCAGTGTAACCCAGTACCTCGCTTAGCTCGTTTTAGAATCTTTTCACTGGCTTCCATGTGGACTTTTAATAGACTGAATACTGGCTAGTTGGAAGTTCGAGGTTTTTGTTTGTTTTGTTTTCCAAACCAACCAGCCTCTGTGTTGATCTAAACGTTTGTTTAGTAACAGGGTAACTTTAATATGCTTTGATACCTTTTTTTAAATGTGATGGCTACCAGCCTGCTAAAGAATTTGCGCTCTGGATTCGGGAAGAGATCCTGTTTCTAAGGACAGAGGCCAGTGGATGCCTTCTGACCTCCACGCATGTGCACAGGTAAGCATAGTCACGTGGAGTGCACACCTGCACACAAAACACATATACATGTTGCGTACACACTCGCACAATAGCAATAGACAATTGTGTGAAATCTTTATTTATTTATTTATTTATTTTACATTTTTTTTTTATTCTTAGAAATCTTTTTTTTTTTTTTTTTTTTTTTTTTTTTTTTTTTTTTTTTTTTTGGTTTTTCGAGACAGGGTTTCTCTGTGTAGCCCTGGCTGTCCTGGAACTCACTCTGTAGACCAAGCTGGCCTCGAACTCAGAAATCCGCCTGCCTCTGCCTCCCAAGTGCTGGGATTAAAGAAATCTTATTTAGACAGAATCTTTTGTAGTCCTGGTTGGTTTTGAACTCCATATGCAACTAAAGATAACCATGAACACAGGATCTCCCTGCTGTCACCTCCTAAGGGCTGGACTTACAGGCATGCAGCCCGGGACCAGGCTTTGAACTGTTGTCTGTTGTTTTAAGACTGGTTTGCTTATACTAGCCTCAAAGTCCTGGACTCAGTCAGTTCTCCTGCCGCAGCCTCTGTAGTGGCTAAAACCACAGGTGCTTACCACCCACACCTGGCTTAAAGAAGTGGGTCTGTACATTCTACAAAAATAAAAACTGAATTGATACCACTTCTGCTTAATAAAAATCCACAGCTCTAATGTGTAAAAGAGTAATCAGTTTGTCTTCATTTGGTTAAACTCTTGGCAGGCACCAGATTCATTAGTCTCTCCCTCCCTCCCTTCCTCCCTCCCTCCCTCCCTCCTTCCCTCCCTCCCTCCCTCCCTCCCTCCTTCCCTTTCTCTCTCCATTTTTTTGTTCCTGACAGGGTCTTACTATGTAGTCTTGGCTGGCCTGGAACGTTCTATGCAGGGCTCAGACTCCCACCTTCCTTTCCCTCCCAAGTGCTGGGATAAACCCAAGTGTTGACTCAGCATAGCAAGTAACATCAGCCTCACTGAACTGGTCAGCCAGAGAGCATGCTCAGAAAGAAGTCCTCTGAAAACTGGTCTATATTTTTCTCTGCAGCTTTATTGTTTATTTTGCCCTCAGCTCCAAATATGATTTCCATGCTAAACATTCTGCATATTTTCTCACCCAAAGCATATTTCTCATGTTCTTTTCATGGAATTAGAAAGGCATCTGTATAGCTTTTTTTTTTTTTTTTTTTTTTTTTTGTCTTTTCTACTTGCAAGAACTTTGTTTTCCCTTCCAAATGTATACATTTTCATTTTAGGAAATTTGGCCTGCTGTGTCCTTAATAATAATACCAACATATATATGGCATACAACGATGCCTTGCCAAGCTACTTTCTCTTTGTGTGTTCCTTTGTTGACACTGAGGTTATTCTTTAGGGACTGTGGACTTTCTTCTGTCCTGGACTCAAGATCTGGCCAATGCTGCATATCTTAAGTAGAAGCAAGGAGGCCATTCAGTTAGTTTTAGAGACAGTATGCACAGCCACATCACTTAGTATCTGTGAGGGGGTGGTTCCAGGGACCCAACAGATATCAAAATCTGTGGTGCCCAAACTCCTTATATAAAATAGCACTGACTCCAGCTCTGGCTTCTTTACTACCTCATACAACATAAGTGTCTATACTGTAGTGTTTGACCAAAGTAGTGTTAGAATAAAGACAAGAGGAACAAAGATCTCTATGGTGAAACAGGTAGTATTTCCCACATGGTTTTCATTCCTGGTTGATTGAATCCACTGATGTGGCACTGACTGGCCTGGAGGGCTGAGTACATAGCATTGACCTTGGACTGCCCTTCAGATCTGTTGCCCGGTGTTGGGGGAGGTGTGCCAGGTAAAGAGGGCGCTTAGGATCAGCACAAGCTAGTGGGACTGACAAAGTTTAGTGGCGGAGGCTCCTTTGGCCCAGTCTTTGATAAGGCCTTGAGTTTTATGCATGGTGGGGGGGGGGGTAAAAAAAAATAGTGCCAAGTGGAACTAGCCAACAAATGCCCTGTCAGGCAGCCACGTGGGTGGAGAAGGTTCGTAGAGTCTTGAGCCTGGGTCCCAGAAAACTTAGAGGATAGTTAGTTTAGGAGAGTCTAGAGCCCTGGGGAAGTCTTTGGGATAGAAGTACATTGCTCCGGGAAAGAAGCCCAGGGATCTAGATCTAAGAGCACAAATTCCAGAGCTGGAGTCTAGGAGTGGCCGTGGAAGGCTCTGCAATCCTCTACCAGAGCTGCTGCTCCGTCCAGCCCTCCGTGGGTTGGGCCACACCAGAGTGGGGTGGTGATACTGGTATCTGCTTGCTGAATCTAGCCCACAGACACATTTTGTCTGACATGTTTTTGTATTCTCTAGAAGTGAAAGCTGGGCAGAGTAGTACACACCCAAAACCGTGGCACTTGGAGGCTGGAGGCAAGGGGATCAAGAGTTCACAGTCGGTTGTCCTGATGAGCCCTTAGAAACAGCGATCACGGGAGTGTTCACGTAAGTGGGTTTAATGCCTTGCTTTTTCTTTGACTATTTGTGTTTATTGAATTGTTTGTTCCTTGACTATTTGCATCTATTGTATTGCTAGACCCTCAACCTAGAACTGACTTTATTACATGTATGTAATCAAAATGGCATAAAAGCATAAAGGAAGAGGGGGTATAGGATAGGGGGTTCTAGGGAGGGGAAGTGGGGAAAGGGGATTGATATCTGTACTATAAATAAATAAAATATCCAATAAAAAAAGAGTTCATGGCCACTTTTCGCTATAACACACACACACACACACACACACACACACACACACCACAAGTATGTTGGTGCACACCTATGGAGGCAAGAGGATTAGAAGTTCCAGGCCAGTCCTACTACATAGCAACTTTGTAGCAAATTTTAAGCCAGCCTGGGCTACATGAGACTATAAACAAAACAAAACAAACAAACAAAACGGTAGAGGTAGGGGGAGGCTGGAGAGATGGCTTAGACAACCCTTGGAGATGGTCATTCTAGAGGACCCAGGTTCAATTCCCACTTCCCACATGGCAGTTCACAAACTGCCTGAAACTCCAGTTCCAGAAGGTCCAATACCTTCACACAGACATATGTGTAGGCAAAACACATAAATAAAACACATAAAATAAAAATAAAGAAATCACTAAAAAATAGTTACTAGTTCACTCTCAGTTCAGATCTCCAAGTGCCTTATTTCTCATTTTCCTTTTCCTAGCCTGGACACTGTCAGCTGTGTTGAGTAGCTGTGGCCTTTAGACTAGCTGGAGAGCTGCCTCTTCTGTCCCTTTCGCTACCAATTGTTTCCAGTTGTTTCCACATCTGTTTCACTCAGCTCACCTTACCTGCTGGCTTGTTGCACGTGGGGTTTGCTACCTGTGTGGCTCCAGAACACCTTAGCTTAAGTTCTCCTTCCTTCCAACAGCATGTCCTTTTTTCTTTTTTTTTGGTTTTTTCGAGACAGGGTTTCTCTGTGTAGTCCTGGCTGTCCTGGAACTCACTCTGTAGACCAGGCTGGCTTCGAACTCAGAAATCCGCCTGCCTCTGCCTCCCAAGTGCTGGGATTAAAGGCGTGCGCCACCACCGCCCGGCTCCAACAGCAAGTTCTACATCCGTTTGACAGAAAGATCCTGAAGCCATCTTAACTAGGGAGTCAAAGGCTGGCAAGATGGCTCAGCTAGCTGGTAGAGGTGCTTGTCATGCAAGCTTGGTGACCTGAGTTCATCCTTGGAATCCACATAAAGGTGGACAGAAAACTGACTCTATGAAATAGTCATCTGAGATGCACAGAGTGACATGGCATGAATTGCACACGCACACGCGCGCACACACACATACACACACACAGATACAAGAAATAATTTTAAAAAAGACACAAACTATAATATTTTAAGTGACTTCCTAACTCATCAATGATGGTCGCTTCCCTGTAAAGAAATCTTTTAACTAAAGGTGTCTGTGTACTTTCACAAGCCCATTGATGAAAGCGGGAGTTGGGAGAGTATGTGTCCTACTCAGCACTTAGCTTGGAGGAGAAACCTTTGTTTTGTTTTTAAAGGAAAAGAGCTAAACTAAAATAATACTAGATTATGAAATGTTATAAAGTCAACTCTGCGGTGCACTTGAGAATGCCAACCAGGAATGAATGACTGGATTTCTCAAATGTTGCTGCAGGGTTGGAAGTGACAGACGCCTGAGATGCCTCAGTGGGGACAGGCACGATGGCCTGAGCTCAGTCTCTGGCACCCACATGACAGAGGAAGAGACCTGACTCCAGCAAGTCCTCTTTTCTTTTTTTCCTCCTTTCTTTAACAGGCTCTCACATGTCCCAAATGGCCTTGGGCTCACTGTGTAGCCGAGGGTGCCTTTGAACTGCTGATCCTCCTGCCTCTACCCGCTCAATGTTGTGATACAGGTATGTGCTCCATCTCCTACTCAGAACAGGAGTTTCTGGGGTGTAGGCTGCTGAGCCTGCTGGCCTTTGATTCCAGCTCTCAGAAAGCCCAGGAGGGAAAGACTTATGTGATTCAAGGCCAGCCTGCTATACATGTATACATGTATACATAGCAAGTTCCAGGAAAGCCAGGGCTACATAGTGAGAGCCTGTCCCCGAAACACCAAACCAAACCAAACCAAAAAGAATGTCTATATCCTATAATACACCAGTTATACTTCTAGGCATTTTACCCCAGAGAAATAGAAACTTCAGTTTACATAGAAACTATATACACAGACTGGGGCTCTAGCTCAGTAGTACAGCATCTTTCTAGCATGTGGAAGGCCCAGGGTTTAATCCCCAGCACTGGTAAAAACCCACAACTAAATAAAAACAAAATCTGTACAACAATGATCACGGCAGTTTGTGTAATAATAGCAAATAAGCTAGACACACACTTATATGTACATGGGGAATGGATGCATGGACTCTGGTATATCTGTGTACACAATAGAACACCACTCACCAGTAGAGAAAAATGAACATTTGACATGTGTGGCAAATAATAGGACTCACGAAGGCCTTGCATTTAGGTAAAGGTTCCATTTGGTATGGGCTATAGATCAGTGCATAAGGTCTTAGGTTCAGTCCCCAGTATTGCTAGGAAAAAGGTCACACACACATATCACGCACACACTATATATAGATATACATATATACACATATCACATACATATATAATCACACATATATACAACACACACACATCACACTCTCACGTGTGTGTTATGTATGTGATACACGTGTGTGTGATATATTAAATGATATTCGTGCTTATCTAGTATTTTCTTTTTTGGGAGGAGGGCTGTTTTCGAGACAGGGTTTCTCTGTGTAGCTCTGGCTGTCCTGGAACTCACTCTGTAGACGAGGCTGGCCTCAAACTCAGAAATCCGCCTGTCTTGGCTTCCCAAGTGCTGTGGCCACCACTGCCCAGCCTATCTAGCATTTTTGAAAGGACTGAAAACAAAAAGCAAAAAAATAGTAACAAAGAGAAAGAGAATAGTTACTTGATACAAAGGAGCAACATTGATTTTGGCTTGTCCCAAAGAAATGTTGGACATAGTGAGGAAGAAGACCATAGCAAGTGGTAGAGCGAGTTGCTCAGCTCATGGTGGCTACTGAGGGGAGAGGAGGGTTGTGTCCAGGGATAAAACATGCCCTTCAAGGGCACATAGCCTGCTTTGTCCAAATAGGGTTCCCTTCCTAAAGTTTCTACTCTATTTCTCATTAATATGTCAAACTATGATATTTTAGCAATCCCTTGCTAGGGTTAGAGCCCCCAGAACCTAATCACCTCACGAGGGCCCTGCCTTTGAACCCCGCTGCACCGAGTACTAAGTCAACACATATACAAACCACAACAGGTGATATGAGGGGTTCTTTTGTGATCAGAGTGGTTGTTTTTTGGGGGTGGGGGGTGTTGTTTCAAGACAGGGTTTCTTTGTGGAACCTTGGCTGTCCTGTCCTGGAACTTGCCTTGTAGACAAGGCTGGCCTCGAACTTATGTATGTCCACCTGCCTTTACCTCCTAAATGCTAGGATTAAAGATATGCAGCACCCAAAGCTGGCAAGGAGTGGTTCTGTCTTCACTGTGGGGACAGACCTTGCTCCTCCACAGGATAGAGGTCAATTGTAAACATGCGTGCAGATGTACATAGATTGAGGGGTCACAGATACTGATGAGTTCTGTGGACGTTGTTACAAGCTCCTGTCAATCTTCAGCTGTTGGTGTCTCTCCATAGTTTTATGTCACACCAATGGGAGAAGCTGGGGGAAGAGATAAATGAGCTGTTTGGCCTTGTGTTTGTAACTTTGTATGAGTATACAGTCATTCTTAGAATTTATTATTAGGGGTGCCCATGTGGAAGGGGGGCAACTTTGTGGAATTGGTTCTCTCTACCTTTAGTGAGAGTAGAGCTCAGGTTGCTAGTCTTGTGAAGCAGGCGCCTTCACCTGCTGAACCCTGTGGCTGATGCTTTTTATTTTTTTAAGAGTTATTTTTATTCATCCTGTGTGCTTGTATTATCTGCCGTGTGTGTGCAGGTGCTCTGAAATGCTGAGCCATCTCAGACAGGGTTTCTTCTGTGTAGCCCTGGTTGTCCTGGAACTTGCTCTGGAGACCAGGCTGGACTTGAACTCAGAGATTGGCCTGCCTGTTCCTCCCGAGTGCTGGGATTAAAGGCTTGTGACATACCACGTGTGGGTGCCTCTCCTTATTGTTTTAAAGTGGGTGAGTGTGGGGAAGAAATTAAGATGGAAAGGAAGCAAGCTGAATGGCTGCGACTGGTATTGGGAAGGTAAGCAAACAGCAGTATGGTTAAAAAAAAAAATGGACCAGGAAGTATTTCTAGAGGTTTATAACCTATCAAGAGCCTTCAATCTCTCTTACTTTGAAGTCATGGTCTGTAGTCTTCTTCAATCTGCCCATTTTAGATGGCTGTTTCTTCATTGTCTCTTAATTATCTTCAGAAACAAAGAATTAGGTCTATTTCTAGTGGCAACCCTATTCATCTTAGTCCACTGGGTGTAAACCCATGCTTTCAGTTCTTTCTAGTCATTAGTTTCTCCACAGCTTAAAACCTGAAAGTTAGCTTCTTTGCTGCCAGAGGGTTTTTTTTCCCCCGTTTTAAAAATACATCTGAATTTGATGTCATTGCAGTTGCTAGAAGTTGCCAGAAGGCTGTCCTCCAGATAACTGTCCCTTGCTCTAGCTTATATCACTGTTTTGTTACAATTAGCATTCAGAATATGCACTGTCATCTTATTAAAATTTATATTTTTTAGTGGAGAAAGCTCATGGAGTTTATTGTGAAGCTGTCGGCCCATCCCTGCTTTTCTTAGTTAACTGTGTTTGAATTCAGTTGAACTTCTGAGCCTCAGCTACTTCAAACAGCATCGTGATTTACTAAGGTTAATGCCTGAGGGAATATTAACCTTGCAGACAGTAATCTAATTCAGTGTCATCACAAGTGCGGAAGTTTGGAGTTTTGCCAAAAAGCACTATTCAAATGAACATTCAAAGGGTGGGGAGGTGGGAGTGGACAAAGAGAGAATTCCAGAAATGGCTCTTTAGGTATTTTAATGTCCTTTCCTTCTCACCTCAAAGGTTATGTTTAAGTACTGCAGAGAGGTGCTAAATAAAGTCTTGAGATTGTGATGAAGAAATCGTAATGAAGGTGTTCCATCTCTCATCAAGTTCCCGATAACCGTTCGATATTCACTGAACACATTTAGGTTTACCTAGCTGACCTTGAACTAGTGTGTGGGTACAAAGGTCAGTAACTGTAAACCCTTCCATTGTACATGCAACTAAGGGTCTTGGTGTTAGTTAAATGAGGGCACTCCTAAGAAAGGTCATGATTTAGTGGTCATTAAAGGGATGCCAAAAGATGGGCCAACTAAGCAATCTTAGGTATGCACAGATATAACCAAGTCTTGCGGACGTGCAGACCGAGGTTTGGGCCCAATGACGGCCTGACTGGGATCTCTTGCTTTTTCTCGGTGCCCACATCCTGCATCGCGGTTTGCAGACTCCAACCAGGTTTTCTAGTTTCAAGGGTGCAGGGTTACATCTTCCGGAGAAAGAGGAGAGGCTAGGTAAGAGAATAATAAAAGAAAGAGCCAAGAAATCCTGGCTAAACCCTTCATCTACGTTCCCGCCCCTTCCATTTCCCAGGGCCCGGACCGCTATTAATCCCCGTTTTTCACTTCTCGGGTGCTAGGCACGCACCCGGCCTCAAGGAGAGGACGTTCCGCCCAGTAGCTTTCTCAGTTCCGATTTCAAAGCGTTTTCCTTTTAGGCCCATCAGGAGGACCCCCCAGCGCGGGCCCCGCTTCCCCGGCCACTCTTCGCTGCTGACACGCAGGCGCTGGAATCAAAGCCACGCTAGGTCTCGCAGCCAGGTCTCCCCGCCAGGCGAGGGCGGGCAGCCGGAGCGCTTCCTGTGTGCGAAGCTTCCCACAATGCACCGCGCCGGCAGCAGCGGCGACCGCGGCGACGCTCTAGCCGCGCCATGTCTGCCTCTCGACTGCTCTGGGAGGAGGAAGAGAAGGAGGAAGAGGAGGAGGAGGAGGGGGAGGAAGAGGAGAAAGGCGCAGGGGTGGGAGCTGTCGCCGGAGCTGCCACAGCAAAAGTTCTTTCCCCTCCCCCTCGCCCTCCTCGCCGGGCCCGTGGGAAGGTCGGAGCTGCCGCCGCCTGCAGTCAGTGACCGCGCGCCTCGGCGCCAGCCCGCGGTAAACGCTCGGCCTGGCAGGCCCGGGCCCGGGAGGGCGGGGGAGGGGAGGGGGCGGCGCGCGGGGGGGGGGGACGCGGCGGCGACGGCCTGACCCGCAGGAGCGGCGGGCCAGCCGGGGGGCGGCCCGGGAGGCGGCGGGCGCAGGCCGCGGGAGCGCGGGGCTGGGGGACGCGAGGATGGTGGGTTGGGGCTTGGAGAAGGAGAATGACGGGGGCGGCGGAGGCGAGCGGGCGGCCTCTGAGGCCTGCGGCCGGTGTCGGGTAGGAAGGAGGTGGGATGCACGCGGGGAGGCCTCGGGGTGCCAGGCTGTGGGCGAGGAGGCCGGCCAGACCCCAGGGCTCTCTGCCGTCTTGGTGCAGTGCATTATGCACCGCAGGCCTCGGTCGCTGCTGCTGCTGCTTCGGTGTACTCTTTGGCTGCAGGGAAGGGCAGGGGCTGGTGAAAGGGGATTGCTTGCAGGAAGCATAGTGGGAGTGCGAAAGGGGCGAAAGGGGCCGGAGGGAAGATGCCGGATAGGTGGAGGAATGCCGGGGGTGGCTGTGGAGCAGTCTTGAGGATTCTGGGGGTGTTCATTGTGCAGATATGTTAGGTGTTTCATTATGGAAGGAACCGAAGCGTTTTCCAAGGCAAAGGAAGAAGGCTAGAGTAGTTAGTTTCTGCGGATACAAGGAAGAGCGTTTGAAGCCAGAAGAGTGCTAAATATTGGAGAAGATGCAGGGAATGCATAATAGAATAGACAGATGTAGCATAATTATCAAATGCTGGCCCAAGGTCTAAAGAGTTATTCCAGATGGGCCAGAGTGGCCTAGTTCGGAACCTGTTTGGGCTCTTCAGTAGATGACATCCGGTAAGTGTGGGTCCCCGCTTGGTTGGGGTCATTGAGAATTAGTCACTTAGCCTGTAGATTGGTTTGAGACATTTTAGTGCCGCACTAGTGAACTGAAAAATCTTTGAAAGAGACCTTGAGAAACCGCCTGGCCTATGGGAATTCTTGAGGCCACGGAGTTAAGAATTTTAGCAGATTGCGAGTATTGTTTGTTACTGGAGGATGGATGAACACTGTCCTGGCAGACACTGGAATAGGAATTAACTTGGTCTGGCGGTTTTCTTCTTCACTGTCTAGCTTATATGGTTCCAGAAGAGCTGGTGCCGTATTTCAGCCTAGGTTGCAGGACACAAGATTATAATTGTCCGCGTCAAGAGTTGGTGCATTATAGTCTGATCTGTGGAGGCTCCATCTGTGGCCCAAAGAAAACTAGTTGAATTGGTTCTGTACCTCGGGTTGGCGGGAGATCCTTTTCCATTCACAATTCCGGATGTACTCTATCACGGAGGCATGATGTTATTAAAGAAAATAACCTCTGCAAGCAAAATGTAGCATAGAAGATCTAGACTGTCTGTGTATATCTTAGCTTATAAGGAGGTCAGGAGTGGTTATCATGATGCCTAAGGAAACCTGGAGTGACCGATGAGTGTAAGTCTGATGAAGACGGACAGTTCTATGTTAGGACACCCAAGTTCTTTTTGTTGCATTTACTGAATGCACAGTAGACCGTGTTTTTCAAGAAGGAACACTGGGTGAGGACAGTGTCTTGTCTTTTTTTTTTTTTTTTTTTCCTCGAGACAAGGTTTCTCTGTGTAGTTCTGGCTGTTCTGGAACTTACTGTTGTATACTAGACTGGCCTCGAACTCATGGAGATCCTTAAAGGCATGTGCCACTGCCAGGCTAGAACAATGTGTTAAATTCTATTTGGATAGTATTCACCTTTTGTTATTAAGAGATATTACATAATATGTTGTGATATCACTTTAACTGAAGAGAAGATGAGTATGTTAAATGTGGCAAATCTTTTTTATGGAAGTTGGAGGAGAAGAGAATAATGGGGAGAATGGAGTGGCGTTTGGAAGAGAGAAGGCAAACTCAGGTATCACCCATTCCTTTAGCCAAGGTGCTACTTAATGCTTAAGGTGGGGAGATTAATTTTTCTTATAGAAATAACTGGAATTTTTATTTTAAAAAAATTTGGAAATTTTTCTGTTAGTGCATTTAGATTTTCTCACTTTTAAAGATTTTTATTTTTATTTATGCATATTTATTTGTCTGTGTGATGTGTGCCATGGATGTGAGGGTACCCAAGGAGGTTAGAAGAGAATGTTGGCTCCTCTGGAGCTAGGGTGGCAGGCAGTTTTGAACTGACTGTTGTGGGTTCTGGAAACTGAACTTGCGTCCTTTGGAACAGCAGGAAGCAGGCTTATTAGCTGCTTCTTTGGGCATTTTAAAAAAGAGCTCATTTGATATGATGCACCAGTTTTTACTGTCATCGTGGTATTCGTGGCTCAGTTTTTCTCTGCTGCACTAGTATTGTGTATTGCCATTTCTTTTACTACAGAGCACCAAATACAGTATGTTGTTTTTCTTATGCAAATAATATGAATATGTATGTAATTAAAAAGAAGAGCTGTTCTAAGGGGACTAAACAGTGAGAAGCAACCCCTGTTCATTGCTTCCTAAGACTGTTGCCTGCTGTCTACTAGTTCCACTCCCCTTCAGAGGCACTGTCTGCTACTGATATGGAACTGGCTTTGTAGACCAGGCTGGCCTCAGACTCAACAGAGATCCGCCTGCCTCTGCCTTCCAAGTGCTGGGATTAAAGGCCTGCACTGCTATGCCCAGTGTACTTTTGCTGATGTCCCCTCAGACTGGTCTCTTCAGTGTGTAGGAAAGATGCCCTTGACTTCTGAACCTTTTGCCTCTTTGATGTCTGCCATTACAGATGTGAGTTCCATATCTAGTTTCTGCAGTGCTGGGAACTGAACCCAGGACTTTTTTTTCTTTTTTTCTTTTTTTTTAAACAGGGTTTGTCTGTGTAGCCCTGGCTGTCCTGGAACTCATTATGTAGATTGGGCTGGCCAGGAACAAGTGCTGGAATTAAAGGCCTGGCTGAGCCCAAGACTTTTTGCATGTTGGGTAAGCACTGCCAACTGAGCCACAGCTCCAGCCCACAGTTTTGTTTTTGTTTTTGTTTTTGTTTTTCGAAAGAGGGTTTCTCTGTATAGCCCTGACTGTCCTGGAACTCACTCTGTAGACCAGGCTGGCCTGGAACTCAGAAATCCACCTGCCTCTGCCTCCCAAGTGCTGGGATTAAAGGTGTATGCCTCTACTGCCCAGCTCCCACAATTCTTTTCTTAACCACATAGTGGGCATGGTGGAGTGCACCTTTAAGCCTAGCATTTGGGAGGCAGAGGCAGTCAGATCTCTGTGTGTTTGATGCCAGCCTGGTTTGGTGTGTTAGTTCCAGGACAGTCAAGGTTAAACCAGGGCTCAGTTACAGAGAGGAACCTTGTGTTATGAAAAAAACCCAAACCACACTTAATACAAAATACCAGTTACTGCATGGCATTTTCATACATGTATATAATTGCTTTGATCATATTGATCTCTCTGCTGCCTTGTCTTACTCTCTCCCCTACATTTGTCCTCTGTCACAGGCTGCTAGTTCTAAGCATTAATTTTTTTTTTTTTTTTTTTTTTTTTTTTTTTTTTTTTTTTTTTTTTTTGTAGTTCATGTTTTTCTCTGACTCTCCCAAGTAGTTGGTAGGTTTTCATCATTTCTGTTCTTTGGTTTATGGAAGTGTGCCACCATGCTCTGCTCCATCATTTTTCTCTTTACCAAAATGACATCATCACTTTGGATCATGACTACCGAAGTCAGCTTTCCCTGAGTGAAATGGATGAATAGCATTGACGTCTTTTAGTTTTCACCCTCCATTCTGATCTTCAGTTATTTTTGTGTATTAGATGTCTTAAACTTTCAAATGATGTGCCTTGATATTAAAAATTTTTTTTTTTTAAGTTTAACTTTTATTTAAATTTTAGGAATTACTGCATGTGTGTGGGCACATGTGCGGCAATATGAGGTCAGAGGAGAACTTTAGAAGTCAGTTTTTCTGCTCAACCTTTATGTAGGTTCCAGAGATTGAACTCAGGTCGCCAGGCTAGTTTGCATCAGTAAGCAGCAAAGCACATTTACACACTGAACCATCTCGATGGCCCTACCTAAGCCTTGAGTTTTAGAGGCTGAAAAACTCAGCTTAGAGGCTTCAAACCAAGTATTTTAGGATGTATCGGTTGACTTCCCCACTATATTAGAAGAGGCTTTAAACTTCTAACTTTAAAGAGGGAAAGAAAGTTTTGTTAAAGTAGTCAGAAGTATTGGGTGAACTGAGAAGGGGAGGCTTGGACGCAAACAAGATTTGTAGGAACCAGCATCTTTGCCACACTAACTTTGCTGGCTAGAGATGAGGATGCTTGGAAGTAGTAGTGATTGCTTGTCCATCTTGGAATTACCCACCAGGTTGCAGTGTTCTTCAATAGTCTTCTGGAGGGCTTTAGTTGGTGAAATGTGGAAATGTGTTAAAATGACCCCTTAATGCTCATCCCAGGGCTCTGAGGTCTTCCCTCACCCACTTGAGATAGGACCTTGCTAAATTGTCCAGCTGTACCTAGGTCTGGAAGCCCTGAGCCCCTCTGCTTCATTCTTTTGGATTACAGGCACGTATTACATGCCTGGCTATAATTTTTTTAAATTGCACTTATTTATTGTGTATGTATACGTGTGTGTGTGTGTGTGTGTGTGTGTGTGAGAGAGAGAGAGAGAGAGAGAGAGAGAGAGAGAGAGAGAACATGCACCATGGTCTAAGTGTGGAGGACAACCTGAGTGAGTCAGTTCTACCTTGTGAGTCTGTGGGATTAAACTTGGGTCACCAGTCTTTGCAGTGAATTTGGTCCCCCCACTGAACCATGCCCCTGGCCCCTCACTATAACTCTTATATTTTTATTAAGTAATGGAGTGGTGGGGACATATGGTGGACAAATCTATGTTGCTTATGTAGAAAAATGGAGTCATTAGGGTTGGTAAAATAGCTTAGCTGGTAAGTGTTTGCTGCCAGATCTGATAACCTGAGTTCAAGTCCTGGGACTTGCATAGTAGAAGGAGAGAGCTGATTCCTGCAAATTGTCCACTGACCTCTACGTGCAAGTGGCACACACACACAGAGTAATAATAAGTAGTAAAAAGAATGGAGTCAGTGTTTTCAAAACTGCGTGGAGTTGAGGTCAGCACTGTAGATATGGGGAGTAAGAAGATACTGTTCTGTTTCTTTTAGGAAAGCTTGTTTAGGTAATTGTACTCCTCTTAATGGCAAGATTCCTTTCACATGTAGTTGTGAATATTGAATCTTCTATTTCTTCTGCTCATTATCCCTGCCCCTCCCCACTTTTTGGTATTGCACATTACGTTTAGGTCTTGTGCATGTTAGGCAAAGATTCTGCCTCTGACCTAGCTGTATTCCCTTTGCATATTCATTTATATCAATTCTCTCCCTTGCCTTCTTTTTGAAAATGCCAATTAGGTTGAACCTGTTCTAGAACTTCGACTTCATTTAATCTTTGAGGAAACTGAACAGCTTGCCTTTTAATAAATACCGGTTGCATGATTGCTGGAAGGCATTATTAGTCATAACACTCCAGAGGCAGAGGCAGAGGCAGGAGGCTCTCTCAGAGTTTCAGACCATCCTGGTTCATATAGGGAGCTCCAGGTCAGTCAGGTCTACATAGCAAACCTTGTCTCAGGGAACAAAGCAACACAAGAGTGTGTCTGTGGGTTTGTGTTTGGAAGACTGGAGGACAAAATAGATATTTGGTTGGATACTCTGCATTTGTGGAAGAAGGTGGAATAGATTAGATTTGAGCTCTAATCCTGCATAAATGTTGAAGGGGTAAGATCAAAGGGCCTTTTCTAATCAGAGGGTGGTTTAATCTGGTCTGGAGAAGGACACTGGTTTCAGTGTGTATTTTCTTATCTCTAGCTGTTTTAAGGATCTGATTTGAGGGGTAGGGAGATGTCTCTGGGTGAGAACCCTTGCTGTGCAAGCGTGAGAACCTGAGTTTAAATCCTCAAGACCCATAGAAAAGGCTAGAGCGGTTGCACCTATGCCTGCAGCCCCAGTACTGTGTGTAGGGTAGTCGTGGGAGCAGGGGTAGGCAGAGACTGGAATGCCTACACAGTGGCAGATTCACTGAGAGACCTTGGTTCAAGGGAATAAGTCAGGAGCCAATACACATTCACACATTATTAAAACAGATTAAAAAAAATCCGATTTAGCTAGCCATGATGACACAAGCCTGTAGTTTCAGTACTACAAGAGGTGGAGGGTAAGGCAGGAAGATTTTGAGTTCTGAGTCAGCCATAGCTACAGTGTGAGACTGTGTCCCTCTTTTCCCCAAATCCCAAACAATTTGATATAATTCATTTTGAGAAAAATTAAAAAAAAAAGTTTTTTTTTTTTTCCTCTTTCTATGAGGTGAGAATAACAATTGTGGAACAATTCAGTAACTAAGAGGTCAGAAATAGATTTTTAAGTTTTTAAAAAATTATTTATTTTGATGTGTGCATGCATATGAGCACCATGCCACAGTTCGTGAGTCACGAGTGCAGAGGTCATGGGACAACTTACAGGGGTTGGTTCTCTCTAATCTTGTAGGTTCCAAGAATTGAACTCAGACTGTGGGACATGGCAGCAGGTGCCTTTATTAGTCTTAATCAGATCTTTTAAAATATAAATATTTGGGTTGGAGAGATGGCTGAGCAGTTAAAGCACTAACTGCTCTTCCAGAGGTCCTGAGTTCAAGTCCTAGCAACCACATGGTGGCTCACAACCATCTGTACTGGGATCTGATGCCCTCTTCTGGTGTGTCTGAAGCGAATGACGATGCACCTTTTGTGGAACACTTGTTCCGACTGACCTTTAACCTGTAGCACTACTTTATACAAGTATTACTGAGTGTTTGTCGTGTGCTGTTGAGCGAGGGCTTTAAAGTCTATACGTGAGATGTGGTCCTTAGGAGTACATAGTTCTCTGAGGGTGGTACATGTATAAGTAGTACAAAGTATAAAGTTCTGAGGATCATTGTTGACAGATCTTTTTTTTTTTTTTTATTACATATATTTATTTAGTTGGGGGATGGGGAGCATGTACATACCATGGCATGTGTGGGATGGTCATAAGACAACTTTCTAGAGTAAGTGGGCTCTGGTAACCAGCCCCTTATGCTAGAACCAACAATTTGAGTCCTGAGGACCAAATTCAGGTTGTCAGCCTTGGTGGCATGTGCTTTTACCCATCAACCCATCTCACAGGTTCACTTGTTAATCTCTTATTGTGCCTCATCCTGCCAAGTGGGACCTATCACAGTCCTGCATAGAAGAACGCATGATCTTATGGGGGTCAGTCTATTCATAGAATCAGGCAGCCACTGGGGATCTTCCATGTGACAGATCTTTTAAAACCATTTTACATTAATTTATTCTGTGCATTTGGAGGTTGGAGGACAACTTGTCTGTTGTCTTCCACCCTGTGGATACCAGAGATGATCAGGTTGTCAGTTTCTTACTTCAGAGTTTTGATTTTTTTTTTTTTTTAAGAAGTGCTAAAGACTAATCAATATCAAATAGAGAAAATAAAGACAAGTTTTACTTACAATTAGGTAGTCAAAGTTGGGAATATTTTGGACAGTGGTGACCGCTTTATAGTTAGGCACTTCTAAGTGTTAGTTGAGCAAGTCAGATGATTGGAATGAATTTTAAAAAGTATAGGGTATCTTTGTTTTGCTTTTTGAGTTAGGGTTTCACTTTGTAGCTGTAACTCTGGCTGTCCTGGAACTCTGTGTAGACCAAGCTGGCCTGAAGTCACAGAGATCCTTGTGCCTGTGCCTCGTAAGTACCAGGATTAAAGAAGGTGTGTACCACCAAGCCTGGTTGGACAAGGCGTTTTGAAGACTGTCAGTAGCATCAGAGTTCAGAGTATTGGGATATTTGTTACTAGTATTGGGAAAGGAGAGAAGGGGACAACGCTTGGGATGTTGTGAGACTCCTAAGGGAGTTCAGAGAGGAGTCACTGGGTTCCAGGTTTCTTGGGCAGCCATAGAGTCAGTCTACCGTCTGGTTCTATTTGAATGCTTTCTGCCTTCTTTCTTTTATCTGTTCCTACTGAATTGTTTCTTTCTGAATTACCTTATGTTGGGCAGATTTTTGGGCCCCTGTAACAACTGTGGGGTCTTTTCCATCTTTGTTTAGTGCATCTTTTAGTTTGTTATTTTCTGAGTCTACCTTGAAGATTCTCTGAGTAAAGAGCACACATGAGTCACTTTAGCCTGTTACCCTGACATTTTACTGTCTGAATTGCGGATGGACAGGTTGTTGTGAGGGCACATGTGCAATGGATGCACACATGCCTGCTGAACGAATAAGAGAATGGGAAACTGTGTGAGGTAGGTGGTTCAGGAGAGCTGAGTTATCTTTTCTTTTTGTTTGACTCATTTATTTATAATTTGCATTTTTATACAAACAAGAATTAAGGGGATTGATAAAAACGGGTGTACTAGAAAGAAGTGAACATTGCTTGAGGAGATGTAGTTAAAGAAAAATACCTTAAGTATAAAATGTGGTCAGTATGGCTGGGGGCTCATGCTTGTAATCCTGGCACATAGAGCAGGAGGATTGCTACAAGTTTGAGGGGCAGTTTAGTCTACGTAGCAAATTCCAAGATAGCTGGGATGATGGACTGAGAAGCTATTTGGAAAGCTACCTTCTCACCTCCTGCCTCCAAAAGGAGATTGATTGGTTTAGATGTTGGAGAATGAGAACTAAGGTGGAAGAGAATCAGATTGTGGAGAAAAGTGATTCTGAAAGAAGGAAATGATCGCAATAAGTTATGTCTAATGAGAAGCAGAAGAGTGATGGGAGGGAGGTAAAGAGGATTGTTTGGAAGGGCTATCTTGAGGAGGAAGATGGTAAGACTACTTGAAGCATGAGAGTTAACAGAAGTTTATACATAAGGCTTTCAGAAAATTCGTTGCTTGATTTTCATTTAACATATATAAAAGCATTGTTAGATGTCATCAAGAATGAACCCTTCAGGAGTTATGGTCTGAGGGAGCTAGACTTGTGCACAAATACACAGTGATCACAAGTGTGCCACAAACAGCAAAGTGTTGTGTAAGAAAATGTCCACTGTTACTGAAGTTGCAAGAATGTATTTGACTGTAGGAGAACTTGGACTGCATTGCAGTGCTGCAGAAGTGGGATTTGAAAGCCAGTGTAATGCTGCAGAGCTGGTACTCTGGTACTTGGTTAGAGACAGAGGCAGGAGGATCCGGTTTTCTGGGCCAGTTTGGCTTACCAGAGTCAGTCCGGGATACATAATGAGACCTTGTCTCAAAAAAGAAAAAAAAGAATACATCAAATAATTTAAAAAGAACATTTTAGTTGCAGAGTTTGGAGATGAGGTATGTAAGATCTACGGGGAATGGTGTAGTATTTACATGATGACCCATAGTAAGAAATACAAGGTATGTCTCAGTTAATACGTGTGTGTATGAATATATGTATATGTAAAACAAAAGCATTCATAACTAAAACCATCTTTACCAAGGTGGATGCTTTTATAATAGTATATACTATTCTCTTTTTAGAAAGTTCTTTTATTATTTTGTGTGCATGGGTGTTTTTTTCTGCATGTATGTCTGTACCCATGTTCATGCAGTGCCCCTGGAGATCAGAAGAGAGCATTGGATCCCCTGGGATTGGAGTTAGAGACAGGTGGGAGCTGCTGTGTGGGTTCTGGGGATTAAACCTAGGTTCCTGGAAGTACAGCCTGTTCTCTTAACTGTTGAGCCATCCCTCTAGCACCCACCTCCCTTTTTAAAAAGATAGAGTCAGACTATGTATAGCCCTGTCTCACTATGTAGACCAGGCCTTTAATTTAAAAATTCACCTGCCTCTGCTTCCTGAGTACTTTGATGAAAGATGTGCCATGATGCCCAGAACAACCCCCATTACCCCCCCCCCAAAAAAAAAAAAGAAAGAAAAGAAAAGAAAAAAACTGGCTTGGGGGTTTGGGTTAGGAACATAATTATCATGCATGAAATGGGTTTCATGAATTGCTAAATAATCATAACCTGTAGTTTAAGTACAGAGGGTTAATTCATGAGTAGAGCATATTATGTTTTAAAGTAGGAAGAGTTAGTCTGAGTTGGGTAGGCTATGGATGATAGTTTGTGTTTGGTGAGTTACTCTTGTGCTTTTCTGTCTTGGCTCTTGTATTTACCCATCCTTTGATTGTAGAGTATTGTTTCCTTTTCTGAATCCCCACGTTCTCATCAGAAAATTGTACCTTTCTGATTAAGGTTGTGGTGGGGATTTGATGATGAGAATATGTTAGCAATAACAATGAAGTATGTTAATATCATTAATGTGTAGTTATAGAATTCTGAAGAGAGGCTTGTCAAAAGCTATATATTAGAGTGACATTTCATTTCTTTTCCCTTATATCCTAGGCAAGTGCTCTACCAGTGAGTTCTGTCCCTAGGCTTATTTATTTAATCTGACAATAGAAATTATATATATATATATATTGGGGCAATGTGGTAGGAGATGAGAAGACCAGTTAGGAGGCTCTTAATGACCATCAGAAGGGCTTGAGTTAGTAGCAGCAGTAGTGTTAGAGGTGAGAGGGTGGCAGGGGTGATTGCAGTGGAGAGACTAGGCAGCTAGATTCAGATGACAGCAGCTGAAATTGGATTGCATTTTTGGGTAGAATAGTGGGGTACATTACAACAGACAGTTTCTTTCATATAGTAAGAGTTTAATAATTTGTTGTATGATTAAATGTGCAAACTGAGATAGAAGGGTATTACAGGGTATTTTTGATGGACTGCCAGAATTTACTTTGGAATCTTTGTATACTTATACTGCACAAGGTTTTATGGTAGGCAGTGAAAGGATACATCTATGTTTATGGTCTATTTTCTTGAGGAATTTAGGGATAAAATATATGCATCTGTCTATGACACAAGTAATTCGACAGCTTTGATCAGGCTTTGTGGAGAAATTGGTGTGTGGCTTAGAACTTGAAGGAGAGGTAAGTTTGTATAGGTCATATGATGAGGGTAATAGAAGTGACAATTCTGGATGTGTTTAGGGGTTGGTGGTTTAAGTCATCTATAATGATGGTTCGTGTTGAGGAATGGAAAGAAATAAAGCTAGAAAATAGTAGCAGGGAGAGCTCCAAATCCAGAGCAAGGTTGTTTAAAACATTTTGTTTATTGAAGTATGGCCAGTAAACTGCTCTAATCCTAAAGGCACAGGATAATATATTTCAAAACTTATTTTATGTATTTATGTATTTACATGGCTACCTCCTAGCTTAATGTATAGGTTTCTAACATTTCTTCTATTCCCATAAGCTCCCCATGTGTCACTTCCAAGTAGAAAGATATCTTCTCGAAACCACAATTATTATTTTAATCTCTTTGTAATGGTGTAGTTCTGTGTGACTTTGAACTTCTTATAAATATAGTCTTACCTCTGTCTTTTCTTTTGTTCAAATCATGGCTGTGAGATTAATTCTTGTTGCATGTAGCAGTGATTTATTTGTTGTCATTCCTCCTTAGGTATCTCTATGTCACTGTTCCACACTGTGTTTACCTAATTTACAATTGTTGGACAACTGAATAGTCTGTAATTTGAGAAACTCAAAGAAACTTTAACTTGACTTAAGATATAATGGGGCACCGTTGACAAAATTTTGTTTTCATTAATGAGTTTTGATTGGGGAAGTAAGAAGAGGGTTTAAGAATGGAGTCTTAAGACATTTTCCTTGTGTGATAGAGACATGACTAAAGACATTTACAAGGCTGTGGCAGAGTATGAAGTGTTGAGGATATAAGTTGGCAGTAATAAATGGTAGGAATAAATAGTGACTGAGGACTGTCTAGCTGTTAGCAGGAGGAAGTGTCAGACTGTCTGAGTACTGAGGGCTGTTGTGCTGTTAGCAGGAGGAAGTGTCAGTTAGTTAGTTAGACTGTTTCAGTCTTCTGGAACTCAACATGTAGACTTAGTACTAGACCTGCCAGCCACCCAGTAATGACAGAAACTTATTACTTATGACTGCTTAGGCCTTACAGCCCAGGCTATTTCCAACTAGCTTGTATAACTTAATCCTGCTTATACTAGTCTATGTTTACCACATGGCCTGCTACCTCTAATTCAGTTATCATATTTCTGATTTCTTCCATGGCTGGGTGGTAAATCTCTCCCTCCATCTCTATTTTTTTCCCCTAGAATTCCTATCTCTGCCCTCCTGCCTTTCCTCTCCTGTCCTGCTATTGGCCATTCAGTTCTTTATTAAATCAATCAGAATGTGATGGAGAAGATTCTTTTACAAAATACTCAGGGCAGATGATGATCCAGTAAAAATAACAATACCAAGGTCCAGCCTGTACTCAACTCTGTGCCAGTACAGAAATCAACGTTCGAATAAAACAAAGACAATCTTTACGTAGTGCATAAAAAGATTATTTCAACATCTCTGTATAACCCTGACTGTCTTGGAACTTATTACATAGACTAGGCTGGCCTTGGACTCACAGAGATCCACCTGCCTCTTGCCTCCCAGTGTTAGCATTAAAGGCATGGGCCACCGTACCTGGCTTTATAAATACATACAATAAAAAAGAAATCAACAGATGCTCAGATCCTTAGGGATAACAGGTTGAGGCAGAGGGTGATGAATGAAAGCTTATTTCTGGGGAGCTGAGGAAGATATCCATAGGAAGGAAAGTGTCGAGGCAGTAGTAGGAGAGAGAATATTTTAGAAAGTTCCAAGATGGAGAATTAGAGTACTCAAATTTGGGTCAAGAGAAATGGACTTCACACAAGCAGAGACCAGTTTAGCGTCATGAACTAAGAATCTAGTGTAGGAATGCTGTGTAAAATCATGCATGTATAAACCAAGACAAGTCTTTAAACATATGCCAGAGAGTGAGGACTTGAGTGGGGGCCAAGGGCCTGGCATGTAGGACCTAGCTTTTTTCTGTGGTCTTCAAGAAGGCAAATCACCAGAATGCATGAAGTCTACTCAGTGGACTAAGAAAGATGGTAACAATGAATGTAGAGTTGTATTGAATTAACTTTAGGAAGGGTGGATACTTTCTTCTGTAACTGGAGGCAAGAAGGAACAGACAGGTGAAGGAAGGTACAGCGTTGTAGAAGCTGTAAAGAGAATTACAGGTGCCAAAGGTACAGTCAGAGGTTTTCATGAACGGACTTGAGTATGAGTGGGATTAAGCTTTAAGTATGGAAATGCTTTAGGTTAGTTGATGGGATGAATAGTTATATTTAGAATAAACCATGGAAGATTCAGTGGCTTTCTGCTGCTGTTCTTAATACCCAGTGTGTGAGTGTGGAGAAAGCAGGTGAGGACAGACTCACTGAGGAGATGCACAGTGAGTGTGGTAGAAGACAATGGCGTTCTGAGGAGAGCAACACTGAGGACTGCTGGTCATAGTTGGTAGGGAGTGAGGCTAAATGCCAGGAAAAAGCAGGGGTAAAGCAAGGCATGATGGTACCAATACTCAGTAAACTGCGGCAGGAGGACTAAGAGTTCAAAACCAGCCCGAGCTACATCTCAAGATCCTGTCTGTCTGTGGTTAAGAAAAGAGAATCTTTGAAGTCATGAAGCACACTGAGTTGATGGGTTGTTTTTTAGTATATATATGTGAGTAGCTGATGTGGGTTATCTTTAGGAAATGAGGAAGGTACTGAAGAAGAACGTTTCTGAGCACATTGTTGAGCGCATTGAGCATAATGGGTAACCTAGAACAATGCAGAATTGAAGTCATTGGAGGAAATATGTCAGAGATGGGTGGATGGTGCAGAAGGGGTGAAGTGCACAGTGGGAACTACCCACCAATCCTTGAGTGATCGAGTAGTGATAGGAGAAGCAGAAGGACATTTTATCAGGCGGAACGAGTAGGAGAATGGCACTTTAGATATTAGAGAAGCAGTTTATGCAGGAAAGGGTGAGTTTGAGAAGAGGAAGTGGTTACAGCAGTTTGGTCAAGAGGTGAAAAGTCTCATTGTTTCTGAGATATGGGATTGAGAGAAACAGACGGATTTGTTATAGACACCAGTTCTTTGATTTTTTTTTGTACAAAGTAGCATTTGTAGAATCATAGTCTGTAATATTCAGATAAACTTATTTGAGAGATATGTGGATTAGGAGGGAAATACTGAAAATGAAGTAGAGGTATATCAAAGTGAGAGGAAAAGCTTATAGTTGTTGACTGTAGAGCATGGGCCAGGGCCTCCCCCTGTTTTTTCTTTTTAGAGAGATGGCCAGTAGTAGTCTAGGATGTCCTTGATTACTGGAGCTCTTGAACTTCTGATTGTCCTGCCTCTACCTCTCAAGTGCTAGGCCTATAGATTTGTGCACCACATGTGGTTTTATGTGGTACTTGGATCAAACCCAGGGTTTGGTGCATGGTAGGTATGCACTCTAGCTACAAGCCACATCCCTAGTCAGAATATAGACAAGTTGGTAGATAAATCAATAGAAGCTAGTTAAATCAGTGCTTCTCAACCTATACAACATGATTCTTTCCAAAAACCTTTCTTTACCTCCAAAAATATTTATGTTATGATTCATAACAGCAGCAAAATGACAGGAAGTAGCAATGAAAATAATGTTATGTTTGGGAGGGGTCATCACAACATGAGGACTGTGTTAAAGGGTCAGTGTTAGGGAGGGTGAGAACCACTGGGGTAAATGCATAGACTGGAAGTGAACAAGGAGGTCTGAGAGGACCTGAGTGGGATTACAATTAAAGAACAGCTTACAAGAGAGCACTGGCAGGCAGATGTGCTAACCGGGAAACACTACTGTATACAGTGAGATTCAAGACAGATGCCGGAGGAACAGGTTAGATAGGAGGAAAGGCACAGACATCCTGTCCTGTTGAGGAACTTCAGATGCCCCCTTGGTATGTCCCACCTTTTATCTCACCTTCAATCTTTTATTTATTTATTTATTTATTTATTTATTTTTAGCATTTAAATAAGAGCCACACTCTTATTTTTCACTAAGCTAGCCCTAAACTGTGATCCTTGTGTCTCAGATCTGTCTTTCTCTCCTCAGTGACTGAGGCTGAGGCATTCCATACCTCACTTATGCCGTACACTTTCTATTTTAGATGTATTTATTTTATTACATGTGTACACTGTCTCTGTCTTCAGATGACGCACTAGAAGAGGGCATCAGATCCCATTACAGATGGTTGTGAGCCATCATGTGGTTGCTGGGAATTGAACTCAGGACCTCTGGAAGAACAGTCAGTGCTCTTAACTGCTGAGCCATCTCTCTAGCTCCACCAGCCACATACTTTCTTAGTTTTAGGAGTTTGCTTCCCATTTATTGTCAAGGTACAGATGCCTTCTCCACACAATTCTAAATATGTTTTCTTGGCTTGTTTCTATTTCTTTAAATTTTTTTTTTTTTGATAATTTGTACATGTATATCTATCTTATCTATTGAACATCTCTAAGGCATTGACTTGCTAATCTTAAAGACAGAATATAGTTTAAATGGAAACTTTGTCACCTTAAAAATCCTTTATCTTCTGTATACTTACATGATTAATGATATTTAAGACCAATACCAGGTGTTCTTTCTTGCTTGGATCTCTCCTTCCCAACTTAGCCTGCCTAGGTCTGTAGTAGTACTCATTTTTGTCACATTTTGTCACTTTTTCCTTTTTACTATCAAGGATTTATTTTTTTTTAAAGGGTATTTATTAGTGTATGTGTGTGTGTTGCATATAGAGGTTAAAGGGTAACTATGGGGCTGCCTCTTCACATTGCTGTGGGTTTGGGGGATGAGTGGTTCAGATGACTTTTTAGAATTTTTGTTTGTAGAGCCTTGACCTCAGAGATCCACTTGCCTTTCTGCTTTCCTAGTGCTGGGATTAAATGTGCATGCCACCGCCACCAGCTTAGAAAGCATTTTTACAGATTTATGTTCCATTGTTGCTGGCAGGATTGGAGATCCAGCTCAGTGGTGGAGAGCTTGTCTAGCACCCTGGCCCTTGGTTCCATTCTGTCCGTAGTACTAGTACTGTCAAGAGGAAAGACAAGGACTGGGCCACACTTACAAAATGGCTTTTTAAAAGTGACTCCTCTGGCATAATTTCACAGAATGTGAACATGTTAGGCTTGGAAATAGTAACTTTGAGAGAATGATGGAACCAACCAGAAAAACGAGTGACCGAAGAGTCTGTGAATTATTTGGCAGGAGCTGGTACAAGTTATAGAAGTTAAATTTGGTGAAATTTTTGAATAGCAAAGTGGAAGTAGTGTTATGGAAGAGACTTGGGAAACTTGTTAGGTCAACTTCAAAAGAGTAAGTGGAAAGATGGGTTACAGAAAAATTCCTTAAGGAAAAATACAGTTCTTAGGTTGAAACCAGAGGGAGGGAAGACTGAAATGAGAAAATTAAGGGATAGAGAAGTGAGAGGAAGAAGGAATGAAGTTACTGAAAGATTTCTTCCTATTTAAGGCAGTGTTCTGCCACGTGCCTGGTACCTTCTGATGACAGGCTCAGTTTGTAAGGGTGCAGGTTTTTATCAAAGTTCATTTTAGACACCCGGGAATAGGGAGTCCTAAAGTCTCCTAGGCTTTTGGAGCTCTGGACAGATTGGGGAGTCTGGCCTAACGGAGCCGAACAGCCGAGACAAGCCGAGCCCAGCCGAGCTGAACCGATCCGAGCCGATCCGATCCGATCCGATCTGAGTCGAGTTGTGTCGAGTCGAGCCGAGCGCTGGGCCCGCGGGACCCACGCGCTTGCGGGCAAGAAGGCCCCTTGCCGTCGGTCCGGGGAGTAAGAGAGCCGGGAGGCGGAGCCTTTTGTGTGGAGCGCGTGCGCCCGAGGCCTCTCTGCTGCTTCCGGATCGGCGGTGCGCGCTGGGCCAGGCTGCCAGTGTGCCCCGGGTACAGTGTCTGTTCCAGTTGGGCAGCCGAGGTCCAAGGGCTGCTTGCTACTCCTCCTGTTCGCTGCTCTGTGCTTACAGCCTTATGGTTCGTGAGAAGGTCAGGCTAGAACTTGGTTTACAAGACAACTTTGTTTAAAACTTGGACTTTGGCAGAGTATGTGTGCCGCAGTCCTTCTGTTGGTTGTGCTGGTAAAACCTGCGAGGTTAGTGGTGAGAACTCTCCCGAGGACTTTCCAGGGGTAGAGTGTGAGGCAAACTTTGTTCTCCAGACTGCAAAGTACTTTTTTACAGTGACAGAGAACGGCTGCATATGTAGTAGACTCAAAATTAAAGTTAGGAAATGCAAATTGGAAGCCCTCCACTCCCGCTTGCATTTGTCTTTTATTTTAGGTAATAATTATGACTTGTTCAATTTCTCATTTAGAACTTTGAGAAATCAGGCATGATTTTAAAAAGGCTTACTAATTTTGTGGTGAGCAATGATAAAAGTACTACTTGAATTTGAAATTTCAAGTGTGTTAAATGTTAAGTTATATAGGATTTTAGAACTAATAAATCTAAAAATATGTTAGCAATTGCTTTTTGGGTATCCGAGGCAGACTCCGGTTTCCCTTGAATTTCTGGATAGTATTATCAGTATGGTCTGAGTGTAGAACCTCAACCTGGGTGTCTAGTGCTTGAGATTAGCAGTGTGTTTGCAGCTGGGAATAGACTGGGTCTCTTATTCCCAGTCTGGTGACCTAGCCAAGAATAGACTAATGAAACTGGCTATTTATTTGTTTGGAGGAAAATATGGGCGAGTTGGTTTTATAGTAAGCATTAAAAAGCTGAGAAAAATAAATGTGGTAATGTTTAGTTTATTGTTGAAATGTGTAAGCCTAAGAGTAATTTATTTGCATGAAATTTCTTTGGCCTTTAAAAAAAACAACAGAGGCCTTGAATATTCCTCAGTGTTAATTCCTTTTATGGGATTTGTGCTGCATTTGAATTTGATTAAATAGATCGATGTAGATGCTTGGCATTTAACTGGGTGATGTGTTTTTCCTGTGGATGTTTTCAGTGGTTACAAGTAACTTGAATGCTTAGCCTTTTCAGAAATGCCAGGGAGGAAAGGAATTGTGTTAATAGTAGTCTCAGTTTAAACCTTCCTGCCTGGCCATTGCACAGGACTGTGATGCCAGAACTCAGGGGGCTTGAGGCAGGAGGATCACCACTTCCAGGTGAGTGTAGGTTAGATAGCCAGACTGTCTCAAAACAAAAAAAGAAAAGAAAACCTTTGGACCTTCTTATGGAAGATGCTTAACAAGATACAGATAGAAATATTTACGAATATCTCCCACAGCTTTTAAAAGTATTAAAGTTTTTAATTTAAGAAATTTAAATTTTATATGTGTATGGGTGTTTTGCTTGCATGAATGTGTACTGGAGGCCAGAGGGGCCGTGGTGTCAGATCCTCTGGGATTGGAGTTATAGCTGATTGTGAGTTGCCATATGGGTGTTGGGAACTGAACCTGGGTCTTCTGGTAGAGCAGCAACCGTTCGTATCTGTGGAACCATCTCTCCAGTCTCTCTCCCATAGCTTGTTATACTATTTGGTTAGTGGCCTTTTTGTTTGTTTTCTTTTTAAAATTTTAATTTTACTTTTAAAATTTTATTTAAAGATTTATTTATTTATTTAATGTATATGAATACACCATCACTGTCTTCAGACACACCAGAAGTGAGTATCAGATCCCATTACAGATGGTTGTGAGCCACCATGTGGTTGCTGGGAATTGAACTCAGGACCTCTGGAAGAGCAGTCAGTGCTCTTAACTGCTGAGCCATCTCTCCAGCCCTGTTTTGTTAGTTTTTTTTTGAGACTGGTCTTCTCTGTTGCCTTGGCTGTTCTGGAACTTGCTCTGTAGACCAGGCTGATCTCAACTCTGCTTCCCTATTCTGGGATTAAAGGCCTGTATTACCACTGCCTAGCTATAGTTTAAATTCGCTTATTTTATTGGAATTACTTTTAATCACCACCAAGGGAAAGATTATTATCTTGACATAATTAAATTAATCAAATTAAGAAACCTTATCACTTACGTGGCAAGAAGTATTCTTTTTTAGTCATCAAATTATTGTTTTTTATATTCATTTATATTTGTTGAATTCTTCAGTGAATTGTAATCATTGTGCAGTTCT
Organism: Rhabdomys pumilio; assembly: GCA_030674055.1. Taxonomy (NCBI): domain Eukaryota; kingdom Metazoa; phylum Chordata; class Mammalia; order Rodentia; family Muridae; genus Rhabdomys; species Rhabdomys pumilio. The sequence continues at coordinate 18,385,553 of JANHMN010000011.1, forward strand.
CAATATTTCCTTTTAATAATTTGTATGTGTACATGAATGGTTTGTAGTACCTTCCATGAGCGCTCCCTTATTTTTCGAGACAAAGTCTTTCAATGAATTTGGGTAGGCTGGCTGCCAATGTGTGCAGCAGCCTTGCTGCTGGGGACTCAGACACATGCTTTATTCTCAGAGTCGTTGCCCCCAGTCTCCTTTTAAAAATGTTCAAAAAGTTAAAAAAGAGCATACACAATTTTAAAACAAGATCATATGTTGTATATATTATATATCTATATATTATATATGTAGTATTATATATCACATAATCATATAGTATACATTGTATTATATATACATATTATATATCATATTATGTATTTAATACATATTATGCATAATATATATTATATAGTATGTATTATATGATTATATAATGCATATATATTATATAATACATATTATATGTATTATATGATGCATAACATATAATATATAGGTAATAGGTATTATGCTATTTAATATAGGTATTATAATATTTAATATTATTATTAATATTTTTTATTTTTGAGACAGGGTTTCTTTCCGTGTGCATGCGTGCATCTTGGCGGTATGTCTATATGCTTGTATATGAGTAGAGGCTAGAAGATTTCTTGGAGCTGGAGTTCATAGGTATTTGTGGCTTATTACACAGATGCTGGGATCTGAACTCCAGTCCTAGTGATATTGTAGCAAACACTTAACTACTGACTCATCTCCCTACCTATCCTCTCAGTATTTTGTTTACTTTTTGTTGAGAGAGAAAATGTGTGTGTGTGTGTGTGTGTGTGTGTGTGTGTCTGTCTGTCTGTCTATCTGTCTGTGTTCGTGTACACACACATCCATTGCCCTGGTTTAACTGTTGAGGTCAGATGACAGCTTGTAGGGAGTTCAATCTCGCCCTCTACCTGCTATGTGGGTCCCAAGGATCAAACTCTCAGGTCCCTAGACTTGGCAGCAAGTGCATTTTACTTGCCAAACATGCTGGGCCCACAACTCTTGCTATTTTTAGGGTAACTTTAGTTTGAAAAATTATAGGAAGTGTCTGTGCAGTTGGGTGTGGTGGTTCACACCTTTAATTCCAGCAGTCAGGAATAGTAGGCATTTCTCTGACTTCAAGGCCAATCTGGTCTATATAGTCATATCCAGGCCAGCCAGGGCTACAGAATGAGACTCTATCTCAAAAATAAAACAAAACCAGAAAGAATGCTGTGCTTCCTTCATCCAGACATTTTGTAAGTTACAAAACCCAGAAAATCGACAGTGGTACTTTTCTGTTAATAAGAATACTAAATTTGGCTGGGCGGTGGGTGGTGGCTCACGCCTTTAATCCCAGCACTTGGGAGGCAGAGGCAGGTGGATTTCTGAGTTTGAGGACAGCCTGGTCTACAGAGTGAGTTCCAGGACAGCCAAGGCTACACAGAGAAACCCTGTCTCGGAGAAAAAAAACAAAAAACTAAATTTGTAGGCTTTTTTTTTTTAAAACAATTTTGACCTACACTGCTTGTGTATGTATAATTTTGTGCCTTTTTTTCTCATGTAGAGATGTATATAGCTACTACAGTGAAGATAAAAAACTTTAGTCGCCACAAAGGGCATCCCTCCTGCCCCCCTGTGAGATAGCCCCTTCACAGTGCTGCTCCCTGAC
>JANHMN010000011.1:18387222-18413020 GCA_030674055.1 Rhabdomys pumilio
CTCCTGCCCCCCTGTGAGATAGCCCCTTCACAGTGCTGCTCCCTGACTCCTGGCAGCCTGTCCCCCAGCTCTATAGTGTTTCCATTTCCAGGATGGTGTATAGTGGTAAGTTAAAGAAAGACACTTTGTTTAACCTTTCCCCTGTTGAGGGCTTGTTGTGGTGTATGTGCGTGTGTGTACGTGCTGTGGCCAGAGGGAGGACTAGCATTCTTGTTGCTCTTTGTCCCATTTTGGTGAGACAGGGTCTCTCGCTGAACTTGCAGCTAGGCTGGCGGCCAGCAATCCTTTCTCCACCCCCTCACAGGGCCGGGATTACAGACACACCTGGCTTTTTATGTGGGCTTTGGAGATTTGAACTCAGGCCTTTGCGTTTACAGAGCCAATGCCCCTTATCTGCTGAGCCATCCCTGAGCCCTGAGGAATGTTTAGAGTTTTCCATTGTAAATCAAGGGCTAGTGAAAATTTGTGCAGGAAATAGGAGGATTTTTTTTCCCCTTCGAGACAGGGTTTCTCTGTATAGCCCTGGCTGTCCTGGAACTCACTGTAGACCAGGCTGACCTCGAACTCAGAAATTCGCCTGCTTCTGCCTCCCAAGTGCTAGGATTAAAGGCATGTGCCACCGCCTGGCTCTTTTTTTTGGGGGGGGTAATAGGTGGATTTTATGTAAATGAAAGCTTTCCTTTTTTCTGAAATAGGTGTTCAATGGTGAGATTGCTGAGTTGTGTGCTAAGTGTGTGTTTAGTTACTTGCTGTGATGGTTAATGGTTTTGATCATCGTTTTATGTTTTTATTCTTTTCAGTTTTTTTTTTTTTTGTGAAATGCTTGATATCTTTAATTGAATCAGAATAATTTGCTTATTTACTGTTGAGTTTTGAGAATTCTTTATAGAATAGTTTTTACTTAAGACCTTTTGTTGTGGGTTTTTTGTTTTTGTATTTGTTTTTGGAGACAAGGTTTCTCTGTGTAGTCTTAGCTGTTCTGGAACTCACTCTGTAGACCAGGCTACCCTCAAACTAAGAAATTCTCCTACCTCTGCCTCTAGTGCTGGGATTAAAGGTGTGTGCCACCATTGCCCAGTTGTTTTGAACATTTTAATGAAATCATAAAGTGGATGGATTTCTGTGTCCTGCTTATTTTGCTCTTACATGATATAGGGTATGTTATTAGTTGATTCTTTTTTAATAGGATAGGAGTAACCTATATGAACATATATTTTTGTCTATTTGATCAGCACTTGGGTTGTTTAGACTTAGGTATTATGAATAATTCTATTTTGAATATATGTGTCCTTTTTTTGTTTTGTTTTTTTTTTGTTTTTTTTTTTTTTTTGTTTTTTTTTTTTGTTTTTTTGAGACAGGGTTTCTCTATGTAGTCCTCCTGGCTGTCCTGGAACTCACTCGGTAGTCCAGGCTGGCCTCGAACTCAGAAATCCGCCTGCCTCTGCCTCCCAAGTGCTGGGATTAAAGGCGTGCGCCACCACCGCCCAGCATGTGTCCATTTTTTAAAGAATAATTTTTTTCTTTTTGTGTATGCTGTGTGTATGTGCACATTTTCATGTTAGTGGGCACATTTGTGGGCTTAGATTCAAGGTTAATATCTGGTATTTTTCTGATTATTTTTCCACCGTAATGTTTGAGGCAAGTTTTCGTAGTCAAACCCAGAGTTTACTAGTCTCATTAGCTAGCTTGCTCTGGGACTCTGTCTCCAGTACTAGTTTTTGAGGCTGAATTACAGGTGAGCTACCACTCATTTACTCAGTGGGGTCTGAGGATCTGAACTCTGTAAGCACGTTGACTACTGAGCTATGCTGTCCATGTAGTCCAGGCTGGGCTTGAACTCAGAGATCCACCAGCTTTTTTTTTCCCCTGGGATTAAAGGCATACACCATCACACAATGTGGAAAAGAGTCCTTTTAAAAACATGGAGAGCTACAGGTTCTCTGCAGCTGAGCTACACCCCTAAGCCTTGTTTTTGGTGTGAGCCTTTGCTTTCGCTTCTCCTGTGTATATGTCTAACAGTAGAATTGCTGAGTGTAGCACCGCCACAATGTTCAGTCAGTTAAGAAATTCCAGACTTTTCCAAAGAAGCTTTACTATTTAATTTTTTCATCAACAGTGTATGAACTCTTCAGTTTTCCTATATCTCATTGATAGCACCTGAACTACACCCTCATCACCCATCCCTTGCTCCTTGTTGTGTAGTTCACATTGATTTCAGTTTAAGATCTTCTTACTCAAGCTTCTCTAGTGGCAGAGATGTACAGCCTGGTGACAGATAGCCTTTTTGATTATAGCCTTGTTTGTGGGCTGTGAAGTTTAACGATGTGGTATTGTAAAACGTGTGTTTGGTCTTTATCCATTTCCTGGCATGTTACTCCTAAAATGCGTTTCCTGGCATGTTACTCCTTAAAATGCTTGGAATCTCTAATGAGTTTCTTTTGTATTTATTGAGTTTAGTGAGGTTGTAACCTCCTTGCTAGCTTCAGGTGGAGACTGGTCACAGGAAAAATCTAGGTATGATTTGGGGGTCCCAAGGACAGGAAGAATAAAGGTTGAAAAGATTTGTCCTTGGTCAGAGTTATTATTTATCCTTACTTAGTGAGACCTTAGTTTTGAACACCAGAGACTTGAGTTGGGGAACTACTGGATAGTTCAACTTGTGGAGGAGGACCCTGCAGCATATTGTGCTGGAGAGAGTGGAAGCAGGGTCATTCCCATGTTCCTTGTGCATGTGTGTCTCATCTGATGTTTAATCACTGTCTTTTGAATGCTTTTCCTAGTAAGTCAAATGATAATGTTTTTCTGAGTTCTTTGAAAAGCTCCAGCAAATTAATTGGATCGAGGTGGGGTTCATGGGAACCCTGATTAATAGCAGGCTAGTTGCTAGATGACCAACCTGGGGTTACATAGGTGATATTTAAGGTAAAGCAGCTTATCTCCAGATTTGAGTTGATTTAAGGGTCAGTTTCCTAGAGTTTCTGTTGCTATGATGAAACATCATGACCAACAGCTACTTAGGGAAGAAAGAACTCTAGGTTACACTATCAACAGGGAAGTCAGGGCAGGAACTCAAGTCAGGAACTGAGGCAGACTTCAGAGGACTGCTGCTTACTGGCTTGCTCCTTACAGCTTTCTCAGCCTGCTTACAGGATCTTGGACCAAATGCCAAGAGGGGCACCTTCCCACATCAGTCATTAATCAAGATAATACCCCCACAAACTTGCCCCACAGGCCAATCTTATGGAGGCATTGTCTCAATTAACTAAGATTCCCTTTTCCTAAATATGTTTAGGTTTGTGTCAAGTTGGAAGAAACCAACCTGCACAGATGCCCAGCTAGTATCTGTTGCAGAACTTCAGAGAAACCCCTCCTGTACTTTTGATGACGAGGTTAGAGTCTTTGTGTAGCCACAGTTTGTATGTACGTCACCTGAATGGTTGTCTTTACTTTCTTGATGAGATCTTTGAAGTGCAGCACTTAAGATTTTTAATTAAAAAAAAAAAAACATAGTATAAGATCTATGCTCTCAAAATTATATTTAGAGTATGAAATTAACTAGAAGCAGTGTTGGAAAGCAGAGTCCAGAAGCTTTTCACTTTTAAGCACTGACATTTTAGATCCGTGCAGCATAACTCCTTGTTTTTATTTCCTTGTCCCTTTCAGCCCGCATGCACACTGACTTTCTTCTGTGGTTGCTTCAGACCCCTCATACGGTGGAATCACACACCATCTGACCATCTGTGGCTGGCTTGACTTAGCATTTTGTTCTCAATGTTTATCTAGCTTGAATCCCCCTTAAAGTGCTGAATGTTTTGTTGTATGTCTCTACAATACTTTATTTATTTATTGATTGATTATGTGGGCACACATATACTATACTCACACATAGAGGTCAGACACAACTTGTAGGAGTGGCTCTTCTTGTACTGTGTGGACTCTAGGACCAAAACTCAGGTTGTCATGCTTGGTAGCAGCTGCCTTTACCTGCTGTCCCATTTTGAGAACTGGCCAATATCATAAATATTTTCCTTATCCATTATTTGTTGGTGTTCATTTTGTTTCCACATTTTGGTTAGTGTGAAGAAAGTTGTAACTATCTGTTTGGGATCTGGCTTCAGTTCTTTTGAATAAATAAATCCCACCTACAGTAGGGTTACTGTCTTTGAAAAGAGCCTCTATAAGCTTTCCTCAGTGGCTGGCATTACCATTTTGTATTCTCATTAGTAAGGCACAGGGTTTTCAGTTTTTTTAATATTCTCTCAATATTTACATTATCCTTTTGATCATGGCCACCCTAATAGTGTAAGGTAATAATAGTTCGGTGTGACTTTTTTTTTTTTTTTTTAAGTTTTAAGTTAAGTTTCCCTAGTGACTATAGTTTCCATGGTTTTAAAAAAGGGTTTTGTTTTTGTTTTTGTTTTTTGTTTTGTTTTTTCAAGACAGGGTTTCTCTGTGTAGCCCTGGCTGTCCTGGAACTCACTTGGTAGACCAGGCTGGCCTCGAACCAGAGATCCGCCTGCCTCTGCCTCCCAAGTGCTGGGATTAAAAAGGCGTGGGCCTCCCCTGCCCAGCGGGTTTATTTTTATTTTCTGTGTATGTGTGTGTATATATGCATGTGTGTATACATGTGCATATGCACACATACACCTCAGAGGGGCAGAAGAAGGAGATGAATCCTGTGGATCTGGAGTTACAGATAGTTGTGAGTTGCCCATTGTGGGTGCTGGGGTCAAAGAGAGAGCAGCATCTCTTTCTTCTTGATGTTTCCGCAGCATTTTAGAACCTAGGATCAAATTGAAGAGCATGAGATAGATTGATTGCAATATTCCCTTATCTTTTAAATTTAGGGTCTGTAATTGATAATGTCATTTTATTCTTTTTTTTTGGTTTTTCGAGACAGGTTTTCTCTGTGTAGTCCTGACTGTCCTGGAACTCACTCTGTAGACCAGGCTGGCCTCGAACTCAGAGATCCACCTGCCTCTGCCTCCCAAGTGCTGGGATTAAAGGCGTGTGCCACCACCGCCCGGCATGTCATTTTATTCTTGATATTGTTTGTGAACTCCCTTTCTGTTAGTTTTTTAGAGAGGTGAGGTAGAGGTGTGTGTGTGTGTGTGCTCGAGTGCGGTATGTATGTGTAAACAGGTTTAAAAGTAGCCGGGGCTGCCGGGCGGTGATGGCGCACGCCTTTAATCCCAGCACTTGGGAGGCAGAGGCAGGTGGATTTCTGAGTTCGAGGCCAGCCTGGTCTACAGAGTGAGTTCCAGGACAGCCAGGACTACACAGAAAAACCCTGTCTCGAAAAAGCCAAAAAAAAAAAAAAAAGTAGCCGGGGCTAATCTTTAACTCCTTTTGGGCCTTAACTTGCCTTTAGGCCTTCAGCTAGCTTCTAATCCTCCAGCCTCCATCTCTGTGGTGCTGGGATTGCAGGTGTGTGCTCACACATCTGGTTTGTGGGGTGCTGAGGATGGAACATGGGCTTTGTACATGTTAGGTAGGTACTCTACAGCTTGGTCTGGCCTATAAAGTTTATTTAAATTTTCTCTTTTCTGTTTCATTTATTTCTGCTCTGCTTGTTTAAAGTGCATTTTCCCTTTATGGTTGCGTGAATGTGAGTGCACATGTATGTTTGTATGCATGTATATATGTATGTATATGTGTTCAGTACCAGAGGTCACCATTGGATATCTTCTTCATTTGTTTTCTATCTTATTCTAAAAGCTTTATTATATTTGTTTTTACCAAGATTTAAAAAAACATATGTTTTATATATATGAGTTCTTTATCTGCATATATACCTGTATACCAGAGGAAAGCATCAAAACTCATTTTATAGATGGTTGTAAGCCACCATGTGGTTGCTGGGAATTGAACTCTGAAAAAACAGCCAATGCTGTTAGCTGCTGAGCCGTCTTTCCAGCCCCTTTCCTAAGATATATTTTGTTACTTTAAATTATGTATATGCATGTGTGTAAGTGTGAGAGTATGTACACACAGTATAGATGCCTATGAAGACCTAGGCACCCACACTTGTGAGCCCCCTAAGGTGAGTGCTAGGAACTGAATTTGAGTACTCTGCAAGAGCAGTGTGTGCTCTTAAGTGCTGAGCCAACTCTCCAAATGGTTATTTATGTGTGTGTATGTCACTCACGTTCAACACTGCACACGTACAGGTCAAGAACAACTTTTAGGAGTCAGTCCTCTGCTTTGGTCATGTGGGTCCCAGGGATTGCGCTCAGGTGCTCAGGCCACACTTGTGGCAAGCACCTTTACCAGCCTGGCCACCTCACTGGTCTGTCACTTCACTCACTCACTCACTCACTCACTCACTTATTCAGTGACAAGCACTTTTACCAGCCTGGCCACCTCACTGGTCCATCATTTCATTCATTCACTCATTCATCTATTTATACATCCATCCATTTATTGTTAAGGCTCTAAGAGTTTTAGAATTTATTATTTTATGTGTACGGGTATCTTGCCTGCGTGTTAGTTTGGGCACCGCTTGCTTGTGGGGACCAGAAGGCAGCAAGATGCATCAGATGCAAGAGCAGCATATACTCTTAATGTCTGAGCCATCTCTCCAGCCCTAAGGTCTGTTTATTTATTTAGATTTGTTTTATTTGAATGAGTGTTTTGCCTGCATATGAGTACCATGTGAATATACCTGGTATCTGCAAAAGTTGGTCTTGAATACCCTGGAACTGGAGTCATGGATGATTGTGGGCTACTATATGTGTGCTAGGATTTGATGCGTGTGTGTGTGTGTGTGTGAGCCTGAGCACTGTGCAAGGCATCAAGTATTTTAATCATTGAGCTGCTTCTCCAGCCCTCTAAGGTTTACTTTTAGTTATGTGTGTGTGGGTATATGCATGTGAATGTAGGCACAGGCCTCTGATCTCGAGAGTTGGAGTCATAGGTGGCTGTGACATCTGATTTGGGTACAGGTCTGGTCTTCTGCATGAGCAGTCTGTGCATTTAACTACTGAGCAGAGACAAGGTTTCTTAGTGGATCTGTAGCTCACTGACTTGGCTAGGTTGGCCACTCAGTGAAGTTCAGGGATCCCCTGTCTTCATTTCCTAAGTGTAGGATTATACACACATGCCGCAGTGCCTGGCTTTTTATGTGCTCTGAGGACCCAAACTTAGGTTCTTGTCCTTGTCCCTAGCACTTTGAAAACTGAACCAGCTTCCCCCGCCCCTTTTTTTATAATAAGGTTTTGTGTGCGTGCGTGCGTGCGTGTTAGATATACTACAAGCTTCAGCTTTGGGAAATTTACTTCAATTAATCTTTAAAAAAAGATTTTTAAAGAATTATGTGTGTGAGTATTTTGCTTTCATGCATGGTTGTGTACCACATGTGTTCCTGGTTTCAGCCAAGGTCAGAAATAGTTATCAGGTCGCCTAGCAGTCAGGTTAGGAATGGTTGTAAGATACTGTGTAGGTGCTGGGACCTTAACCCCTGTCTTGTAAGAATAGCAACTGCTTTTAACTACTGAGCTATCTCCACCTCTCTTCTCCAGTCATGGCAGTCAGTCATGAGTAGGTCTGCTAGCAATCTATGAATTCAGTTTATCTTTTGAGAGCTATTTATTTTTCTATTTCTGAAGGATAGTTTTACTAAGTGTATTATTAATTCTTCATTGGTATCTCTTTTGGAATTTGAAAAATACAGTGCCGCATTTATTTTTGGTCACTGGTTTCAAATGAGAAAAGTGGTTGTGTGTGTGTGTGTGTGTGTGTGTGTGTGTGTAGTACCCACAGAGGCCAGAAAAAAAGATCCCCCGTGGAGCTTGAATTTGAAGCAGTTGTGTGCTGCCCAACATAGGTTCTGGGGGACTGATCTCTGGTCCTTTGGAAGAGCATCAAGCTCTCTGAACTGCTCAGCCATCTCTCGGGCCCCCAAGCCCAATTTTTTATTAGCATTTATATTAAGTGCAACAGTTTTCTTTTTGACTCTTTGTAGTTGTTTAGCTGTCTTGTTACATAGTTCAAGCTCAACAGGACTCAACAGGATTCTTCTACATCAGCTTCCCAGGTGCTGAGATGATAGGTCTGTATCACTATCCCTCGATTCAGAAGGACTTTTATTACTACGTAGCTTTTTCATGAAGAATTGGCATGTTTGGATATGTGCAGTACAAATGTAGATGCCAGTGATTTACATCAGGTGTCTTTAATTGCTTTCCTTATTAGTTTTGAATCTTAAAAAAAAGTACATACTTATTTTATGAGTACACACAGAAGCATGACATGGCACACATGTGGAGGTCAGAGAACAACTTGTGGGCGTTGGCTTTCTCTCCGCTGCATGGGTTCTAGGGATCAAACTCAGGTCATCAGACTTGACATCAGGGTGGAGCTCCAGCTTTGTCTTTCCTTTTATTTATTTATTTTATTTATTTATTTATTTATTTATTTTTTGTTTTTCGAGACAGGGTTTCTCTGTATAGCTTGGGCTGTCCTGGAACTCACTCTGTAGACCAGGCTGGTCTCGAACTCAGAAATCTGCCTGCCTCTGCCTCCCAAGCGCTGAGATTAAAGGCGTGCGCCACCACAGTCTGTCTCCTTTTAAATTTTTTTAAAATTTAAAAAAGGTTTATTTTACTTGTGTGTGTGTGTGTGTGTGTGTGTGTGTGTGTGTGTGTGTGTGTGTACACATACACAAATGCCTATGGAAGCCCCTGGATCTGGAGTTAAAAAGTAGGTAGTTGTAAGCTGCCTACTGTGGGTACTGGGGCTCAAACTTGGGTCCTGTGGAAAAGCAGTGAGCACTTATAACTGGTAAGCCATATCTCAGCCCTTTCACTTTATTTTTTGAGATAGGGTCTCTCCTTAGCACCTGTGATTCACTGACTGGCAAGGAAGCCTCTGGATCCTATTGTTTGCCAGTGTTGGGATTGTAGGGTGCACTTACTCTATACATGGCTTTTCCATCCTCAGGTTTAAATAGCAACAGGGTTATGGGTGTGAACCACCATAGTTACTTTGTTTTCTGTTTGTGGTAATTGATTTCTTGATTGAAAATATTATTTTTAATAACAGCTTGTAACATAATTTGGTAGACTGAAAGTATGCACTATGGACAACATGCAGATAGACTGGAATTACTTGTAACTCTAGAAGTTAATGTAATTTTCTTAGAACCAAACAAGAAGCATCTGGCATAAAAACAAAACAAACAAAAATCTCCCCAAACAAAGCAAACAAATAAGCAAAAATCCCCAAATCCTAAACTTCCAGTCTACTGCCAGTTTCATGCACTTTCTGAAATCTGGCTGAAAGAGAACTTTGTCAGTTGAGTGTGTTACAGACAGCCTCGGAGGCACCAGTGTGTGTGTCTGTCTCATTAAGGGAAGAAAACAAAGCACTTCTTGGATTGGTCTGACTGAGAGGAAGCCCAAGTTTTAACTCTCCACTTCTCTCCCTGTGTCTTCCGTTTGTAGCTGTGATTTCTTTACTGTCTGTAGTCTGTCTGTATCTGCCTGCCTGCCTGCCTAATGTTTGACTTTCTTGTCTCTAACAAAGGGCATTGTTCTGTATTTGTGTAACAGCACAGAGAGCATAACATGGGGAAGGAGTGAGGGATATCTTTACAGAAGTCTTGAGCAGAATTTTACAAAGGATCAAATCAGTCCATCTGTCCCATTTGCTCCAGGTAGCAAACGTATCATCATCAAACAATACCTTTTTCCATCATTTATGGGTGGTGTTTGTTGTATAAGATTATTTTTATATGTTTGCTGTTTTCAGCAAATGATTATCGTAGCATACATACATGCACACACATTGTTCTCTGCGTCAGCAGCATGGAAGAGTACATAATTTAAAGGGGTGCGTTAGCTTAGGTTGTTAAGCTGATTGATTACATGAGAAATTCAAGGCAAGTAAGGTTGATTTTACATTGTTCTTTTAAAGACAGATTAAAGGAGGAGGCTGAGTATACATTAGGATAGCAGTCTTGAGTCCAAGTGACCTTAGTGCCTATTGTTAACTTGACAGTGGGGTCTAGCAAAAGTTTCTGTCTTTGAATACAAGAGATATTTTCATATAATATATCACCACAAACAAGAACTTCTGATTAGTTGTCATTCTTTAAAGCATTGTAAAATAAGTTCTGTAGTACTAAATTATTCCTCACGTCTTGCTTTTAAAACAACTAAGCTAGATAGGACTTAACTATTCTGTACATACTCAGCATGCTGTTTTGTTAAGTGTTTCATAATTTTAAACTAGACTCAGGCTTCCAGAATCTGTTTTGATGACCAGAAGTCTTCGAAGGGAAATGTCCCAACACTTGAGCCCTGCCACTTACTGGTTGGGTTTTGTTTTGTTTTGTTTTGTGAATGAACCTTCAGTCTTCTTATTTGTAAAATGTGAGTAGTAAGTAATGACTAGTAACAGTAAGTAGTGTATATGTCTTAGTTGAAATACCTAAGACCAGGAGTGCTTTGGGTGGTGGGATATCTGTCTCCTCTCTTTTCTTTTTCTCCTTTGTCCCACCTTCCCTCCCTCCCCCTCTCTCAAATGAGAGAATATTTATTTGCATAGATGTAATGAGATATCTTAGAGATGGCACTCAAATCTAAACATGAAATTCATTCATTTTTCGTGTATACCTAAAGTACATAAAGTGAAGGTAATTATATATATATATATATTATTTTAAAAAATAATTTTGTGTGTAGAACAGTTTTATGGTATAGAATTTTTTATTTGCATCAAATTGACACTCAAAGTTTGGAATTTTAGAACATTTTAAATTTCACATCAGAGATACTTAACCCCTGTATCAGTTACAGGTTTATTTCTTGGATGCCTGTAAGTTCCTGTGAATATTATTCAGCAAAATCTAAATACTGTTCTCTGTATTTTGTATGTGAGATCAGCATTAATAGGTCATCCTTTTTTGGTTTTGGAAAGTTAGAGGCAGATAAATTATTCTCACTTTGATTTTCCTGTGATAAGTTTAAACTTCTTCTATAGGACTTCGGACTTTATTATTCCAAATGAATACTGTCTATGTACTTTACCATTGAAAAATTGTTAACACCTCTGACAGTGTCTTAGTCTTTTTCTGTTACTCTAATAAAGTATGAGGACAAAAGCAATTTAGGAGAGACTTATTTTCTGACTCACAGTTCAAGGTACAATCCTCTATGGGAAGGAGGTCAGGGTAGCAGGAGCTTGAAACATCTGTTCATGTGACACCCACAATCAGGAGACAGATTAATGCATATTATTGTTGAGTTCTCTTTCTCCATTTTATACAATTTAGGATCCCAGCCCTGGAAATCGGTGCTACTCACAGTGGGCAGGTCTTCCTATCCCAGTCACCACTACCACCATCCCTTACCAGTAAACTCTGAGATGCAAATGTACTGTCGTTTCTTCCCTCCTTCCCTCTCTCCTTCCCTTCCTCCCTCCTTGTCTCCCTCCTTCCCTCCCTTCCTCCCTTCCAATCCCTCCATCCCCCTCTCTACACAGTCTTTTTCCCAACAATAATAACAATAATAATTTGTGATGGAAAGATAACACAAAATATTTATGATTTCAGGCTATTTTGTGTTATGTGAAGCGTGTTTCTTCTTGATTCATTATTTTTCTTTCTTTCTTTTTTTATTTTAAACAAAGCTAGTTATATTCTTTGATATGTGACAACCTTTATCTGGTATGTTCAGTAAAAGTTATAAGAAAATAAGTATCCCTTTTGTGAAAATGTTTATGGAACTTTAAAATTTCAGAACTATTTTTCTAGGCAATAACAGTATATTTTGTAGTTATAATGTCTTGATTATGAAGGAGGCATAGCAAGTCAATTTTTAAAAAGGCTCAGATAGAAATGTGTGTTTATTATACATTTTTAAAATTTCATTTGCACACCAGTATTTTGCCTGCCTGATATATGTCACCAGGGATGTGAGCTCAGAAGAGGGGGTCAGTCAGAACCCTGAACTGGAGTGACAGATGAACTGGACAGTTTTATTTTGTGCACCTAGTTTTGCAGTTCTTCTATCTGGTTGTGCAGCTGTTAGCAGTTGTGAGAAGTGACTACAGTGATGGCCACAGGCCTAGAGAGTGCGAGCTCTGATGGGGAGGACGAGTGGAGATGGAGCAGAGTGCAGTGCATACGCAGTGTAGCTCTGACGCTCACGGCCTCTACTTTATTTTCTTCTGTTTATAGAAATAGATACTTAACGTGTTTTGGATGTGTGGAGGCAGAAGTGGGAAGATTGCTTAAGCTCAGGCGTTTGGGATCAGCCTGGAAAACATAGTAGGACTCTGTTAACAGTAATAAGCACATACTGGCTCTTTTGAGTGCTTGGCTTTGGGACAGGCAATGAATTGCTTACTAGAAACTTGTTGTTGTGCTGGTGACATAGCTGTTTTGTGACAAGTTTTTTTTCTGGGGAGATGCAGCACATGCATTTACTCACTCCAGCTAGGGATCCCACCACAGAGTCAAGTACAGACACCACCAAAGTCAACTTGGGGAACCAACGAGCTCTCCTGGGGTTACTTACAGGAGTATGAGTGGGGGTTGCTTACAGGAGCAGACATGTCTCAAAGACAGCTAGCTATATCACCAAAGCCTACCCTAGCATAGGTAACAGCTCACAAAGCTGGGAACCTGGAGCTCACTGCACAGCCTGCAGGCAGACCAACAGTTGGGCAAGTGTCATTGTCAGGTGCCTCAGCTGGTTTAAACCTTCTGATCATTTCTGGTCATTATGGGAAGGTGGTCTGGTCAGAGTCTTCTGTATCTTGGCTTGCCTGATAATCTTATTTATTTATTTATTTACTTATTTATTTATTCTTTTTTGGTTTTTCGAGACAGGGTTTCTCTGTGTAGCCCTGGCTGTCCTGGAACTCACTTGGTAGACCAGGCTGGCCTCGAACTCAGAAATCCGCCTGCCTCTGCCTCCCAAGTGCTGGGATTAAAGGCGTGCGCCACCACTGCCCGGCATTTTTTTTTTTTTAAACATCATTTGAAGATTTATTTATTTATTTCATGTATGTGAGTACACTGTTGCTATCTTCAGACACATCAGAAGAGGGCATTGGATCCCCATTACAGATGGTTGTGAGCTACCATGTGGTTGCTAGGAATTGAACCTCTGGAAGAGCAGCCAGTCTCTTAATCACTGAGCCATCTCTCCAACCAGAAAATCTTCTTTTCAGGTTTTACTGCTTATTCTGTCAGGGAGGGGCCTAGGGAGTCTTGTCAGTTTCAGGGATTTCCTGGAGTGTCATCCGTGCTGGAGTGTCATTCATGCTGGAGTGGGCTTTGGCTTGTCTTGGATTCTCTGTCTGGGGTGAATAGGGGTGTGTGTGTGTGTGTGTGTGTGTGTGTGTGTTGTATTTCCCTAGGAAGAGTCTTGTCACAAAAGAGCTTGGGTTGTTTAGTATGCTAGGCAGGTGCTCTATCATCGAGCTACATCATTGTCCCATGAAACAGATTACTTTAAAGTATATTGAGAAAATAATTATAACTAGAGCTACTCATTGGCTATAATATGATGAGTTATCAGAAAGGTTACTCTTTGGAAGCCCATGATAAAACTACTATTAACATAATTTTTAATTGCTTGCTTATTTCTTAGCTATTACATTGGTGGCTTTTATTGATGTACAGGATTTATACCAAGGTTTAAAAATGCATGAGGGGAGTTGGTAAGACGGCTCAGTAAATGAAGTGCTTGGGGACTTGAGTTCAGGAATAGTTTTTACCTGAAATTCAGGGCCTCGGAGGCAAACAAGGAATCTATGGGGCAAACCAGCTAGCTAGACTATTCAAATTGTCCAGCTCTAGATTCAGCTTGGAAACCCTGCCTCAATAAATAAAGAGAGTGATCGAGGACAGCATTGACATCAACTGTGGGCTTTCACATGCACATGTGTGTGCCACATGCACTGCTCATACCTCAGAGTTAAGGAAGTGCCACATATGTTTTTTCCTATGTATATTTACTTTTGGCCTATTCTGTGACTGAGAATTTAGCTTTTTAGTTTTCATAGCATTTGTTTGATATACCTGGAAAAATATCTCAGTTAATATGAAGAAAGTGGATCTGTGTCCTATATCATTACAATGCAAATGAAATGTTAATTTTTTTAGTTTTTGCTAAGAGGTTGATTATTATATATAAATTAAAAATCATCCATAGTTTATTTTGACATTATTAAATCTCTTTTGCCTTACAGTTAAAAATATATATGTTTTTCTACTTTCACAATCTACATTCACCTGTTTTTTCTTTTCTTTTTGGGGATCAAGGGGAAGAGGATGTGAGTAACCAAAGTCATGTAGCTTAGGGTGGCCTTGAACTTGTTATGCACTCAAAGATGATCTTGAATTCTGATCTCTTGCCTCCTCTTCAAGTTTGAGCTATAGTATATACCACCATACTGTGCTTATACAGTTGTGAGTTTTGAACCCAGGGCCTCATAGATGTTAGGTACATTCACAACTACCTGTCCCCGCCGTTCCCTTACCCAAGACAGGATCTTGCTGTGTAGCTCTGACTAGCTTAGATTAATTTCACTATGTAGCTCAGTTTGGCCTTGATGGCCATCTTCCAGGCTCAACCTCTTGAATGTTAGGATTCAAGGTATGAGCCAACATTTTTATTTAAAGTGTGTAGGGTGTGGCGTGAGGCGGGGTGTGTGCGCAGGTGACTGTAGAGTTCAGGATTGGGTATTGGATCCCTTGGAGCTCGAGTTATAGGCTTCTCTGAGTGATGAGACTTGAACTTGGGGTCTTCTGCAAGAACAGTTGCTCTTTCTGCTAAGCCGCATTTCCAGCTCCCAAACTACAATGCTGCTAACACATTAGCCATTTCAGCAAGAGGCATTGCTCTGGGGTTTTATTAGGAAGTAAGTAGTATCGTGAGGGATCAACACATGGAGTATGCTTGTTTTTATATTTTCATTTCTTTGTAAGTAGCCCAGGCAGTTTACAACCTGTTTCTGATCCTCCTGTGCCAGTCTTTTTATACCAGCAACACATTTGTGCTTTTTTTCTACCTGAAAATGATTCAAAATTGTCCTAACTTTCAAAACATCTTAATCTCTAGCTAGAAGTTTAAAACACTGCAATTTATTGTCTCTGATAAACAGCTAGCATTGATGGGTCATTTTAGTTGAATTGTTAGTTGTGAATTATGTTTAATCCAATAGCATTTACTTATGAGAAGAATTTTGTTAGATTTTTCACATTTAGTTACAACTATTTTGCCTATCTGTAAGAATGTGTTTAATCCAGTTCTTTTGGGTTACTAACTTGTATTTTCATACTTTTACAGGATAGAAGAGAAGAATCAGTGACTTGGAAATTTAGCCAAGTGAAGTGGCGGGATGGGCTTATACCCGACACATTTTATAGAGGTAACTCACGCTTGCTTTATCCAGGCTTTGGGTTTTACATTCGACTCTTGTCCTCATGCTTACGCAGATACTCTATCACCTTCAAAGAGTAGCGGGTAGTTCTCTATGTTTTGCGCAGATACACTGAAGAGAATTAATGTTATGGAGTTGTAAGTTGAAGGCCATGTCTTTTCTTTTAACCAGATCTGGTTGTTTTTTTTTTTTTTTTGATCCCCCAGTTCTTTTATGTTAGGAGGACAGTTGGTGTCTTGGTGTTTATATTAAACGAGTGCCTTTATCAGACAATGTGAAAGAAAATGAAATAATGTTATAGGATATTTATGTATTACAGTTACACACACTCATCTATCTATCTATCTATCTATCTATCTCTCTATCAATTTATTTTTGGAGACAAGGTTTCTCTTTGTAACACTGGCTGTCTTGGAACTTGCTCTGTAGACCAGGCTGGCCTCCACAGTACCATCCCCCACCCCCAATTCACTCTTTTCTTTTCAGAAAAGAGAAGGCTTCCTGTGCATATGAACCAAACATGGCATATCAAGTTGTAGTAAGACTAGGTACCTCTTCTCGTATTAAGGCTGGATGACACAATCCAGTTTGAGGAAGGGGATCTCAAAAGCAATCAAAAGAATCCGAGACAGCCTCTGCTCCCACTGTTAGGAGTCCCACAGTAAGACCAAGCTATACAACCAAAATGTATGCAGAGGACCTAGGTCAGACCATGTAGGCTCCCTGACTATTGGTTTAGTCTGTGAGTACCTGTGAGCCTAGGCTAGTAGATTCTGTGGTTTTCTTTGGTGTCCTTGACCCCTTTGATTTCTGCAATCTCCTACTTCTGCAGGATCCCTTGAGTAGCCTAATATTTGGCTGTGAGTCTCTGCATCTGTTTCCATTAGTTGCTGGACGAAGCCTCCCTGGTGATGATTATGCTAGGTGCATTATGAATCAGTTCCTTGACTTTTTTTTTTTTTTTTTTTTTAATTGCTGGTCTTGTTTGGTTCTGTCCTGGGTCTCTGGGTTATCCAGCCTCTGGTTCTTGGCTCTGTAAGTAATATCAGGTAGACTCCCTCAAGCTGGACCAGGCATTGGTTGGCCATTCTATCATTTTTGTGCCACCTTAACCCCAGGATATCTTACAGACAGTGCAAATTGTAGGTCAGAGGTTTTGTGGTTGTGCTGTAAATGTTTTCTTATGCCAGTTACAAAAATTATTATAAAGTTGTACTATAAATTTTTAAATTTGTTTTGAGAATTCTTTTAGAATAAAGATTGAAACATTCTAGTTTTGTTTGTTTGTTTGTTTGTTTATTTTTTTGTTTTTTCCCGAGACAGGGTTTCTCCGTGTAGCCTTGGCTGTCCTGGAACTCACTTCTGTAGACCAGGCTGGCCTCGAACGAACTCAGAAATCCGCCTGCCTCTGCCTCCCAAGTGCTGGGATTAAAGGCATGTGCCACCACCGCCCGGCTGAAACATTCTAGTTTTAATGATCATATTTTAGGGTTTTCTTTATTGTCTATGTCTTTTGGCAAATGTGGTACATGCTACTTAAAACCTCTTTTACTTAGGTTTCATTGTAAGAGGTAGAGAATGTCACAATGTTAAAAAAAACAAGAACAGAAAAATGGTCTTCTCTCCCATTTTTTGTTAATATTATAATATTCTCCCAGATATTTCTGAATACACAAGGACCTAATTACTGTTTTCTGAGAGAAGGACTCTGCATACTTCATGCTGGTTTCATAACCCTTTTATAGCCTGAGTTGTCCTTGAACTTTTGTGATAGTCCTCTGTAAGCTGGCTGCGTGTACCACCATAGTGGGCTATATTTATTTTTTTAAGACAGATTTTATGTAGAATGCATTTTAAAATAGTGTCTTTTTATTGTTGAATTATTTGTCAAAATGTCAAAAAATATTGTCAAAATGTCAAAATATTGACCTTTTAAAATATCACTATGCTCGGCAGTTTGGATGAGTGTGCACCTCTCCAAAGTATGCTCAGCACCAGCAGTTACTAGAGTGAGTTACTGTTTATCTCCTTGACAACACCAGCAAATGATTTATATGTCCATGCTAGGGTTTTTTGTGTTTTGAGGTTTTTTCTTTTTTGGTCCTTTTATAATTTTTTTGTATATTTACATATTAGGGGCAGGATCCTTGTTATGCTAGGAAAATTATTTTCACTTAACATTCGCTTTTTTTCCAGTTTTGGTTTTGTTTCAGTTCTACAGATGTTAATTTTTTTCTAAATTGTTAGCTGCTTCTTATCCTTGGCTGTGGTAAATGTAGAGTGGGGGTTTCTGCATGCCCTTGAGTGTGTGACTATGCCTTAACCTTTACATTGTCATTTCTGTGACTGACCCACATTCTTAACTTGTCCTAGTTTGACGTTCTCTTTCTCTTGGTGATATAAAATAGTGTGTATAGCACTAGTAGCTGTAGATATAGTGAATTGTGGTACTAAAAAGTCAGTAATAGGACATAGGAAATGTAGCAGACGGGCTGCACATCATGGTGTACACCTGTACTTCTAGCACTTGGGAGGTGGAGGCAGGAACAGGAGTTCAAGACTTGCCTTGGACACATCATAAATTTGAGTCAGGCTGAGCTACTTGAGACCACGTCTCTCAAAAGGGAGAAAATTTAGTAAATGATAAGTTTGTTTAAAAAACTGTAGAAAAGAAAATGATAACTTCTAAGACGCCATGGCCGATCCATCTGCATTTGTGGCTGTTGCACAGTTGCTGCTGTGGCCCCAGCCAAAGTACAGCCAAGGGCAAGCTAGAGAGTCAGGACAGGAAAGCGAGTTTGTCTCTGACTGATCTCTCCAAAGCACCTACCTCAGTCAGCTTTAATTAAGAGACATGGAAAATAAGGCTCATTTCTTAAAAACAAAGGAAACAAGCAACCTGGTAAGCATGTTGGGATGGTGGGCTCTTCGGCTGGAAAAATGTAATGCTGGATCTAGCGTTTGTTGATTATATAAAGATACCGGGTTTTATGTTTGTTTGTTTGTTTGTTTGGAGACAGGAGCTTACTGTAAAGCCCTGGCTGGCCTGGAACTCACTGTGTGGAATGGGCTGGCCTTGAATTTACAGAGCTCCCTGACTCTGCCTCCCAAGTACTGGGATTAAAGGCGAGTTAGTTACCATGTGCCCAGCTCGTAAATTCAGATTTTTAGACAATTCAAGTTATAAAAAGTAATAGAACATTTATTTATCTAATTTGAATTTATTATGGTTGGAGAGCATAGTTTGTAGGTGTTGAGTCCTTTTAATTTTACTGAGGCTATCTTACCACTTAGTTTAGTGTCTTATGCCTTAGTTTGCTGGTCTGCGGGATATTGTTAAAACTTAGGTTGGTCTCTGTAGAGAATGTACATTTAGAAGCAGTGTCTTCTTTGCCTGTTCTTTCTTCCCCTCCCCTCTGAGTCTATGATCCCACTGTCTTTAACCTCAGTTGTCACTGGTTGGAAATTGACCGTTATTTTGATGTTTGCATTAGTTACTTTTTGGTTGTTGTGATAAAACACCATGACCACAGCAACTTATAGAAGAAAGCATTTAATTGCGATTTTGATTTTAGAGTGTGAGAATCCATGATGAAGCCAGGAACAGCTGACAGCTCACATTTCCAAGAAGCAGGAAAAAGCATCCTGGGCCTGGCCTTGAAACCTCAAAGCCTCCCTTGAGTGTCACATCTCCTCCAACAAGGCCACACCTCCTAATCCTTCACAGAAACTCCACCAGCTGGGGACCAAGGCTTCCCACCTGAGCCTGGGCCGTTTCCCTTACAGCAGCCCAGTGGTGTCCTGCACAGTGCCTTTCCCTCCTGCTGTCCAGATGCCCTGCTCCCTGTGCTTGTTTTCAACAGTTTTAGTTTGACTAAAGGAATAACACTTTTCAGATCTGTTGCAGTGGAAGTTGATTGAGTTTCCTGGATTTGTAAGCTTATTTTTAAAAAATAGTCAAATATGAGGACTATTTGGCTTCTGTTTTATTAAATTTTACTTCTTTTTTTTTTCTTTCATTCTTATATTAGGAAATATTGGTAAGCAGGATGTTTGTTCATATATCTCCGGAGCTCTTTATTTTTTTCTCTCTATGTTTAATTGGGTAATTTGTTTATTTCTTAATAAAGATTAACTTATTATATATATATTTATTTATTCTTGCTTGTGCATATATAGAAGACAGATGACAGTTTGTAGGACTTGGCTTTCTCTTCCATACACTCAGGCCACCAGGCTTGACAGCAAGAACTCCTACCCACTGAGCAATCTGGTTAACCCTAATTGGGTAATTTCTATGGATTTACCATTAAAGCTACTGATTGTGTTTTGCAGTTGTAAATTTGGTTTTGAATACTTGGCATACCTTTTTGTATTTCACTAATCACATTCTTCTATTTCCAAATTTCTATAGATTTTTTGAAATAATTTCTTTGCTTTATTGAGAATTTTCCTTGCTAGATGATTTTTTTTCATAATTAAAGGTGAAACATAAAATGAGTTCATAACAAAATAAATGTTTTGAAATCTTTGTTTAAACCAACCCATTAGAATCACTTTATATTGCCTGATTTTGATGAATATATATGCCTGTATTTCCCCAACCACCCTTTTATATTGCTTTTTTTAGACAGAGTCTTTCTATGTAGCCCGTGTTGTCTTGGTACTGGATATGTAGACCAGGCTGACCTTGAACTCACAGAGATCTTCCTGCTTCTGTCTCCTAAGTGCCAGAGTTAAAGGCATGAGCCCCCATAGTGGCTTGCGTTACTGTTTTGAGAGCCATACTGAGGACTCATGCATATTATTCAAGTACTCTCCTACTGACCCGTAGTGTGAGTTCCATTTTCTGTACATTTTAAGTATCTTGTGACTGTCGAAACTGCTGTTTTGCTATAATGCTATACACATATAATATTGCAAGTTTAGATCATCATTCCTCCCTGTTTCTCCTGGGCTGGTTTTATTTTTCATATTGTTTATGTGTGATTATAGTCCTGTTGAAAAAGAGAGCACATTTTATTTTGTACATGTTTTATTAATAAAAACATAAGCATAAATATTCAGAAAAATTTAGGAGTAGAATACTGAGCATGGATAGGTTTGACTTTGAGCTTTCATATGCCTATAGAAGTTTTAGAAATTTATCTTTTGTTGTATCAGGCCTCACTGTAGCCCTGGCTGGGCTGGAACTCACTATGTAATCAGGGCTGTCCTTAGCCGCACAGAGATCACTGCCTGTGCTCTCCTAGTGCTGAGGGGGTTAGTACTGTTTGTGCTTTAAGTGGGCACTATTATCCTTGTCACCTTGGTGTCATTGTAAACATGCCAGAGCTGTTTGTCAATCCAATGCAAGCTGTGCGTGGACCCCATAGGGTAGGAAGTTTTATAACATCATTCATTTGTTTGATACTTTGCCAAGAAGATCTTGCTGTCAGAACATTTTCTTGTGTATAGCCTGTGTTCTTCACTCTAGGTTATATTGCACATTTTCTGTGTGATTATTTCTAAGATTACTCTGTTCAATTTTTGTATCTAGATACTTATATAATTTTAGGATGATACTCTTTCTTTTATGAATTTACACACTATTGGTATTTGTTATTTTTGAGCCCTGTCTTTGTTTGCTTCTCTTTTACTTCACAGACTTTTTTGAGACAGGGGTTTTATTTTGTAGGTTGGCTGGTCTGGAGCTCACCATGTAGACCTGGCTGACCTAGAACTAAAGTCATGTATTACCACACTAGTCTACAGACCTAATAATGTAGATTTGACTAGTGTCTTTGTGTCGCTGCTTACCTTATAGTTCTGTAGCCCTCTGAAATTTAATGTAATATTTCATATCTCAGAGTTGTAGATTCCAGGACTAGGCAAATTATATTTACCTAAAATCTTATCCATCCATCCATCCATCCATCCATCCACCCACCTACCCACAGAACATGTGTGTGTGGGTCAGCTTGCTAGAATCAGTCCCCTACTGCCTCCATGTAGTTCTCAGGAATCAAACTCAAATTATCAGGTTTGGCAGCATGCATCTTTACCTATTGATCATCTACCTGATCAGTTGGGTTTTCTCAGTCAGTTCCTCTCCCTCAGGTACAGCTCTCTAGACTGCAGGCATCGCTGCAGTACTCACGCAGTATGCACTCACTATATCACATCGTGTTTTCCCTCTCAGAGTGAAGTATGTCTCCCTTATCCCTTATGTATTCTCTTGTAGGCATTGGATGGCACAAGTGACTGAGAGGATCCTGAGAGTTTCTGGAGCCTGTGAAAGGTAGAAACTCAACCATGATTTCTCTCTCAACTCAACAGCAGTCCCTTCCTTGAAGTCTTCATTTTTACTTCAGCCTCAGGTAACTTTATATCTCATAATCTTGAAAAAGTACATTTTACTTATTTATTTTTAGACTGTATTTTAATTAAATAATGAATAAAAACAGCATACAGTTTGAGGTAGCCATTCTAGCTATGAAGGCAACTGATATATTTATAGTTTTGGACCAGGAAAGTGTTTTCAGTGGCTTCAGATATATTGAAGTTAATTTTTTCAAATATAAACATTTTTTTCTTGGATGATAGATTTTGTTATTAGGTTTGTATAATAGTTTTAGTCTGGATATTCATATGTGGAGGAAATATGTATTTGTTTGTTCAGTTTTTTCAAGACAGGTTTTCTCCATGTAATCCTGGCTGTCCCTGGAACCTAACCAGGCTGGCCTTGAACTTAAGAGATCAGCCTGCCTCTGTCTCCTGAGTACTAGGATTAAAGTTTTATGTCACAGAGCCTGGCTTCTTAAGAGAGTTTTGAAATGAAACTGATTAATATGTTGTGTAATAAGAAGTAGTAGTTGTTCTCTTAATTAATCTCCTTAACAATGATTATACTTTTACCCCACCATCCCAACATTACATTTCCAAGAAAGTCTAGAGAAACTTTTTGTTCCAAGGAAAAAATGTTAGACTATTAATATAATTGTATTTTCCATATATTTTTAAATATTTTTAAAATACTGTTAGGATTGTAACTGATGGCTAATGTCAGCTAGTTAGGATCTAGAATTGTCTAGAAGCTAAGCCTACAGGCTTACCAGTAAGGGATTATCTAGGTTAAGGTTAAGATTAGTGTCTGAGACTGTCTGTGAGGGATTAATTGATGTGGGAAGACTCATCACAAATATTGATGAGACCATGCCATGAACAGGGAATCTTGTACTATATAAAATGCAGCAGGTGAAGCTGAGGGCTAGTGTGCTTTATTCATTGTTCACTGCCTGACTGTTGATGCAGCATGTCTCCTATATTCAAGTTAGAGGTCTGCTGCCTCTATCTATGTCCCTACTTTGAACTGTGAGCCAGAATAAGCCCTGTTTGTCTTGAGTTGCTTTTGTCTTAAGTATTTTATCACAACAAAAGGAAAAGTGCTCTAAATGTGTACATGTTGTATGTTTACGTATAGTAAACAGCAAGCAAGCAGTCTGATGTATTACTATGTAGAATTACTGCCACAATAGCCTTATAATCATAGAACTATGTTTTTACCTATCTGAAAGCTCATTGTGAACTATCTCATGGTTATATGTAGGTTCCATAATTCTGATGCTTCAGGGCACCTTTGCTTTGGGGAGTTGGGTAGGGTGAGGTTGTTGAGGATGATTGAGCTTAGAGCATTGCGCATTCTAAGTGTATTATACTCTGTCACTGAATTATCCTCTGAGCCCATGCTGTTCTGAATACTTTTAAAACTTTTTAAAAGACTTTATTCAATTGTGTATGAGCATTTTGTGTGCTTGTGTGTATATGCACTACATGCATATAGTACTCTTAGAGACCAGAAGAAGGCAGTGGCCTTGGTAAACAGGAGCTACAAGTGGTTATCAGTCTCCGTGTGGGTGCTGAGAATTCAACATAGGTTTCTGTAATAGTAGCAAGTGCTCTTAACCCATGAAGGATCTTTCCAGTCTATTAATATTTAAATTCCAGCTTGTTGGGTGTGGTTGCTACAGTGCCTGTCAATGGAGAGAAGGAAACAGAAGAATACTTTGCATTTTTGTAGGCAATTTATTATTTTATTTTATGTATATGGATGTTTTGCCTGCATGTATATCTGTTCTGGTTGTCTGTAAGAGCAGCAAGTGTTTTTAACTACTGAATCATCTCTCCAATCTCAACACATAACTTATTAGATAGAAGACAGTAGATTTGGGGTATGAGTATTGGGTAACCAGCTGTCTGTCACACTAGAGTTTGTATTAGATTTAATTTTATAAACTGTTATACAATTATAAACTATTTTTAAGTTGTCATATTTACAAATTTGATAAACAGTTAACATCTTTTCTGTTCTTAGACAAATCGTAGTCAATGATCTAGCACATTAAACAAAGTATCAGGCATTAAACATTTGTTCATTGTATCTAGGGAAGTTTAAGAAATATTTCTTATATTTGTGCTACATAAAATGATGGAATTCAGTTTTCTATGGAATGAGTAGTTTGAGTTTGTGCTAGTACTAAATGTAATGTCCAGTGTAACCAAGACCACTGTGTGCTCCCCCAGCCCCATCCTTCTCATTTTGATAAAGATAAATGATACCTGTTTCTTAAATAGTTTGAGTTGGCAAAAATGCAATGTTTTAGATTCTCAGTGCCACTATTTTCTGGTTTTGTCATTTTAGAAGACATTTTGATAAATATTTGAAATATATTATGTGCTTAGATGCTAGGTTTTTTAATGGTTTTCCTGTTATGTCGTAATGTCTGTTAACTTTCTTAAATATTTATAGATTACTTTTTTATGATTAAAAATGGTCACTTTTACGTGGCTTAAACCTGAAAATGGACCCCCAGACAGAGTTATTAAATTAACAGGCTGCTAAGCCAAGAACGGGTAAGATTCTGCACAGAGACTTACCAACCTAAGACAGAAGTGCATTGCCTTTGATAATGCATATTCCATGATGGGTAAGGAAGGCATTCTTGTCAGAATGATCTAAGACAGGCTCAGTTTTGTTAATGAAATAAAAAAGGGGGAGAGGTAGAGAGCCTTTAGGGCTGCTTGACAAGAAGCTGACATGGGCCAAGGACAAGGAAAGGTAGGAGTCTAAATTGTAGGCTACAACAAAGAAGTAATCTCAGGCAGGAGTCTAAATATTAGGCTAGAAGAAAGAAGTAATTCCAGACAGGAATCTAAATTTTAGACTAGAATAAGGTTTCAGGCATGAAAATGACCTTGGGCTAGTACAGGGAAGTAGGCTCAGATACTTTGGTCATCCTGATAAGCCTTTAGAAACAGTGATCATGGGAGTGTTCACATAACTAGGTTTAATGCCTTGCTTTTTCTTTGACTATTTGTGTTTGTTGTCTTGCTTGTTCCTTGACTATTTGCATCTATTGTATTGCTAGACCCTCAACCTAGAATTGACCTTTATACAGGCATGTAATCAAAATGGCATAAAAGCATAAAGGAAATGGGGATATAGGATAGGGGTTTCTAGGGAGGGCAAATGGGGAAAGGGGATGATATCTGTATTGTAAATAAATAAAATATCCAATAAAAATTAAAATAAAAAATAAAATAAAGATATAAAAAAATGGTCACTTTTATCTAAGTTGTCATATTTACAAAATGGAGAACTTTATTCTAACTAATAATTTTATTACTATCTGTTAAATTATGTTTATCACTTCAATGTCTTCTGCTGCTGGCATTGAACATAGCTCTCACTAGGCTGTTTTGAAATACTAGCACTTAAAATAGTTTTCAAGAAAGACCTTATAATATGCAAAATGATGTTTATACAAAGATATATCTGAGAGCTGAGCATGGTATGGTGCCTGTAATTCCATTGCTTAGAAGGATGAGGCAGGAGCATAGCTGTGAGTTAAGGCCAAACTGGTTCTTGACTCAAAAAACCAATATTCAAAAACAAAGACGTATTTGAGATGTGTCCAAATGTAGACTATTTTGAGATAAGAAATACTTGGTTTTTCAATGTGGTAAACAATTTTGAGTAGATCAAAACTCTGTTTTGAAGGGTATGAGAGTATAGCAGGCTTCTTAGGAATGAAGTGGAAACTGGGTAAAGGGCTATTCTGATATCGATAGGGATTCTTTATTTTACCAACAGTGGTATTAAGGCTTATATGTATGTGTGCCCATCACACACTCACCCCAAGCACACTCACACACATACATGTTTTGTTTGTTTGCAGAGACAGCATTTTGCTGTCTTGACCAGGCTAGCACTAAACTTGCAATGGTCCTCTTGCCTTGGTCCATGTGCTCTGACTGTAGTCAGGCAGCACTGCAACCAGCTGGCTGGGTGACATTTGTATTTTTTAAGCTGTGTGTGTGTGTGTGTGTGTGTGTGTGTGTGTGTGTGTGTGTGTGTGTGTGT
>JANHMN010000011.1:18418446-18442421 GCA_030674055.1 Rhabdomys pumilio
CCCCTCCCCTTCCCCTTCCCCCTTCCTCCCCTGCCCTTCCCCCTCCCCTTTCTCCCCCTCTCTCCCCCTCTCTCCTCTTTCTTTCTTTCCTTCTTTCTTTCTTTCTTTCTTTCTTTCTTTCTTTCTTTTGTTAAATGCTTGAATGCAGATTAGTTAAAGATAATTTGTGGCTGGTAGAGACATTCTGTATACATTCTGAAAGGGAGCTAACTGCTTTCAAGAATTTTAGAGGATTTAGCAAAAGCTTACAAATCTTTTTTTTCATGTTAAAACTTACAGCCATCTTTTTTTGACATAGGTATATTTTTAGTATTGCTCTTTATCAACAATATATTGTATTTCAAAAATGATTAGACGAAAAAGGAAATAAGGAAGGTAGTTTAAGAGGATAAATATGGAAAAAATAATAGCTTTTTTTCATGATAAATAAACTGAGGTGTGACTAATAAATAGAAACTGGAAAATGAGAAATGTAGAAAGGGATCTTCTCACCTAAAGGAGGAAGATAGATTCTGCATCAGGAAATTCTCATATGAGCCTCAAGGTGAAGAGTACTCAGTAAGGAGGTGAGAAGTACTCAGAAAGGAGGTGAGAGGTACTCAGAAAGGAGGTGAGAGGTACTCAGAAAGGAGGTGAGAGGTAGTCAGTAAAGAGGTGAGGGGTTGAACTCATCTCAGATGTTCAGCCAGTCAGCTCTCTTATAAAGAAATCAAAGATCTGCTCCATCTTAGTGAAAGCAAACAAAGGCTCCTCTATACCAGTTGTCCTGAACCAGGTGAACAACCGTTTTAGAGTTTTCTCTCCCCTAAACTTCACCTAATAAAAGTTCTGAGAGGGAATAAAAAAAGGTGAGGTACTCAGTAAGGAGGTGAGGCGTGGTTGATAAGGAGATGAAGGGTACTTAGACCTGAGTGATGGCTTTGTAAATCTTAGTGATGGTGATAGAGTTAGCCTCAGTAGGTAGTGAACAAAAAATGAATTCAATAATTTCTTGACAGTTCTAGAGCCTTTTTTGGGTCTGGAAGTTGCTTGATATAGTAGAAACTGCATTGGATCAAAGAAGTTTCATTTTAAATTCCAGTTTATTTCTTAACTGTGTGACCCTATGTGAGGTTCTTTGTTAAGTGAGGCTTACTTAGCATGGGAACCCCAATGGAGGAGTTAGGGGAAGGACTGAAGGAGCTGAAGGAGTTTGCAGCAACTCCATAGGAAGAACAACAATGTCAACCAGCCAGACCCCACAGAGCTCCCAGGGACTAAACCACCAACCAGAGAATGCACATGGAGGGACCCATGGCTTCCGCTGCATATGTAACAGAGGATGGCCTTATCTGGCATCAATGGGAGGAGAGGCCCTTGGTCTTGTGGAGGCTCAGTGACCCAGTGTAGGGGAATGCTAGGGGGCTGAGGTGGGAGGGGGTGGGTGGGTGGGTGTGAAAGCACCCTTACAGAGGCAGGGGACGGGGAAGGAATAGGGGGTTTAACTGGGAAAAGTGACAACATTTAAAATGTAAATAAACAAAATAACCAATAAAAAAATATTGAGCAAGGTAACCTGTATAACAGTGTCCAGCCCAATACTTTTTACCTAGTAAATAATCACATATATTAGTTATCAGCAGAAGAGTTCTTCCTCTCTATTAATACCGTAATTATTTATAATACAGACACAAACCTACTCATGACTGCAGAATATTTTTCACATTGACTGCATAAAATTCCTTTTAAAACTTAATGTTTCTAATTTAATGAAAAATAAAAAATAAGTATTTTATAGTGTCTTGTATAGTTGATTAAAAATGAGTAGTAATACTCAGTTTGTGTATATGTGACACTTCTGTTAGCAGCTGAAGCAAGCCCTCAGACTCTTGAGTTTTAGAAATGACAAGTGCTTGTATTAAAAACTTAAATCTTAGCCAGGCGTATGCCTTTAGTCCCAGCACAGGAGGCAGAGGCAGGTAGGTCTCTGAATTCAAGGACAGCCTGGTCTACAGAGTGAGTTCCAGGACAGCCAGGGCTACACAGAGAAACCAAACCAAACCAAAACCAAACCAAACAAACCCTTATATTCTTTAATAAAAGCTCCACTCAAAGTTTCTTTATTCTGTGTTTACTTGTGAATCTATACACCTTGGTTTCTAAGTACTTGTGGGTAGTTCCATTAAGTTAGAAGATGACAATAAGAGTCAGCTTATCTCTTCCTGAAAACAACAGGAAAAGGTAATTGGCATTGTCTTTGAGAGTGTCTTCACTCTAGCCTTGAATGATAGTGGAATTACCCAAACTGTTACAGTGGAGATGATTTCTACACAGATGAGCTCCGAACAGCTGTCAGTAAGAAATGGCAGTGGTTGTGACAAGAGAGGAGCACATATCACACAGCCAGAGACAGAGCAAGTGGGCTAGCTGTACAAGCTTATGGGGGAAGAGAACAGGGCAAGCTGAGGAAACAGGGTCTCAGACAGACTTTGATGGGGCACTCACTGTTCTTTCAAAGCCTAACTGCATCAGGGCTCTGCTGTACTCTCCCAGCACTGATGCAGAACTCCAGACAAAAAACTGCTGCATGGTTCTGAGGAGACAGACAGCTCATGACTAGCCTTTTCCCTATGGAATCTTTGTTAGTTCGTTTTCTAAAGTTTTCACTGTTGTTTCTTTACAGGAAACAAAAGTCTCCATGGTAACAGTTTAAAAGTGCATTGGAAGACTCTTACTGTCTGTGAAGTTCCTTAACTCATTTGTTTCCTCCTGTAGAACTGCACTATAGACAGCTAATTTCATTCTCTCTAGTGGTATAGACATTCTGTTGTGTGATGGGTGTGTTCAAGTAAGTCTCTCATTTTCTTATTAAAGAGTTGCAGCAAGCATCGCTAGTGTATATGTTAGATAGGTTTCTGTGAATAGAAACACAGACTTGTATATCTTCCTACTCCCTAGCAGTCAGATGGCCACTTAAATCAAATGCCCGTCAAAGGGACTTAAAAGGAAGGAAAAAGTATGGTTTTGGGCAAAACGAGCCAGTAATGTTTGGAAGAGTGAGCAGAGGATGATAGGATACTGTTGCACAGAAGCCCAGCCCCATGCTCTGCTTCCTTCAGCTCAGTCCCACTGCTTTGAGGTTTCTAGAACCTCCCTAAGTACCACCCCCATTGAGCTGCCAACCTTTTAATAAATAATCCTCTTGGGGTTGGGGGAGCAATTCATAGTCAAACCGAATCTAGGTTAAGAGTACACACTTTTTCTTTTGATAGATATTTTCAAGGCTTATTTTCAAGTCTGAATGTGATCATTGATAGAAAAGTATTTTCTGATATTGCAGGAAAGCTGTGGCCGTAGTTTGTAGTTATCCAACTTAAGCCCAAGTTTCTGGCGTAATTTAGAAGTGTAGGAGTAAGTAACCATGGGTGAGCAGGGGGATGTCATCTCTGCATAGGCTTGATCTCAGCAAGGGTTTGGAGAGCCAGGTCTGTTTTTTACTTAGACTGTTTCTTTTTATTTTTAATACTCTGTGCTTGAAACACGCTATTTCTTGTTCTAAGACCCTGACTGAAGTCCTTGGTGCTCCTCCCACCCCAAATAGTCTTGTCTAAAGTGCTTTTTTGATTCTTACTGTTTAACTTGATGCTATACTTTATTTATTTGTGTGGCCACCCCTGGCCCTCCAGTTAATACAAGTACAAGAATGTGATTTTCTTCTTCTTTTTTTTTGGGGGGGGGGGGTTGTTTTTGTTTTTGTTTTGTTTGTTTGTTTGTTTGTTTTTTGAGACAGGGTTTCTCTGTGTAGCCCTGACTGTCCTGGAACTCACTCTGTAGACCAGGCTGCCTTCAAACTCAGAAATCCGCCTGCCTCTGCCTCTCAAGTGCTGAGATTAAAGGCGTGCGCCACCACTGCCCGGCAAGAATGTGATTTTCAATTGTTGATCAAAACTATGGCAGTTAAGATCCTCTTCAGTAGGAGCGTTTAGTCTTATCTGGAATATCGGATTAGCTGGATGCTTTGCTACTGATAAAGCACCAACCCCAAAACGTTCCCTAAGCCACTTAGGCTGGTCTTTTTTTTTATTTTAAATTTTCTTTTAAATCTTCCATACTCTCTAAAACCGACAGGGTTTTATTTTTCCCAGACACAGTTTCTCTGTGTAGCCCTGGCTGTCCTGGAACTCACTCTGTAGACTAGGCAGGCCTTGAATTCAGGGATCTGCCTGTCTCTGCCTCCCAAGTGCTGGGATTAAAGGCGTGCGCCACCACCTGGATTTTTTTTTTTTTTTTTTAAAGTAATGGTGTATGTGACAGCAGTCAGTGCAGTAAGGATGTCTTGTATATGTGCAAATTCCTGTAAGTTGGGGGTTTTTCACTCCTTTGATTAAAACAGTAGGTCATCTAGAAACATCATAGTTTGCCAGAATTTCTAAAGAATTGGCCAGAATAATCAACTTTTAGTCCTTTAAAGATTCACTTAGTTGTAGAAAACTTGTTTTCTAAGAAATATATAGAACAGAATGTGAAGATAGCAGCTATTTGGTAAGATGTTCAAAACGATTGACCTTTAAGAGTTTGTTTGCTCTGTGAAGATTTTGAGAAGTAAAATCAAGTGCTGCTCTTTGGTCATATATTTTCCAGACTGATAATATCTGGTAGGTACCAGGAAGGCAAGAAAAGCAAGTCTGAATTAGACCTTTGTTTACTCGGCTGTTCATAAAGGTCTATGAAGTGTTCATTTAAGAAAAGGTCATTCCCTTGGTGATATCCTTCATAGGGATTGGAATCCAGTGTACACGTTGGTCTTGCATTATGAAACCGAAGGTGATCTTCAAAACCGTCTTCAGGAGAGACACCAAAGCACAGTGCTCTCCTACTTGTGAGCTTCCACTCGAGGACCAAGGGTTACGTTTGTTGTGTGTGATTTAGAGTCCTTCGGTGCATATATATACTGTGCCTGTCGTATGTGCTGCTGGGGTTTACTGAGCCGAGGACTTGTGCATGACAGCCAGGCGCTGTTGTAACTGAGCTGCATCATAGCCTCCTTAGGATTTGTCAGGATCTCTGTTTGCATCTGTGCTGTGCCTGGTCGGATCTCTGTCGGTTGTGTTTCACTGAGTTCATCCTTTTAAACTTTATGACACTATAATACGTTCAAATCTGAAAGTTCTTGAACTGAAGCTATAAATACTTCCTTTAATCTGTTTTGTGTAAAGTTCATTTTCAGTAATGAAATATATTAGGATTATGCCTTAATTTCAAAATGAAAACTTGTTTTACTTCTCTAGCCTCTGGAAGCCAATCTTGGTAATTATATGAATTAGATGAATAAAAATTTTCTATTTAAATGTAAATCTTTTATAATTTGAAATAGAAAACTGCCAAGTAGGACATATAAACTAATTTTTTATGCTTTGTTGCCAAACTTGGTTTTTCTAGGCAGTTATACTTAAGCATGAACATTGACGACAAACTGGAAGGATTGTTTCTTAAATGTGGCGGCATAGACGAAATGCAGTCTTCCAGGGCAATGGTTGTCATGGGTGGAGTGTCCGGCCAGTCCGCTGTGTCTGGAGAACTGCAGGAGTCAGTACTTCAAGATCGAAGTTTGCCTCACCAGGAGATCCTTGCTGCAGACGAGGTGTTACAAGAGAGTGAGATGAGACAACAGGATATGATCTCCCATGATGAACTCATGGTCCACGAGGAGACAGTGAAGAATGACGAAGAGCAGATGGACACCCACGAGCGGCTTCCTCAAGGACTGCAGTATGCACTTAATGTCCCCGTAAGTACTAAACTAGAAATGGTAGATAGTCCTGAAAGTCACCATAGAAATTACAATGGTTAAAGGCTAATCAGGTTTTTTGTTCGTTTGTTTTTTTAAGCTATGGACAACTATCATAGTTGAAAGGCAGAAGTTTTTGCATGTCATTATTTTCAAACTCTATTTTCCAATGTTTATTCTTTGGTAATGGTTATGCGTGTACTGGACTTTAAGTGCTTGCTTTTGAAAGACACTGTGATTAGCATTTCGTTTTGGTTTTTGGAGATGGTTTCTCTGTGTAGTTCTTGCTGTCTTGGAACTTGATCTGTTTGTGGCAGGCTATTGGTATATAGCCCAAGTTGGCCTAGAATTTACTGTGGGGACCAGTAGTAAACTTAAACTTGCTGTTATCCTCCTGCCTCTGCCTCTTTGGTGCAGGAATTACACAGCTCCAAGAAACTTATTTTTAGGCTTTTATGTCTTCTTTTCCTCCACCTTTATTTTGCTTGTTTTGTAAAAAGTCTTGTTGTACATGCTGCCCTATGTAGCCCAGGCTAGCTTCAAAGTCCTTGGCAATCCTCTTGCTTCAGTTTCCCACCGCCCCTGGTATTGGTGTTTATAGGGTTGCTGACACCACACCTAATTGTGTACTTTTATTTTTCACTCTGATGAGTAAAACCAGAACCATATTTTGAGTCTTAGCTCTTCCCCTACTGGTTCTAGACCCTAAGGCTTTTTTCTCCCTTTGTTTATAATGCAGCACCTTTTCTTTGCTTGAGGATCATTGGATATCTGTCTAAATATATATTTCAGCCATAACTCATTGCTGTTTTCAGCATAGATAGTGCATCTTCATCACTGTCCTGCCGCTTCCAGGAACTCTAATTGAACCCTAAGATAGAGATTTATGGTGACTTACCCAGTGTCTATCTCTCTTGATAGATTGTGGGTTCTAGAGGGCAGCAGTGTTGTCTGTGGTCTGCTGTCTACCACGTGTTAAAACAAAGCGTGACTAACTGGATAGCCATTTACAGTTATGCATATGTGCACCAATTTGTACCTAGCCCATTACATGAATTGCTCTTTGAGTGTTGAGCCAGCTTTTCATGTCTTCAGTACATCCCAGTATAATTGTTTTTATATATTGTTAGATTTGATTTGATAACAGTTTATTTTTACAACTTACGAGAAAGACTGGTATGTAATTTTCTTTCCCTGTAATGTCATTGTTTAGTTTTGGTGTTTTGTATTTCTTTCCTCAGAATGAGTTAATTCTTGTTCTTGTCTTCTGGAAAAGATAGGAGAGAATTGATAAATTTACCCCTTAAATGCTTGCTTGAATTCACCAGGACCTGGTGTTCTCTATTTTGGAAGACTTAGAAAATCTTTGACAAATTTTCTTACAGATGCGGGCCTGTTAAGATCATCTATTTCTTCTATGAGTCTTGGCAGCTTGTTAAAAAATGAAGTCAATTCTGTCAAAAATTTCCAATTATTGGACACAAATCCGTTTCCAGTTTTCCCTCCCTGCCTCCTCCATCCCCCCTCCTCCCCCTCCTCTACCTCTTCTTCTTCCTCCGCCTCTTCCTCTTTTTCCTCCTCTTCTTCCTCTTTTTCCTCCTCTTCTTCCCCCTCCTCCCCTCTTTTTTTCTCTTCTTCCTCCTCTTTCTTCTCTCTCTCCTCCTCCCCCCCCTCTTCTTCTTCTTTCTCCTCCTCCTCTTCCTCCTTTTCCTTTTTCTTTTTTTCTATCCTTTAAATGCACATGGAGTTGCTTTTGTGTTTGATGTTAATAGTCTATTTGTCTCTTAGCCTGGCTATAGGTATGTGTTTGTGGTTTTGTTACTACCTTTACCATTCTTAAGCTTACAGAGTAGTGTTAAATTGTATCTGCAGTTTTGTATAGCAGGTCTCTAGAGCTTCCTTGTCCTATAAAACACTTTATGTGTTGAATCCGTGCTCTCTTACCTCCCTCCAGAAGTGACTTTCTGATTTTATTGATATCGAAAGGAAACTTTCTGTTTTTTTTTTTGTTGTTGTTTTTTGTTTTTTTTTTTAAAGATTTATGTGTGTGTGTATATATTTTCGTGGTCAGTATGTGCATGTGAGCGTGGAACAGTGCAGAGACCAGAAGAGGGCCTTTGATTTGCTGGAGCTAAGTAGCAGGTGATGGTGAGTCATCTGATGTGGTTGCTGGGAATTGAACTCAGATCCTCTAGAAGAACAGCAAGTGCTCTAAACCACTGAGCCATCTCTCTCCTGCCCTTGACTTACTGTCTTCAATTCATTGATTTGTTGTAAGTGTGTGTTGCTCTCTTCTAGCCCTAGCTGGCTTTGAACTCTAGCTGAAGAGGATGACTCATGTTCACATGGAGGTCAGGGAACAACAGCTTGCAGAAATTCATGTGTCCTTTCACTCTGTGGTCCTGGGGAATCAGGTCACCACACTCGGGTCATCCACCCAACACGGCAGCAGGTGGCAGAGCTGTCTCACTCGTTGTTTTTCTTTATGTTTACTTTGAGTTTCATTAGATTGTTGGTTTCAGGCCTTCTCTCCCAACATGCACCAGTACTGTGAGTTTTCTTCTAAGTGCTGCTTCAGATGCGACTCTAGTTGAGTGTTTAATTATAGTCTCTTTTCTTATATCTTGGATTTCTTTGAACTATGCATTATTTGGAAGTGCATAGTTTAATTGACAAATATTTGATGGAAGGATATTTTCTAGCTTGTTTTCACTGTTACTTGACTTCTAGTTTTAACTATTGCCAGAGTAAATACTATTTGATTACTGTGCTGAGGTGTCTTATGGCCAGATTGTGGTGTCTTGAGACGCTTGAGAATTATGTACATTCTACTGTTGGCTTTGTCCAGTAACACAGAGGCCACAGTGACTTTATTGGACAGGCTGTAGCCTGGACCTTCTTTGTGGTTTTTATAGTTTCTGTGGTGATCTTTTCTTTTTTTTCATTAAAAAAAATTTAATTGGTTTACAAAGGAGCTACAGACTACATTGAAACTAATCTTTGTACAAAACGCAGAGATTGAGATAGAGAGAAAGAGATACTGAGATCTCCAAAACACCCAGGGACAAGTTTAGCCAGAGAGAGACAAGGAAGATAAATGTGGTGATCTTTCAAGTGTGGTATTAACTTCTTGCTCCCTTTGTAAAATTACTTTACTGCTTCCTCATTGCCAGAGGGCTAAAATGTGGATGGAGACCGTCATTGTGTCAGGTCTCTTAGATAACTTCTTTGCTAAACTCTCTCACTGCTAACATTTGCTGTCTGTTAAGTGCTTTTCATTGGCATATCACTTACAGGATTGTGAAAGGTTTCCTTCCTTACCAGCACATGAGAACTTTTCTCAGCTTCTTATTCTTTTAACATGTCTGTTTGACACTCCATTTGTATGGGCACTCAATTGAATTGTCGTCCTCAGAGATTAAGTAAATCTGAAAAATTGGTCATGCTGTTTAACAGATGGTCAGAATTTGGGATTTATGTAACATTGTTTTATAATGAGACATAAATAGACATGAGGTATTATTTTCATTCTTAGTCATATATTGCTGTTGGTGGCAAGGGCTAGGGGCTTGGGCTAGGTATTGGTTTTCACTGAAAAGGGCATTTTACCTAGAACAATATGGTTTTGTTTCTCAATGTGAACAGACTTAAGAGTAACAGGCTGTTCTCAACATTCTTTTTAGAATGAATCTTTGAAATGATATTGAACGTGGTAATGGTTTTCTTCCTCTGTTTGCTCATTCACTTGGGAATCACAAAGAACTCCTTTTCATATTGCCCCTTGTTAGTATAGAATTAGCAGTTGAGTTTTCTCAAATTGTTAATGACTTTAGGTTTTGTACCCTTAGTAAATTAAATTACAGTTAAAAGTTGTCATTTGTGGCCACTGGTTCTCAGGATTTATTTTGATTTTCTACTCTAAATTAGTAGAGGTCAACTTTTTAGTGTATAGTTTACTCATTGGACATTTGTTCTCGAATATGTTACATTAAATTAAAACTTGAGGTGTTTAACCTCACTGGGCAATCTGCAGATGCCTATCAACTGCACGGTGTCTGCTGGGCAGTGTCCATGCAGGCTGTTTCATCACTGCCTCTGTCTCACTAGACAGTGCCGTGGTAGAAGCTTTGCAACATCTCAGAAAATTAAGAAAAGATTTCACCTCCCTTCTCATTCCTATTAAGCTCATCAAAGAAGATTTGAGAACTCTTACACTTCTATGTTCTTTTCTTTCCCAGTTGATGAGGGCATGTTAAGAGGAAAGGTTTACAGTCTGTATTTACAAATCGGAGCAGATTATAATTGATGATAATACATGTGTCTTCTGAAAAACTGTTGGTCTGTATAACATGAATGAAAATATTTTGTAAGTTGGGAGTTATCTAAAAATTTATATTCTTATCATACAATGGTATATAGAAAAGATTTTAGGAATATATACCTCCTGAAAGATTTACTTCAGAATTTATGTGACATTCTTTTAAACATCTTTTAAAAACTTCCATGTGAAGGTTAGAAAGACAATCTGAAGGGATCATTTCTTACCTTCCACCATGTCGGTCCCAGAGACCAGATTCCAGTCATCAGGTTTGGAGACAGGTGCTTTTACCTGCTGAAGCTTCTCAGTGGCTTTGTGTGACATTGTTAAATCATAAATTTCTAAAGCAGCATGATAGAATTATAGCTGTACTTTAAGGTGTTTTATATGTTTGAATAAGTTTTTAATGAGTCTGGAAACTCAAAATGTATTTGGCCATTGGAGTAAGACTTCTGTTTTCCTTTTCTTTAATTCCTGAAACATTTCTGAAATCCTTTCATTAAGGAAGATGACGCAGGTAATTATAATTGTATTGTATGCTTTTTCAGAATCATTTGTAAGTTACAGTCTGTTCCTAATTACTGTTGCTTATCTTCAGAGTCACTGAGGGACTCAGTAGTAATTTGTTGTTTATGGGCTGTTGGGTCTTTGGTTCAGGCTGTATTCCAGGAGGTTAGGGCGGTTTGTCAGGCACAGGACTCTCATGATAACTGTACAAGTTACTTGATAGAGAGAGGGTGGTTTCTGAGCAGAGTTAGCCTGGGCAGAACACTGATCTTTCATGAACCGGGATTTAATGGGAATTATGTTATTGTTTATAGATACTGATTTCAGTTTTTTATTAATTTATTTATTTATGTATTAAGACAGGTTTAATTTATACTATGTAGTCTCCAGAACTCACTATATATATTCCTAGACTCACAGACAGGCCCATCATAGTTTAGGTTGTGTAAGTGGATAAATTAGAGTAACACTTTGCAGGTTGAGATACTTTATCTCTAACACTTGTGCCCAAAAGTATTTTAGCAATTTTTTAAAATTTTGAATAACAAGATTTTGGTGATTGAACCTGGGTTAAAATAAGATAGTCATTTTTGATTCTTATACTTACTACATGAAACCTGGAGATAATTTTATGTAGTAGTTTTACTGTGCATTTTGAGTGTAGCCTTATACATGAAGTCAAGATTGCCAGGTTCCACTTACATCTGAATGTTTTGTAGTTTTGGATTAAGAATGCTTGATTTATAGTTGATTGTTTTAAGGAGCAAACCTAGCAAAGTCTGCTTTTAACTGTTTTCTTCTGGTTTTAAACTCATCTGACTCAATTCACTATAATTTTACTTTCATAGGTGGATACAAATTATTAATAGATTTTTCTTTAGATTGTTTTATGAGAATTTACAAATTGGATTTCATTTAGGTCAAGGCTAGAGGTTCAGTTCACCTGGGTCAGAGGTGTTTATTATAATATGACCACATAGTTACTACAAAAGTTAAAATACTATTAATTACACACATAAAAGATAAACATTCTTTAGACTTCTATGTAGCTCAGTTATAGAGTACTGATGTAGAATGCCTGGTCTCCAGAAACAAACACATACTAGTGTGTCTGGATGGATTGGTAGGGATTCCTTGTTTCTGTCTTTTGCCTATTCTGATCCCAAAGAGATTACTAATATTGATATTCTAGAAAATATTAATTTGGCATATTTATTTTTATATAGTATGCTTTAAAGATATATTATCTTTATTTTAATGATAATTCCATCATATCACTTTTGAAATTGTGTTTATTTAATGATACTTTGTATTGATTTTCATGTCACCACATATAAAACTGCTTTGTTTATTTTAGTAATTAAATGACATGCTGTTATTTACTTGACATGTTTTTGCTAGGTCTGTTTGAGTGAAATAGGAACATTTGTGCATGTATGTGTACATACATGTAAGCTCTTTCTGTACATGTATGTATATTTATTAAATCAGAATGTTCATAAAAAATTGGATAAATTGTTAAGTTCCTGAATTTAAGATTCATAAATTTAGTCCAAAGTAACTCCTATGTGCCTAAATCATGACATAGTCATTAGTGACCCTGCGACATTGTCCCCCAATCCAGTTCCCATTACCTCGATGCTTTTATCATGGTCTGTTAGGTTGCTCGAGTTTGATATAAACAGAACTGTGTGCTCTGTTTTAGTTTATTGCTTATGAAATCAGCCATCTCTTGCATTTAGTAGGTTACTCTCAGTCCTGAATAGTGTTATTGCAGACTGTTGGAGAGTGGGCTGTAGGTGTGCTCAGTGTAGATGTTTGCCCAGCCAAGCAGAAAGAACTAGCTTTAATCCTCAGCACTCCTCTCCAACAAAAGATTGTGTCTAGATGTTGACCATTCAGAGAAATGCTTCTCTGAGCATTCTTGGGATGTGCGTTTCTGTACATATTTGTACTTACTGCTTTTGCCTGTTTCCTCAGGATAAAGTTTTGTAGCTTGGCAAGTGTCCTGCTCCACTCGAAGTTTGTGATTGGTTTGACAAGTTATAAAGATGCTCCTTATCCTTGGTATCTGGTCTCATCGTGTACTAGATTTTCACTATAACCATTTTAGTTGTATAGTATAATGAAGTGTGACTTTAGTTTTCCTTTTACTGGTAACTAGCGAAGTTTGCTAACTTGTCCTGTTTAGCCACACTTCATCTATGCACTGTTGTTTGAGTTGAGTTTTTGCAGGTGATGTGAGAACCAAACCAAACCAAAACTTTTTTTCTGATTGCTGTTTAATTTTATAAATTAGCCAAGAGATATTTTCTTTCGGTTTCCATTGGTAGCCGTTTGGGTATATCAGTGTATGATGAATGTGTGATAGAAGGTTTTCTTTTCCCTGCATGCCTTTCTCACTGTGTTTCTTCTCTTCCTCCTTCCTTTCACTTTTCCCCTCCCTCTCCTCTCTCCCCTTCTCTCTTACTTACTTATTCTTCTGTTGTGTCCAGGGCCCCATGTAGGCTGGCCTACTCACTGCAGCTGCAGCTGATTTGACGCCTGCTTCTCTTGCCTCCACAAGTATGCGGCTTGCAGCCATGTGGTACCGTTCCTCAGACGGCTTTCCTTTTAACAGTGAGGACTTGTACCAGATAGGACTTGATGCCGTTTTAGGATAATAAAGCAATACATACTCACTGAGAAAATACTGAAGGTTTGAAACCATAAAGAACAAAACTTGCTGTAACCTGCCTACCCTAGAATAACCACTATTAATGCTTCCTTGGCAACATTGCAGTGTTTCTTTTGGTGCTTTCCTGTGTTTCCTGTGTTTCCTGTGTAGGTGTCTATGTGTTTGGACAAAGTCAGCCCCAGACATGTGTGTTTGCATAAAGTTCTAAAACATCTTTTCATACTTATTTCTGTTTACCACTCAGCCTTCACCATGGATGTTCTGTCATTTATGCTAATCAAATATGATATTACCAGTAAACTATAATGACCATAGCTTATTATCGAGTATTAGATTTTGTAGTTTTTATTATTATAATGTATTGTGGACATTGTTTTGGTTTTTATTTCTTTGATATGGGTTTCTTTAGGCTTTGGAAATATTGGTTAACTTATAATTCACAAAGAAAAACCCAACGAATTCAGTTTTTGTAGTGGTATTTGAAAACTCCAACCTAGTATCTTTATAAGTAGTATAGCAGAAGAATTCTAAAATATGTTTCTGGGTTCACTTACGATTCCCCCAAAAGTGAC
This sequence comes from Rhabdomys pumilio, assembly GCA_030674055.1. Taxonomy (NCBI): domain Eukaryota; kingdom Metazoa; phylum Chordata; class Mammalia; order Rodentia; family Muridae; genus Rhabdomys; species Rhabdomys pumilio. The sequence goes on from JANHMN010000011.1 coordinate 18,432,288, forward strand.
AAATGTCCCTGTAGGCTAGAGGAAAAAAGTAAAAGTGAACCAGAAACAAATAAATTTTGTGTGTGTGTGTGTGTGTGTGTGTGTGTGTGTGTGTGTGTGTGTGTAAAATTTTGGCTAGGTATGTGTGCCGTGGCACGACTTCGAGCTATCAGCTCTCCGTCCGTTTGTCTGTATGTGGTTCTGTGATAAAACTCAGGTTGTCATGCTTGTGCAGCAATTATTTCACCTGCTGAACGGCTTGCCAGCCCTGGACATGGTTAAAGTATTGAAAGGCAGGGAAATTGGAAGGATAAGTTTTTCCTTTTATTTTAATGTACACATGAATATTTTGCCTGCATGCATGTGTGCCTTGTACCTACAAAAACCAGAGAGGGTTTCGGACACCCCATTCTTCCCCTGGAAATGGAGTTACAGACAGTTGTGAACTGCCGTGTGGGTGCCGGGTGTTGAACCCTGGTTCAGGAAGAGTGTGGGTAGTACTCTTAACCTGAGCCATCTCTCTAGCCCTGGAAGGAGAATTTTAAAGGAAAGATTAATGAGCTTTTAGCTGTGTTAAACGTTAGAAAGCGCCTTGTATAAATGGGCTTTTGTAGCAGTTAGTAACCCTCTGCATATCTGAGAAGCCACACTCCTCAGTGTGTGGTGATGATTAATGACAGATCGTTATTTGGTGCCTTAGGATTTTTCAAGGATTCTTTTTGTACTGTTGTTTGCTTTCTTTTTTGTAGAAATGGGTACTGTTACCGCTCTAGTGGACAGCTGAGGAAATGACTGAAGTAATGAGTAGCATCATGGGTTGTAGCTTGCTATCACCTATTCCTTTTTCCCCTGTGCATAGCATGCGGAGAGCCTGTCAGTTTAGTCAGGGTTGTTTACACAGCACAGGTAAATGGTGGCTAATTGGTGGTTGTGTCACTGAAGAAAATGACACTTCCCTTCCCCTAGCAACCAGCGACTAGCTTTAAATCCTCCTATGTGAGGGAACACTGAGAGGCCCAGATGTGTGCAGGCCTGTGCAGGCAGGCACTACTAGTGTCACTTTCTGAGTGCACTGGAGGTCTTGGTTCTAATCCTAGTTTTGAAACTATACAGCATGGGGGGGAGAGGGGCTGAGAGGCCTTACTGAACTTACTGGCGGTGTGAGTATAAGAAATAATGCACAGAACTTAAGAGTTTGCTTTGTGTCCCTAGATTTTTACATTCTCTTTTAATCGGTATAGTTTTAAGCATTAAGTTTAATCTTTTTTGGGGCCTTAGTTTTTTTTCCAGTGAGATTAAAATTTAACCTTGCTGTATACATGTAATTTTATAACAGTCTAGAGACTATGTATCCCCTACCCACCATTCCAGTTCACAGTATCCTTAGTGCCCTGGTAGTACCTGGTGTGGGGAGCCCAGTGCTCTGCATTTCTGACAGTGCCACAGTTGTGATCCTGTATCACCCTTGGGTCGTCCTACAGGAGACATATGTGGCCTGTAACTTCATTTAAGATGATGCTTGCCAGGTCTCCCCATTGTAAAGGTAATATTTTTTGCTGTAATTGTTAAATATCCTTGATGAGATACTCCATTTATCATTTCAGTATGGCTATTTATTCCATAGGATTAAAATTAAAATTCAGTATAGCCATTGCTTATTTGCTTGTTTATATTGTTCCAGTTTGGGCCTTTAGGAACTTTTCATTTGGCTCCTTTTGACATATTTATGATCCCTTCTTTAAGCACTTGAGTTTCTGGCGCCGCAGAAATTCAAGTTTAGCTCTCACCACACTCTGGTTTTTCCTGTCCTAGATGTGGAATCAGCTAAGTAGTCATTGGTCTATTGTATATTGAATGATAGAAACTAATTTCTGGGTGCTGGATGTAGTGAGTGTCATTCCTTGCAGTCTCAGCCAGTGGAACTAAGAAGTACAGGTATGTCTGCTCAACCACATGTGTGCACAGCCTTTACACGCACCTTCATCTTAGTGGACAAGCATTTCTACAAAAAGAGACTGGCTGAAGAAGGAGGACGAGAAGCTCGAGGTGTGTCTGAGCCAGTGTTCATTCTGTTGTTGGTACCCTCTTCACACTCTTAAAAGTTGAGGGCTTGTAAGAGCTTTTGCATTAGTATTTTCTCTCTCAGAAAAAATTAAAGTGCAGTAATTTAAGGTTTTATCTTAATGTATGACAAAAGGATTTTCAGTAGGAACATGTTTATAAAAAACTTTAAAAATTTTTAGATTTATTTTATGCTTTTGAGTTTTTCCTTCGTGTATGTACGCCTTTGTACCATGTGTGCACCTAGTACCTATGGAGGTCAGGAGAGTTGGAGCTGTAGTTCCAGTGAGTTGGAGCCACTGTGTGGATGCTGGGAATCAAACAAAACAGGTCGTCTGCAAGAGCGGAATGTGCTCCCAGCCACCAAACCATTTTTCAGTTTCAACCTTTTGTTGTTATTTTGGTTTTGGTTTGGTTTTTTGAGACAGGTTTTTCTATATAGTCTAGTTGGCCTAGAACTTGCTCTGTAGACCAGGCTGGCTTTGAACTCAAAGGGATACCTGCCTCTACATCCCAAATTCTGGGTTCAAAGGCACCACCATGCCTAGTCTTGTTTTAAGGATCTAATGTTATTTTTACTTATAGGTGTACGTGTGCACTTGTGTGAATTTCTCTGTACCATACGCATATAGGTGCCCTTGGAGGCCAGAGAACATCTGATCCTCTGGAACCGGGGGTGGTTGTGAGTCACGTGATGTAGGTGCTGGGAACCAATCTCAGGCTGTTTTCAAGAGAAGTAAGCACTCTTAACTTCTCTACAGCTCTGAAAAATAACATTTATAGAACAGAAACGTTAATGAGAAGTGAGTTGTGCATTTCTGCAGCTCTCTTCATTGTCTAGATCGATAGAAAATATTTGGGTTCCTATACTTACTGTACACCCAGTCTCTGCTACCCTCACTTGTTAAACAACCACAAACAGCTGTTTGATCAAGAAACATGACGTGGAGAAGGTGTTGGAGCCCTTCAGGAGACTCCAACACTGAGGCATCATTGATGTAACTAGAAGTTTATTACTGAACCAGTTCAAAGCCCTTGCCACAAGGCAAAGGAGAGAACTTAAGTTGGTACGATGTCCTGGAGGTCAGAAGAGTAGAATTCCAATGAGAAGTAATCAGCATTACTTCGTTTGCAAAGATAACTTGACATACTCACCTTATTCATTTTGTCTGTGGTTAACTATAAGATGCTGATATTGCAGCAGCATTAAATTTATAGTAATAAGTATGCTTGGGAAGTAGACCAGAATGTGAACTGTGGATTCCTCAGCCTCCTCACCATCATAACGACTGTTCACTTCTTCACCTGACAGAGATGGCTCCTTATAAGAGTTTGCATGCGATTCTGGGTCCGGAAGAGGAGAGGGTGCGATTCATAATGCACTTCTCTTCCCCAAGCTATTCTATTGCTTTGGGAGCTTAGATTTTGAAATCTTCCTATTGGCTGGTTGTATCTAGTTCCTGTCAAAAATGTCCAGTTAGTCACCGCAGTTTTCCTTCTCTTCCTGGCTCCTGCCTTAGTTTCTCCTTTCCTATACTCAGTAAATATCCCCAGTACTGCTGACATTCTTCCTTTAGCTTAGTATGTTTGCGTTACAGGTAATTGTGTTTTAGTTTTCTTTTCACACTTAATGCTTGTTATACTTGTGATCATCTTGATTCAGCTTGTTTCTCAGACATTGTTTTGGGACAGGTTCCTTCTCTATAGTATGTATACAGTATAGCTATACATTACTTTGAATCCTAGCATAACCACTTTGTAAAATTTGGAGTCAGTTATTTGTCTGTATATTCTAACCATGGAGTCTTGTAAAATCTTTGGCTTTAAGAAAGATAGATATTAGAAAAATTTGGGTCCACAAGAATTTATAGTAGACACTGTATGGTGTTTTTTTTAAGAGGAGGGAAAGGAGCTGATAGAGCCAGGCATGGTATTGTAGAGAAGTAGTAAGGCGGCAGAACCTGGTGATGGATGGGGACGAGTCATTAGAAGAGTTAGAGGGAAGTTGGAAGGTCAATGAGTGAGGACTCAGAAATTGAAATTGAAAATTGACAAGAATACATCTCTCCAGAAGTGGAGAGATGAGTAAGCCCAGATGTGTTTGCTAGAAGATCACATAAAATCATGAAAGCTGAGATTAGGAGCTAGTTATTAATTCATTGCCAACAGGACAGTGTTACCCTGTTTCTCACTAGAGAAACAGTTTATATTAATATGTTTGTAGAAGGCTCTTAATGAGATGATGTCCTAAGTTAGCAGAGTTGGTGATGTAGCTAGATTAGCATGTGGGGTGTTGGGATGAGAAAGACAGGGCCAAACGCTGTCAAGGAGTTGGCTGTCTTCCTTCTGGAGAGAGGAAGAGGAGAATAAGTGAAAATATGTAGTCCTCATTAAAGTGTCAGATGATATTTATATGTATTACATTAATAACATTATTAGGTTTGGGAAGAGAAAGCTGGGGAGGGAGGCAAGTTTGGAAGTAAAAATTAAAAGGAATATATAATGACAGACTTGCAAATCTAATTAAGTCTCTTGTTTCATCCATGAAACCTGTCAGGTTGTCACCTTTTTCTGATTCTGCCTTTGTTGTTTTTCTTTGTACTATTCATTCATTTAGTTAGAGAATGACATGTGTTGTCTCTCTCCCAGTGTAAGTTTTTCCCTTGGGATTCAGAACTATGATATTTACACATTTAAAGACACAGGAAAAGGAGACCTTGTATTTAAAATGTATTCTTTACATCTAGAGTGATACTCTGCACATAAGATCTCAGTAGAATTTTAGCTTTACTGACTTTAGTACCAAACAGGTACTTAGTAGCCATGAGATGAGTACAGAATGTAGGGAATTATAACCAAGAATGTTTTCTGTATTTATGGAATCTTTAAGTCATTCTGGACTGTGGGCTTGATTTAGACTTCAGGCTTGAGAGTGAACGAAAGGGTTTTTTAAATTTACTAAGGCTCTTTATGTTCAAGTATGCAAGAATACAAAGAAGCAACATGAGGGCAGGAGTGGGCCTGTCAGGGCAAGAACAGAGGGTTTAGAGTTTTAAGTGGAGAAATATTTGAGTTTGGTTAGTGGGCTTGGGAGTCATACTGCTATTTTTAGATAGAAAATGCATTGAAATTTGGGCTCTTAGGTTATGAGGGTGCTGTAAGGGTCTGGGTGGTATGGTTAATGTCAAATGACAAGCAACACCTGGGATTTGTATTTTGCTCTTTGTTTGTTTGTTTGTTTTCTTTAATTTGATATATTTTAGCCGGGTAGTGGTGGTGTACGCTTTTAATTTCAGCATTGGGGAGTTTGAGGCCAGCCTGGTCTACAGAACGAGTTCCATAACACCCGAGGTTACACAGAGAAACTCTGTCTTGAATAAAAACAAAACAACCACAACAACAAAAGTTGATGTATTTTGCAGACTGTTTTTTAGATTCTATTACGGTTTTCAAAATTCTGGCTACCTAGTTTCTTCAGGTGTTCACCATTTTTTGACACCTGCTTTTTATTAATATTATAGTTTAGTTTTTGGGAAAATAAACACCATGAAAGTGGTTTCTCAACAAGGTTTCTTAAGTTGAGGAGTTGGCTCAGTTGATAGAGTGCTTCCAAGCACGTGGGGTGCCCAGCTCCAGCCTCACATGTGCCAGACATGGCACCACGACCTGCAGAGGGTAGGGGTAGGAGGGTGAAAAATCAAGGTTACTGGAGCTGGAGAGATGACTCAGCAGTTAAGAGTACTTGCTGCTCTTGGAGAGGACCATTATTCAGATCCCAGCACCTCCATTGGGTGCTCAGAGCCTCCAGTAACTTGAGCTCCAGAGGACCCTGCATCTTATAGCCTTATCATGCACCCACACATGAAGACACACATATGTTCTTATAGCCTCATCATGCACCTACACATGAAGACACACATATGTTCACAAAAATAAAATAAAGTTTAACTTTAAAAAATCTTGAGATCACTTTCGAGTTTATGAGATCTTACATGTAAGTTGCTTAAAAAATCAAAACCTCTCTGTGTCAGGCGGTAGCAGTGGCGCCAGTGTTGAAGATGACAGTGCATGCCTTTAATCCCAGCACTCTGGCAGCAGAGGCAGGCAGATCTCTGGATTTGAGGCCAGCCTGGTCTATACAGTGAGTTCCAGGATAGCCAGGGCTACACAGAGAAACCTGCAAAACAGAAAGGAGTGCGGGGGGAACCTCTGAAGGAAAGGGCAGGATGACTTAATGAATATCTTTGTCACATTTACATAGTTTTCTTGTTTTTATAGATCTTTGTTGTAGTCTTGCATGGACGGGGAAGACTGAAACTCTTTCATGCTGTCTATAATGTACTTTAATCTCTCATACTTTTTGCTCTTGATTTGAATTTTCCAGCATCTTTGAAAAAATTTACTATTTTTATTATTCTCTCTCTCTCTGTATATAATGTGTGTATGTGGGCAGAGATCCGAGGACAACTTTGTGAAGTTGGCTCCCTCCTTCACCTTTCTGTGCCTTCTGAGGATTGAAACCTTGTCTCCAGACTTGTTCAGCAGTGACTTTGTCCCACTAAACCATCTCTTTGGCTCATCCCTGTTCTTTTTGTAGAAACCTTTTTGTAAAAGTTTGCAGTGAAGAGGGTTAGCTGAGTGTAGTTTGTGTTTGGATGGACTATGTACTTAAGACTTGAACACAGTTAAATCATTCCATTATAGTAGCAAATGTTTAGGACCATTCTAAAACTATAATTTACTGTCTGCCTGGGTTTGTGCCTCTTTTATGTTGCACATGTGCCTCATATTTGAAAGGTGTATTAATATGATCACTTTTCCTGTATGTGTAAGGAAAACTGTATTTTAAAAAGAATTGTGTGTTCATGAAAAGCTGCCACCTGTAGAACTTACTTATGAGTTCGTCTTAACTCTACATTAAAGAGTTCCTATGTTTTCTGGTTTGGTATTTTTTTGAGACATGATCTCTGTTTAGTCCTGGCTGTCCTGGAACTCACAGAGATCCTCCTTCCTCTGCTCCTTCAAAGCAGGGATATAATTTGTGTGTGTGTGTGTGTGTGTGTGTGTATGTGTGTGTGTGTGTGTGTGTGTGTGTGTTTCCCCCATCAATTTATAAACAACAACAACAACAACAACAACAAAGTATCAGAATTGCCTTTTGGAGTCTCTGTGAAATTGGAACAATTGCACAGCTGTCTTCTCTCTCTTACCTCTAGTTGCTGTGTGCCTACCCTCAATGTGTGGTTGTTTCAGGGAACCTCAGTGCTGAGGGGTGATTTACTATTCTGTGCTACCTTCTAGCACCAAGATAACCGTCTTACACTGCAGCCTGATACAGTTATTAGCCAAGAAATCATTTGCTTGTTGACGTGTGATTTCATAGATCTTAGTTCAGAAATCCACCATTGCTTCCATTTCCTCTGTCTGTCTGTCTGTCTGTCTGTCTGTCTGTCTGTCTGTCTACGACCCCTTCCTGGCTCACTGAGGTTAAAGTCCTCAGCTGCCACTGTCTTGCAGCTGAATCTGAGATGCTCTGAATCTTTGGTACCCTATTTTTTTTGTAGTGTTTTGAAAATGTAATCACACTGTTGTTTTGGGGGCACAAGACTCAGTCTCAGTGTCCCTAACAAATGAGCCCTAGTCTCTTGTTCACAGCGTACCAGCTAACAGAAGCAATAGTGAAGAGCACAGAAAAGAAAGCCAGTCTGTGTCCTTACACTGAAAAGACAGAGGGTTGATGACATGTGAGTCCACGGTTAGGGTTCTGACATGAGAGTTAGGTTAAAACACAGAGCAGAGTGTAACTTCGTAGCTAGCAGCCCTGGTCAGAGCATACCTCTGCTTGACATTTGACTATCTTTGTCTGGGCTTTAGTCTGTCCTGAGGTGGCCTGTTAATTTGTTGAAATCTGTGTGAAATCCCTTTCTAGGAGACAGTTCCTTCCCTGGCTGGCACTTTGGGCTTTGGCCATCCCCTCCCTAGGGAAACAGCAGTTTCTTGGGGCCCAGTGTTTGACTGGTCAAGTGGGCAGTTAGAGGCACTTTGCTCTTGTCAGGGCATTTGAATCATTAGCACTTTGTGCTTACTTAGATGGTTTTCAAAGGGTTCTGGTGTATTTTTAACAAGGTTTCAGAATTTTTGTGTTCATTTTAATGCTGTTTAAAAGGTTGCAGTGAGGAGGAGGTTGACTGAGCACCCTCAGGCCAGTGACAGTTAACTGTTATCATCAGTGACCTGAGGTAGAACCTTGCTGCTTTAAAGATTAGCAGCTCTGGAACCCAGATTTGAAGACAGGATAACAGTCTTGTTGATATCATATGTCTCCTGGACTCTGTTTCTCTAATTATTGTATAGTAAGCATTATGTCTTGAGTAAAACCTACAACTTTATAATTATATATTTGGTAATAATTTGTTGAAAAGGCTAGGAAATGTTGAGCATAGAAAAGGGAAAAATAAAAAAAATATTGAGCATAAATGAAAAACGTTGCTTCCGTTTGATTTAATTTTCTTTTGATAGAATGTTTTTAGAATTTTGTGGGTTTTTTTGATCTAAAAAAAAAAGGACATCAAAATGTCTAACTATAATTCCCAATACTGTACTGACTTTTGTTGGAACCTAACCTTTCTTGTGCTTATAGCCTTAGTGTTAGTCCCTTAATTGCTTGTGGCAAGGAAACTGATGTCTCTTACCTTACTGTATGCTCTCAAGTCTTAAAAACATCCCTTTCCAAGACATCATTAATCTTTTTCTCTACTTCAACGAAGTTTTTCAGTTTCATATACTCTGTTTTTGTTTCTCAACTTGCCTATTAATGATTTTTTTTAGCACTTTGTTTACTTGGTGTGTACATTCAGTCACTCTGAAAACATTATGTAGGTTCAGCAAAAGATAAGAGTACAATTCTGAGGTGGGTGATCACAAAAGACTTTCTCCTGTGTGTGTGAAAAGCAGAAAGCAGGGGAGGTTTGTTCAGTGTGAACACAGGAAGAAGAGAATAACCCAGAGGTCCAGTGAGCTAAGCCTTGTTTTTAGAGCACTGGCAAGAGGTTTAGGTTTAAAGGAATTGGGGTGTTGGTTGATAAGGTGGGGCAGTGGCAAGAGGTAATTTAACAGTCCTGAGTGAGCAGTCCTTTCCCGGTGGGTGGTGGACCGATATGTTAGCTCTAGTTGATCTTGAGGAAGTCTCTTGCTTACTCAGATGGGTGTTTATCAGAATAGGATTAGTTTTGCTCCAGGGAACTCTTCTTTGTGAGTATATGCTGTTCTGGGTAACCAAGGTGACTCAAGAAGAAAGGCTAACGACAATCAATGATTGATCTATGCTGTCAACCATTTAGGAGATGAGATAGATTATACAGACACCCCTAGAGAGCGAAGAAGGCAACCCAAAGTAAAGGAGACAGACATAAAACCAAAGAAGAGAAGCCAGGCTTTTATCCTGAGTTTATCCTGAAGCCCAAGTAAAGAGTCAGCACTTTCTTTTCTTTTCTTTTCTTTTCTTTTCTTTTCTTTTCTTTTCTTTTCTTTTCTTTTCTTTTCTTTTCTTTTCTTTTTTAACAAAAGCAGTTTTTAAATGCCTGTTAAAATTCTCTCCTGTGTATGAATATTCTCAACCTTGAGAAAACTAGAGTGTCAGCTAATCCTATAGGCTTCCTGGCCAATGATAAAGTGCCGTGTGAGAAAAGAGCAGGATCTGATGTCAGAGGCTTATAGGGGACAGAGCAGGATGTTTATACCTAAAAGTAAAAGTGCCCTATAGAGCAGAGTCAGAGACATGGGAGAAATTCTGTTGGCAGTCATACTTGTCACAAGCATTATGTGTGTGAAATCTGGTGACGGGAAATTAGTGTCAGATAACCATGTGTAAGATTCATTTCCTCCTAACTTCCTGGCTTCAGTTACTTTTGGAAGGGTAAACACAAGTGTCTTCGTGTGTGTTACTGACGTTAAGACAAGGTTTTGGATTCAGTCTGGGTTGGCTTCAACCTCATGATCCCCTCCTCCACCTTTAGCCTTCCAAATGTTGGAATTACAGGGACATGTTAACCATGCCATTTCAATTCTTGACCACGCGCCGCCCCCCCCCCCCCC
>JANHMN010000011.1:18465787-18479201 GCA_030674055.1 Rhabdomys pumilio
TGTGTGTGTGTGTGTGTGTGTGTGTGTGTGTGTGTGTGTGTGTGTGTATGTATGTATGTATGTATGTATGTATATGTATCCTTGGCTGTCCTGGAGCTCGTGGCCTTGAACTCAGCAGATACCTGCCTGCCTCTGCCTCCCAAGTGCTGGATTAAAGGTGTGTTCTACCACCGCCCATCAGAAACCTGTTTTTTTATTCAAAATCTGACACAAATGGCCTGACAGCCTTTGCCCCTTCTAAGACAAAGGCAGCCAAGCCTCCTTTGTCTGCCTCTCAGGCATTCCTGTAAGCTCACACAGAACAGCACAGAGTTCTAAGCTCTCGTTGGCTTTTCTGGAGCAGAGCTCCCAGAGTTTCCACAAGCATCTTGCACACAAACAACTTTAGGAGAAAAGGAATTATTTGTCTTATAGGTTACAGTGCTCTGACTGAGGGGAAGGGACTGAAGCAGAGACAGGGGAGGAAAGCTGCTTTCTGCTCTGCTTTCCCTGACTACAAAACTGCCTTTCTTAAAAAGCCCACCTACCAAGGTATAGCTCCACCCACAGTGGACTAGGTTCTTCTATATTAACAGGCCAATCTGACACACTAGAAGAGGGCATAAGATCCCCATTACAGATGCTTGTGAGCCACCATGTAACCAGTTGCTGGGAATTGAACTCAGGACCTCTGGAAGAGCAGTCAGTGCTCTTAACTGCTGAGCCATCTCACCAGCCCCCATTGTCCTACCTTTATCAGACTTTATTTTGTGTGGCTAGGGTCCCAGGGATTGAACTGAATGCCCTATGTCCTAGGCGAGTACTACTGAGGGCTACATTCTTAGTCTTTCCCTGCCACACTAACCTCATACTACTTAACTGACTGCACTTTATTTTAGTTAAATATAATTGTATATTTCCGCTCATTTGGCTATTGGGATAAAAAAGCTATGCCAAATTAGAGTCAACTTATTGGTATTTTGTTTGTATATTTTTATTTCTTTAGTAAGAGGCCAAGAGTGGTATGTGCATGCTATAGCTCGTGTGGAAGTCAGAAGACAACTTATATGAGTTGTTTTTCTAAATCACGAGTGTGAAATTCAGGTTGTCAGACTTGGTAACACCTTTGCTCACTAAGCCATCTTTCTGGCCTCAAGAATTAGGATAATTTAACAATGGGTTCTGAATATTTATTGTGAATGGTTTTTTTAGTTTACTCATTTGGAATGGGTATGTAGTTTTATAACACATCGAAACTTTTATGTATGTATATAATGAATGTATGCATGCATTTGAGACTGCCTTACTATCTAGTTCTGGCTGTCATTGGAAGTCACCATGTTATCACGCGGGCCTCAGACTCAGCAGAGAGATTTGCCTCTGCCTCCCAGGTGCTTAGGTCAATTGTGGAGCCCCAGACCTGGCTGGATGTGGTGCTTCTAATGGAAAGGCTTAGCCATCTTTTTTATCCAAACAAGTTTTCAGACTTTCTCTTTTTCTGCTTCCCTTCTCTCTTGTGGTTGATTGTCTACTCACTGTATGATGGAGAAGATTGGGTTACTCAGACATTAAATTCTTAGCACTGCGTGTATTCATCATGTGTTGGAAGTCTTTTGGTGGAAGATGAGCTAATCACTTCCTTTGAATGACAGTGGAGAGTAAGTAAATGTAGTAAAGGTTTGCACAAATAAGGGTTGTTAATGTAGCTAGAGTCCCTGCGTCACAGGTTGACCTCTCAGAAGTATTAGCTGTAATGAGCAAGAACCATTAGGAAGTGAGGAGACTTGGGAAGGTTTGTGGTACTTTATTTACAAAGCCTCTGAGGGTTGTCAGTGATTTGTATAGCTGTGAAGAGAAGAAGCTTTTTATTACTCATTCATTTATTTGTGGTTTTCTGAGACAGTTTCTCTGTGTAGCCCTGGCTGTCCTGGAACTCACTCTGTAGACCAGACTAGCCTTAAATTCAGAGATCCCCCTGCCTCTGCCTCCTGAGCACTGGGATTAAAAGTCTGCACCACGGTACCCAGCTAGCAAAGAGGGTTTTTTTGTTTTTTTGTTTTTTTGTTTTTAAATAAACTTTTTAGGGGGAGAATATGTGTTGAGCTCATACTTAACAGTATTTACAGAGCAAACAGTGTTGCCACTTTTAGTGTTAGTTCTCCCTTTTTGAAAAACACATACATCTTTGTAACCACACTCTGTGTTTGTTGATGGAGAAGTTATGTTCAAAAGTTTTCTGTCCCATTTTATAGGCAAAACTATATTTTCTGTCTGTTGTTTTGCTTCTTCCAGAATATTATTTAAATGAAAATATATGATGTGTAGTCCTAAATCTGAATTCTCTCATCAGTAAATTTGGTTTTTTTTGTTTTTTTTGTTTTTTTTTTTTTTTTTTTGGTGGTTTTGATGAATCAGTAATTTGTTCCTTTTTGTTGCTTTCCATTTTATGGATATAAGCACTTGTGGAAGCATATTTAGAGTTGTTTCTAATGGTAAAAATTGCTTACAGGGGCTAGAGAGAGATAGCTCAGTGGTTAGGAGCACTTGTTGGAAGACCCAGGCTCAATTCCCAGCGCCCACATTGCCACTCACAACCATCTTTAACTCCAGTTTCAGGAAATCTGATACTTTCTTCTGACTTTCACAGGCACCAGACAGGCACATGGTACATAGATAATATGTAGACACCATTCATGCGTATAAAATAAAGTTAGTATTTTTAAAGTTTTATATAGCTTTTTGGTCAACATGTGTTTCATTTTTGAAACATGCCTTAGAGTAGAATAAGTAGTCCATACTGCAAATGGATGTTTGGTTTTATAGGAAGCCAGTAAATTACTCTGAATTGATTTTGCTATTTTATATTTTTATAGTAACTGATGAACTTTCAATTTGTTCTGTAGCATGTAGCTTTTGCTATCCTGATTTAAGGTCTGGGAATGGGCCATGCTACAACACTCTTCCCCCACCCATATTGGATCCTTGGGTGAAAAACACAAGACACTCACACATTGTTCAATTTCAACCTGCCTTATTGGCCCAGTTACTGGGCATTACCGATCTTCTGCAGCTAGTGTGCCCTTCCCAGTACTCCTGCTCAGCACCTCGCAACCTGTCCTCAACTTCAGTTGCTCAGTTTCCTTTAGTCCCAGCTCAACATCCTAACCTCCTGCCCGGAGAAGCAGCCTATAACTGCTCCGCCCGTGATCTCACATGGTTGGTTGGCTTTCCTCCCTCTGAAGCATGGCCGAAATTCCTTTCCTCTCTCTCCTGCATCTGTTACCTTGCCTGTGAGGACCAAGAAGTCCCACCTACTCTGCCCAGCTCATTGACTGCTAGCATCTTTATTGATGGGTCAAGAGCCATTTGGGGAACAGGACCTTAGCATCAGAACCACCCCTATATTGATGGTAATATTTATAATGGCAGCACCCGATCTGGCTTGTAATTACAGGGTTCACGACTAGGCAAGGCCTGAGTTCACGAGCGGCCGTGTGTTCTCACTGCTGCTACCACTGCAGCTCAGGCCACCCTGAGGCCAGAAGCACCGGCCCTGCCACCCGCCAGATTCACATAGTACCAGGTAGAAATGAGACTCTAATGTTTAAAGATTATCCAAAGGCTTTATATGTTTGGTAATGCTCAAATTAACAAGATGCTCACACAATTGGAAGTGTTAACCAATTAACTAACCTAGATATAAGTTGTTACCTAGGACTGCTCTCCATACATACATGTGTGGTTCTCCATGGCTCCTACCTCTCTCTTTAGCTCCTCCTCTTCCTTCTTCCCTTCCTCTCCTCACTCTGTCTACCTCTCAGACAGCCAAACCACTGAGCTTTGTACAAATGAAGTGGGATGGTATCCTGATACATATCACCCTTCTTGTTTAAAAAACAAAAACTTAAAAAACTTTCTCTCAGAATATAATTAGAACACAGCTATATCAAATTGTAATTGTACAAGGCTGAAAATCACACCCGTCTTGAAAATAAAATCAATTTAATGACTAAAGTACTGTATGTGCCTGTTCTTAAGCCTTTCCTATTTTGTCAAGCAGGACATGAACCCAGAATTCCCGTGGGGCCCACATTAGACAGAACCCGGCTTTGTTTGTTTTTGAGACAGGCTCTTACTGTGTAGCCCAGGCTGGGTGAGGCTCCTAAGTCTTGCAGAGAGCTTGGATTGCAGGTGTGTACCACCATGTTCAACTTGATCTGAGTTCTTGACATTGTCATAATTACTTTGGCCATTCTAACGAGCTTTACTTTGCTTTTATTATTGTATTTTAATTTTAATTTTACGTGTATGGGTATTTTGTTTACAAGCATGTCCATGCATCATATGCATGCACAACTGGTACCCATGGAGGCCAGAAGAAAGCATTCGATACCTTGAGGTTGGAGTTACAGATAGTTTTGAGCCATCATGTGGGCTCCAAACCCAGGCTCTATATCAGAGGAGCCAGTGCTCTGTATTTACGCTTTCCTAAGGCTATAAAAGGTTGAACATTATTTTGTGTTCTTACCTGAATTGATAGAGTAATTGATTCCCTCACTCATTAAAAAACATTGGATTGTTTTCTTACTGTTGAGTTTTGAGATTATCAGATACATAGTTAGTGCCTTTTCTGCTATAAATTGATGGGAAAGATGTCAATCTTTTCCTAGATCATGTAACAATTAATATTACTTACCATATAACTTTGTATTTCTTGCTGTGATATAAAAAAATAGAGAAGGGTAATGAATTTACATTAATATATTTTCTGAAATATGTAGATATGTAAGTCTGAAACTTTGGCAGATACTAGGTTTAGATATTTTTTTCCTATTAATATTGGAACATGTAAGAAAAGCCTTGGAATCCAAGTTTTATTATTTACTTCAAAAATCCAATAATTTAGGTAGCTGGGCTTTGGTTTGGTGCTTCTATCCCTACCACCGATGACTGACCTCAGGCCTTTGAAGGGTCACCAGCTAGTGTGTGCACCCCAAAGTATGGCAGCTCACTCGTCCACTGGCTCACCTGTGGCCACTAATGGTGAGTACCAGTACTACCTCTGCTCTTTGGCCAACAGCAGCGTCTGTAAAGTGCTCGGTCTCACTATCTAGGAGTCTCTCTGCAGGTACTGCCCTGGCTGATGATAGAGGGTTCTGCTTCTTCTTTGGGAAGTTCATGTCACAGTTATGGCCTTAGTGTTGAGTCCCCTTATGCACTTGGCATAATATTCCAAGACATCTAGCAGTCAGGCAGCCCAAGGCCAAGCAGGGCCAGCCTTTGTCTTGACATGGCAAAACTGCCAGCCTGGGCTTTTTATGTTAATAGGCTAGAGCCATGCTGGACCCATGACCCTGTAAGTCAGACAGGGTACAGTATGCAGTGGAGGCCAAAGGAGCAGTGGGGTGCCCCTTCCTCACTGACTTCACTGTTTTGGGTTCTAGCTGCCTTGTACAAGCATGAAATGAAGTCCAAATGCATCTGCCTTGCAAAACAAACAAAAGCTCATCGTATTATGTGCCAGGCTCTTCTTCCTTTCCAGCACTGCAAACGGGGGTGGGAGGGCTTACATTTCAAAATAACTGAAGCTGTAAAGACTAAGTACTTGAAAGTTCTGTGTGTGCACAGGTACATGCCAGACGGTCCACATGGAGGTCAGGGGCCGCTTCAAGGAGTTAGTAGGTTCCCTTCCACCATGGGTTTTGGGTGTCAAACTGAGGTGTCAGACTTGTGTGGCAAGTGCTTTTACCTGTTCCCACCCCTCAAGTAACTTCATAGTAACAGCCAGACAAATTTTCCCTGCACCAAAAAGAACAGTACCTAACTTCCTACGTTTCACTTTTCTTATTAGTGTACTTTTTCATAATTTCATCCTTCCATACTTTGAGTGTGGTCTCTTCCTGTTTTTGGCCTTTCACCACTCCTCCTCCCACTGACCTTCCACCTCTCCTCATCTCTCTCATCTTCCTTTCTCTCTTTTGGGGACCACTGCATTTCAATTAGGGCTGCCTGCATGAACACTGCTGGTCATGGACTTGAGCCAGGGCAACTTAGAAGTGACCACACCACTGAGAAGGGGACTTCTCCCACATGTAATCATTAAGGGCCTATAGGTCCTCAAAGAGTGGTGGGGTCTTATGGAGATCTCCCTGCCCATGACTGAGTGCTGATGGGTGCCGTTTTGTTGAAGTCTGGAGCAGGTAGCCTTTGACGCTCTGAATAAATGGGTGCAGTAGCCATATTGTTCCAGGAAGGTAATGCATAACACTGATGCCTGTGTTCCCTGGGCTTTGGAGGGGTAATATAGTTGTCCTATTTAGGGTGAGGACTTCAGTCTCTGGGTCATTAACTCTTACAGCTGTAAACAGAAGGGTCTGTGACCAGGGCTGAGAAGAGCACTCACCTATGGCTGTGAACATTTGTTTTTTGTTTTTTGTTTTTTGTTTTTTTTTGTTTTTTTTTTAGATGGGCTTTTATGTATCCCTCCCTGACCTTGAACTCTCTTTGAGGTTGAGAATAATCCAGAATTTCTGGTCTTGCCGCATACATCCCCGATGCCGAGATTACACGTGTACACCTCCACATTCCATTTATATGGCATTGGGGATCAAACCACCACCTTCTGTGTGCTAGGCAAACACTCTACCAACTGAGAAATATATCCCTGGCCCTAGCTCATTTTTTTTTCAGTAGAGATAATAAAGCCATCAGATAGTATATGACATCTTTATAGATCCATTTTTAAATCAGTATAGGATTCTGTACTCAGGGGACTCTTCATCCAAAGTGTGGATAGAGTAAAACTGTGTGCAGATGGACAGAAACCAAGAACATTTCTTTATATCCAGTGGTCCCACAATTTAAGAACTATAAGCATTTCCTTAGATGAAAGGGAAATGATTCATATGGAAAGAAGGAAGTAGGACCAGCAACATGCCTTAGCAGTACAAGCTTCGGTCATACAACCCTGACGGTCTGAGTTCTGCCAGACATGGTGGCATGCATCGATTAATCCCTGAATTTCTACAATAAGACAGGAGGTGGGGATAGGAAATGTGCATGAAGTTCATGGGCTTGCTAGCCTGGAGTATACATAGCACAGCAATAGAATCAAGAAAGACGCTGACTTAACACAGTGGGAAGAGAAACAACTCCTTAAAGTTGTCCCTTGACCTCCATTTGTGCACCTTCCACACATATATCATACACAGTGATGAAGAGAAAAAAAACATGGAAAGGCAGAGAAAGACAGAAGAGTGGCAGAGACATTAAATATGTGGCTAAATATGTATCTGTGTGAGTTTGAGGCCGGCTTAGTCTACAGAGCAATTTATAGGACAGCAAGAACTACATGGACCTTGTGTCAAAAAAAAAAAAAAAAAAAAAAAAAAAAAAAAAAAGAAAAACGGGAAAAAAAAAAAAAAAAAAAAAAAAAAAGTAAAACAAAGCAAAATGGGAAGAAGAGGAGGAGAATTGTAAAGCAAGTTACAGTCAGTATAATCACACGACAGGAAAAAGAATTGCCAAGAGATACAGTTTGAGTGTTCTTTACCCTAAATGCTTGAGACCCAAAGTGTTTAAGATTGAAATGGTTTAGATTTTGTAATACTTGCTTTTGCATAAGATACCTTAGGGTTGGATCCAAGGATAACATGAGCTTCATTGCTGAGGCACATATAGCCTAAAGGGTAATGTGATAAGGCTTTTAATATGGCTGCACCGTGATGTAGCATACTTACCATGAGAGGTTACGTGTGCAACTGATTCTTGCTTCACTTTGGCACTCAGAAAGTGGATCTTGTTGCATTTCAGATTTCAAAATTCTGTGCTAGAGTTCCTCAGCATGTACCTAAATAACCCCAATCAAATGATCCAATAGCAAACAAGTGGTGTATGATTATGTTTAATCCAAAAAAGCTGAGAAAGTATCCTAATATAAATAGCTTAAATACTCCACAATAGAGTCAGGCCATACCAGACGGAGACCAAGAGACATTTGATATGTAAGGATCAGTACAAGGAAACACAAAACCTTAGAAAAGCATACACTGTAGACAGTTATGGCCACAGGAAACACCGCTGAAGAAGAGTTTTCAGGCAGCAAACAGAAATGAAGGAAAACATGTCACCATGATAGCAAAGGTTTGGTAACATTAGAAGACTGGATGTTTTTAAATGTGTGTATGAGAGGAGCCAACACTGAAAGGAAAAGTGTAAGCAAATTGTCCATTAGATTTTTTTTTTTAATCAGCTGATAGAGAACTGGAACCATGACCCCAGGGATCTCGTCTGCTCAGCCCATTGACATTGAGATATGTAATGTGTCATCTACAAATGTGTTGGTTCACATCCATAACAATTCTGGGATATGTGCAGATCTGGACCATGCTTTGGACGTGTCAGAACCCATGCATCCAAAACATGCTGCACCACATTCTGTCATAAGCCGAGACTCTGCACAATATCAGTATTAGTCCGTAGCCAAGGATGCAAATATGCATGTTATAGATTTAACACAAGCATTAAAAAACAGGAACACATTACAGCTTGTTTTAAAAACCTGAAAATGTAGACGGGAGATGGCTCAGAAGGTAAAGGCACTTGTCACCAAGCCTGCTTTCCGGAGTTGGATCCCTGAGACCCACAAAATGGAAAGAGAGACCTGGCCTCCACAGGTGTCCACACACAGCATGTGTGGATGTCAGAAATCAACTGTGAGAGTCTGTTTCACACGTGGGTCCTAGGGATTAACTCAGGTTCCCTGAAATACCAGGCTTGTGCAGCGAGTGCCTTTACCATTGAGCCAGCTTTCCTCTGTAGTTTTAAGATGATTTAAAAATCAAAACAAACAAACAAACAAATAAAAAACCAGTGTATATGTTGGAAGGAGATTACTTCATGGCCATTGGATCTGTAGTGCTTGGGTTTTGTTTTGTTTTAGCTATTTGACAGTCCAATACAGAGAAGAAATAGATGGCTTAAGAATGGCTGATTCTACATCAGAGTATGTGGAATTTTATATAGTGTTTGTACTCTATGGTCAACATAAAGCATTGAAGCCATAGTTCTCAGATGCAGTGTGTGTGCCTTAATTAGGAAGATACCAAACAAACTTCAGCATAGCAAACACTGTATATTGTAGACTATAGCCAGCATCATAGTAAGTGAGAGCAGACTGAGCATATTCTCTGAACTCTGGAATGAGACTAAGGTGTCCACTCGCTCCGTTCTTACTCGGCATATCAAAGTCTTAACCCAATAGAACACAATTTACAGTTGCTAACTTATGAAACCAACAAAGAGATTCTGTAAGGAAATGTGGTAAATATACGCGGTGAACTTCCTTTCAGCCATAAAGAGCAGATTGTTTCATCTGTGGGTAAGTGGGTGCTGCTGGAGATGGCCATGCTAAGTGAATCTAGGCAACCCGAATGGACCTTCTTTGATCTGCACTGCCTAGATTTTACATGCAAATACATGCATACTTCAGAATATTTATTTTGGCTGCTCTGTTCTGCCAGAGTCCCCTCCAGGTTGTATTTATTGATTTGTGTTGTGATTGATATACATTAAGTGCATATTTTTATGGAGTGGTGCTGCAGTGCCTATACAAAGTGTACAGTGATGGGATCAGGGCAGTCGGCACACTCATTCCCTGAAATGTAAAAAAAAAAAAATTCGGTGTATGTGAAATGCAGTGTAAAGTACAGTTAATAAGACCAGGCAAGTCTTTATTATAGCAAAATAATAAGATATTAGGTCACAGGGAATCAACAGAGAGTCTACAGCCCCTGATTAAGGCCCTGATTAGGAAAAACATTTAGTGATAGATAAAGTTTGCTTTTCAGGATTGTTTTTTTATTCCTTGATACTTATAATTAAGAAATTATATTTAGTATATATTTATACTATGTGTAGTATAATTAATAAATATACAAGAAGACTGAGATGCCTGTATACAATGTTGTATGAAGAGGAGAGAAAGTCTGGTAAGAGGGATTTATTTCTGGTTAGGAATTCAGTGGGGGGAGGTTCAGCTGACACATGCTGAGGGCCATCTTCATTGTTATCTGTTACTGTAGAGCACTTACTGTTGGTGGCTTCAAAGTTCAGAAATAGGCTAATTTGAAATGCTATAAGTCAGGACAGTATTTAATTAAGTATTTTAAAATCTGTCTCTATGCTTTGGAATTACATAATCATTTCTTTTTGGCTAATCACATAGTAATAATAGGAAACCCATTCATGTTACTAATTCTTAGTAATGTCACATTTAGATGACATTTACCATTAATTAATACTATCCCTAAAGTTAGATCTGCTAGATGCTTTTGGGATGTTAATTACTTAGTATTACTAGGACGAGGTGCTTATACCCATGTGTACACTGACTGTACAGCTTGGCTGATTTAAAAAAGGAAAGAGAAATGTACAGCTTGTTTTGGTGGTGCACACTTGTAACCCCACCTCTGGAAGCTGACAGTTTGAGGCCAGCCCACACTGGATAGCCAGGCTTCATTCAAAAGAGAGAGACAAACGTGGGGCAGTGACTGGCTGTGCTGCTCAGCGTCTGAGGACAGTAGGCAGTGGGCTGCTCTGCTTTCCATTTTTTATAGCTAGTTTCTAGATGAATGGTTCCCAACCTGAGGGTCATGACCCCTGTAAGGATCACATATCAGATATTTATGAGTCATAACAACAAAATGACAGTTATGAAGTAGCAACAAAATAGTGTTACGGTTGGGGGCACCACAGCACCAGGGACTGTTAGAGGACCACAGCACCAGGGGCTGTGTTTGAGGACCACAGCATTGGGAAGGCTGAGAACACTGTCCTGGACCAGCTCTCAGTTATTTGAAATTGTGGTTAGGGTTTTCTTGGGACTTTTCTAGTGTTGTTGGGTAAATAAAGGAGAAGTCTAAACATAAATCTTCAGAATCGGAGAAGCAATTCCCGTATTAGCTGCTTTATTCTCAGGAGTCTAGGACTAGACTACATATACAGTCTTACAAATAGATCCTTTCACAGCTTTGTGAGAGAAACCTTCTTTTCATTCATTCATGAATAGACCTTATCTTTCTCTGTAGCCTGTGTTTACCTTGAACTTAGTTCTCTAGCCTCAGCCTCCTGAATGCTTAAGTGTGTCCCACCATGTCTGAATCTAGCCTCCAATTTGAAGGGAGGGAGGGAGGGAGGGAGGCAGGCAGGCAGGCAGGCAGGCAGGCAGGCAGGCAGGCAGGCAGGCAGGCAGGCAGGCAGGCTAAGTATTTTATATCAGAAAGATAGGGTTTGAAATTGCATCTCACTGAAGTTACCTAAAGTTACTTTTTTTCCTTCCTATTTCTTTTGCTTTTTCTTTTCTGAGACAGGTTTTCTCTTTATAGCCCTGTCTGCCCTGGAACTCATCAACCAGGCTGGCTTCAAACTCCTACGAGATCATCTGCCTCCCTTACCAAGTGCTAGCATTAAAGGTGTTGATCACTGCCAACTGGCCAAGTCACTTCTTCACTCACTTAGCGTCTTCAGGCCACAGTTCTTTTCCAGTTCAGTTGAAGCTGACATTGCCATGTTTTCATGTTCCTGTCTAGTTTGTGTTTAATAAGCTGACTCTCACTTCATGGGTTGTGATTTGTCTCAGATGACTTTCTATAGAATGTCATATATTTTCCTGGGTAGTGATAGGCTCCCAGCCTGGTGAGTGTTCTTCTCTAACCTCCTAAATGGACTCGAGTCAGCCTTAGTGCTCTTGTGCTCAGCTCAGTGATTCTGAGCTCATCTTCGCCCAGGTTCAGTTTGAGAATGCTCTCATTTGGTGTGTATGGCCTAGTTGTTGAACTATAATTAGTTTGTAGTGTTAATTTACTTCCAGCCTCTTGGTTTTATGGTAATAGCAAACATTTTCTTGAATTACTGCATTTTGTTAGATTTCATTCTCATATCACCACTAATTTTCATAAGTTGTCCACTTAATGTGTGGTTCTGAGATATGCTCTAATGGTTCCATTTTACTGATGAAAATATCCACTCCGGAGGTTTATATACCATCTGCAGTTTCTTAGCTAAATACTGAGACCAGCTTTAAACCTGGCTCTTAACGGTAGAGCTATAGTCTCAAGTACTGTTTTATGTTGCTTCTCTTAATACTTATGGTCTTAACTTTTAGCATAATAATTCATTTAACTAAGATATTTTAACGTCTACTCTTAAGATTTTTTTAACCAATAATTCACACCATGTGTGGTTCCTCATGCCTGTAGTGCCAGCACTTGAGGCTAAGACAAGTGGCTTGCCATGAGATTAAGCTAGCCTGGGTTATGTAGTGAGACCCTATCTCAAAAAAATTAAAGTTGTAGAGTATTGTAGTCAATTGTAGTCATTTTCATTTGTCAAGTATGTTTTACTAAGACTGAACTTTGTTAGAGGTCGGGGTTTTCTTTGCAGACTGGGGTAGGAGGTAAACAGGATTTCATAGCTTAGGCTGATCTTGAACTCACTGTGTAGCCAAAGGTACCCTTGAACTCTTAATCTTCCTGCTTCTACTGCCTAAGTACTAGTGTTCTCAGCTTGTACAGCCATGCCTAGGTCACAAATATGTTAGCCTTAGGTTTTTCATTGAGTTCATTATTTTAAAGCTTATTTACACTATAGTTAGTAATAAATTTTATTGAGTGTATAAATTCTTTCCATTCATTATAACAAAGAACTAACTAATAATAGTGGGGTTTAGTGGGTGGAAGAATGCATGGCAGCTTTTGACACTGAAGAAGGGTTAGAGTTGAGAAGTCAAACCCAAGAGAAAGGCAGAGGCCAAATAGACTCACATTTTCTCTTAGCTTAAGACCATTAGGAGACCACTGATTGGCCAGGTAATGGTGGGACTAAGAAGGCAGAGGCAGACAGATCTCTGAGTCTGAGGCCACCTCGGTCTACAGAGTGGTTCTAGGACAGCCAGGGCTACATTGCCTCAGACCACTATGCTTTTAGAATAATCAGTTTCACTTCTGTCAACAGTCTCTTGCTGTGCTGTGGAGTTAGAAAAGGAAAATGCACCCTGGCAGGACTGCTGCTATTAGGATTTTGAAATGAAATGCTTTTCAGAAGGCTTGACCCTTAGCTGATGGACCCCAGTCACTGAGAGCTGATTAAGTTATTAAGGCTCAGACCTAGTCAGTGGATTACCCTTTAATGGATTCATATAATGATGATACTATTGGGACATAGTAAAAAATTAAAGTAGGACCTAGTTGTGGGAACAGGTTCACAGGGGGTTGTAGTACACTGGAGGGCTACAGCTTCTCCATTCTTTCCTGTTTTTCTGTGCTTCCTGGCCATCATGAGGTTAGCAGTTCTGTTTCAGCAGTCCTTAAAAGTTCTAAATTTATCATTGCTGTGTGTGTGTGTGTGTGTGTGTGTGTGTGTGTGTGTGTGTGTGTGT
>JANHMN010000011.1:18479211-18493596 GCA_030674055.1 Rhabdomys pumilio
TGTGTGTGTGTGTGTGTGTGTGTGTGTGTGTGTGTGTGTGTGTGTGTGTGTGTGATGGATTTGAGCATACATGTGTTATGCACACATGTGGAGGTCAGAAGACAAAACCTAGGGTCAGTTCTCTGATTTTACTCTCGATCCTAGGGATTAAGGTCCACTTGTCAGGTTTCTGTGCTGCTCTAGTTTGCATTTCTGTCAGTGAGAAAATACTCTGACCAGAAACAACTGAGAGGAGGAAAGGGTTTTACTGGTTTACACTTCCAGGTCACAACCCATCGTTTGGGAAATCAGGGTAAAAGCCAAAACTGTGGGGGAGTGCTGCTCTGTGCTTTTGTGTCAGCTTGGCTTGCTTTCTTATACTATCCAGGCCCACGTGTGTAGGAGTGGTACTACCCACATCAATTGGGTGGGTGTTGAGGACCACACTGCTCCACGATTGGGGGCCACTATGTTGAGGCCCACACTGCCCAGCTTGGGGGCCACTGTGTCCCGGACCGCACTGTCCCACGCTTTGGGGCTAAGTGCTCTGGTCCGCGGGGATCAGACAACAGGGTCTATCAAGAGAGAGAGTGGGGATGGAGGGGCAAGAGATTCAAAGAAATGAAGACAAAACAGGGTGTGTGGTCAAGTCTCTAGTCTCCTTTATTGAAAGGAAATCCTGGATATTAATAAGCACAAGCAGGGGAACACAGCTGAAGACAGTTTACCATGTGCGCCTTGTAGCTGGGGGCACTAAACAACAAAACAAGATATGTGGGGAAAAACAAGATGTTTATCAGAGTGTGCTCAGCTGTTGTAGGCTGTTGAAAACAAGTCTCTTGTCAGGGTATATGGAGATGGCTGCAAAGATGATAGCAGCTTTCTGCTAGGAGTCGGCTCCCAACATGTGGACCCTTCACAACTCAATTGACAGTTAAGACAGTCACTCACAGACATGCCCACAGGCCAATTGATGGAGGCAGTTCTTCAGTTAAGGTTATCTAGGTATGTCAAAGTGATAAAAACTAGTGGGAACACATGGCATGCACTTTTACCACTAAGCCTTTTTGATGACTGCCACCACTGCCTCAGACCTGTTTTCTATCTTTTCACATATACAAAGCCAATGGAGTCAGCCACACTGAAACCTGTGAAAGTGTGAGCCAAGCGACTAAATTACCTAGTTCAGATAGTAGTTGCAACAAGAGAAAGGTGGCCAACACAGCTAGTTAGAAGGACATTGCATCACCCTCCAGCCCAGGTACTTTTTTTGAACTAGAGTGTTGACAGTGGGAAATTTAGAGGAATCAGTAGGATCTCTTAATTGGGAAACTAGGAAGAGACAGGAAAGGTTGTCCCGGCTTCTGGCTTGGACAGCTAAGTGAATAGTAGCAACATTTTAATCTACACTGTGGTTGATGGTCTTCAGTTTACTGTGAGATCCCAAGTATCAGAAATGTCAGGAGTGGAGAGATGATCCAATGGTTAAAAAGCATTGACTGCCCTTGAAGAGGACCCAGGTTCAATTCCCAGCATATACACTGTGACTCCCAACCACCTGTAACTTTAGTTCCAGGAGATCTGACACCTGCTTCTGGCTTCATCCAGCAGTAGGCTTGCATGTGGTAAGCATACATATATATATATACACACACACACACACACATACATAAAGGCAAATATTCATAATATAAATAATTCTAAAATGAAAAAGAAAGAGATATGTTGAGTAGACAAAGGGGAGGTGTGGGTCTGGAGATCAAATTTGAGCATAATTAAAGCCATGGCCATAGATGAGCTTCCATCTTGCCAAAGAAAATAACATGAAAGGAGAAAGGCAAAAAGGTTCAGGGCCAGTCTCCAGAACGAAAGCATTTGCATCCAGAAGGAGGGT
Source organism: Rhabdomys pumilio (assembly GCA_030674055.1). Classification (NCBI taxonomy): domain Eukaryota; kingdom Metazoa; phylum Chordata; class Mammalia; order Rodentia; family Muridae; genus Rhabdomys; species Rhabdomys pumilio. The sequence continues at coordinate 18,481,085 of JANHMN010000011.1, forward strand.
TAGCTGGAAATACAGTGCCTTGCCGAGCAAGCCTCAATAGAAGGATCTTCGAGGAAATGGAAGAGAGAGTTGTTGGAATTAACAACTTTATGGTGGTGAGTCACAAGAACCGCCGTATGGTGGTACCTGCCATGATCCTGGCACTTGGAAGGATGAGGCAGAAGGATGGTGAATTTAAGACCAGCATGGTGCTAAAAAGCAAGCTTCCAGCCAGCCTGGTCTACATATCAAGGCCCTGTCTCAAATAACAAAACAACGCATCAGAAAAGAATTATTTTGATTGGATGGTGGCTAAACCTAATTTACAATAAAATTTAAACAGGAAGAATTAGTTCGGACTGTCAAAAATCAGATTATGTCAAGCTATAGAGCAGTAGATTATGCATGAAGCGTAGGTCCTTACAATACTCATATGTACTTTATAGAGAAAGCAAGTTCTGTTAGCTCACTACTTGGAGACTTAACAGTCAAGATGGTGTAGCTCTATTAACTTGGCCTCTGGTGAGGACCCCCACCGCATCACGTTATGAGGTAGCATCATGGCAGAATTGGAGTGATCTGAAAGTAATAAGGGAGGCCAGAGCATCCATTTAGTTTCCTTGCAAGAAGCAATCATAGGATCTACAAACAGTAAGTTTGTTCCTTTTGAGAGTGTTGTCTTTGATGATATAATCACTTTATGCTAGGCTCCATTTCCTAAAGATCCCCTGCCTCCCAGTGCCATTGTATTGAGGACCAAGCTCTCAACACAGGAGCTTTTGTGGGGTACCCTCAGACTGTAGCATGTGACCATCCGTTGGAGGGTTCGTGCATCCTTACTCAAGGATTCTGATACTCTGCAGGATCCAGTGACGGGCTAAGAACCTCCAGAGCCCCTGGGCACTAGAAATTTAGTGCTGTGAACATACTGAGATTGTCTTTGTCTCTCATGTTACGCTCTCTTGAGTGACTTTTTTAAACAATCACAAACTTAATACTCTTCATTTAAATTTTTATGCCAGTCTTAAAATGATTTAACTAGTTGATATAGATAGGCTTCTTTGCCAGGAGAGGCTTTCACACCCTCCAAGGGAAAAGCATTAAAGCAGTTTCATCGAATTGTTTTAGTTTTCATAGAAAAGATGTATCAGTCATTTATTTCCACTTTTATTCAGCAGTAGCAAACCCAGGGTTCTCAGTTCTACTGCTTTCTAAGATGACGTGTGGAGATAGCTAGCAAAAGGAAGTCAGAAGACGCAGGCACACAACTACACAGGGAGGCCTTACCTCAAGAAGAAAATGCAAGAGTCAACTTAAAAACTTTACAAATGATTTCATTAACATAGTAGAAAGATACACCTTGTTCACACATGCATGGGAGGATACTGGGAAGGAGAACATTTTTTAACAGCATTCAGTAACATACTGTTACTGTGCGGTAGGGAAAGCATTCTAGATGACTCTGCTCCGCTGTCCACAGACATCTCCTTTTCTCAATAGAAGCTATTTGAACTCAACGTTGTGTTTCCCCACAGCTAAGAAATCTCCAGGGAGTAAATGGATGAGAGCAGTCGTGTGTCTGAGTGACAGCCCACAGGTTAATTCTTTCCACAGATGACAGGAGAAACTCGGCTTTAAGCTAAGAGAAGAAGTAGCCCTTACTTTTGTTTTGCAGTTGTAGGATGAGTCTCACTTAGGACTGCGTGTGTGCTTCGGAGCACACGCGCCACAAGTCATTTCCCAGCCTCAAGACTTACTTCGGAAACTTTGCCCCAGTGCTTTGTGGTAGTAAATTCTCTTTTAAGAGATACTTAGGATCTAGATCTCACTTACTCCCAAGTGCTTTTGAAGGAATTAAGAGCCATACCAACCTTGATGATTTGAATTCAACCCCTAGGACCACAGGGTGGAATGAGAAAACCGATTTCCTCAGAGTATCCTCTCACCTCTGCACGTTCAGTGACATGCATGTGTCTACCTCCAATACACAGAAAAGTAGAAGTAATTTAAAATTAAAAAGAAAAAAACAAAGACCTCAGAATAAAATAACCATACCCAGACTAGCAAACTAGTGAAATCCATTTTGGTGTTTGCTGTCAAGACTGAAAGCATGTCAGTTCAAACTCTGGGACCTCCATGGTAGAAAGAGAGAGCCGAGTCCACAAGTTGTCTTTTGACCACTGTATGTGTGCCGTGACATGCACCACACATGATGAAGGAATAATAGAAATCTCCAGGTGATAATGTTATTTTTAAAAATCTGCACCCAAGAATTGTGTTGGATTGCATCAATGCACTAATGACTTTCAGCCTTTAGTATATGGCAGACTTTTTGTTTATGTTAAGAATTTCTTTTGGCAAAACAGTCCATGATTTTACAATGTTTTGTTTTAAATTTTTTAAATCATGTACTAGGTGAAAAACCATTTCGCTGTGATGAATGTGGTATGAGATTCATACAGAAATATCACATGGAAAGGCACAAAAGAACTCACAGTGGAGAAAAGCCTTACCAGTGTGAATACTGCTTACAGGTAAGTTAAACAGCTTGAACTCTCCTACCTCAACTGCAGTGCAAGATCACCAGCAAGTCAGGCACCGTTTAGTCCTAGAACCATTTGAGATCTGAAGCTCTGATTAGATTTATAATAGAAACTTGATCAGTGAATTGGTTTGGAATTATTTATATTGTTATTAATTATCTTGTTTCTTTTCTTCTCTTCCTTGTTGACAAAAAAAAAAAAAAAACCACACAAACATAAAAACAACAAAATACCACTTCCAACCTCTGATTTCAACAGTATTTTTCCAGAACAGATCGTGTATTAAAACATAAACGTATGTGCCATGAAAATCACGACAAAAAACTGAACAGATGTGCCATAAAAGGTGGCCTTCTGACATCAGAGGAAGATTCTGGCTTTTCTACATCACCAAAAGATAATTCACTGCCAAAAAAGAAAAGGCAAAAAACTGAGAAGAAATCATCTGGGATGGACAAAGAGAGTGTATTGGACAAATCTGACCTGAAGAAAGACAAAAACGATTACCTGCCTCTCTACTCCTCGAGCACTAAAGTAAAGGATGAGTACATGGTGGCAGAGTACGCTGTTGAGATGCCTCATTCTTCAGTGGGAGGGTCCCACTTAGAAGATGCATCTGGAGAAATACACCCACCCAAGTTGGTTCTCAAAAAAATCAACAGTAAGAGAAGTCTGAAACAGCCCCTGGAGCAAAGTCAAACCATTTCACCGTTATCCACTTATGAAGACAGCAAAGTTTCCAAGTATGCATTTGAGCTAGTGGATAAGCAGGCATTACTGGACTCAGAAGGCAGTGCTGACATCGATCAAGTGGATAACTTGCAGGAGGGGCCCAGCAAACCTGTGCACAGCAGTACTAATTACGACGATGCCATGCAGTTTCTGAAGAAGAAGCGGTATCTTCAAGCTGCAAGTAACAACAGCAGGGAGTACGCACTGAATGTGGGCACCATAGCTTCTCAGCCTTCTGTGACACAAGCAGCCGTGGCCAGCGTCATCGATGAAAGCACCACAGCATCCATACTGGATTCCCAGGCACTTAGTGTGGAGATGAAGAGCAATCATGACAAAAACGTTATTCCAGATGAGGTCCTGCAGACTCTGCTGGATCACTATTCCCACAAAGCTAACGGACAGCATGAGATTTCCTTCAGCGTTGCAGATACCGAAGTGACTTCTAGCATATCAATCAATTCTTCCGATGTACCTGAAGTCACCCAGTCAGAGAATGTTGGATCAAGCTCCCAAGCATCCTCATCAGATAAAGCTAACATGTTGCAGGAATACTCCAAGTTTCTGCAGCAGGCTTTGGACAGAACTAGCCAAAACGATGCCTATTTGAATAGCCCGAGCCTTAACTTTGTGACTGACAACCAGACCCTTCCAAATCCGCCAGCATTCTCTTCCATAGACAAGCAAGTCTATGCAGCCATGCCCATCAATAGCTTTCGATCAGGAATGAATTCTCCACTAAGAACAACTCCAGATAAGTCCCACTTTGGACTAATAGTCGGGGACGCACAGCACCCATTTCCCTTTTCAGGTGATGAGACAAACCATGCCTCTGCCACGTCCACAGCAGACTTTTTGGATCAAGTGACTTCTCAGAAGAAAGCTGAGGCACAGCCTGTCCACCAGGCTTACCAAATGAGCTCCTTTGAACAGCCCTTCCGTGCTCCATATCATGGATCCAGAGCTGGAATAGCAACTCAATTTAGCACTGCCAATGGACAGGTGAACCTTCGGGGACCAGGGACAAGTGCTGAATTTTCAGAATTTCCCTTGGTGAATGTAAATGATAATAGAGCTGGGATGACATCTTCACCAGATGCCACAACTGGCCAGACTTTTGGCTAAAAAAAAAAAAAAATGTGTAAATAATGCTGGCACTTTAGAACAGATTACTCAAGAGTGGGGTTACTCTGTAAAATGGAGTGCTGTACAGATCTAAGAGCAGTGCGTTCATAGCAAGCTGATAAGAATAGCAAGATAATCCAATAACTGCATTTTATTTGGTTAGTCCGCATTCCTTGAACTGCCTTATGTGTCGTCACCGTTAGAGAAGCAATGCATTACCTGTTTTAGATCAGAGCCTTGCTATTCACCCACACCAAGATAAAAGACAAAAAGACTTTCGCACAATTGTTTCCTAACTGATAACATTGTACATTCTTAGGAGCGTAGTAATTGTGTGAAACTTCATCATACTGTTTCTGAGTTTTTCAGCATAGTATTGCACTTCAGCAGGGAATCCGAGGATACGTCACAGACAGTGAACTTAAAGTTTCAATGTCAAGAGATTATGGCTTAAATAAGTAGTTTGTCCTATAGGGGGGAATAAAAAAAAACCACCTTTAAAAATGATATGCCATATACCCTTGGTTTTCATTTTGCATTATATTGACATGTTTTTTTCTTTTTTGAAGAAAAAGTAATAAAAATCTGATAGTCTAAGACTCCACTATTTAAAAGCCTATTACTTTTAAAGTATGCATACTTTCAAAACTTTTACCAAAACACACAGCTGTTGGAGCACTCACTTCTCTGTGGAAGTGTGCATATTGGTGTCAGTTTCTTTGTACAGGTAAACTTAGATATTTTTTATGATTTTTCATGTGCAAGTATCAAGGTTTGAAGTTTTAGTATAAAAAATAAATATTCTGTAGATTACATTCCCAAGAAAATAATGCTTACACAAAATGTATATTCCACGTTTTAAAACTGAAATGTATTTTATTTTACACACTTCAGTTGACATAGAGCACTTAGAATTAATCTGGTATTTTTGATTTCTCAAAGTTAAAATCATAGATTTTTTTTTTTTAGGTTTGATATGGTTGTGTCATAATCATCTCGTAATTGACAATTTTGCTTTTTGGCAATAAAAGAAAGTTGGGATATCTTTGGACTGTAAAACCTGGTTTAATTCTTCTCTTTCTGGACTCTTGATAGATTGGATAATTGAACAGTATCCCAAGAAACTAAAGATATGGGCATTTTAATTGCTTAAGTTACATTTAAGTGAATACTGCTCACAACAGTTTTACAAAGCAGAAGTGCTTACTGATTACAGTAACCGCAATTTCTTTTCAGCTTAGATGAGTGATGGGAAATTTTTTGTTGCATTTCAAAATCTAAATAAACTACAGACTTTATCCTTATACCACGAATGTTTTTTTTATATATGTATACTTTGTCTTAAAATAATACAGCATGTTACAATAAATAGTGCTTTTATATATATATACACTTTTATGAAGAATGATGGTTTGAGTTACACATCGGACAGTTTTAATTTTTGGAGACTAACATTCGCTACATCGGCTCTACGTCTCTTTTATTTGTTCCACCTTTTTGGGTTTTGTACTTTCCATTTCTGCCATCTTTATCACAGTGCACCAGTGGCGATCTGAAACCAGTGCCCTCGGGAGATGACGCTTTTGTTAACTTCCATTTGACTTTGCTGTTGACCCTGTAGATCTGCGTGATTTGTTTCAGTGTTGAGTATTTTATCCATTTAAATTATTTTTCTTTTATTTAATGTTATCCCAGGACTGTTCTCATAAAGAAGGGAACAAAGAGATACCCTCCCCCAGTATTCTCCACTTACACTCATTGATTTTTTTAAAATGTTGGTATTTTTATGACAAGGAATATAAGTTATGTTTAATGTGGTTTTCTCTATACTTTGTTATGAAACTTAGCTTGAAATCATAGTTTTCCCATTTGACAGCTTTGCTATCAGATCTTCAAGAACTTTAGACTTCTTTGAAGTAAATATTTTAAGTTCTGCCATTGTTGATCTGGAGACTGACGTGTGTCTGTGGCGCATCACATAACCACAGGAACGCTTCATCAGATGAGGTGTGACGGACCGTGTGCACCCTAAACGGGTGCTTGTCTTTCCTCATACTACTTTTGATAAGAGCAGACATTTATTTTCTAAGTTGAGCCTGATTAAAAACACAGTGTGGTTCCACTGAGCACTTGATGCATTTCTTGTACAGTGTAAGGGTCTGTTTTTAACATCACCAGCACAGTTTTAAGAATGATGGTTGCTGAGCAGTTCAGGTCAGCTTAGGAAGAAAAGCCTTTGAAAATAAAAGTTCTGTAAACAGAATTTCAGGTGTTGCATTCCTGTCTTAAACACATTTCTTTAAATCCACACAATGGCAGACTTTTCTACCAGGTTGTAAGCATTTAAGATAACTGATAGCCAGCATAACTTACTGACTTACCAGTTAAGTATAGTCATCACTTACTGTGAAATTCCAGATGCCTGCCAGGCTCAGCTTGTATCTTCATCCTACGAGAAGCATCTCAACAGGCTGGGTTTCCCCGTGTTGGTTTAGAAAGCTTTCCTACCTGGGCATTAGAGAAAGAGAGTGGCCTTGTGTGCTGCTCTGGACAGATCCCTGGAGGATATGAGTTCACACTTCTCATTTCTTCTCGAAGTATAGCTCTACCACCCTTCAGCTTCTGCTCACCGTTAGCCTGTCAGTCTGGGCCCGCTAGACAAGGCAGGAGCTCTCCAACATCCAGAAGGATTGTTCCTGTTTGAGCTTCAGTTTTTACTGCACATGTATTTCAATGGGTTTGGAATAGCTGAGTAGCTCCTACGGTTTTTTATTTTTGTGGATCTACAGTGTGCATGTGCTACCTAGTCAGGTAGGAATCCACCATCTTAGCTCTGACTCAGGGTGCCAGCAATGGGTCATTTCTATCTCTTAAGAGGTAGAAGAGGCCTGTGCTCAGGGCAAGCTTTCATTCCCACAGGTGAGGGACACTTGCAAAGTGCCAGCGAGGTTAGATCTTTTGCCACTTCTTTAATTTTTATTAATTTGGACTTTTAAAGGGCTGTTTAAAAAACAAAACAAAAAACAAAACAAAAAAAGGAGGCCGGGAACCTCTGAGTAGGCATGCTGCGTACTGAGCTCCCTAGACCCTTTATGCTAGAGTTCATCTTTTTTCAGTGTGTTTACTTGAAGAAGCACTATCATAATCAACGAGAATCTATTTGAGTCTGCAATTTAATTTAAACCTTTTCCGTTTCAAATTGCTTTATTTCAGGGAAATGATTTTCCAGTTGTTTTTGCTATATTCTGCAAATAAAAACCGTGTGTTTCCTTTTTCCGCCTAAACTTTGGTAGGAAACAGACTAAAGCAGACAAACATTTCTTGTTGTGTTTGTTGCTTTCTTTAATCCAATGGATAAAAAAAGTAAAACCCTGTAAACATTATTTTATTTTTTTATGCAATACCATGCTGTAAATAGGGTTCATCGAGTGAGGATGCACCTACCTATGATTGAACCTTTGATTCTGCACAGTTAGAGTTTATATATAAACGTGTCTTGACAATCAAGGACTTGATGTGAGTCTTCCTTTATGCTCTTTATTAATGTTATGCATTCCATTTGTTTGAAGTGAGTACCAATGTGCTAATTTGTATTGTCTGAAAGTATGTAATGTTTTTACAGCTTGTTTTTAAGACTCTGTAAATATGTACAAACCAGCCACAGTACCGCTTTATGTTAGAAGGCGTGTGATGTTGTACTGTATGTAAGCAATAATACATAGCAGTGCTAACTTTACAAGTAGCATCAGGAACATTCTAGAGAAACATTTCAGAGTTATTAGTTATCCTTATTTCATTTAATAATGATTACCTTTAATCAGTTTTTATAAGCAAATTCCATTGTTCCTCCTGTTGGAACGTAACACTGTTTACACAGCATAATTGACGTTGCAGGGGAGACAGGCTAGATCTGGCTTCGTCTGTGCTCACTCTCACTAAGCATTGAATGGCCTTACCACTCTTGTGCAAAGATGGAGGAAGACCGCAGAACTTAGTGCCCATCACACTGAAGGAAGGGATGTGTTTTATTTTTGTTTTTGTTTTTTTCCCTGCTTCTGTACTGCTACCTAACTCTGTGGATTGCTTTGGGTTTTAATATGTGTTTCTGTTCTAGATTCAAGCCCGTAAGTGTTGAGGTAACTTCAGTTCAATTGTGAAGTAGATAGATTTCTTCATATTTCATAGCTACATTTCAATGATTCTAAACTTTCTACTTTGATTTTTAGATACTTATTTTTCAAGCTTGATTTCTCAGCTGACCAGATGAATTTACTCAACTTCAATACAAAGAAAGACAAACTTATAGTTTGAAGTGAGTAGATCTTATCCTGTACAGAGCAGCTCTCTGAATACCCACCACTGCTTTAGAGACGAAGCCGCCAATTTATAAATGATTATGACCTACATTTTATAGGGAAGATGTTTTTAATGCTAGTCATTTATATAATGTGCTTTGAAGGATTTGCTAGCCCACTCCTGTCACTTTTTCGTACACTGGTACCTTTTCTATGTAATGTATGCTTTTTATTATTGTAGCAAAGCATTTCAGTAGAAAGAATTTTGCAACAATATGGGGGAAATTTTTCATTGTCGGGTTTGAATTATACTGGATTTTATCTGTCTAGTCTTACTTGTCTTTATTTTAATGCTGTCTGGAAGGGACCTTGGTACCCAAATAAAGCAGGTTAACCTCATTGCTTCAAGGGCATACTGTGTAGTGCTGAGTTTCACCTGGAAATCTGATGACTTTGAAAAGAAAAACACGTTTATAAAAATTGTACAGAAGAAATTAAATGTGTGATGGAAATCCTGATGGTGGAGCACGTTGGGTTTCCTGAGACATAGTGTTATTTTCCTGGAATCCCTTATGCCTTCTTTGTATTCCAACCAATAAAAGAAAACCTTGTTGTTGAAAGTGGTAGGCTGCTAGGACATTCTGATTATACAGTATTGCTTTTCCTGTCCTGGTCTTGGCCCTTCTCAATCGCTGTAAACTTTTATTTTCTATTTCCTATTGCTAATTAAACATGTACATATTGTAGAGGCTGTTGTATAGAACTGAGTGAAGTGGTTGCTATGCTTGAATGGGTAGCTACATGGAAATATTGGATGGATACTAAGAATTCCTAAGATGCCAGAGTAAATTTACATGGGAAAGGGGTGTCTTCTCTTGGGAAGGCCACAGCAGATGGTTCCTGTACCCCTAGGGGGTCAGTGGGAGATCAGCTGCAAACTCAGTATCAGACACAAAGTGGGGCTTTCCTTCCCTTCCCTCAAAATATGAGCACTAAATTTCAAAAGTCTACTCAGGTGAAATTGCTTCGCAGTGAAACTTAACCACATTGAAATTTTCACTGTTAAATACTATATTTGTGATATTTTTAAATACAAACTTTTACACTGCAGTCAGCAGCCTAATGATTGAAGTTTAGCCAAGATATTTTACAATAATAGTTATCCTCCATGTATAATTGTTTTTAAACAATTAGGAGGATTTTTTCTGTTGAAAGATTTTTTTATCATCATTGTTTAAAAAAAAACAAAAACCATCTTGCTTGAGCCCCCATTTTGTACCATGAGTGAGTCACTGAGCCATTCAAATGCAGTGGCGGCTTGTTTGGTCCCTGGTCACGGGACGTGAACGGACATCACAAGGGTTAACGAGCTCATAGCTTTCAGCACAGTCGCCACAGTTCACCTCGCCTCTTGGAGTTTATAATACTGTTTTGTGTATTGTGATACTAAAGGAAGTTGTTTTACTTTATTTTAAACTGAATTATTAGATTAACTTATATTTGCAAATTCTGCATTTTAAATGTGGACACTTGGCTGTTTGAAAATAAAATACAGAATACAAGTTTTATGAATAATTTTCTAGCTGAATTTTTCACAGTACTTCGAACCAAATAACTACTGGTAAATATGCAAAAAAGTGTGGTACATAGTTATTCTAGAGGAAAGGATGTCCATGTGGAATTAATAGTTCCATAGGTTGAGTAAATATCAGGGCCTTTACTGTAGATTGCTGTGATATGTTACTAGTTCTAAGATCAAGTCAGCTGTTAACTGTCATTAGCTATTTCAGACTTGAACCGTGTTGAAGCATAGGGCTAAGAATATATATGGCTTTTCCTTTACAGATAAGATTCCATTAACCTTTCATCAGTAGCGTACATGGTTTGTTTGGTTTTTCCTCCCTCCATTAGTGTAGATAGACCTGTTTCCATCCACCAGCCACCTTGCCAGGACCTTGTCTTCTGACAGTGGGATGCATTGTAAAAAAGCAGTTTTCTGTTGAGAGTGCTGCCTCCATTCTTGGGACAAATGTCAATTAATTGGCCCTTGCAGAAGTCAGTGCTCAGACCCTGGCTTATTGGCATGGTGCTGTAACCAACTGTACGTAATGGTACCACTGATGGTCTACTATTCATTTTCTAGATCCCAGTTCTTGAGTGATTTGGCTTGGTGGGGAGAGGGATGGGGAGATATTCTACCTGACACTTCTCCCACCTGAAGATTCTATGAAAAATAAAATTGAAGTCACTTGAATTAATGTGTTGTCACTGAGTCTTGCTTGACAAGTTATCGCTCACAAAATGATTTCTCTGATCAGTGCCTGGATACGCTACACTTCCCAGCTGTTCAGTCCCCTGACTTTCTGAGTCTGGTGGATATTAGGATAAACAACTTCCACTTCTTGGAGCAAGAGTCAGCGGAGGCCAAAGTGCAGTAAATGGAAAAATGGGTGTCTGTCTTTCCCTCGCCCCAGTCCAGTCATTTTAAGATAGAATGGGCAGTCAGACAAAACCTTTTATCCATGGACTTAGGCAGATACATACATACATGCCTATGTGTAAGGGCTGGGATGAAAAAAAAGACATTAAGAATGGTGTTTTCAAGTGCCTGGGAAAAGGCAGGTTAAAACATCCTTGACCTGTAAGATGGAGCACATTTGAACCTTTGCCTGTTTCCTCACACAGATGAGCTTTTAAAGTTGTAACCTTACCGTTCCTGACTTGACATGTCCTTAAAGCTGAAACATGCCTAGGGGAAGGGAGCCTAGGGGAGAGCATTCCCTGGGGTAGGGCTTGGCGTTTCCTGATGACTCGGATCTTCACTGGATGGGCCTCAGAACTTTCACCCTACATTCAGCACTGATCACCAGACACTATGCTAAGTGAAAATAGTAGATGGCTGAAGCAACCAGTGTCTTTTTTAAAAGAAAGACTAATGTGTTTTACCTGCATATATGCCTGAGCACCATGTGAGTGAAAGCTGGGCAAGCACTGAAGAGGGCATCCAATCCTCTGGAACTGGAGTCACGGGGGCTTGTGAGCTGCCACGTGGGTGCCAGGAACCAAACCTGGATCCTCTGGAAGAGCAGCCAGTGCTATTTAGCCATTGAGCTTAACCTGAAAGCATGGTGGTATCAACTACAGATTCCATGTCACAGTGTTGTATTTTGTATGGTTAAGGCAAACACTGAGTGTAAAGATGTGTTGGTACTGTGCTGGGCACTTTAGGTTGAATTCCTCAGTAAGTAGGTAAGTGGGCAAGCATGGTTATTCTCTGCTTCAGCGTGGTTGCCTAAGACAGGTGCAGTTTGATAAAGCCAGCTCCAGAAAACAGAAATATGTGAAGACCAATAGCCCTGTTAAAAGTTACCTCCTATAGAAACAATCAGATTTATGGGTAGTATTCAAAGCCTGGAGTGTGCAGCTGGGGCAGTCTGCTGGAGGTACTGGCCTGTCAGACCAGGGTAATCTGTGTTGTACATATTTACAGGCGGGTGAAACTATCCAGAGGATGGATGGAGATCTCTCTCTCGCTTTCATTTTTTATTTATTTTTTATTCGATAGTTTATTTACATTTCAGATGCCATCCCCTTTCCCCATTTCCTCTCCCTAGAAAATCCGTATCCCATCCCCCCTCCTCCTTTTTGCTTTTATACATTTTTTTTAATGTTAATCAAGGGCTTTATAAGTTTGGTAATGCTCAATAACAAGATGCCCATACAATCAGAAGTGTAACCCAATACCCAACCTAGATACATCAACTATCTTTGACTGGCAGAGACACTTGAACATTGCCTCCATGTTTCCCACCACCACCACCACCCGCGGGGTGCCCTT
>JANHMN010000011.1:18493696-18505452 GCA_030674055.1 Rhabdomys pumilio
CCCCCCCCCCCCCCCCCCCCCCCCCCCCCCGTCTCCTAGCTCCTCTTCTCCTTCTCCTCTCCTTACTCCTCCCACCTTAGCTCCTCCTACGTGTCACCCTTACTGTTAAAATAAAACTTTTCTCTCAAAATACAATTAGAGCATAACTATACCAATTTGTGTCAATAAGGTACAAGATAGACCTAATACCCAGTCCATCATTTTGTTGACTAACCAGAACCTCTGTCATCCCTCCTAACTAAAAAACTTAGCTCTGAACCTGGCTTTTTTCTTGGCTTTAGAATGAATGTCAGCTGAAAACCATCCTCTCATCTTTTCTCTCAATGTATATAGCCAGGATTGGCTATGAGACTATATGACTTCAACCCTGTCAGAAATCTAGAATGACTGAGTTAACTGAAATTATGGGAAGCACAAAGCATAGCTTCTAAAACTAGCCATTTTATAGAGACCGCTGAACACCTGGACAGTCCCTATACTACAAAGCATTGGAGCATCTGATCTTCAGCCTTTTGGCTCAGGATCATCTGACAGACCTAGTGATGCAGAATTATTAAGGGCTGATTACTCTGTCTTGGCAGATATAATCAGTCCACTATTCCACAAGTGTGTTCTTTTCTGGGTAGTAATTTTTCTGTAAATGAAAAAAGGCAATTCTTGCTTAGTGGCTGTCTCACCACAACTGGAGTAACTCCTAAGATGCTCAATTTCTTCTTAGGATCCAATACAGGGAAGCTGTCAAGAGCAGACAGGTCTCTAATCAAAATAAACATTAATACAGAAATGTTTGTAATGTCAATTCTGTGGACTTCTGACGTTTTGAAAACCAACTATCCATGTAAGGCAATCTGAACTGTTGTCTGTTAACTTGTCTCAGCTATTTCTAAATAAAATATAGAAAACACCCTAACAATAAACTCAGAGCCACGAGTTTGCTATAGGCCCTTAATTCACAGGCTAGCCATCTCAAATCAGTTAAAAAACTTAAAGAAGGACTGGGTCTAAGCTTTGTATTCCTAAATGTGTTATATAGGCACAATGCCTATGAGAGTAACAATATTAATCTCACTTTTATATCAATAAGAAACTCGTACCAATGAAAACCTTAAATTTGAAATCAAAGTAAATTTTGTACCATTTAAGAAATTATAACTTCATCTTAATAACAATTATACATATTTCTACCAATAGGTTATGGCTATGCTATAAATCCTAGCTAATCCTCCCTGTTCCAACAAAACCACTACTTTTCCCTAGAAAGACAGCCCCATATTAACCACCTCAGTCCCCAAGCCCAGGGAATAGGGGCGCTGACTCTTCATTAACTTCTTCAAGCTGATTATGGGTGTTGAGATATTAGAAGAGGGGCAGAAGGAAGAGTAAATTGATAAGCCTCTGATGCTGTGTCTTCACTGCATCCAGCTGGGATTCCAGGACATCAGAGGTTCGAGCAAGTCTGCTCAACTTGTTTGATGAGTAGATACACCAAGGCTGTGTATTCTGCAATATATAATTCTCAAAACAAATTTTAGTATCAAGATAATTTTTTTTTTGTTTGAATTTTGGAATCTAGTCTTCTGGCAGCCTGAACACACCAAGGCTGTGTATTCTGCAATATACAATTCTAAGATACTGCCTGGGTTAGAGCTCCTGAGAGGCTTGCTTCCTCTGGGTTCTGTGAGATTGAGGATCATCTCTTAATGCTAGGACAATGGAAGCTGGTGTTGTAAATGTTTTCCTGGCAGCAGCTACAGAGGTGAGGCTGGTGGGCTCGTCCTCCATAGATAAGTGTTAGCATATTCACTGTTCTGATCTCACACAGTGATGCAGGTTCCTTCCAGACTACAGTTGTGCCTACAGCACCCCCATTTTCTCCAAGGTCTTTGAGCAACTGTAAACTCAAACTTCTGGTGTGACCTCCCTTTGACTGTAGGAGCTGCAGTGCCATCACCCAAGCAGCTTCTGCCAGTGACAGAATGAGACTTGGGACAATTGCTGGAACAGAGAACAAAACTGACAGAGATCACAAGTGAATGGGGAGGGCAGCTCGGGGCCTCTCAGATGTCAGGGAGAACTGTATTTACTCAGCTGGCCCACTTGGCTTGAGAGCAGATGTTGGTGCTCAAAGCATGAGGAGAGTACAGAGCTTGTAACTTAGACAAAAAGTGTAGTCTTTAAGAAAGACTTCCAAAAAGCATGAACAGTGATGGCGAGACGGCTTTAAATGAGCCAGCTGCACATGTTTCTCATTGAGGACTGCTGAGACAATGGGGTGTGGTTTACTCATGTTCTCCATCCAGGCTGTGTGGGCAAAAAGGAACTGGGATGAGGCTTGAAGTTAAAGGATTTCCACAGGTTGTCCTTGATCTTGCTAAATGACCTTGTTGAAGCCTGATCTTCATTAGCTTCCTTCTACACCACTGCAGAAATGTGTAAATTATAAAGCAGTAAGTAGATTAGATTTGCATATGAGAAAGACAAGACCCTACCTGAGCAAATGATTCTGAGGCTAGGGAGATATTTCATAGTACAGGTGTGTGTGTGTGTGTGTCTGTGTGTGTATGTGTGTGTGTTGCAGGGTTATGTGTACACGAGTACAGGTGCCCAGTACAAGCCACCCAACCTGTATGCTAGGAATGAAAGTAGTCTGCAAGAGCAGTGTGTGCTCTTAACCACTGAGCCATCCCTCCGTTCCCCTTGGAGGCAGTCTGAGCACTGCTTTGTATTGCAACATAGAAGAAACAAGCAGAAACACTATAAAAGTAAGAGAATAAATATATTGGAGTGGAAGTCTGAAATTTCTCACACACATCTGTTTGGAAGTGGGTTTTTCTTTCTTTCTTTTTCTTATTTTTGAGTTGTTTCTTTCATCATTTAACCCCTACCCCCCACCTTTGCTACTCCTTTGTTTTCACCTTGTGGCATCGCCATATATGTGCTATCACATGCTAAAGAGCTGAGGTAAGCTACAGGATGCCCTGTCTCATCAAGGTTAAGTTTATTTGTGTGTTTTTAAATAATAATAATAATAGTTCAGAAAAATGCAAATATTAACCTCTCACTGAGAGAAGATAAGGAACCCATGGGTTAATTTGTAAGCTTCTCGAAGGTGTTTAGTTCACAGCCTCAATCAAGCTGCCTCCCATAAACATCTGTGAGTTACACATTTTGCATGGTAGAGAAGGTATTAAAGATGCTGTTTGAATTCATCCAAAGTGGCATCATGATCAGATAGGAAAATGCTAGAATTCAGCACGTAATGCAAGCTTCTAAATAGGATTCCCAAAGGAGATGCAAGAATCCAGGGTCAGCTACATAGGAAATATACTTGTAATCCCAGCATTCTTGAGGCTGCTGTTATCAAGTTTGAGTTCAAGGCCAGCCTGAACTTCATAGTGAGAAAACAAAGAATCCAAGGTTACTGGGAAATTAAGGATCTTCTCAAAACATGTTGGGCCTGCTTCCCAAACCTTGATGTGAAAAGGAACAGAGCATCAGGCCAGGACAAACCACGCTCCAGCTGAGCAGAACATCATTAGAGTTGAGAGTAGGAGGGCCAGACCTCTGGCTATGGCCCAGTGGCCCCAGCCCTTTCCCAGCTGCAAAAGGAAAAAGGAAAAAGTGGAACCCCTGGCTTCTCAGTAGAAACAACTTTGCTCCATGCTGGATTTAGTTCAATGTGCTCTATCCTATAGTTAGTCAGAATATCAGCTCCTGGAGGGGACAGGCTTGTGAATGCTCCTTTAACCCTTTGCAATCCTCCTTCCTTTTACCACAACAATAGCCCAAGCCAACCCAGGCTTACCTGGGTTCCTGCAAGTTTCTGCACACCCATACTTGTCGGCCTCTAGTCCCTGCTCTAGATGTGCCTTGTGGAAGCCTTTCCGAAGTTTCTCAGCTCAGCCTGGACCAGCTGTGCCCCTTACCTTGGTCCTGTAGTTCACTTCTTCCTGGCACCACCCTTCCCCAAGAAGGCCTCCCACCTCCTTCCCTGCTGATTGCCAGTACTTGGTCATGGCTCTTCATGCTCCGGACACTGCTTTCTCTCTACAGTGTTACAAGTCCCCTCTCCACCCTGTCCTTCAGATCCTCAGAAGAGACTGTCCCAATTTACTGATGAGATCACATCAGTCGCAATGAGTTCTCACCAACATGCATGTTTTCCTAGCCTGGTTAGCTATCTACTGTGGCAGTGAATAGTTAATCTGCTTTGACTCCCAGCAGGTTGTGTGTGCACTGCACCTGCCCAAGAGCTTTGGATTTATGAGTGAAAGACACACACACAACTCAATTTTTTATATGCCTAACTAGCTCAATGGCTGGGCACTTGTAAATCTCCCTGGGGCTAGCACACACTCCTCTGGTATTCCTGAGTTAAGATTTTCTAAATCTATGTTTTGTCTTTGGTTCCCCAGACCTAAGCAGGGGAGTGGCCCCTGGGGCTGCTTCCCCAGATTCTTACATGTCAGTGTGCCTTTAATTCTGATCTCTCTGCTCCTTTGTCTTGGCTATTCTGTTTGTTCTCCCCACCCCCACCCTACCCCGTCCTCTAGCCTCCATCTCCCTGCCTAGTCATTGGCTATACGACAATTCTTTATAACGAATCAAAGCCAGCTGGGGGCAGGAACTATCAACATGTAGAAGCGCTTTTGGTAGCCAAATCAAGATAAAGCATTAGAATCAACCCCCAACAATCTACAGTGCTGTGCTTATCAGTAGGAGAATCTGAGGAGTGTCTTCCTCACCTGTTCAGAGTGGTCTTGTCCCTGTGTATCTTCTGTGTTGACTGACCTCAGTGGTTGATGGTGTACAAGTATTTGGTGGGTTTGCCTGAGAAGGACGGTCTAAGCACTAGAATTAATGTGAGGGTGCAACAAGATCTCCTCCAAGGTGCAGTGCCGAGCGTTTGGGGTTCTGGGATAACAGCATTAAGTGTCGAGTTTTCCAAAAGAAAGGAAATAGAGTAAGTTCTGAAAACAACAGGCCACTGATCTGGATTTCAGTCCCCAGCAAAACAGACCACAACTCTCACAGGTAGGCTTAGGAGTCTTAATGTGAACTACTTGTAAGAAACTAGGAGATAGGGCCTTGAATACACCAAAGACCTTGGTCATGGTCATAGTAAAAAGAGCCAGGGCTCTGGACAAGACTTCACTTTGCTCATCTACACTCTCAAAGGTCTGCCACTGGGGCTTCTGCGTGTGACATTTAAGGAAATGAAGAACACCAATCAGTGCTGTTGCCATCCGGAAAGGCTGCCACTGTCGTCATAAATAAACAGGACGTCCTCGTCACATGCTTTCTCAGGCTTCCAGGTCCTGGCCTGTGACAGGTGGCAGGTGACTAGTGCCAGGAGAATGACTTTCTCTTGCTGTAAGGCAAACCCCCAGAGTCAACAAATGCCTTAGATCCTGGATGAGAAACCTGCTGGACAGGAGTTGTGGATACCTGAGAGGAGGGGCCCTGCCCTCTGCCCTCAGCCCTCCCCAGGAAGCCAAGCAGGGTTCTGTTCTCTCTAAGATCACCCCTCTACTCCTCTAAGACCCAGGAGGCCCTCCATTCAACTTTCAGGGATTCCAGCAGTGCTTATAACATGTCCCTCCCCCTGTTTACCTAGGACTTTGAAGTTCAATTCAAAATCCAGAAAGGAGCCAAGCTGTGCAGTGCACACCTGTAATCCCCAACTGAGGCAGGAGAATTGCTGAGAGTTTTGAGGCCAGCCTAGGCTACATATTGAATTCTAGGTCAGCCTGGGCTATTCAGAGTAAGATCTTGTTTCAAAAACCAGATGTGGGACTGGAGAGATGACTCATCATTCAAGAACATAATACCACTCCTGTGGACAACTTAAGTTTGGTTCCCAGCACCTATGTTAGGTGGCCCACAACCACCTGTAACTCTAGGGCATCCAGCACCCTCCGGCCTTCAAGGGTACTTGTGTGAGCATGCATGCTCACACACAGGTGCTCACATGCATAAATGTAAGAGAGTAAATATAAAACAAAACTAAACTTTAGAATAGGCAGGCCCTTGGAAAATATATTTCAATGACTGGCTGAATATTTACCATATAGCAGACTATCTATCTCAGGGAAAACATTTACAGTCTTTCTTGCTATTAAAATTTTAATTAGAAGACTGGAGAGATGGCTCATCCGTTAAGAGCATTTGCTGTTCTTCCAAAGAACCTGAGTTCCGTTCCTGTCACGAGTCTTGCAACTCTGTAACTAGCTCCAGGGCGTCCTACACCTCTGGCCTCTGTGAGACTTCACTCACGTGAATATACATGCGTGCAGACACATAGCTATGCATAGTTAAAGATAATAAATCCTTTACATTTTAATTAGAGGAAGACAGCACTGTGAGGTAGTATTTTGAATAAAGACAAAATCTGTAGGACTAGAAATTCCGTAATTATTATAGATGGCTGTCCATTGGCCTTAAAGAAAATGCCAATGTGTCCATCCCCACCTCAGATCAGTCAAGTAATGTGGTCAGATGTGGTCAGAATCCTTAGGGCAGGTGGTTGGTTCCCAGGTGGTTTTTTTTTTTTTTTCCTGAACCCATTCCTAGATGATTGTAGAGTACAGACAGGGGTTGTAAAAGCCCATGCCAGGCCAGCCGACCCCTCCTTGTGGCACCTGGCCTTTGGTGCTGGAGTCCAGGCTGTGCACACACATGCTGACCTCCCTGTTAAATGTTTTCAGTCTGCTTGCATATCTCTGTCCTGCTTTACTCTGTCCAAGCTCTGATCCCGTCCCTGGCTTCAGACTTTCTGACAAAAGAGGTCATCTACTAACCTTCTCGACCTTCCTAAGGCTGTGACTCTTTAATACAGGTCCTCATGTTGCTCTGATTCTCAACCGTAACTACTTCCTGACTGTCATCTTGCTGCTGTTATGAACCGTAATGTAAATATCTGCGTTTTCTGGTGGTCTTAGGCCACCCCTGTGGAAGCATCAACCCACTGGTTGAGAACCTCTGTTCTAAAGCATGGTTTCTTTGCCAGCCTGCACACAGAGGGCTAGTCTCTGCACCATCGTCTGGAAGGAAGGACATGAATGAGCTTCTGTGTGCCTTGCAGCCTGGTGAGGTGCACAGAGCAAGAGCCTCACCGCGGGGTTCAGCACTGGAGCCTGAGTTCTTACTCCGTTGAATAGAAATAGTTCATTAGCTGTATTGTATTCTTACATAATTGTGGACTGTAATAACGGGAGAACCCAAACAACAAAAGGGATATGGAATATTTGGAGGGGGAGGAGTCACTTTCATCATGTCTATCGCTGTGTAACAAACTACTCTCAAACTGATTTGTCTAAAGCAGTCACCATCTTTAATCCATTCTGTGAGTCAGGGATTCGGAACTTGCCCAGAAAGAACAGCTTGCTCTAGAATGCCCAGGACCCCTCAGCTGTGGGCGGGAGTCAATTAAAGGCCTGTTTTGCTCTCAGTTGGTTAATACTGGCTGCTGCCTGGAGCATCCACACACACCCCACAACATAGCGCTGAATCTCAAGTATGGCCGACACCCGTAGCCTTTACTACTGAGCTTGTGAAGCCGAACAGCGTTATTTCTTCCATCAGTCGAGGCGTTTGCAAAAGCCCACTCTGCTCAATGAGAACAAAGTCCCATCTCCTGAGGGAATCTATTTCCTATTTTATGAAAGCAGACACGATGGAATATATTAGTGTGGCCGTCTTGGGAAAGCACCGTCGGCCCCACATTATCTGTCTTTTTAACTTCATACTCATTTTCCTCCGTCAGGTTCTAAAGTAACATGTACTTGTAAGAAAAAAAAGTCAATAAAACTTTAGATGTATCTACTGAAGTGGGTTTCCGCTCGTATTTGACTATCCTGGTTCCTGCCTCTAGAGAGAAACACAATAGACTGATGGCGTTTCGTGTGCAAACGATACATCTGTAGACATGGGTTACAGCACGCCACTCACGGTGTCCTGCAACTTGCTGTTTGTGTTCATTATGTGATGGGCAGAGATCCCGTGTCAGTACACGGAAAACCACCTGATTTAAAGGGCCAGCTGTCCTCCTGTGGTTCTCTCCGAAGTTGATCCACCTGCTGCCGATGGACTTTAGGTACTCATGCTTTCAAGGATCAGAGGTAAACGATGCAGTGGACGCCCTTCTCTTCAGCCACGAGGACGGTAGCTTAGAAGCGAAGATGTTCCATTCTAAGAATATGCAAGGTATTATGTTTTGGTACAAGCGGTTTTTTTTGTTTTTTTTTTTTTTGTTTTTTTTTTTTGTTTAGTTTTTTTTTTTTGTTTGTTTAGTTTTTTTGAGGCAGAGTTTGTCTGTCATGGCTGTCTTGTAACTCACTTTTTAGACCAGGCTATCCTCCACTCAAGGAGATCCACCTGCCGCTGCCTCCCTCGTGCTAGGATTAAAGCTGTGCAACACCGCTCCTGGTTTTGTTTGTTTGTTTGTTTGTTTGTTTTTTGTTGTCGTTGTTATTTTAAGGTTATAAGTTAAGTTGGCATAAAGCAGGACATACTCTTTCTTTGCAGACAACTGAGTTTCTCTATTTAGCCTTAAAATGAAAAAAAAAAGACATGGACACATTTATTCTAAGGTTTAGAAGACAGGCTTTGAAGGAAACTCCTCTTTCATGTATTTAGAGAAGAGTTTATTGCAGGAAACAACGGTAACGAAGAGGGGTGCGTCTCCTTTTCTCCTGCTGCTGCTGTGAGCTTGCTGGTGGATTTCTCAAAGTCCCGCCTGAAGCTTAGCGGTAGGCTCTCCAGAGGTTGACAGCAAACAGGAACCTAGTTAAAGACAAAGTAAAAAAGTGTCGTATATCACCCAAAAAGAGGAAGAAAGAAGCTTTCCCAGCTGGCCGTGCAGGTGACAAGTTGCTCATGTCATGGATCTTAGCAATATGTCATCCTTCTGACTGGCCATCCTCGTCTCAAAGACAGCTAACCCGTGATTCACTCTGGTGGAAATGGGGGTTCTGCTGCTTGCAGAGATGGGTTATTAAAACTCCTCTGCAAGCTGGGGATATAACTCAGTGCTAGAACAGAGTCCAGTGCCGACAAAGCCCTGGGTTCCACTCGCAGTGCTGTAAAGCCAAAAATGAAAACAAAACTCCATAAACGAACGAAAACCCGATTTGCTTGCCGAAAAGTGCTGAGGTATACAACATAAAAAAAGACTTTGGGGGCGTGGTGCTCAAGTGTGACAAGCCAGGCACAAAATGATAAATATTGTACTATTTCATTTAGAGGCTAGCTATATCCAGAGTAGACAGAAAGACAGACAGGGGAGGGGGGACGAGGCGGGGGGGGGGGCACGGTGGAGACTGCATTTTCTGTATGGGGTGATGAAAAACTTTCGGGCATAGCTGTGATCAATCCTTGAGCATCAAACACCGTGAGCGTGAGCGAGATTAACCACTGTTAAAATGGACCAGTAGGCAAACTTTACATAAGACACCTTCGCAGGAACAACTTCCCTGAAACAGCAAAGAAAGGATAGGGCGCCACCAGTGTTCCTGGGCTTCGCCTTCCCTTTTGTTTTAAAAGAACAGCCTCTATTTTTAGGGATTTCACACAAAGGCTTGTGGGCGTGGGAAGTACTCCCAGCTGCCCTCCTGTTTCTCAGAAGCCCACATGGAAGCCTGGCAAGTTATTTAAGGTTTAGGAACTATGCCAGATTGAAAATGGAGATAATTTAATCTCTCTGTATGTTAATTCCCACCCCTAGCCCTGCAACCCGAGCCCCTGGAAACCTTAATTCACCCCCAAGGAAGGCGGCTCGGTGGTCCTGCTGAAGTAGTGAGGGTCACCCCCCTGCCTCTCAGCATGCCCGGGGCGCTCTCTTGCCTCTAGATGCACCATTTCCTGCCAGTTCGGTGTTACCTGGCTGAACCACCGCCCTTCAGGACAGGTGGTGCCCAGGGCCTGGGGTCTCTACTCCAGATGCTCTGTCTGGACGCTGGGGCGGGGTGGAGCAGGACTCAGGGCAGGTGGCCCGGAGCGCGGCCACGTGGCGGGGCGGGGTGGGGCGGGCGTGGCCTCGGGAGCCCTGGTAGGAGCAGGTGAGGGTGCGGGTACTTCTCCGCGGAGGAAAAGAATGGCCGGGGTCTCGAGGACCTGACCCTGGTGACCAGAGCCTCATCCTGCAGCCCCCAGATCTTCTTAGGGTGACCCGTCCTACAGGAATCTTCCCCTGTTCCTCTCCTCACGTTCGCTCAAGTCTCTAGAATCTTTTCCCTCCGCAGGATGGGGAGCACGGTCGGTTGTCTCAGTACTCCTCTCTCCCAACCTTTCTTCTTCCAAATGTCATGGGACAAGGTCCCTGGCCTCAGGAAAGTCAGGTCAACTCCTGTGGTGGGCCAGAACTGTACTTTTCTGACGTCTTTTTCTTGCCTGCCCTGTTCTGGCCAGGGTCCAGGGGCCTCTCAAGATAGCCCCCAATCCTCTGGCTCTGCCTACAGTTCATTCTGCCTGCGCTCACCAGCAGACACTGGTTCCAGCTAGACCTCGGTGCCCTTGCTCTGAACGAAGGGCTCCCAAAACACAGGGAAAGGAGTGTGGGGCTGTGTCTGTAAAGGTGGGGCAGCTGGGAAGTCAGCCTAGACCGTTCCCCAATATTTCAGGAATTCAGGGAGTAGAGAGTGAGGTGTAGGGGTTCCCGTGACCTCGAGACAACAGGAAATGAGCAGGTGGGCTCTGAACCATGAATAGGGTACTAAAGAGGCCAGTGGGGAGGAGTCCCCAGATGGAGCCAACAAGGTTTCTACTTCACTCACAGCCTTCCTCAGGGCAAAGGAAGCTGGACAGACAAGAAGCAGCAGGGGAGGGAGAGCCTGGCCTGAAAAAGAGTTATGTTTGCCTTCCAGAGTGGTCTCCCCATTTAGAGTATCAGAACCTCACTTCCTGGAGAATGGCCCAGAGGTCTCCACAGGAACTCTTCCACGAGGCAGCCCAGCAGGTAAGCCTGGTACAGGGGTGGTGATGGAGCTGGCAGAGGCCAGCAGACAGGTGACATCAGACAGACAGGTGTGAGCAGAGGGGGTCCGTGGCAGTGCAGTATTTTCAAAGCAGTTATCTCAGGTTTACTTAGGCATTGAGAGAATTCCTTAGACAACGGTTAACTGTGTGCAGAAGTCTCCTTTGGCATTAGCTGTAATGTACTCGGTCCTCCGCCCCCCCACCCCATCATGGAAAGAATGTCAAGAATGGAGGCTGAGACTCAGATGATATGAGCTCCTTCTAATAACAAGTCAGACCAAAATCAGAAGGTAAGTTTATTTCTAGAAAAGCTCGTCTACTGAAATCAGGGGCTTTCTGGGCTCCCTGATGTCTACTGATTTTGTTTTTGTTTTATTTGTACGTTCTTCTTGCTGATTAGTGTGTGTGTGTGTGTGTGTGTGTGTATGTGTATGTGTGTGTGTATGTGTGGTGTGAAATATTCCATGTGTGGTCGATGGTTGATATAGAATTGAAGGATTGATCCCTTAAATGAAAGCTCACACATAGGTGCTTATGGGGTCTCTGCCACTCGTGTTCACTCTCCTTGGTGTTTCATTGCCCCCTGGGTTTCATTAACGCGTTGTAGCGAGAGGCAGGGAGGTGTTCCTGCTGTACTGTAAGAGAGGGGAGGAAGGTCTTCAGCAGGAGAGAGAAGCATACACACACACACACACACACACACACACACAGTATATACACACACATCTCATATAATATATATACACACACATACACATCTCATATAGTATACACACACACCT
>JANHMN010000011.1:18512390-18543797 GCA_030674055.1 Rhabdomys pumilio
CCTCCCTGCCTGCCTCCCTCCCTGCCTGCCTCCCTCCCTGCCTGCCTGCCAGCTGTTTCCACAGGTTGAGGATTACAACAGCGCTGTGTTCTGTAACTGTCAGGAGCACTTTCTTCTTTAACATAGTTTGGTTCTGAAAGTTTTAACTGGGAACAGTGTTTCTGTGGTGAGGATGTGCACGTGCGCTCTGCCTCGGGCTCACCTAGAGGAAGTCACAGTGACAGCCTAGCGCCTCTGCTGCCTGAAGTCTTAATTTCCTTTGTTTTCTTTCACTCTGCTCACGAGCCACTACCTCCATTTCTAAGATCCTTTGTCTCTTTTCTCTGGGGCGTCTCTTGTCTTTTGAGTGATCCAAGATTTCCACACATGGATCAGATATAACAAATTACTCTTTCTTTTTCTGACATAAAAAAACGGTAGGCTTTGTTGTTGTTGTTGTTCTGTCTTGTCTTTTTCTTCTCTTGTAATTCAAAAATGACATTTTACAGCAGGTTGAATCCAAGATATATATATATATATATATATATATATATATATATATATATATAGCCTGCTCTCAGGCTAGATATTAAGATTTGTAAAATGAAGTCTTTCTTTTCACAGCAGAAAATAACTCTGTGTTGCAAAATAGCTTTTCTTTCACTAAAGCCATTTGTCTTACTAAGAAACAAGTTTATGGTTACGTTAAAACAAATAAATACTTAAACATCTCAAGTTCTTAATATGGTAAATATAGGTAGATATTAGTACATAAAAGCAAATGCTCTTGAGTCTTCATGGCCTTCAATAAATGTGTGTGTGTATGTGTGTGTGTGTGTGTGTGTGTGTGTGTGTGCACAGAGGCCAGAGATCAGTGTCAGGGGTCTCTCTTTTTTGTTTCCATCTTATTTTTTGAGACAGTCTCTCACTGAACTTAGAGCTCTCATCAGTTCAGTTAGACTCAATGGGCAGCCAGCTCTGGGTCTCCCTGTCAGTGCTAGAGTTACAGATGCATGCCGCCGTGCTGGCTTTTAGGTGGTTGCCTGGGATCTAAATTAGGGTCCCTGCCTAGTGTCCTGGTTTGGTTTTCTATTGCTATGAAAAACACCACGACCAAAATGAACTTGAGACGGAAATAGCTTACAGGGTACCATTCATCATCAAGGGAAGCTAGGGCAGGAGTTCGAGGCAGGAACCTGAAGCCAGCCGAGGGACACTGCTTACTGACTCACTCAGGCTGCCTTTCTTAATGAAGCTTTGGGAAGGCACCTACCCCATCAAAGGGATGAGACCTTCACCTCAGCTAGCAACTTTTAAAAATGTCTCACAGACGTTCACAGGTTAGTCTGATCCAGGCATCACCCCAACTGAGATACCCTCAGATACTTCTGGCTGTGTTAACGTTGAGAGCTGAAGTTAACAACTATGATATACAACAAAGGCTTTATTGGTATCCCAGGGGATCTCCCCAGTCTCCCCGTGGTCTTCAGTAATTGTTTTTTATTATTTACTTGGGGTGTGTACACAAGAGTCCTCATGTGCACGTGCAGGTTAGAGGACAAGTTTCGAGAGTCAGTTCTCTCCTTCCGTCAATCAAATTCAGGTCGTCTGGCTGACCACTCAGGTGGCAGGACGGGGTGCAAGATGGAGGAGGGTAGTTTTTATTTTAAGTCAATATCTGAGAATCCATATTTACTGAACTTATTATTTATTGTCCAATATTTCATTGTGGTAAGTAGTATGTGACATCAAAGTTAGCACCATAACCATTATTAAAATATTTTATTTACACTTTTTAGTTATGGTATATATGTGTGTGCAGGGCTTATGTGAGCATGTATGTAGAGGCACCTGTGGAGAGAGGTGGGTTCTCCAGGAGCTGGAGCTGTAGGTGATGGTGAGCCAGCTGATGTGGGTGCTGACCAGTTTAGTAGTTTTAGGTATATCTGTAATACTGGGAAACCTTATTTTAAAACTATATTTTGATAAAATTTAAATTATCATATTTATAGACAAATTTTGATAGTACATGCATACACACAACAACCCCAACAAAACCTCTACAAAGCTTCAGTGCACTGCTTGTCACAATTTGTCTTTATCATTGAGGTTCACTTGTGCTTAGGATTGCCCTCTCTCTCCTTCATGCATGCATGTGTGTGTTCCTGTGTGTGTGTGTGTGTGTGTGTGTGTGTGTGTGTGTGTATGTATATATGTGTATTCCTTGAGAATAAGAATTGTCTTTTTCTTGGAGCTAGAGAGATAATTCAACAGTCAAGAGCACTTGCTGCTCTTGTGAAGGACCCATGTTTGAGTCCCAACACCTACAGCAAGAAGCTCACAACTGTCTGTAATTCCAGTTCCATGGGATCCAATGTCCTCTTCTGGTCTCCTTGGACATTTGCACACATGTGGTACATACATGCAGGCATTCATACAAACACATAAAATAAAAATAAATCTTTAAAAAGTAATTTTCTTTTTAAAAATTTTCTCAGTAAATAAGTTTACTGAGATCAGAAAACTTGACAATGATATATCTGGTTTTCTAATCCACAGTTCATATACAAATGATACCAGTTATCCCACTAATTATCCTATACCCCCTCCCCACCCCATCCCATCCTGGTCCAAGATTCAATACAAGACTTCTCTGTTTCTTCTGATCTTGATTTGTTTTCTTTTTTTTGGAACTGAAGACTCCCAAATGAGGGAGACCCTTACTCAAGTCTCCCACAAACTCCAAGACACCGAACCTGGATGCAATCAGCAGAGGTTTGTTAGGGAAGAGAGCTGGCAGCCAGTGTTCAAACTGCACACTCATGAAGGAGTACAGTTTGAGTGGTGGGCTAAGGAGCATTTTATAGTAAGGGGTAGGGAAAGGAAGGAATTTTTGCGAGGTTATACATGATTGGTTGTTTTATAAATTTTGAACTCAGCAAGCTGTAACACTGGAAAAGACCTCAAGGGGGGTGGGTGGGGAGGGGGTAACCAAGATCAGTGGAAAGTTAGCTAGTTCTTGGAACCACCCAGATGTCTTGCATCTTTCTTTGTGGCCAGGAATGTGTCTTCCTGCTTTGGGCCTACCCCACCCACAGGTGGGTTCTCTTCCCTGAGGCTTGAGGAATGTATCCCGGGGCAGTGAAAGGCCTGGAATCTTACATTCAGTTCTGCTTTCTTGGAACTAATGAGCCTGTATATATTTTATAAAATGGTCTTTATAATTTTTCACTCTACAGAACAAGTTTTTACTCTCTAGACCCCCCCCACCACCGGCCCCTGAGAACTCACTGTGTAACTAAAACTAACGACAATCCTGCTTTGGCCTCCTAAGTGCCAGGCATGAGTCACCAGTCACCATGTCCAACTGAACTTGACAGTTTTTAAATACATGTCCAATTGTTTTGTAGAATGTCCCACAGTTTGGGACCTGGTTCCTCATGCTAGGTCTTCGAGTTATTCATACTGACAGTCTTCTGAGATAGTTGTGTTCTCCAGGCATTGCATCAGCAAGTCCCTTGGTGATGTGACCTGTTACATCAGGTGGAGTCTCATGATTGACCAACCAGTTTTTAGGGTAGCTCTGAGGCCCTCAACATTAGCCTTGCTGATAGCTGGCAGTCTGTGGACCCTGTGATTGAGTGCTTCCTGGTTGCAGATGGTAGTTTTCTAATTCCATAAATCCTTCTCCATAGCTTTGTTTTTCAATGTAAGAGGGCATTGGGTCCCCTGGACCTACAGTTTCAAGCACTGATGCTTCTTCTGTGGATGCTGAGAATTGAACCTTGGTCCTCTGCAGATGCCGCAAGGCTCTTAACTGTTGAATCTCTCTCTAGCCTTCAAATTTCTTTTACCGTTGCATGTCTGTTCATGTTCACATGTGTGAATGTGGGTATGCACATGTCATGATTCACATGTGAAAGTCAAATAACAACCTTGTGTGTCTGTCATGGCCTTCCACATTGTTTGAAATGGGGTCTCTTTACTGTTCACCACTGTGCACCCAGGTTAGTGGCCCTTGATGGTTTTAGAATTCTCATCTCTGCCTCCTATCTCACTGCCGGAGCACTGGGATTACAGAACTCTGCTGGCCCTGGCTTTGTATCAGTGCTGGGGGATTTGAACTCAAATCCTCACACTTACTATACTGGCTGGTTTTGTGTGTTAACTTGACACAAGGTGGAGTTATCACAGAGAAAGGAGCCTCCCTTGAGGAAATGCCTCCATGAGATCCAGCTGTAAGGCATTTTCTCAATTAGTGATCAAGGGTGGGAGGGCCCATTGTGGGTGGTGCCATCCCTGGGTTGGTGGTCCTAGGTTCTATAAGAAAGCAAGTTGAGCAAACCAAGGAAAGCAATCCAGTAAGCAGCACCCTCCATGTCCTCTGCATCAGCTCCTGCCTCCAAGTTCCTGTCCTGTGTGAGTTCCAGTCCTGACTTCCTTTGGTGATGAACAGCAATATGGAAGTGTAAGCTGAATAAACCCTTTCCTTCCCAACTTGCTTCTTGGTCATGATGTTTGTGCAGGAATAGAAACCCTGACTAAGACACTTACCTAGCCCTGGATCCAAATTTTCATTCTTCCGCTGTTAATCTATTTAATTACTAGTATTTTTCATATTCGATAATCACACGGTCCCACACGTGGCTAGTGGGAGTCCCCTCAATTCAGCTCCTGTGTCTCTTTAACATTTCCCTGTCTCTCTTCACCCCAACCCTCATTCTTTCTTTCTTAAGCATTTCCTTACTTCCTGGTACATTAATCCTTTACCTTTTTTTTCCGAAGAACCTTAGTTCCTTAAGTTTATGAATGGTATCTAGAGATGAAGACCTGAGTCCTGCGAATGGTCTTTGCTACTGGGATGTCTTTGCTTTTTAGAGAAAGAGAAGAAAGATGAGTTTGTAAGCATATACATGTGTACTTATCTGTTGTCCAAATACACACACACATACATGAAAAATCAATAAATTCACACTGTTAGTTCTAGTTCTAGTTCTCCACAGAATTCATTTTTCTCTTCTTTTTTTCTTAGTTGGAACCTGAGATGTTTGTTTGTTTGGAGAGAGAGAGAACGAGTGAGTAATTGTGTGTGTGTGTGTGTGTGTGTAATGTGGAGGTCAGAGAAATCCTATCATAGGTCAGTCACCATGTGTCCTTATCTAGTGAACCATCAGCCCTATGATGCTTAATTTGACTATCAATTTGATTGCATTGAGAAATGTCTAGATTAGTAAAGTCTGTATCTGAGTTTGTCTGTGAAGCTGTTTCCTGAAATGATCACAAGTATTACCAACTAATCAAATATTAAGTATAAAAACACTGTTGTAGATCCATAATACTGAGAGGTTGTGAAAGGCAGAGGGGGCAGAGCGGTGAGGAAATAGTTTACCAGGTATGTGTAGAACTGTATCTCCTACACTGGACTCTTCCTGTATTTCCCTTTTCACTGGTCAACCATGATGTGGGCAACTTCTTTCCACTATGGATTCCAGCTACTGCAAAGCTCTGTTGAAGCACAGGAGCCCAGCAAACTTGGACTGAGATCACTGAAACCGTGAGCCAACATAAATCTCTCTTCCCTCAAGTTCTTTTTGTCAAGTATTCTTGTCCCGATCCAGAAAGATCAGGCTTTGACTGTTTTGGTTGGATTCTTGGTCCTCTCCTGCAGATCTGGTTGCATGTCCACCATCAGTGGGGTTGAAGAAACCATTATCTATGTTTAGGCCACCCATGTTGAATGCCACTTCTGCAAAGCTTTCACAATGGTCATCTCAGAGAGCTGAACTTTGCACAGTCCTCTGGTGCAACTGTGTGCTTCCTGTAGGTATCCCAGGTGGGTTCTGGCACCTAAATCCTTGGTCACATCATCTTGGTGCCAAGCTGTCTGTCACAGCTGTGATGTAACCATGATGTGTTCAGGTAAAAGAATTAAGTTCCCCCAACCAGTCCATTGCATCATGGGTCAGCAGCAGCTTAGGCATATTCTCTGGTGGCCAATTAAATAGGCAGATCTTGGAAAACATGAGAATCGGCAAAAAAGTCTGGCAGGTTCTTGTGCACAAGATATAACCCCTGGAGATCTACTCTGTCACTGTAGAAGAGGGCTCTGGGGAGATGGTAAAAGGTGTACCATGCTTCAATTCACCTCTGACCTTCATCCTTTTCTCTAGTTGCCAGAAGAGACAGACTGTTAGTTCATGGTTCAGGTGTGATCATCAAGGCTTGTCGGGTAGTGTAGTGCCAGGGAAGTGTTAGAAACAGACAGGAACCTATCTGATGCAACTCACAGCAGGGTCTTTATTCTATTCGAGCTAGCTTGGGCCCTCCATAGAAGGATGGTTTTGGTGGTGGTGGTGGAGAGAGCCCCAAATATCTACTGGGGTAAGACTTTATAGTAAGCAGCAAGAGGGGGTAAGTGTGTAAGCATCTAATTGGAAAGCTACTGTGACCTTTAACATAATTGGCTGGTGCTGGGAGTCATAGCATAAACTTAACTGCTGCACCCCTCTGCATTGGTGGTCATTAGGCAGGACGTGGGCCTGCACTTGGGATGCAGATCTGTTGAGGTAATAACTTGGAGATGCTGGTCTTGTTGAGGATTAGCCTAGAAACTAGAACCAGGCTTGGGTTTTGTTGGGGGGGGGGGTGGGGCATTTTGGAAACTAATGCCTGTTAGTTTACTTGAGTTCAAACTTAGGTCAGGTTCTCTAAAATGAAATCTGAACTTAAAAGATTTGGCCTCTCAGTAGCTACAGGAGGAAAGGGGCTTGAGTCTGTGTCCTTGTGGCTGCCTGGGCAGAACCGTTGTCTTACTTAGCTCAGCTCGCTGGTACAGGAAGGAGAGTACTTCCATGCTTATGTTGGGATGGTCTGTTTCACAGACAAATACTGCTCTCTCAGAACTGAAAGCCATGGTTATCTCAGCATTGGGTACAGAACAGAGTCACCTGGGAAGAGGGATCGTCAAGTGAAAAATTGCCCAAATCACATAGGCCTGTGTCAGCGTCTGTGAGGTAGCATTTTCTTAACTTCTAATTGGTGTAGGAGGCCCAGCTCACTGTGTGTGGTATCATCTCTAGACAGTGACCTTTGCTTCAGTTCCTGCCCGATGATGAAGTGTAACCTAGAAGCTGAAATGCACCCTTTCTTCCCCAAGCTGCTTTCGGCCAGTGTAATCAACAGCAACAGAAAACCAAACTGGACCGGCAGACTTGCTCTTCATTGGGCTCATTCTGCCCAGCCGACATTTCTGCTTCCCGGTGGACCCTGCATGAGACCCATCATGCTTTGCCACTTCCCCTTCCTCAGCCTGCATGTCTGTGTGAATCACTGAGTGAAATTCTGCTATTTTGGGAATTGATGGTCCTAGGCTGAGGATAACTATGTTCTAAAAGGCAGTTACCAACAGCTGGGATCAGAGCAGCCCCTGACACTTTGAAAACAGCCCAGAATTGACTTAACGTTGGCACTTCTTACTCTAGCCTCCTTTCTCATCCTTTCCCTCTCCCTCCAGGCAAGAGGAGGAATCACTAGGAATTTGGGAGCTGACACTGGGCTCTCCCCCTGTGGGTCTGATTCTATTGCGGATGGCTCCTGTGCCCATTATACATGAGCAGGCAGCCGCTGTGTTGATTGATGGGTCTGGACCACACCCTCCTGAACAGTAACTCTGACAAAGTGGAATAGCATTGCATGTGTGTGTGTCACTGTGTGTGTGTGAGTGGCTAGACTAGGTACTGCTGCTGGTGTTTCTGTAGGGTGCCTGGTTGGTAGTGTATCACGTCCACAGGGTCTGGAATGTCATCTGGGGGCTCTGTGGTACTTACTGGTGTTTCATGCTATGGGTCTCTATTCAATTATCTGTCTCTTTCGCTGTCTGTCTGTCTGTCTGTCTGTCTGTCTGTCTGTCTGTCTGTCTTTCTGCCTTTGTGTTCACTAGGTTTTTAGTGGTCTTTCTCTCTAAGAACACTGGAATTGCTACTGTGGTCAAAGCCAGGCAGTTCCTGGCCACACTCAGTGAATGAACTATGGGAAGACTTAGTGATAGTCTTTGATCACTTTGTTAAAAAAAAAAAAAAAAAAGTGGAAGGTTCCCCACACCAGCATCCTGCAGCACACAGTCCTGGCTCAGTCACCCGGCCATTACATAGCTGTTTTGCTCAGGGCAAAGTGTCCTGTGGTTTGGACCTACAATCGACATAAAGCACTCTTCAGGCTGATGTACTAGAGTGTGAGGTCAAAAGGCTTCCCACAGCCTTCAGACAAAAGCACAGTCACACAAGCATTCACAGGGTAGACCAGATGGACATAGGTAGGCTCAGAGCATTAGGACCTAAATTTAGGGAAGGAAAGGACCCGTTGCCTTTAAGCAAGTATGATATATGGTAAAGCACACATCCCACAGTCTGGGCACCCATTGGTGTCCCAGCTGGAAGACTTAGGGTAGCCAGGTATTTTCTTAGCTTTAGGCAGCACCATCGGGCCTGTCTCTCAAGGCGCTGTCTCCCAGGACTGTGAGGATTAAAGCAGCCTATCAGGAAGCAGACTATTAACTCTTGCCATTGCTGATGGCTACTGCTCTTACTGCCTCTAATAATAACAGACCCATGACAGGCCCTGACCGGAGGCTTACAGAAGCAGAGACAGGAAGTTGGGCTGTGTCTTTCATTTTGAGACTGGGATCCTAGTAAACAATCTTGGGTTCACCAGCCTGTCCCTTGGTATTGTAGTTCAAGGACAATCTCAGGTGGCAAAATCCTTGCTCTGAACTCCGTCAGTCACCGACTTTGAGGAGCTTCTGTGGCCTGTAAAAGATGGAAGAATTAGGAACGGATAAACAGACGCCAGCAGAGCTGAGAACTGGCAGTTAGGACTGACCAGAGTCTCACAGGGCCTTTTGCATCTCCAGTCTAATTGACTCCCTAGTTATTTCTTGAGGCCTTCTCCTTCTCCTCCCTCCTTCTCTCCCTCCCTCTTCCTCCTTCCCTCTCTCACTCCTTTCCTCCCCTCTTCTCTTTCCCTTCTCTCCTATAGCTTTCAAAATTAAATTTTATTATATTTGTGTGTGTGTGTGTGTGTATGACAGAGAGAGAGAGAGAGAGAGAGAGAGAGAGAGAGAGAGAGGAAAGAGAGATGGACAGAGACTGAGAAAGAGACAGAGGGGTGCAGAGCGCACATGCCACGGTATATGGTTTACATGAAGGTCAAAACACAGCTTTCAGAAAACAAGTTTCTCCTTTCATTGTGGATCCGGGTATCGAACCCAGGCCCTCAGGTTTGTGCAGCAAACACTGTTAACTGCGGGCGCCAAATTTAAAAATTGTAATTAACATAAAACATGTACATATGTATGAGGTACAGAGCAATACTATTTAAATACACACGGCCGATCATATAGGGGTGATTAGCATGTCCATGTCGGACACCGTTTGTTCTTTGCGCTGGAAACCTTTCCGCTTCTCTCTTTGAGCATGTGCAGTCAGTAGTCACCCCTGGTGCTAGGAAACACTGTGATTACTCCCTCCTCCCTGACCTTATGCCCTGACCTCCCAAAATCCAAACTCTCTCCATCTCTTCCTGCCCTTCCTCCCTCCATCCCTCCCCTGTCCTATGCTTCCTCCCTCCATTCCTCCTCTGTCCTTCCTCTTCCCCCCTTCCCTGTCCTGTGCTTCCTCCCTCCATCCCTACTCAGTCCCTTCCTCCCTCTCCCCTCCCCTGTCCTTCCCTGCCTCTCATTTGGAGGCCCTTGCCTGCTCTGTTAGTGTGGGGTAGGGAGGAGGAACCAGCTTTGGGCGCTTTTGTTTTAAGCAGTGTTGTCAATCTAGCTTCGTCTGAGGTCACTGGTGTGTCACATAGCCAAGCCCTGTGACTCTGGGTCTTAGATTTTTCTCCTGTTTCTTGTTTTTTTGTTTGTTTGTTTGTTTGTTTTTTTGGTTTCTTTTGTTTGTTTGTTTGCCTTCTCTTTGCATTTATAAATAATAAGACTAGAGTTTTGGGGGGCAAAGGTTTAGGTTCCAGCAATGCAAGTCTTGGTTATCCATTCCTGATACACTTGTTAAAGAGACAGCGGTGAGAAGTGGAAGTGAGCTGGTCTGTCGGCTACACTTGAGAGACAAGGATCTCAGTATCTAATGACACCAAGGCCATCTTTGGGAATGTTGATATGAATCTTAGGTTTAAACAGAGAAAGAAAGTCCCCATTGCTGTTGCTGCTGAGGGGAGTCTGATTCTAAGATAGTGACTTAAGCCCCAGGATGTATCCTCAGCACTCTGGGTAATTCCTTTCACCTGGTGCCTTGTGAAGCGCTTCATTGCTGGAATGCAAGGTGGCTAGAGATTTAGGACAATTAGTTACTTCTGTGCCTTCATCCTTGGGAGAACATCGGTTAGGCTGGACAGACACTTCTTGAGTGATTAACATGCCTCTGGGGGGAGCAGGTGACCTCCAGTAAGGAAGCCAGACTCAGGTGAAGGCAGAAATGCCAGGCTCTCTCACCTTCTGGGCCCAGGTGAAGACAACAGTTGATCAAAAGCAGCTTCTAAAGCCTGCTCCGGCCTTGTGTTCGCGCCTGCTGCAGACACTGCACGGGACCCAGTGGAGACCTTCCTGTCTCCTGTTCTGCTGAGAATCCTTAATTATTGCCACATGGTTTTAGAGTACCAGGGACTCTGCTGATGCCCAAATTTAGATTAATTCCTCAGCCTGCGCAAAAGCAACTCCCAGTATGAGTGGCTACTGACTTTGTTATGTTATTCTAGTATTGCACAAGCTCTTTGTCATTTTAGTAAAGGGCTTCCGTTCGAGGGCTTGTCTTAGGTGTCTGTCACTGTGATAAGACATGGTGACTGAAAGAATTGGGGGAGGAAACAGTTTATTTCATCTCAGGGTTCCACATTACAGTCTGTCTTAGTTTGGGTTTTATTGGCTATGATGAGACACCATAACCAAGGCAACTCTTATAAAGGCAAACATCTATTGGGGCTGCTTACAGTTTCAGAGGTTCAGTCCATTATCATCATGGTGGGAAGCATGGCAGTGTGCAGGCAATGTGCAGGCAGACGTGGTGCTGGAGAAGAGCTGAGAGTTCTACATCTTGGTCCAAGGGCAGCCAGAAGGGAACAACTGGGTGTCACACTGGGCGGAGCTTGAGCCTAGGAGACCTCCAAACCCACCCCACAGTGACACGCTTCCTCTAAGGCCACATCTCCTAATAGTGTCACTCCCCATGGGCCAAGCATTCAAACACATGGATCTATGAGTGTCATTTCTATTCAAACCACTGCAGGTTGTCACAGGGGGAAGTCAGGGCAGGAACTGATGCAGAAGAGGCGTGTAGGTCACTTATTTGCTCCTGCTCGGCCTGCTTTCTTATAGCACCCGACCACCTGCCCACAGGGGTTTGGACCCTCCCACATCAACCATCATCCCACAGGCTTCCCTATAGGCTAATCTGATGGGGAATTTTCTCAATGGAGGTTCCCTCTTCCAAAATGACATGGCTTGTGTTCGGTTGACATAGAAACTAGCTAGCACAGGGTTCAAAAATGCTATTTTTAAATTAGAAAAATGAGGGAACTGGAGAGATGGCTCAGTGGTTAAGAACACTGACTGCTCTTCCAGAGTTCCTGAGTTCAATTCTCAGCAACCACATGGTGGCTCACAACCATCTGCAATG
Organism: Rhabdomys pumilio; assembly: GCA_030674055.1. NCBI lineage: Eukaryota > Metazoa > Chordata > Mammalia > Rodentia > Muridae > Rhabdomys > Rhabdomys pumilio. The sequence continues at coordinate 18,524,045 of JANHMN010000011.1, forward strand.
GGGTCTGATGCCCTCTTCTGGTGTGTCTGAAGACAGCTATGATGTACTCAAGTACATAAAATAAATAAATAAATAAATAATTTTTTAAAAATGAGCAGAAAACCCACTGAACCAATGGTGTATCTTTGATTCTGAGGTAAGCAGCTGAGGCATGCTTTAAAACCCTAGGATCTTGGAAAGAAAGGAGGGGTAGGAGGCACCATGGCAGGGTTCTGGCAGAGAAACAAAAGATTTGAGACTTTTAAACAGAAGAATCTTGTAACAGATTGTATGGGAAAGGCTGAAGAAATGAAAAGTGTCCAGTCATCAGAAGGAGCGAATGCTAGAAGCTGCCCTCATCTGGAAGTCTGAAGGGAGTGTGCATTGCTGGGAGCCAGTGATACTGCCTGAGCTGGTAGAGGCCCAACCTACTAAGCCAAAACCGGCTATTGCTTCCAACTACCTCCCTCCTGGTCCCATGATCTCACCTGCAAAGGGGCTGGAGTGTGGTGAACAGTTAGCTACATACGGATGCAACAACCCCTGCTTCTAAGAGCAAGTAGGGGTCCTTTTGTAGAGTCATTCCTCACTCCTAGGTGTGTGTGTGTGTGTGTGTGTGTGTGTGTGTGTGTGTGCGCGCGTGTGCGCACATGCACACATGCGCGCGCATGCAGAGCACGCACTGGAGACAGGGTCTCTCACTGAGCTGAAACTGTTGTGGCTATGCTAGCTGGCCAGTGAGTTCCTGGCATCTCCCTGTCTGTGCCCCACAAACCTGGGGTTTCAGCATGTTGTGCAGCCACATACAGCTTTCCCTGAGCACTGGAGATTTGATCTCAAGTCCTTATGATTGCATAGCAAATCCTCTTACCAGCTGAACCATCTTCCCAGTTCCAAGGTGGAAGTTTCTGTTTTGGGGCTTTTGTTTGCTTGTTGGTTGGTTGTTGTTGTTTTGTTTTCTAAGTTCAGTCTCCTCTCTTGTCCTGCTCCTCTTCCGTCTCCCTCCTCCTCCTGTTGGCTGCTCATCTGACTTCATGATGTTCTTGCAGGGCATCCTGGCCCAGCCCCAGCCCTGGTGGAAGATCCAGCTGTTCATGTGGGAGCCGGTGCTGTTTGGGACCTGGGATGGGGTGTTTACATCCTGCATGATCAACATTTTCGGGGTTGTCCTCTTCCTGAGGACCGGCTGGCTGGTGGTGAGTGAGCTGGAGACCCTGGAGCTTCTGGTGGGCCTGTGACAGAGAAAAGCTTCTTGGATACTACAGTTTAGGGAATAGATTCCTGAAGCACAGATTCTGAAACAAAGCAGGAAGTACAGGGCATAGCTGGCATCGCTTTTAGAATGGGAATACGGGGAACCTGGGCCTCAGAGGTTCCCAGTGAGAGCCTTGGGACAGATCTGACTATATGGGGTCAGGACTCATTGTGGGTGGGACTAGAGTTAGGTCAGGATCAGATAGATGGTGATTTTTACTAGTTTGTGACCCTTCTGGACTTCCTGGTGTGTCACCTCACTTTGTGCCCCCCTGAAGCACCAGCTCCCTATGCACACGGTTGCTCTCTCACACACTGTTCCTGGCCTTGTTCGTAGGGCTGCATGGTTAGATACAAGCTCCTGCCTCTCAGGATTCATTGCCCAGGACAGACCTTCTTGTACTAGATACTGATGGTTAGTTCATCTTTAGCACAGGGAACAAAGGGTTTCTGCTTTACTCCTTGGGCAAAAATATCCTAGAGCAGGGTTCCCAGACCTGTCCTACTGTGCCTTCTCAGACAGTGGACTTCAATAGACTGAACAGGCTGAGCAGAACCACCTAGTTAAGAATTAAACACTAGCAAATGCCTACTGTGTGCAGACACTAATGCTGTCAATGGGATTGTAAAACACCAGCCTTTGTTCCTCTGGGTGCAGTCTCACACTGAGAGATCTCAGGAGCATTAAGCTCCCCAGGAGCTGAACCCTGCGGTGGATGCAAGGTGTCTGGGAGAGCTGCTTGCAAGAGGCTCGAAGGCTTATTGGGTTGGATAGATGAAGGAAGAGAGTCGTTCAGGGGGAATATTGTCCTCGAATAGCCAATGCCGTGGGAGACACGCACGTCAGATGCATCATCAGGTAAGGCTTGAGTGAAGTCGAGACACTAGCAGGCATTTTTGTTGCAATCTAGATGCAGAATGTCCCCCTTGGGAAGCCTCAGGCTTTGATCTTTTTGTTGTTTTATTGTGAAGTTTATCCATGTCCGTCTTGGCTCTCTGGGCTCTGCTGCGTTCAGGGATGGTTAAGGAACAGTAGAAGGAAAAACGTTAGCTCTATGTTAATTCTTTATTTATTTCATTTTTAAGAAATGGCTATTTAGCCAGTGGTGATGGCACACACCTTTGATCCCAGCACTTGGGAGGCAGAGGCAGCTGGATCTCTGATCTCAAGGCCAGCCTGGTCTACAGAGTGAGTTCCAGGACAGCCAGGGCTACACAGAGAAACTCTGTTGTGAAAAACCAAAACCAACCAACTAAACAACAGCAACAATAAAACCAAGAAAGGGCTATCTAAAATTAGTTCCCTCCCCAAAATGAAGGTGTGAGTTGGATTCACTGTTTATTGTTGTGTGACAGATTGCCCCAACACTAACAGCTTATAGCAGTTTTTGTGTGCTCTGTGGTTCCGAGGTCCATGTACTCAAGGTCCCTGTGAGACTGCAGTTGTTGGTCAGGCCTCTGGCACATGTGAACGCTCTACCAAATCACCCAAGTACCACTTGGCGGGCCTTGGCCACATCACGTGGTTCCCCGTGGGATTGTCTCTTTCTGAGGCTGCTGACTTTCACTAAGACCACAGATAGAATAAGAGAGAGCTCCTCTCCTCGGCAGCCATTGCCTCTTCAATGTCCTAGGCTCCGAAATGATGTCCCAGCATTTCTGCGGTACGCGATAAAGCACAGTCTAAACGGAAACTGTGTGTGTTTAGTCAAACATTGTTCCATAAATCCCAACTAATGTGATCATTGGACTGACATAAAAATTTTTTACCTACTTTAAAAAACAAAGCGAATCATTTCACAGAGCCAGAGACCACACAGGAACACCAAAGGGTGGCATCGAGCGCCATCTTGGGCTTGTCTGTCCTTTTGCCCTAAAATAATCTCTGCCTTTTATGTTTGCCATTGGAGTCACTTGAATATTTGATGATGAAAAGAAAAAGACAAATGTGAAATGTCAGAAACGAGACAAAACATCCGGGGAGTTATATGAAATTGAAATCAATATTAGCATTTCTTAAGTAGAAAATATTAACTCTAAATCAACTCGGAGTCATAGTTTATAAACTGTTAAAGGAACATTTCCCCTCTGAAGACCCAAGGCTGCTTTTGGAATGGGATATTTATATTCACATGCAGACAGCTTTCAAGTATGAACAAAAGAAGAATGTATTCTGTAGGATTTCAGTGAAAGTGTATTATTAGCAAAGTCAGAAGTTAGAACGCTCAGATGTCATGCTCAAGGGCATGTATCCTGGGGACACCAGCATCCCGAGGAGCTAGGGCTGTGCCATGGGAGGACTAGAGGGAGCCACATGGGCACTTGCCTATTCTTGCAGCCCTTCTCTACCCTTGGTCTCACCATGACCATCTAGCAGGTTGCCACGCCCAGGAATTCAGCAGCATCCTTTGCCTCTGGCTTTGCACAGATCCCCACGTGGCCACATGGCTGTTGGCATTCTGTTTCCAAAGAAAACTGACAGCTGTCCTTATGAACTGGCCCAGGCTTTGAGCAGATTCGGAGGGTGCAGTCTTTATGAGCTGTGTAATAATAAGTAATAATAAAAGTGCAGCATTTATCGAAAAATAACATATAACGTTTAAGGCTTATTAAGCCCTGCGTGACAGGTGGCGTTCAAAGTGCAGTGAATGGGTTCAATTCTCTAAAACTTAGTATTCCCGACAGCTGTGAGGCACATAGCATCTCTGTTTTATAGGCGGGGAGACAGCCCAGAGCCGTGAAGTAGCAGAAGGCATGGCTGAGGACACGCTTCGTGTCTGCTCACACTGCACACCATTGGCATGCAGAGCCCACTGCAGACAGATGTCCCCTGAGGGACCCTAGCCTCGCTCCAGTCTCCACACTAGGTCAGAGGCCCCTCTCTTTTTGTCCCAGATGTGTGAGGCTGGCAGTGGTTGCCGCTGCACCACCTCATCTGTTTGGTATGCCTTGCCTTGCCACAGCCCTGTGTCCCCTATGGATTTTGTTTGATTTTCTTCTTTGTTGGTTTTGCCTTCTGGAGTTGAATCCAGGCTTTGTACTAGACAAGTGATGTATGGATGAGCCTCAGCCCTACGCTTTATTCCTGTCCTGTTTTATTCCCACAAGGAGCTCAACATAGTTAACAAAGATAACTGTAATACTCTAAAAAACAAAACAAAACAAAACAAAACAAAAAAAACTGTGGGCCTATGCGTGCTGTCTGAGCACTTCTAGTTGGCCAGGTGTCACTTGCAGGTTACTCCAATATCAGCCGAACAGTGTGTCTCTGGGCTGACTCTCCCAGTGGCCTCAGAGGGGATAGTGGATAGAGGGATTTTCTTCTGGGCCTACTATTTGGCAGTTTTATAGCAGGGGGAGTTTGCAAGGAAGAGACAAACCAGAATTGGTCCATTTGAGATCTACAGTTAATAAAAGAGCAATAATGCAAATATCCTCATTGGTGTTTAGAAAAACTCGCAGAGATTGGTAAGAGCAAGGTAGCAAAATGCTGGTGTGGGGAACAGAGAGAACACTCTCTTCTTGTGATCTTGCTCCCCATCCCAGACCAGCAGTGCAGCCCGAGCACCCCTCACTTGCAGGGCACCCTCAAGCACGATTTAAGGCCCCTCTGTCCTCTCATTGCTATCTCTAACACTCAGCGCATCTCTGGGGGTCTCCCCTGCAGGAATCTCCATTGCCTGCGCTCTTACAAAGAATGAAGTGAGCGAGCATGGATGACTTACACTGTGTCCTTTCCCCTTCACTTTACTCAGGGTTTCTATTCCTGCACAAACATGACCAAGAAGCAAGTTGGGAAGGAAAGGGTTTATTCAGCTTACACTTTCACACTGCTGTTCATCACCAAAGGAAGTCAGGACTGGAACTCACACAGGGCAGGAAGCAGGAGCTGATGCAGAGGCCATAGAGGGATGTTACTTACTGGCTTGCTTCTCCTGGCTTGCTCAGCTTGCTTTCTTATAGAACTCAAGACTAGCATAGCAGCCCAGGGATGGTACCACCCACAACGGACCCTCCCACCCTTGATCACTAATTGAGAAAATGCCTTGCAGCTGGATCTCATAGAGGCATTTCCTCAAGGGAGGCTCCTTTCTCTGTGATAACTCCAGCTTGTGTCAAGTTGACACACAAAACCGCCAGTACACCCTTCTTTCTCTTTTCACACTGAGGTGTGTATACACATCAATGTACAGGTCCAGGAATGTGTACTTATTTGCCCAGCAAGTATTTAGTGAGGACTAAGTTCGTGGAGGTGCTGAGCCCAGTGAGCAGGAAGGGGCATGGAAAATGAGTCCCCCTCTCACAGCTCACACCCAGGGATCGGGGCTGACTTAGGAAGAGACTCTGCAAATAGACACTTAGCTGGAGATCAGGGCTGACTGTGGTAAATAGAGACGGAGCAAGTATTGAGATAGATAGGCCCTAGGCTGTGAGTACTGCAGGGCTCAGAGGAAGGGTGCCAGTGCCAGCCACCAGAGGAACAAGTCCTGAAGACTGAGTCTTCAAGGCTTCCTTGAAGTTAGCCTGGCAAGTCATAGAATAAGTAGAAAGGGCTTTATAGACAGGGGATGGTGTAGGTAAGAGGACTGCAGAGAGAGAGAGAGAGAGAGAGAGAGAGAGAGAGAGAGAGAGAGAGAATATCCTTTCACACCTTTTATGCTAGGTCAAGGTTACCTGTATGGTAGATTTGTAGACTCCTGGTGATTCTCTCTTTTAATTTTACTTTTCTGTGTAGGAGTGTTTGCCTACATATCTGGGTACCAAATGTATGCCTGGTGCCTGAGGGGTCAGGAGAGGGCATCAAATCCTTTAGATCCCCTGGAACTGGAATTAGAGCTGGTTGTGAGCCTCCACGTGGGTGCTGAGAACTGGTCCCCTGATCTTCTGCAAGAGCAACAAGTGCTCTTAACTGCTGAGCCAGCTCATCTCTCAGCCCTGTTGGTGATTCTCTCGAGTTGCCTTCACTTTATTGACACGTGGTGTGAAGTCATAAGAGTTCGAAGGACGGGCTTTCCACCTGAAACTTCGTGTGGGCCTTAGCTCTCCTGGTACTGTACGCCTCTTTTCTCATTATCTCTCATGGTTCCCCTCTGTCCTGTGGGTCACCTAGTGGGTGGAGGTGCTCAGGGCTTCCATCGGGAACAGCTCTAAGTGAGATGTTGTTCCTAACTCTGACACCCCTCCCCCTTCTGCTGCAGGGAAACACGGGTGTGCTCCTGGGCTTGCTCCTGGTGTCCTTTGTCATCCTCGTGGCCCTCATCACCGTGCTGTCTGGCATTGGCGTCGCAGAGCATGGCGGGATAAGCAGTGGCGGCGTCTACTCCATGATCTCCTCGGTGCTTGGTGGGCAGATGGGAGGCACTGTAGGGCTGCTGTATGTATTTGGACAGGTGAGACTGTAGCACAAATCGACTTCTTACCTGTTCATCTGCAGTTGTCTCTCCTCTCTTCCTCATTTGATGGGAGTGGGGGGAAAGGGGAGAGAATGTGGGTGAAAACAAGGGCCCCACTTGACAGAGGACCACACTGGGCTCTGAGGGGGAGCTTGCACCACCAATCCTGAACTCCAGAGCTCCTGTCTCCTCCCACTGCTGTTTCATGACTTCCTATGGTGACCAGGGCCAGGGTCTGACAGCTTTTCTTGGAGGGATGTGCATGGCACACGGCCCTCTACACTTTGCACTCTGGGTGGGCATTGTGCCTCTGCCAGATGCCTCTATTATGGAGGTGAGGCTCTAACAGATCTGATGGCTTGGGTGGCCTTAAGCAGACTACCAGCCCCCGTGTGGATACTTAGACTGAGGCGCCATCCAATGAGAAGCCCACATTGCGGTGGACAAAGCCAGGAAGAAAACCAGCAGACTAGGAGAAATTCCAAGGCTAAAGTTTATTTAGCTGAAACACAGGGATAGGATTTGATGCTGGGAAGGCAGCATTCGAACATTAAGAAGTAGCTTTTGTAAGTGTGGCTTGGACCAAAAAGAGTCTTATGGAAAAATAAAGGGCAGTAGGTGGTTGAAAAGCAATTAAAAAAGAAAAAAGGCGGGGAGGAGGCTTTGCTACTTTTCATTTTAGGCGGGCAGCAGAGGCACAGGATCAGCACAAATACACCGTACTCTCTAACAGCACAGAGCTGAGGGCATGAGTGTGTGTGAGTGTGAGGGTATGCATGAGTGTGTGAGCGTGTGTGTGTATGAGTGTGTGTGAGTGTGCATTGTGTGTGTGAGTGTAAGGGTATGCATGAGTGTGTGAGCATGTGTATGTACGAGTGTGAGTGTGTATTGTGTGTGTGAGTGTGAGGGTATGCATGAGTGTGTGAGCATGTGTGTGTATGAGTGTGTGGTGAATGTGTGTGTGAGAGTGTGAGTATGTGAATGTGCATGAGTGTGTGAGTGTTGGGTGTGTGTATGCATATGCATGTGTGTGTTTGTGTGAGGATGTACATGAGTGTGGGTGTGTATGCATGTGTGAGGGTATGCATGAGTGTTTGAACATGTGTATGAGTGTGTGCATGTTTGAGGGTGTGTATGAGTGTGTGTATATGTGAGGGTGTGCATAAGTGTGTGAGTATGGATGTGTGTGCATGAGTATGTGCATTTGTATGTGAGTATGTGTGTACATGAGGGTGTGTATTAGTATGTGACTGTGTGTGTGCATGAGTGTGTGCATTAGCATGTGAGTGAGTATGCATGAATGTGTACATTAGTATATGAGTGTGTGTGCATGAGTGTGTGCATTAGTATGTGAGTGTGTGTGCATGAGTGTGTGCATGAGTGAGGGTGTGCATGCTGTGTATAGGACAGGTACATGGGAGGCATCTCACTAATTGCTCAGAAAAGGCTTCTTGTTTTGTGTTGTTGTTTTGGAGACAGGGTTTGTCTATAGCCCTGGCTGTCCTGAACTCACTTTGTAGAACAAACTGGCCGTGAGCGCAGAGATCTGCCTGCCTCTGCCTCCTAAGTGCTGCGACTAAAGTTGTGTGTCACCACAGCAAGGCAGTTATTTTTACTGGAGAAAGATTTGGAAGTATGGTATATATTTAACATCTGTAAGTTAAAGACTCAAAATCCATAATGCTCCAAAAATCCAAAACTTTTGAACATTGATTATATTGAGCATGGCTTACAATTTTCAGATTTTGAGGCTGTCTGTGGTTGTCCATGCTTCTAATCCTAGCCCAACCCAACTCAACCCAATCCAACCCAGCCTAACCCAGCCCAACCCAATTAACCCAACCCAACTAGCCCAACCAAACCAAACCAACCCAGTCCAGCTAAGCCCAACCCAAGTCAACCAAACAAATCCAACCCAACTCAATCCAGCCCAATCCAACCCAATCCAACCCAACTCAATCCAATTCAGCCCAGCCCAACCAAACCCTGCCCAACCCAACCCAACCCAACCCAACCCAACCCAACCCAACCCAACCCAACCCAACCCAACCAAAGCAAACCAAATCTCAAACAAACAACAAACGACAAAACCCACCAACTTTTAGATTTTGGAGCCATTTTGAAGCTGGATTTTCACATGAAGAAAAATGCTTAATCAATGCAAATTTTATAAGATCCAAAAGAATAAGATACAGCCATTGTCCCTGTGGCAGCCATTTTTGGATTGATTGCAGTCATCACCAGCCTGCTTTGCCACCCTATGGGTTGTTGGGAGACGCTTTCTTGCTCTGTCCTGTAGCCACAGTGGCTGCAGGCCAGTCATGTGGACAGCTTCACTTTCCACATTCTCTGGACAGATAGATGAGGATAAGGGCTCACCCCAAGGCGTTCATCCCAAGTGAAGAGAGGATGCTATGCCTCTCAGCTATGGTTCGCTGGGCTGACTGGAAGGAAGAGTCTTCACAAAGTTTGCCAACATAGGCAGCCATGGCTGAGACATTTCAGGGCCTGGGCCTCTGTCAGCAGTCCCTGTAGTCAGTGCTGGTGGGTCCCTGACTGTCTGAGCTCCTTTGGGTGGAATCTCTTGCCAGGGAACTTACTCTGTGGTTCTTACATTGGTTTCTGGGTTTTATCTGCTCCATCTTTGCTGAGAGGATGCCAGCACAAACTTCCTAGAGATGCTGGCCTGCAGCTTCCGTGAGATGCCTTTGTCTGCTTTTGGTGTGGTGTTAACACTGCTGTAAGGACTTACTTAGTGGGGATGGGTGTTCCCCTCTCTTCTAGTCTTTGGAAATGTGTATAAAGGTTTAGTGTTAACTCTATAAATACTAAGTAGAACACATCCGTGCCACCATCTGGTGCTGGGTTTCTTGGTTGCATTTGTTTAAAATGTCTGATGTATTAGCATACTCTCTCCTTGCACAGGTGTGTCCTGATTTCCTGTTTTGTGTAATGTTGGTAGGTTGTGTCTTTCTCCATGATTATCCACTTTATCTCAGCTCTCTGGAGTATGGATATATTAATTGTTCCCTCTTTTCCTCTTTATTTCCCTAAGTCTGGTAGTAGTAACCCTTTTTTCATTCCTTCAGTCATTTGACTTCGCCTCTCGACCAATCAAAATAGATTTATCCACAGCTTTTATTTAATCTTTATAGTGAAATATTATTAGGTTTTATAAATATAAAATATAATTTATTTTTATTTTATGTTCACTGGTGTTTTGCTTGTAGGTGTCTTTTTCAGATGTCAGAAGCCTTGGAACTGGAGTTACAGTCAGGTTTGAATTGGCATGTGGGTGCTGGGAATTGAACCAGGGGTCCTGTGGAAGGGCAGCCAGTGCTCTCAGCGGTTGAGCCAGCTCTCCAGCCCTTATGATTTTCATTGTGATGTTTTCCTATGAAATTTGTTTTTCTCAGTTTTTCCCCTCCCCTATCTCCCTGTTCCTTTCCTGTGGCCTTCTACCTCTGTAGACTTCTTTCTCAGTTCATGTCACATATCAAACACTTCATTTTTTTTCTCACTATGTAGCCCTAGCTGGATTTGATTCCCAGGACCCACAGGGTGGTCAGGGGATCTGATTCCCTTCCTCTTTTGGCCTGCATGGGCACCAATTATCCAAGTGGTGCCCAGAAATACACGCAAGCAAAGCACCCATCCACATAAAATAAAAATGAATAAAATTAATTTAAAAAACCCACATGAAACAATAACAGAAACTTAAAAAAAAAAAAAACCCTTGCTATGTCCTATACACACCTCCTATATATACACATGCCTTTATACAAACCACATTGCCTCAATCCTGAGGCCTGGCAGCTGCCTTACTCTGTGGGACCAGACCATAGCTAGAAACCCTCCTATGTCCCTGTTCCTCTCACCCATGTTCATCTGAGGGCCCTCTTTGGAATACTTACTTGGATGTGGAAGTGCTGACTATGTAAAAACACTCATCATGGCTAATGTGCTCTGTGCTGGATTCCCTACACCATCAGTAGAGGAGCGGAAAGCTTCCCAAGACCAGATAGAAACTAGAGCTTTTCCTGTGAGAGTGAGCAATCCATACTGTCTGCCTACTGCAGCCGAGGTTAGAATTTGAGCCTGACAGAGGGTGTGGAGGGGAGGAGCACCCAGCTCCTGCTCCGGTCTCCTGAACATCTGATTCGTTCAAAACAAACACCATGGGCTGGATGTTCTGTCCTGAGAATACAGTCTCCTCTTCTCTTTAAAATGGTGACCACCCCACCTTATGTGTCAGAGAGTACCAGACGTTTCCGTGTGAAGAATGGTAAGGAAAGAGAAAAGTTCCTTATTATAAACGTCAGAAGGTAATGCAAACACTCTTCAACCATAGTTATCTCTGGAAATGTTTACAGAAACTCAGCAATGCTTTCCAAGGAAGACCAACTTCCCAGCCTGGATGCCCTAGGACAGCTGGCTTGCTCCAGGAAGGCCTGGGGTTCAGACCCGCCCTGTGTCAGCTGTCTCAAGCCGGATGTAGGCTGAGGCTTTGAGTTCAGAACCGGAAGGGAATATACTTCCTGCATAAGGGGGCTCACGCACAGGTTGCATTTGTCACTGAGATGGGCTCACTTTGTAACTGGGTACAAGGTGCTTTTGACAGTATACCCCAAATGTACCCAGGCATTGCAGTTCCGTGGAGATGGGTGTGTCTACCTGTTAGAAATGCAAAGGCATTACCGTAATCTCTGATGGGGTGGTGGCTCTTCCCTCTCCACTCAGGAACTCACTAGATTGGCTAGTCTAACGGAATGTTGCCAAGTAATCCAAGCTTCTCTTGAACTCACAATCCTCCTGTCTCTACCTTCCTAGTGCTGGGCTTTTAGACAAGTGCCCTCATCTCTAACTTGATAGTTAACCTTGACTATTAACTTGGTCAGGTAGAGAGGAAGTAAAGCCCTCTTCTTGCTGTGTCTGAAGGTGAACAAGAGAGGGACCAAGAACTGTCCTGGCTGTGGCTACCACAGTCTAGTAAGCCGAGGATCAGATTTCAGAGGAAGTCAGAGTGGGTGATGAAGTCTTCCTCAGCAGGTGTGTGAATGCTACACCAGTGCCCAGCAGCCTCCAACTTTGGCAGCCTTTCAATGCAGACCCATTCCAGTGACCTCCAGGGAGCTGCCAGACCCTTGGCTTTAGACTGGTGCTGCATCTTTGTCCCTCTTGTCCTGAGGCTTTCATCAGCTTAGACTTAGCTGCCATCCATTTGTCTGGTTTTCCAGCTTGTCAGTGACCATCACGGGACACCTAGCTTCTGACTATGCACGCCAACCCAATACATTTTGCAATTGAACATGCATCCGTTGGTTCTGTTCCTCTACAGAACCCTGGCTGGGGGAGAGTCCTTATGTTTTCTCTGTTCACCTAGGGACTCAGACTTCCTCCTTCCTACCTAGCAGCAAGAGGGTGTGGTTGATAATGTGCTGTGTTGTTAGTGCTGGCCAAGTCCATAGGGCTTCTCCCAGTCAGATTTATCTGAGGCAAAGTGAGAGACAGTACAGTAGTAATGTAGGTCACAGACATTGAAAGTCAGCGTATCATATAGTATTCACCGAGTGTGTGCTTCATGCTTTGCAAATGCAGGATATTGAAGACATGACACACATATTAAGTTTTTTAGTTTGTATTTGTGACGTCTGCACCCACGTGGTTATGTGTTCACCTGTGAACAGGTGCATGTGTGTACGTGTGTATGTGAAGGCCTGAAGTCGACACTGGTCTTTTCTTCAATTATTCTTTATTTATTGAGGCGGGAGCTTCTTGCTGAATTCAGAATTTGCTAATTCTGGGTGGGAATCCCTGGAGATCCCCTTTGTGTGCCTCCTGATGGAGTGCTAGGATTACTGTTGGCTGCCACACCCGGCCAGCTTCTTCCTTAGGCTCTGAACATTGTTAGCTTTCTCCCTGGTGCAGCCTTGTGCTTTATCCACTGAGCCAGCTTCCCAGTCCAAATATTTTGTTCTTAAAGGGTATTTGTCTTCTTGCTGCAGGAGACAAATTTATAACCATAAAACAATAGTAGACTCTGGACCCGGGTAATCACATAGCACCGTGGGTAAGCGGAATGCTTACTGAGAGATGGGGGGATAAGAACAAGTTCATGGAAAGGAAAGAACTTGAATAAACCTGAACTGTATTTGTTCCTGGGATAATGACAAGGACAGGGCTGCACTGACCAGCAGAGCCTGGGGCTCAGGGAGGTGACCAAGCTGAGGGAAGGTGGCCAATGTTGATGATTGTGCAAAGTGATGCTCCTGCCATTAAAGTTCTGTTACAGTTGTTTATTGTGCCTTTGTGTGTGCATGTATGTGTGGAGTGTGTGTGTGTATGCAGGTATATGTGTATGTAGTGTGTGTGTATGCATGTATGTGTGGAGTGTGTGTGTGTATGCAGGTATATGTGTGTGTGGTGTGTGTGTGCATGTATGTGTGGAGTGTGTGTGTGTATGCAGGTATATGTGTATGTAGCGTGTGTGTGCATGTATGTGTGGAGTGTGTGTGTGTATGCAGGTATATGTGTATGTAGCGTGTGTGTGCATGTATGTGTGGAGTGTGTGTGTGTGTGGAGGTATATGTGTATGTAGTGTGTGTGTGCATGTATGTGTGGAGTGTGTGTGTATGCAGGTATATGTGTATGTGTGCATGTATGTGTGTGGGTATGTATGTATATATGCATGTATGTGTATGGTTGTGCATGTGTGTATGCAGGTATATGTGTATGTAGCGTGTGTGTGCATGTATGTGTGGAGTGTGTGTGTGTGTGCAGGTATATGTGTATGTAGCGTGTGTGTGCATGTATGTGTGGAGTGTGTGTGTATGCAGGTATATGTGTATGTAGTGTGTGTGTATGCATGTATGTGTGTGGTGTGTGTGTGCATGTATGTGTGGAGTGTGTGTGTATGCAGGTATATGTGTATGTAGTGTGTGTGTGCATGTATGTGTGGAGTGTGTGTGTATGCAGGTATATGTGTATGTGTGCATGTATGTGTGTGGGTATGTATGTATATATGCATGTATGTGTATGGTTGTGCATGTGTGTATGCATGTATGTGTATGGTTGTGCATGTGTGTATGCATGCATGTGTGTGTGGTGTGTGTGTGTGTGCATGTATGTGTGTGGGTATGTATGTATACATGCATGTATGTGTATGGTTGTGCATGTGTGTATGCATGCATGTGTGTGGGTATGCATGTGTATGGGTGTGCATGTGTGTATGCATGTATGTATGTGGGTGTATATGTAGAAACCAAAGGACAACTTGCAGGAGTTGACTCTCTCCTTTAACCCTGTGAGACCTAGAACTCATACTCAGGTCATCAGGTTGGGTGACAAGTGCCTTGGTCATTAGACGTGGTGGCAAGTGCTTTTACCTAATGAGCCATCTTGTTGGCACCACATGACACTTTAAATTTTTTTTGAAAGACAAGAGTCTCACTGTGTGGCTCTGTAGACCATGTTGGCCTTGAACTCACAGAGTCCACCTGCCTCTAGAGCCGGCATTAAGGTGTGCAGCACCATACCCAGTTCACGTCGCTCTTAACTATTTGTCTGGACCTGCCTTTCCATATTTCCAAAAAATGTAAAATTATGACCGTAGACAAATATAAGAGAACCGTGTACCAAGCACACAGTGTATGAATGAGTGCAGCCTGTAAGATGTTTCAGAGCGCTGGGTGAGTATGGAGGCCCTGCGGACACTGCAGTCAGGGACTTTAATGAGCAAAGGGAAGGACGAGTCAGCTGGGTTAGATATCAAACTAGCTACCGTCTTATAGGACCGTGAATCCTAATCCTTTGTGCTGTCTGATCACCAGACAGACGTTGTTTCTGTATCTGTTATAGATGGGAAGAAATCAGTCTATAAGTTAGCATGTAACTTACTCAGTCTGGGATATTTAATGCTAACTCGACCAATAGAGAATAGTGAACCAGGCTCTGATGTCACCTGGGTAGCCTGTGGTCACTTTTGTCACACATCACATTGAAAAGGAGTACCACTCTCTCTTTCTTATTTTAGTTCTAAATTTTATATTATTTGTTTGAGACAGGCTCGTGCTATACATCCCTGGGTAGCCTATGTAGACTAGGCTGGCCTTAGTTTTCAAGTAACCTCCTGCTCCTGCCTCCTGAGGACTGGGATTATAGTCATGTGCCATCATGCTTAGCAGCTAACTAAAAACACTGCCAAGAATTGTGGCTCATGTCTATAATTCCAGCAATCAGAAGGCTGAGGCAGGAGGATAATTGTGAGTTTGAAGCTAATTTGGGATATATAGTGATATCTGAGTCAGCCTGGGCTACAGTGTTAGACCCTGTCTGTCTTAAAGAACCAAAACCAAATGATACAAACTAAACCAAATCACCAGGTTTACAGACTGGGAAGACAGTCTACTCAGTGAAGTGCTTGCCTTGCAAGCCTCGGGACGCGAGTTTGATCCCCAGACCCAGTACAAACATGGTGGCACACACTAGCGAGGCAGAGGTGAGAGGATCTGTGGTGAGAGGCTACTGGTCAGCCAGCCTAGCATACTTACTCTATTCTAGGCCACTGAGAGCCCCTGTTTCAAGAAAGAGGTGGACATGCACACACACACAGACACATACTCACATACTCATACACATGTAATCACACACACGCTCGATACACACATACACACACATTCACACACTCATTCACACACACATTCACAGTCATTCACACACCACACACACACATATACATCCACTCACACACATACAAATACACTCATTCACACACATATACACACATCCATACTCATTCACACATCCACATTCATTCACACACGTACACATACCTATGCACACTCATTCACACACATAAATACACTTATTCACACACATACATGCACTCACTCATTCACACATACACATACATACTCACACACATACTTGTTCACACACCCACACACACACTCACCCACACCCACACTCACATATATACACCCTCATTGGCACACACACTCTCGTTAAAAGTAATGGCATTTAAATGTTTGTGGGAGTGTGCTTCGGTGGCTCTGAGGACAGAGCCCTGTATGTGCTTGTTTCTCGCAGACATTTAGTTCTTGAATAAATGCAGGCAGAGAAGGCCAAATGCCCCCTGACCCAACATCCCATAATCTTTATGCCTGTTTACCACCGACAGCTCTCTACCCAGGGCTCCTTGCTCTCTTGTTCAAGATGTGGACGTGAAATGAGGTCTGAGTCAGGTTCCCCTGTGAAAGAGCGGGTTTGACCTGGTGCTGCCTTCCAGACAGAGCCACGATGCTGGTGCACGTGTATGTCCGTGAGCAGGCAGGTCTGCTGCTGATGCCTCTCTGTTGCTGGCTCTCCCCACCGGGGATTGCCCAGCAGTGTGTTGCAGGTGCCATGTACATCACTGGCTTTGCGGAGTCAATCTCAGATCTGCTGGGCCTCAGGAACATCTGGGCTGTGCGAGGAATTTCAGTTGCTGTGCTTCTGGCTTTGCTGGGCATCAACCTGGCAGGTGTCAAGTGGATAATTCGCCTTCAGCTGCTGCTGCTGTTCCTGCTGGCTGTCTCAACCCTGGACTTTGTGGTGGGCTCTTTCACCCACCTGGACCCAGGTAAGCCCCTGGAGTGCAGTGCTTTGTAGATACAGATAGGTGTGATTTACAGAGTACACTCCCTTCCCCACAGGCTGTACCTCTGACCAGGGTGGGCTGATCTTAATCATGTGAACAGGTCCATCAGGGTGCAGCTCCCTGGACCCAGAAACCCAGAACCCCCTCTACACAAACATCCCCAAACACACCCCCTACCTTACCTTCCCCTACCCTACCCTTTTCTATTGAGACTGTGTTTCAGTATGTGGCTCTAGGTGTCCCAGAACTTACTATGTAAACCAAACTGGCCTCAAACTCAAAGAGATCCACCTGCCTCTGTCCCTCAAGTGCTGAGACTAAAGGTGTGCATCTCTATGCCCAGAGGTGTTGTAACCATTCAATGAACCCATCACAGGCTAACTGGTGATTCTCAACCCGTGGGTCATGTTTCCTTTGGGGATTCAAATGATCTTTTCACAGGATCACCTAAGACCATCAGAAAACACAGATATTTACATTATAATTTATAACAGTAGCAAAATGTATACTTATGAAGTAAGCAACAAAAATAATTTTGTGATTGGGGGTCACCACAGCATGAGGAGCTGCATTAAAGGGTCACAGCATTAGGGAAGGTGAAAACCACTGGTCTAATCGAACCCAGGGTTTCCTGAGCTTCATGGAAGCCTAGCAGCATGAATCCAGCATCTCGCGTCTCTAAATGGAGGTCGGTAACTCTGCCACTTTCTGATTTGTGTCCCTTGTCCTCAGCGTACACAGCTGTCACCAGGATGCTATAGAAAACGCCTAATACTGTGTACTCCAGGAACTCTGTGTTTAATAGAGACTTGTCTTTAAAGAGAGGGAGAGGGAACCAACAGGTGTGTTTAGAATAATCTCCAGCCCAGGCAGGGACCCATGATACTGGTGGCAGTGACAGTCACTGTGTCCAAGTATCTGCCATGGTGGGTACTGTGCTGAGTATTTTCCACAGCTTGTCTTACATAGCTCCTGCCAGAATCTTTTGAGATGGGAACACTGATACCCATTTTATAGACAGAGAAAGGTGCTATGTTTATGCTAATGCATGGCATGGCTGGGGTTTGAAACCAGACACAATGCTGTAGCCAAGCTCTTCCTGGGGTAGGAAGAGGCCTGTTTCATACAGCATGCTTATCTGCTCTCTGCTCCCTCCCTTTGAGGTCACTCCTGCACTGTGTTCTTCCTAGTCTTGCCTTTATAAACAAACAAACAAGCTATGCACACCAGTATACTTTTATTTTTAATGTGTTTTTTAGATTTTATTTGTATCTAATGTATGCGTGCCTGTTTGTGTATATGTCACAGGTGTGCAGGTGCCTGCTGGTGTCAGATCCCCTGGATCTGGAGTTATAGATGGCTGTGAACTGCTTGACATGGGTGCTGGGAATTGAACCCAGGTCCTCTGGAAGAACAGCAAGTGCTCTTAACTACTGAGCCATCTCTGCAGCACCCCCAGTCTTTCCTTTTAAATGCTGTTGGCTGTAGACTGGTCAGAGTCAAGTTGGCACATACTACTCTCTCTTCAGATATTATAGTTCAATGCCAGAAATGGCACATTTCTCTGATGTTCCCCACTGACATCCAGAAGGGACAGAAGGAGTCCTCAGGACCCACTCCAGTGCCAAGGACCTGGTGATTCCCTGGACTCACCCGAAGGGCTGCAGCATGCTCTCTGGGGCTTCTCTGCTGGAGGGAAAGGGTGTTTTTTCCTGGCCTTGCGTCATCCTGCAGCAATGGCTCTCACACTGAGGGAGACAGACAGGCCTTTGGCTGCTGAGCTGTCTATGAAGGGAGAAACAATCTACCCCATCCCCCACTCCCAGGTGCCCTCCCTTCCACTGACAGTTGCTAAGAGACTGCAGTTGATTGACAGGGCAGTGCTGCTGGCCACCTCAAACTTCACTAGACTCATGTGTTTTCCTTCTCCATTGGAGACTTTCTTGGCTGCTCTTCTAAGTGACTCCAAATGCTTCTCCTTTCTGGTCGATACATTAGCAGGGTGTAGTTGGAGCTGAAATTTATTTTCAATAATTCCCATAGCAACGGGCATCATTGGTTTTTTATCAAGCAGACTGTTTTTCCCGTAGTTAAAAGCCCCAAACTGAAACCAGACCATAAACTTTTACAATGGATTTAACAGAATGACCATAACTATTAAAGGGAAAAAAAAGGCACTTGAAAAAGGCCTGGAAGCTAAAGATGACTGTAGGTTAACAGCGATTGTCTGTTGTTATGTGTTGCTGTATTATTTCAGTTCTACGTTTCCTCTAGTTGGCTGGGGCTACTTTAGTTGTCAAGATTTATTTACTTATGCATCCATCCATCCATCCATCCATCCATCCATGTGTGTGTTCCATACATCCAGTCATTTGTGTGTGTGTGTGTGTGTGTGTGTGTGTGTGTGTGTATTGCCTGCATGTATGTATATGTTCTGTGTGCATGCCTTGTACCTGTGGAAACCAAAAGAAGGAATCATTCAGAAACCCTGAAACTGGTTGGGAATTGCCATGTGAGAACTGGACCTGGATTCTCTGTGTAAGATCAGTGAGTGCTCATAGCCACTGAGCCATCTCTCCAGACTAGTATTACTTAAAAAAAAAATACATACATACATACCTATGTGCATGCATACATATATACACACACGGGGCTGAAGAACTGACTGCTCTCATGTCTTCTTCTGGCCTCCAGGGGCATCAGGCACGCAGTGTAGTGCACAGACACACACGCAGATGAAGCACTCACACACAGAAATTAACATTTGAAAAATTTTTAAAAAGACAAAAAATTTAAATCTAACCTATACTATGGTTCCCCTTTATTTGTATTTTAAAGGTAAACACGCCTATAGTCTCAGGAAGTTGAGGCAGGAGGATTGGCATGAGTTCAAGGTCAGCCTGGGCTACAGGGCTACAGCCCTGTCTCAGAAAAGGAAGTGGGGGGAAAGCAAGCAGGGAAATAAAGCTCTGTCATCTTATAAACAACCCCCCAACACACACACACACACACACACACACACACACACACACACACACATACACACACGACTATTCTGTAGAGATGCAGATAGATTCTCCCTGACTTAGCTACAGTTCCCGCTCTGCTCTGAAGCACCCCGTGGGCACCCTTCTGTCACTCTGTTTTTATGAGATTATAATGTCATGTCCCCCTTCCCTCTTCTCCCCCCAAATCCTCCTATGTAACTGTCCTTCCTCTCTGTAACATGCATGGCCTCTTCTTTCATTAATTGTTGTTATTTGTGCATATGAACGTGCATGCACCACAGCCCCCGTTACTGATCAGAAACACTTGGAGTTTAAAGTCCTGTTGTGTATTTCAGATTTCCCCAGTTCTGGACCTTCCTTTTCTCTCTCTCTCTCTCTCTCTCTCTCTCTCTCTCTCTCTCTCTCTTTCTTTAGAATAGAATAGAATAGAATAGAATAGAATAGAATAGAATAGAATAGAATAGAATAGAATAGAATAGAAT
>JANHMN010000011.1:18543807-18556769 GCA_030674055.1 Rhabdomys pumilio
ATAGAATAGAATAGAATAGAATAGAATAGAATAGAATAGAATAGAATTTATTCAGGGCATGGGGAGGGGAGTTGAGAGCGTAGTAGAGGCAGGGGGGTAGAGAGGGAGAGAGAGAGAGAAAGGAGTAGAGGCCAGCCATAAGCACGTGAAGAGATGGGGGAAGGGGAATGGGGAGACGGGGAAAGGGCAAGAGGACAGACTGGGAGCAAGAAGGCAAGAGAGAAAGAGCAAGAGTCAGTTCTGGACCTTTACAGATATGGCTGATGTGGGCAGCTTGTTCAGATGTGTGTGTGAGGGGGTCTGTTTCTTCAGGAATGAATCAAATAGAATTCACAGGAGGAGGGTCAAGTGCACTTTAAACTCTGCTGGATTCTGCCTTCTGACTAGATTGTTCTGAACTCACACTAGTGGGAGATAGAGTTACCAATTCTCTATCTCCTGGAGAACTTTGGGTAGGCGTACGTAATCTTTTACATTTCTGCCATGTTAGACAGTGTGCATTCCTTTTCTTTATATTTTTTTTTTGTAAACAATTGAGGATAATTTGGTCATTTTTTTTTTTTATTGCTTCTTCTATTTCTTTTTCCTTGAATTGTCTATAATCTTCCTCTGCTCCTTCTCACTCAGTTCCCTTGTTCCCTGGTGGTTCTTAAAGCTTGCCTACCTTAGTAGTGAGCCCAACACAGAGGAGCGTTGGCTTGGTTTTCATTCACGCTGGTTGCTTGCTACAGATATTGAGTCTTCCCCTGATGTCATCTGTCCTTTAAAAATTACATATAAAGGAGTAATACATGTACAAGACACTCATTTTGATCCAAACTATATACTCTATTTCCTTGTATATTTTCCTGTAATTAAATGTACTCTTGAGTGTTAGGTCCCCAGGCTGTCTTAACCAACTGCTATAATCACAGAGCAGAAAACAACAGAAATTTATTCTCATGCAGTTCTGAAGGCCAGATGTCTAGAATCAAAAGTGTCTTGGGGGGTCACTGTCCCAGTAAGCCCCTAGAAGAGACTCCTTCCTCACCCTCCTCCAGTCTCTGGAAGCACAGGTGTCACTTAGGAGTGCCTGGTCACTCTAGTCTGTGACTCTCTCTCACACGGCCCCATTGTCTTTTTACTGTGTATTCAGTATTTTAGCAAAAGAAACTCATCTCTACAAATCAGTCTGATAATCCAGACTGATCTCATGTGGAGATTCTTAGGTACATCTTTAAAGACCCTTTTCTCAAATGAGATCACATTTGCAGGTTCTTAGGTCTACAGTGAGAACATATCTTTGGGGTGAATCGTTGGGGTGAACCATTCACCCCAATATGCAGCGTCATTTTTGATTTGCTTCATTTTCTGTGGCCAGTCACTAAGTAGAAAATGCTCTACAGAGCTTCCAGATGCCACTGGTGCTGTCCCTTTTGGGAGCCTCTCCCTTCAGCCTTGCTTTTCCTAGAGAGGTGGTCTCTGCACTGGGTCCCAGCTGGTGTGCTCTCTACCTCTCTGTCTAGGGCCTGGACCCTATCCTGTAGGTCCCAGAAAATGTTACTTCTCTACCTTCAGCTGTGATTAACATTGGATCAAAAATCCCAAGTTGAAAATACTTTTTAATAGGATTGTGAAAACATTCTGCTTCACTGCCTCGCATCCCACAGTATCGGGAGTTTGGGCTGTCCTGACTCCTATGCTTAGTAGAGACCCTGTTCTGCAAGCGTTACACATCTCCTCTCTACCCATGATGCTCTATAAATTCATAACAAAAATTTGTTAGTTTAAAACATGTAAATTATGTGTATGTGTGCATCTGGGAACATGTATGTGGGTGCCCACAGAATACAGGAAAGGGTGACAGATTCCCCTAGAGCTGGAGTTACAGAGAATTGAGAGCCACCATGTGGGTTCTGACAACCAAACTTGGGTTCTCTGAGAGAGCAGCCAGCACTCTTAACCACTGAGCCATCTCTCCAGCCCCTATAACAACAACAACAAGAATAGCAAAATTTTTCAGCTTGTTCCTTTAATTTGGGGGTTACAGGTACTTTTTATAGTCTCTTCCCCCCATCCCCACCTTTTCCCCTTATTTTGTATGTGTTTAACTCGGACTTTTATCAGGCTGACCTTGATCTCCTGATCCTCCTGCCTCAACTCTGGAGAGCTGGAATTATAGGTATGTACCCCCCACAGCTACCCAGCTTACTTTTTTTTCCCTTTCACTTTTAAGTTCCGACTGTAGCAATCCTTCTTTAAAACAATTTTAATATTTGCAGTTTAGGTTACCACCAAAAATATTAAATGGAAAACTGGAGAAATAATTTATCAGCATTCACAAACAGTTCATAAGGTTCCCAATTACTCAGTTTCGATGTTGTTAGTCTTTTACTGTGCCTACTTTATAGATTAAACTTCATCCTAGGTATGTGTAGGAAGGGGCAGGATTTAGTGGGATTTGCAGGTTTGGGCATCCTTGAGATCTGGGGATAACTGGCAGACTATCCCCAGGGATAATTGATAACTACAAGAGTTGGATATTAGGTTTGTATGTTTGTTCTTTTTTTTTTTTTTTAATTTTTAAGCTGTGTGTGTGTGTGTGTGTGTGTGTGTGTGTGCGTGTGCATGCTATATCCCCGTGTCAAGATATCTCTCTGTGTCATATTCTCTTTGTCCTGCCTTTCTTCACTGACTCTGTTCCTTGCCAGGTTATTTGCCATGTAGGCTGGCAGCAAAGGTCCCTCTTTCTTTCTCCACCTCCCATCCTGTCTCCCAAGCACACACCCCAGCTTACACACAGCGTGGGACTGTACGGAGATGAGCAGCATGACAGTTTAGACATGACACTCTCAAACATTTGTCTTAAAACTCCTAAAATGCCTTTTGGGGGCTCATATTTTCATGTATATAAGACGAGTCTCATGCCAGAATGCTCTCACTGCCACGAAAGTCAGGCAAACATAGAGAAAATACATTTTAGAAGATGAAGAGACATGTGGTGCATCTTAATGCTAGTTTCTACATTTTAAAATGAAATTGCGAGTCTCCAAACATAATCCCTTGGTAATCCGGGCAGGCATTTGCCAAGCTTCTGTGACAAACCCTGCACTTCACAGCCCACATGGTGTCTGAGTCAGTCAGTGGGCCTGGGACAGGCCTGTCTCATGCTGAATCCAGCACGTAGAATCTGCTCTGTGAGGCTGGGGGTTTGTATTTGGCCGGTGAAGGGCAGGGTCACAACATAGGAGCTATAAAAAGTTCCAGTGAGCTTGCCTGCCTCTGCTCTCTGCTGAAACTGCTCTATCTGAGGTTCCACTGAGCTCTTGATGTCCACAGGACCTTTGTTCAACTCTGATTCCTTTTTTTTTTTTTTTTTTTTTTTTTTTATGGTTTTTCGAGACAGGGTTTCTCTGTGTAGCCCTGGCTTTCCTGGAACTCACTCTGTAGACCAGGCTGGCCTCGAACTCAGAAATCCACCTGCCTCTGCCTCCCAAGTGCTGGGATTAAAGGTATGCACCACCACCGCCCGGCTCAACTCTGATTCCTGTTTGTTTGTTTGTTTGTTTGTTAGTTCATTTGACTTGGGTTTTTCAGAGTTTCACTGTAGTCCAGGCAGATCTAGAACTTACTCTCTAGCCAAGGATCATCTGGAACTTCTGATCCTCCAGCCTCCACCTCCCAGCTGCTGGTATTAAAGACAGATCTTGCCACACCTGGCTTTCATCTGTGACTCCAGACCCATTTTGCATATTGGCTGTGTGCCTATTTAAAATAGCCATTTCCCCTTGATTCTGTGAGATAATACCTTTGCTCTCTTCTTGTTCTTCCTAGTCCTCATTTGGTCAGGGGAGCACGGGGCTCGGATCACTGCTGCCGGTGAGCAGGGAGCATGGGGCTCTGTTCTCTGCTGTCTGTGAGCAGGGAGCACGGGGCTCGGATCTCTGCTGCCGGTGAGCAGGGAGCACGGGGCTCGGATCTCTGCTGCCGGTGAGCACTCTGTGATTTCTTCCTCATCATCGCTGCTGCTCTGCTTCGTCTGCCTCCCTAGATTTCCCCAACCCATGTTGCATATTGCTAATTCCTATGATCCACACATCACCTCGAATTAAAGTCAAACAAACTCGGGACTCAGGCCCTCCATTCATTATCTTTATTTTTTACTTTTAAAAAAGGTTATGATAAATCTCATTATCTTTTAAAAGTAAAATCATCTTTTATTCATTGACAATTTCATATGTGTAGGCACTATGTCTTGGTCATATCCACCCCCAACACCCCTTCTTACACCCCCTAAACATCCCAACACATCTCCCTCCCCACCTTCACGTCTGCTCTGGCTTTTGTTGTTGCTTTGGCAGCCACTGAAGCCAGTTGTTACTTTCTGTTGCGTGTTGACTCCTGACTGTGATGTCCTGGTCTTCTGCAGGTGAGCATAGCTGTGGGTCCATGAGTGTAGTGACCATGGCATGTCCAGAGGACAGTGTCATGGCGTTCTTCCCCATACCTAGGTTCTAACATTCTTTTTGCCTCATCTGAGCCTTGAGAGTGGAATGGAGTTCACAGAGCTGTCCCACTTAGAGCTGAGTGCTCACTTAGTCAGTTTTATTAGACCATTTGTGAGTCTCTGGCCAAGATTACAGGCAGCACTGATCTATGTACATCACTATTAGGAAGTAGCCTGACAATATGCCCACTTAGCAAAACCACACTGTGGCAGATGCTGTGCAGGGTTACTTCCCACCTCAGAGATGCAGAAGCAGCAGTCTGGAGAGAGAGAGAAAGAGAGAGAGAAAGAGAGAGAGAGAGAGAGGGAGAGAGAGAGAGAGAGAGAGTAATTTCTAGGAACCCAGGCCTCCGCAGTCAGCCTCTTGCTGGTCCAGCAGAGAGGCGCAAAATCCAACAGTTAACAGACTTAGGTTCCTGCCTGAGGCCTATGCCCTAAGGCATGGACTTTTGCCTAGGTTTATAGTACATGCATGAGCTCCATCCTTTGGAGCAGGGAACATTCTGGCTGCCCCTCTGGAGCTTGGAGTCAGCCCACATGGTGGCTAAGAAGGGCAAGGCATGGGTCTTCCAGAATCTCTCAGCACTGGCTTACAGAGATAGGCGGTACATATTTGTATGGAGAGACCCCACTGAATGAAGGATAGCCAGACTGCACGGCTCTATTCCATCCCTGCAGGTGCAGCTGGCTAACCTGTGGCAACCGTGAGGGAGGCCTCCGTGCCCTTATTGTGGGACCCCGTCTTGTGTTCCATCTTTAGCACCTCGCCTCAGTCCTGGAAATGGAACAGGGGTCAGGTTACCATGGCGACATCACCTTCACAAACAGATGCCTTCCCACCCAGCTCCTGCCACATGTGCTCTGCATGCTTTGTCTCCAAGTGGTTTCCAGGATGTGAGGCAGGCCTGACTGAAGGGCCTTGCAGTGCCCTCCGTGGCCTCTGTGTGGAGTTGCAGTCTGTGTGTTCTGGGGCCTCTGGGCACGAGACCTTGTCCCAGGGCAGCTCACTCAGCCCGTTTCCCTTCCACAGTCCTAGGAGGAAGCACCAAATCCTGTGTGTGGATTGCTTCTCCAGAGCTGGTGTTTACATTATGTTCAACAAGGACTGTCGTACACACACTCTCGAGTGACACCGGACAGAGCTGAGCAGGGTTACTTTAGGGATGCTGAAGCAGCAGCCTGGAGAGGGGAAGCTGTTTCTGAGAACTCCATGCAGCTAGCTCCTGGCTGGTCCAGCAGAGAGAGGCAAAGTCTGGGAGTAGGCAAAGACAGTTTCAATGGGGGTCCCAGTTTTCACTCCAGCCTTGGTTCCCAGAGCCCTGACTTGGCCAGTATGACCTCAGAGTTGGGGGTCTCTATATTGCTTCCATTCTTTTGTATCAAGATGGTCTGAGAGCCTAAGTTCTCAGCCAGCCTTCCTTTGCATGGTCAGATGGTCAGAGCTGAGCCTCTAGAGGGGTAAAATAGAGGGCTGTGAACATCGGGCAGGGCGGTGACAAAGACATGCTCCCCCAGTGCCACCAGGAACAGAGATCACAGACAAGCCAACAAGTGCTAAATTCAGATCCAAAGTCAGGCAGAGTTATTGTCGGGCCACCCAGCCACTCCCCGTGTAGCCTGCCCCTCAACCCCAGGTCCTTCAGCAGCTGTCTTCTTGTGGAAGGCAGGGTGGTGCAGCAAGTGACTCCACACTAGTCCTCTGCATTGAGGCTGAGGGCAGCCCCACCTCAGTGTGGGTGAGCATTTCTGCCATTCCCTAGCATAGTTCCTTGACAAAGTATGCCAGCTGAGAACAGACAAGGAGCAGGCTGGGTCGAGGCAGCAAACTTGCCAGATTTGAGGCCACTGTAAAAGGGGAATGACAAATAGTCTTTACTTTTGGGACAGTGTCTCATTGTGTAACTCTAGCTAGGTCTGGATCAACACTATGTAGATCAGACTAGCTTTGAACTCAGAGATCTACCTGTCTCTGCCTCTCTACCTCTGCCTCTCCTCTGCCTCTCTTTCCGCCTCTCCTCCTCTGCCTGAGTGCTGGGATTAAAGAGTGTGCCACCAAGACACTGTTGCTGCTGCTGCTGTTTTCCTGTCTTCTGTTTCTCCTCTGTCTCTCCCCATACCTGACTTATCTCCCAGCCCCCTCCCATTCTGGTTTCCTTCCCTTCTCTCTTTCCTTCTATCTCTAGGTTGGATCCTTGGAATGAGTCCGTGTATGAGAGTTTTTGGCCTAGCCCAGATCATTTCTATTGCTGTCCTAAATCTTCTTGGTATCACTAAACATTTTACTGCTAAATGTATGTTAGTGTATTTAGCTGAAGACCGTGGACAAAGATAATGAGCAGCGTTCGGATGGTTTGGAAGCAGGCATCATGGGTGATTTAGACTCGAAGAGTGTGTTCATTCGTTTATATTGGATCTTAGCTGATGCCATTCATTACAAATGGCTTGTGTGACAAGTCCTTGTTATAGAGACTGGGCCAGAATCTGGAAGCTCATGGATGCTGAGGGAGAGATGAAGTTGGGCCTGCCTACATGCCTTTGCCTGGTCTCTCTTCACAGCCCTCATTTGCTTTGACAGTGAGGCACACTGTTGGGGTATCACAGTGGGACTGAGGGGGTGGAGCTTCAGAGGAGCTGGAATTGTCCCTTAGATGGCTTGTCACAACAATGTGAGTGCTCTGGGGAATAGGGATAGATATCCGTCATGTCAGTGTCGCCCAGCACCAGGCTAGGGCCTAGGGCAGAGTTTGAGACTCTCAGTTAATTGAGCAAATAAAGGAATCAGAGTGTGGAGAACCCTAGGGAAAGGTCTCGGTCACCCTTGGCCCCTTGTCTGCAGACCTAGGTGGCTGATCCTCCCCCCCAGGCTCCCTCCAGAGAGGCGCCAACCTTCCTGTTTTGGCAGTGGCTCTCAGGTATTCTGTCTGCACAGGCTCAGCTGGCAAAGGATTTCACAATGCCTTCACAGAGGGCCCGGCCCTGGGTGGAGACCGGTTGTAAGTTCAGTAAGACCTCCTTGGGCAGAAGGAAGGAAGAAGGGTTACAGCTGGGAGAAGCTGTGGCTTTGAAGGTCTTCCTTCTGGATTTTCTTGTGTGCAAGGAGTGGAGGTGCTTAAGGAGGCATTGCATATTTGATGAAAGAGTGCGGGGGTGAGGGGGGGAGGATAGGTCACTGGGAAATCGAATCGTGTATCCTACCTACCTCATGTCAGTACTGTATCTGTGTACGGAGGACGCAGCCTTGGATAACAATAGTGTCTCCCCCTCCTCCCTCCCTTCTTCCATTCCTTCTTTCCTTCCCTTTCAGTACACATGTGTCATATTACACACATCCACATGTAAGTAAATCAAACCAGAATCCAGACAACAGGGACAGGGAGTCTCCTGGCTTACTCTTTCCAACTGTGTAGGTCTGAGAGGAAGGCGAGGGATCTGGGGATGCTGAGAGGAAGTCCAGGGACCGGGGATGTTGGCCAGACACTCCCATAGATCAGCTGGAGTCTGGCTGGGGATTTGTGGATGCATGACATGAATAGGCAGTCCAGCACCAACCTGAGGGGGCCAAAGAACAAAACTGGTCTGACTTAAACAGACCCTCCTTTGCTCAGGACCGGACACCAGGCGAGGTAGATGTAGGATTGTGGGAATTCAAAAATGCCATTTGCTAACAAACAGCCAGTTGTTGTTCATCACACCCCTCCAGCTATAGCACATAGGATTGCAGTGATCTCATTTTTGACCAATGGCCAATGCATTCAACTGTCTGGTGAAATAATCTATTAACTGGGTACCTGCCAATTGTCTGGAATAGGAACGGGTTTGGGCATATGTTTTAAAAAGCGATAACATTGTTATGGGTCCTGCCTAGACAAGGAGATGGAAAACACAAGCCCGCCAGCACTAGCCCCAGAGTTAGACTTGGATGAGGCGCTGTGTTCTGAGTAACTCGACACCCCCTGACTGACCTCTTTTCCTCCGCAGAGTTCTATGGCAGGGGTTCTCAACCTGTGGGTCGTGACCCCTTTGGGGGTGGGGTTGAACGACCTCTTTCACAGGGGTCACCTAAGACCATCGGGAAACACAGATGTTTACATTATGATTCACAGTAGTTACAGTTATGAAGTAAAACAGAAATAATGTTATGGTTGGGGGCACCACAACGTGAGGAACTGTGTTAAAGGAGTGCACTGTTAGAAAGGTTGAGAACCACTGGTCTTTGGGATCTAAGGACACACCAGCATGTACCCTGAGGAGTAGGGCACAGGGAGCTGGGGACACTTGCTGGGTCACACGGTCACCATTGGGACACCCTTCTCTCAACACCTCGTCCTGTGTCCATGTGTTTTCAGGAGACATGGCTCATACCTGTGTGTTCCTCCCTCCTCTTCCCAGGACCCCTTATGATGCTGGCCGGTGATGAAGGCAGTTGTGCTGGTCCCCAGCCTACCACCAAGCTTAGCCTGTGGCTGTTAGGGACCCGTACCTTAGTTCTGGTTGAGAAAGACTTAGACATGTCACAGATTCCCCTGGCTTCATCCAAACCCTTCAGCTAGCTAGGAGAAGATACGAGAAAGTGTTTGACACGCTCTGCAGGAAGACTGAACATAGCTAGGCTCTTTAGATGGAAAAAGCTTTCAGAAAAATGGCTCTTGTGTGGTCATTATGTATCTGAAGTGTGATCATGACAACAGCTCTACTTTATCAAACGTCACATGGGCCTTATTTATTTATTTAGTCCTTTACTTGTACCTGCTTACTTAACTGTTATTCAGTAAGTGTGTCTAGTAATTATTCCCATTTTGTAGATGGGAAAATTGAGGCAGTGATCCATAAACACTTTACCATTCATGAGAACGGAGGAGAATCAAATAAGCTAAGCTCTTACCCACAAAACCTTGCTATGGGGCCTGGGTGAGTTCTACTTTATATAGTAAGCAGGCCCTCCCTCAGAGATCAGCCTCCAAACTTGTAGTTCTGTTGGGTTGAACCAGTTGCCCTGAGACAGCAGTATTTCTCCATGTCTTTTTGACTATGACCTGTTTTCTGTCAGACATCCATCCAGAGTCTGCTGCAGTGTGTCAGACCCAAGGTCCTCCGTAGTGTGGACTATGCTGGGTCTCCGGGTCTCCGGGTCTCCTGTGGCTGGCTTGCCCTTCTGTTAGCATCAGCTCTCACACATCTACTTTTTAGTTTCCAAAATGTTGTTGCCAGTTTGTTTCCCCAACCTTATGGATTTATATCCTTTTAAAAAAACCACCCATTAAACAAACAAGCAAAAGCTCCGTGCTGCATGTTAGTTCGATTTAGCGAGGAAGTAAAGTTTTGCACATGTTTAATCTGCTTTTTTGACTCAGAAATTCTGTGTTAATAAATTTTATATGACAAACTGGACACATTTTAAAACTACTTCATTTTGTTTAGTTCTTGCCTTCATAAAGTATCATTTTTTTTTTCCCACAGAGGGATGCATATTGGCTCAGCTTTCTAGAGAGTGTGCTATCTCTCTTTCTAGCGACCCCCAAAGTCTTGCGTTTTTGGACAGTCACCATCATGTAGCCATGTCTACATTTGGGCAGGCATTTGTGGAAATTAAATAAAACTATAAATAAAAGGTTTCAGAACCTTCTAGAAGTCATTGGGGATTACAGTGTAGAAGGATGAGCGTGTCTTGGTTGGCTACTGGTGTGTGATTTCTGATAGTGCCAAAATCAACAGTCAAGAGTCCTTGCTGCCTTACAGGGGTGGCTTTCTGGGTTGGTCCTTACTCACAGCAGTCAGGAGGTATGAATTGGCTTTGTGAACAACCTCCAAGATGAATGTGAGAGCCCAGGTCAAACACACTGTGTAGTGTGTGTAGACTATGGAAAAGCAAGTGTCAGGCATTGCTCTGGGAAAAACAGCGGCTTCATGACTGCAGCGCCTGGAAATACTATCAAGAGAGAAACTCATGTTGTCCAAGGAACATCCTGCAATCACTGGTTATCCTCACAGCTACAGTCAGGACAAGCTGGGACTGAAATAGACAGAGAAGTGGTCTCCTTGGTAGTGAAAAGAACCAGGTACGGCAGTAGTGCCTGCAGTCCCAGCACCTAGGGGTCCTGTGGAAGATCAGAGTTTAGGATCAGCCTAGGCTATACCCTGAGACATTTTCTCAAAACATCCCAGCCATTCACTACAAAAGGAAACGAAATGAATATTTTGGCTAAAATAGGAAAATGCATTTTATTTCTTCCTGGAAATATTTGTCATGATGCATTCACCTTAAAGCTTGTCTAACTGACACTCCTTTCTGGCTCCTTTATTTCTTCTTGTCTTTCCTTGGTTCCATTTATCTCCGTCTTCAGTGTCCCCCACAGCCTACCTCTGTTCCTTTCTCCTCTGCGTGACCAGTTGCTTAAGTTCCACTATGTGCAGATGCAAAGGGTGCTTAACACTGAAGATACACAAAGGATAAGGTCCAGTCTCTCTGCTGGATGGTGTCACGTGCTGGGTAAGGACCATAAAGGAAAGCCTCCATGTTCCGTAAGCGTCGTGCAGTGACCTTGAGCTGAGGCTCTAAGGTTGATCTATGAGAAAGTGTGTCACCTGACAGTGAACGTCAGAGAATGAACCTAGGGCAAGGGAGCCCTGTGGTTGAAGAGCCAGGAGTGAGAAAGTGCATGGAAAATTCCAGAAGTGCGGGAAGTTAGATACGTGGTGCTTAGGCTCTGGTGTAGGATGAGGAGTGACAGGGGACTAGAAGGAAGTGAGGGTGTTGCCAGCTCATGAAGAATCACACTGTCTCCTGATAGTGGCTTCCCTTGACCAGACAGGGCAGCTAAGTAGGCCCTGTGACTTCCCAGGGTTCCAGAATTGTATCATAGACCTTGAAGAGAACATTCCCCCCCTTCTCTCTCTCTCTCTCTCTCTCTCTCTCTCTCTCTCTCTCTCTCTCTGGGTGTATGTATGTGTGTCTGTGTGTCTGTGTGTGTGGCGTGGCATGGTGTGGTGTGTGGGGAGGATGATATTGGCTCTTCTTTCTGGAGAGTGAACTATGTTCTCTGGCAAACTCCAAAGTCTCATATTCAGGACGGTCACCACCATATGGGATATGCCCTGATTCTGGGGGCCATTTGTGGAAATCTTAATAAAACTCTATAAATAAATGGTTTCAGAGGATTCTAGATGCCATTCAGGATAATAATGTAGAAAAAAAAATGAGAGAGTGTTTTCTCTCGGTAGGCTGCTGGAGAAGAACAAACATAAATCATAAAAGGTTAGCATCTGCCTTTCAGCTCACAGCCATGGCTGATACCTGCTGTCCTTTGGTGCCTCAGCTACGAGCTTCCTACTCTTACTCCCAAAGTGGGATCTGTCAGGACAAGACCTCACGGGCACTCTCTCATCCAGTGGGCTCCCTTGGGACCAGGCTCCGCATGGCATGCCCATCTCTGTCTGGGGATTGTGTCCAGGGGAGTGAGCCATAGGGCATAGGGAAATGTTGAAGCAGAAACAAATTCTCAAGAGACATCCAGAGCATGGAGAGCATCAAAGATCTCCTTGATCATGTGGGACAGTACAGACAGGTCGGGGGGTCAGCCAGTCCAGGCAGAACTAAGTAGCTAATTTGAGGGGAAAAAAAAAAAGAAACAAAGTTTTTTTTTCTCAAAGCAACCATATTCCCCTCATAGAGTCTGAGAGATGAAAGCAGAAGGAAGGGAAGTCACCCAGAATCCTGTCACTTGGAGAAATAAAGAGAATTAGTCTCTTTAGGCCCACATTTTTTTATTTCATGTTTGTATTCATTAAATACTGAACATAAACTATAATTTTATATTCCGAACAGTGCATGCTTACTCTGTTTAAATTGGTTTTATATTTATTTATGTTGGTGGTATGTGGGTGGGTGTGTACCACAGCACACATGTGGAGGTCAGAGGTCAACCTGTGGGGAGTTGGTTCTCTCCTTCTACCCTGTAAGTCACAGGGATTAAGGCCAGCAGGCTTAGTGGCTAATGCCTTTACCCCTGAGCCACCTTGCTAGCCCACATGCTTCATGAGGTAGAAAGGCTAGCCTATCATAGTCTCTTTTTCTTGCAAACATAATTGAGTTCATGTTAGTTCATGTTATGTTCAAGGTTAAAGTTAATCGGCAGCATTTAGTAATCTCTGTCGGTCTGTGCACAGCAAAGGCGCCCTGTCGAGTCTCTGGGAATTTCTGGGTCTTTCTGGCTAGGAAAAAAAAAAAGGAACAAAAATAAACCATAAAGGCTGAGCAGAAGGTCAGTAGGTTTCCTTTTAAGTAGGGAAGTGGTTAAATTGGGAGTTGCTCTTTAGAAACCCAGCATGGTCCGGGTGGGGCGGGATATACTCAGGAACCATCCTGAGGCAGGTTGGACGAGTCACAGCCAGCTGGGACTGTGGGGCTGCACCGGAACAGGCCAGGAGATGTTAGAAACTTTGTGTGTGTGTGTGTGTGTGTGAGAGAGAGAGAGAGAGA
>JANHMN010000011.1:18564197-18578613 GCA_030674055.1 Rhabdomys pumilio
TGTTTTGTTTTGTTTTGTTTTGTTTTGTTTTGTTTTGTTTTGTTTTGTTTTGTTTTGTTTTGTTTTAACGCCGGCTGTCATTAGAACACTTTCTACCCCATTAACAAAGACTCCAGGTACCAGACCCTGAGGATGACATCCAGTCTGAGATGAGGAATCGATGCAGGAGGAGGAGGGACCCTGAGGTGTCCCTTTCTGTTAAGAGATGCCCCAGACAGCCCCTCACTCTGCATAAGCCCTTGCAGCAAAGGCACAGGAAGGCTTGCACAGGAAATGAGCGTACCCCTGCCTGCTTCCTCTTGGCGCCTGAAGGCTGTGGGTGCCTAGAGCAGTGAGCTCTGCCAGTCCTGTGAGGACATGGGGACAGCGTGGAGCTTTAGAGCCAGAGTGCTGCCACTGTCACAGGGTCGCCTAGGTCAATAGCACATTACCCAAGGCTAGCTCTGACTTGTGGGGACCACTGTTACTCGCTGTCCCCAGACCTCAAGTCCTGGTGACCACGAGGGTCTTGGAAGTGGGGACATGTGGGCCAAGTGTGACTGCTGGGGACACCTGACACCCAAACCTCTGCTGCTTGATGGCCTCCTTGCCTGCTTCTCACCTCCACTGCTGATACACCAAGACTCTAGGTGCCAGCAAAGGGAGCCCAGGCTTTCACCTAAACTCATGAACACACAGGGGTCTGCCTGTATCTGCACTTGACAGGCAAATCACAGTGAGCCTAGCACTCATCTTTCCCTCCTGGGCTCTAGGCAGCCCTGTTGGAGGAATAGCCACATCTGGGAGGTTACTGCTTTATAACTGATTTCCCATTGGCCTCAACCAAGATGTCCTTTTATTCACTGTTTCTATATGTGTAAAGCAGGCAGGGGCTGGATCTAAATCAAGGCTGTGGGCTGTGATCCCTAAGGGGGCATATGTAAAGAAGTGGTTTGTTTTCTTTGTATTGTATTGTGGTAAAATATCTCTAAGGTTTGAGTTGATATTTAAATCATTTTTAGGTAAGCAATTTAATGGGGTTAGTCACAGTCCGCACTATATACTGCAGTCAGCACCATCGGCTCCCAGAAGGTTCCCTCATCCCAAATAGAAACCGAGTCCCTGGGCCCTGAGGAACTTCTATTCTGCTGTGTCTGTTTCTGAGTTTGCTAGTCAGGCTGGATGTTTCACACGGATGGACTCCTATGGCATTTGGCATGATGTTTTTAATGACCACCTAAGTTGTGGCATGTCCAGTGTTTCATCGCTTTGTGTATGGTGCGTGTGTGTGTGTGTGTGTGTGTGTGTGTGTGTGTGTGTGTGTCTGTCTGTGTCCATCCATCCATGAGTCTTGTGTGCAGAGGCCAGAGGACAATCTTAGTTGCTGTTCCTCAGGTGTAGTCCACCGTACTTTTGAGACAGGGTCTCTCACTGGTCTGGAACTCATTAAGTA
The DNA here is from genome assembly GCA_030674055.1 of Rhabdomys pumilio. Classification (NCBI taxonomy): domain Eukaryota; kingdom Metazoa; phylum Chordata; class Mammalia; order Rodentia; family Muridae; genus Rhabdomys; species Rhabdomys pumilio. The sequence continues at coordinate 18,565,630 of JANHMN010000011.1, forward strand.
GGTAAGACAGACTAGCCAGTGAGCCCCAGGGATTTATTTGTGTGTCTCTGTGTCCCCAGTGGCAGGATTATAAGCATGTGTCACCATACCCCACTTTTAAGCATATTTGATTAGTGGGGCTGAGGGATGACTCGGTGGTGAAAAGCTCTCCTGTGTTGGATCTGGTCTTGGTTCCCAGCACTCACGAGCATCTGTAGCTCCAGGAGATCTGATGCCCTCTTCTGGCCGCTGCTGGCACTGGGCATGTACATGGTATGCAGACACACATCCAGGCCAGACACTCAGACACATAGAATAAAGCATTTGCTTAATTAATCAGTGTGTGTGTGTGTGTGTGTGTGTGTGTGTGTTTGTGTGTGTGTGTGTTTGTGTGTGTGTGTGTGTGTGTGTGTGTGTGTGTGTGTGATTACATATGCATGGGTAGCATGTGCAAAGGCTAGAAGAGGGTGTCGAGTGTCTTTCCCTCTATCTCTCTGCCTTTTCCTTTGAGGCAGAGTCTCTCCCTGAACCTGGAACTTCTATTTTCTCAGCTAGGCTGGGAGCCAGCAAGCCTCTATAACCCTCCCGTCTCCTCACCTTCTCGTCTTCATTGCTGAAGTTTATAGGCATCTATCTGCAGGGATACCCAACTTGTGACAGGGATGCCAGAATCTGAATTCCTGCCCTCATGACTGTGGAACAAGTTTTCCTGCCCTCCAAGTAAATTCTTTGGATCTCTGGCTATTAAAATCTGGATTCCAGAGTGCTGAACTCTGGTCCTCATGTTTGCCAGGCAAGTAGGTCACCAACTACGCTTTCTTTCTAGCCACCACTTCATCCCTTTTTATGGCTGACTGATATTCCATTCCCTCAAGTCCATTACATCTTCCTATGTCTTCTGTTGTGAACACTTGGCTTGATCCCAAATGTTATTCTTAATAATTTTTTTTTTATAATTTTGCATGTCTCATGGGGCTAGGCAGTATAGCCATACCAGGAAAATAGCTACCTGGTGCATAGGCTAATGGAAAAATAGGCAAATAGCCCCATATAACAATACACACGACTGCTGCCACAGGGTCTGTGAGGACACACATGGCTTGTTGAGTGGAGGCTTAGATTCCTTGGGTTCTGCACTTACCTGACCAGCTGCCAATCTTGTGGTGTAGGAATCACTTTTCCTGGGCTTCAGCATCTCCATCTATAAGATGGGTTTCAGGGTAGAGTCCCCGGGATGTTCTCAGGTTCTGTGATGCTGAGCCGTCATCCACAAGATTCACTGTGTCACTGTGGTTTGTTTTCTGTGTTGCTGGGAATTGAACCCAGGACCTTGTTCGCGTTGAGCACATACTTTACCACTGATGCACGCGCGCACACCCAGCTCCATGCCATGGGATTTTAGGAGGCTTTCTGATTTGTTTCCTGGGTGAAATTGGTTTGGAGACTTGCAAGGCAGGAGCTGTGTGTTTCAGTGTGTCAGCCTGGTGTACAGCATGAGTGTATCTTTGAGATGGTCTTGTGTACTACAAGGGCACTTGGCATCCTCAGCTCTCTGCCCAGGGAGCTTAGCCACAAAGAAATGGGGCAGGGGATGGACGTCTGAGTCAGAATTACCCAGCAGTGTGGAGCTGTGAATGGGTAGCTAATTGAGGGGGTTTTGGGGAGAGGCAAAATGGCTTAGAATTCTGTTGTGAAGATCAGGTCAGAAGTTTAAGCAAGGGAAGTGGATGCCAGAGGCAGGGACAGCCAGAAGGAGCAAGTGGTGGCTGGGAGGAACCCACAGCTAGGGTGGAGACTTCCTGTCCAACAGCCCCTTGTCCTGGCAGGAGAGTGCATTCCTTTACCCCAGGAGATAAGAGGCCAGATTTTCCTTTCTCAGGAGATCCTTCAGGCTGAGAGTTACACAGGTCAGGCCTCTGGGGGGATCTGGGGCCACAGTGGGTGGGACCTTCTAGTCCCCAAAGCAGGGCCCTAGTTGACCCTGGAGCTCCTGGTTCCCTTCCAGGGCTCTCTGCATCCTTGGGATAGTTGTGGACCTGGCAGGGGCAGCAGTGTTAGAATTTGCCCTGGAACCCTTTCTCTACGATTCCTACCTCATTGAGAAAATGTGCCAGGCTGTTGGCAGCTTAAATATCAAGCTCAGAAAACACTCCACATAGAGTCTGGCACAAGCTCGTCTGCCCCAGTAGCCATTGCTTTCCTTGCCTCAAGGTGATGCTTGCTTCTCAGAGTCCAAGTCGGACTTGGTCCCCATTCCTGGAACTTAACATTGCCTTTCTTGGTCAGCCTCTCCGGGTGAAATCTTTTCTCATCTCAACTTACTGACTCCAAGACCCTGGAAGGGAGAAGCTCAGTACACTAGAGACCATTTTTAAATTATTTACTTATCGTTATTGTTGTATTTCACGTCTGTCCTGTGTCATGTCATCCCTTTGCCCTCCCCACTCAACACACACATGGGGGGGGGCTGGGTTCTGTGTAGCCCTGTCTATCCCAGAACGTATTTTGCAGATCTGGCTGACCTTGAACTCAGAGATCCATTTGTCTCTGTCTCCAGAGTACTGGGATTAAAGGCATGCACCTCCCCACCCCCACCCCCATCCCCATCCAGCATCCCTATGCTCTCACACCCTTGACTAAAATTTTTATTTTACGTTGGGGCTGGAGAAGTGGCTCAGGGGCTAAGGTACTTGTTGACTACCAGAGCTCAGTTTCCCCGCATCTACGAGCCATCTGCCGCTTCGGTTCCATGGGATCTTTCTGACCTCCATAGGCACCTGCGCACTCACAGTATACAGATGGATATGCACACACATGCACATAAATACAAAACTGAAAAAAATTATGCATTTGTATATTATATGTATATTACATATGTGTTTGTATATTATATGCACCAAGCATATGTCTGGTGCTCGCAGAAGTGTGGGATCCCTTGAAGCTGGAGTCACTGATGATTGAGAGCTGCCCTGTAGGTGTTAGGAATTGAACGCTGGTCCTCTGGAAGAGGAGCCAGCAATAACTCTTAACTAACTGCTGAGCTTTCTCTCCAGTCCCAAGTACTTTTTAAAACAGAGGCCATTGGTCACAGAAGGCACAATTTGGCTGTTAGAAAGCATCTTGCAATAGGAAATTTCACCTTCCCTTCCACAAAGGAGGAATGCTTGGCTCCGAGGGAACCAGGCTGCTCTTTTAGAGTGTAGAGGAGGCAGGAGTCCAGTTGCTGGACACTTAGTCACTCCCTGACCAAAGCGTCTACCCCTCCTCTCTCTGGCCCTTCATCCCCTTGGATGCCAGTATGTGTGTGTGTGGGGGGGGGTTGTGGGGGGTTACTGCTTCCTGGCAGCCTGTCCTGCTCAGGGTGGAGGCCTTCCCCAGGGACAGAGGAGGCTCCAGGCTGCTTTCCCTGGGCAATCTGGGTGGACCCTGCAGGCCCAGCCCCACTGCACATTTCCCGTCTGGCCCCTGCTGAATGTCCAGCCCACTCTTGATGTTTTCTCTCTGGGTGGAGTCTCAGGATTGGAGACCTCATTCACTCCTCTCCTCTCCTCAGCCCCTCCTTGAAAGACCAAAGTTACCAGGGCTGAGGCCAGAGTGCAGGTTGAGGGCTGCTCCCAGCTCACTGCCCAGAATTCCCTGGGGCCTCTTACAAACCTGTCCTATCTCCTCTTCCTTCTCTGCAGGCCGTGAGCTGTACACGCTGGGTATGTTCCATTCTTTTTAGGATCTTTTGAGGCCATCTCTTGCTCTGGAGCCAGCCTCAAACCCTTCAAGCACCTGCCTCAGTTTGAGGTCCCAGGCAAACTCCGCTCCACTGTGTTCAGCTTTAGTTCCATTTCAAAACACTTTATAGGACACCTCTAATTGTGCTGAGTGGGAGAACCCATCATATCTGGACTTGGCAGTATCTGCATCTTCTAAACATTCTGCTTCTGTGCTGCAGGCTAGTGTCCTTCGTGGTTAAAGTGACTTGGTCTCTGTAAGCTTACGTGTGCATCCTGTTGGGTCTAAAAAAATGATGTTTCTTTGGAGTCATCCACCACCTCTGGCTCTTGCAATTTGTGTACATCCTCTTCCTCGTAGATCTCGGAACCTTGGACGGAGGCGTTTGATAAAGATATCCCATTTAGCACAGAGTGTTCCAGAGCCTCTCACTCTCTGGACAGTGTCCAGTTGTTGGTCTCCTTGTCGTTAGCTCCCATCTACTGTAGGAAGAGGCTTCTCTGATAGGATGGAGTGATGCTTTGATTTATGGGAATAGCAAGATGTCATTTTATTGTTAGGTTTCTTTAACAGAATAACAGCAGTATGTTTTCGCTAGGTAGTCTCAGATTCTTGGGGATGGTAACAGTGTCAGACAAAAACCTCTCCTAACAAGAAGCTATGGGAATGAAGAAAAAAAATCAGTTTTCTCCAATGGTGTGTCACTAGGAATATCAGCCACACTCCAGGTAGGCCTCAAGCCCAGGAGTTGTTGGCCAACATAAAGCAGTCTCTGTGGTTTGAGATGTGTGTGTGTGTGTGTGTGTGTGTGCACTTTTGTTTTATTGTGGCATTTTTTTGTCTTATTGATTTTTTTCTTTAATTTTTCTGTTTTGATTTTGTGGTTTTGTTTGTTTGTTTTTCTTATTTTGCTTTTGTTTTATTGAGAGGGAGAAGAGAGTAAACATGAAGTTGGTTATGGAGAAGAATTTAGAGAGAGGAAAGAATATGATTAAAATATATTGTATGAGAATTTTTTTAAGAAAATGCAAATTTTAAAAACGGCCCAGTCAATCAGACCATAGCCCCTTTCTCTTCTCCTCCTTTTCATTTTTCATTATCTGCACTCAGGAAGGGCACAAATCACTGGGTGACTCATGGAAAATAAGAAGCACTCAAGGCCCGTGTCAGAGACAGGTTGTAGCTGCTTCCTTGATGCTGGTTGTCATCTGCTGGTTCCCAGTGGCAGGGCAGGGGCTTCAGGGCAGTCTTATGCCTGCAGTAGACCTCACACCCAATGCCCAGGCAAGAGAAACCCAGCTGGGACCTCTCCAAGGCCATGCCTCTGTGTGAGTCGCAGATGATAAAGCTAAAGCCCAGGCTGACAGGATCCCAGCGTCTAAGCGCCTCCTGTCCATTGTTGCCTTTCTGGGCTTGGGCAGTGGCTCAGCATCTGGCTCTTGGTAGCCCATGCTGCAAGATGGGGCCTTTGAACACTCCCTTTCCAAACCCCTCTGTCAGGCTATTTTAGACGTGCCTGGATCTCTGTCCCCAAAGGATGACAGGTAATGAAGACACTGGGCCCTCCTGGATTTCAGTCCAACTCCACAGCTGAGGGGGTTGGGGCGGGATCTTAGGACCGGCCACATGCAGCAAGAGGCTTGAGTAGTACTTCCGGCAGTGACTGTACTGTATTTCCTTCTTTGAGGATCCCAGTGTGCTGAACCCTGGTGGCCTTCCCTTCTCCTGCCAGTGTCCCTCGCGCCCCTCCCTTTGGGGCTGTTTTGGTGCCTGTGCTTTTCCCAGAACCTCGGCCTCTCCTTTCCTTTTCCTTGCATAGTTACTCTTCCTGTGATCTCTCAGGCCCCACCCTCCGTCAGTCTGGGGGGCGCCGCCTCCTCCCTTCCTCTCTCCAAGCCCTCCCTCCACTCTTTCTATTCCTGGTTGGATCAGACTGCCTCATTGTCCATTTGCAGGAAAGGCTTGTCTGGCTGGTCTCTGATCACTCACTGGTCATCGGTTACTGATTGCAGGGTGGGGGACATAAGCCCAGAAGAAAGCCCGTGGTGTGGGAAGCTCTGCCCACAGCCCACAGCCCACGGCCCACGGCCCACGGCCCACGGCCCACAGCCCACAGCAGTAACAGTTTTAGAAACCTCATTTTCTAAGTTAGTCCACAGTCACAATGGACTCCCTCACCCAGGTCTCAGCAGCCTATACTCATTTCACCATGGCCTGTGTGTGTAGTGGGCTGGGTGAGTACTTATACCACAGGTGCCACAGGGTGTTTCCCAGAAGCCACTGCACCCCGGTGGCTAGGTGTATGAGCCTGGGCAACTGGCACCCAGACCCAGACCAGCGGTTCTTCGTCACTGCTAAAGGCATTTACTACGGGATGAGGAGAACTTCCCTCAGCACCCCTGAGGAGGTAACACTAAGCCCCCAAGAACTACAGCATACTGGCAGCAGGGGAGTGACCAGAATCTGGGAAGAAGTTAGGCCTTCCTACACACAGGCCTGCGAGGGCATCCCTCTGCCTCTTCCTGCCTGGGCCTGTGAGGATTTGGCTCTCTTACCCCTCCCTCGTTCTGTTTTTGGAGGGGCCCGGAGTATTTTTACTCAGTGGCTACAGAAGCAGATGTTCAGGTCAAGCCCAGACACATTCACAGGCAGCAGCTGCAGGCTCTCAGCATCCCAGGCCCTTCAGGATTGGAGATGGCAGCCGACAGGACCCAGTTTGTACAGCAAGCAGTTGCCATTCTGGCTGCAGGCAGCAAGCTTTGGTTGGGGTGTGACTCAAGGTTAGGGCACTTGCCTAGCATCTTAGTCCTGCAAAACAGAACCCCCAAACAGAGTGCGTGGGAAACTTTGACTGCAGACAGACCTGGAATCCCAACAGGGCTGGCCATCCTCCCAGCTGTGCCTCTAGCAGCCTTACCTGGTGCCTCTGACCTGTGGTGCTTCACAGGACTTGCCTGCCTTTCCCAGATGAAGCCTGAGGGAGACACTGGTTTCTGGAACTGAAGAGGACCTCTCTGTGTGGGAGGCAGAGTGGCAAGCCTCAGTATGAGCTGTCCCAGGACTTGTAATCCTGAGGGGAGGGGAGGTAATCAGAACTGGCAAGAGTCAACAGGCTTGGGAGACGTGTATGTGTGTGTGTGTGTGTGTGTGTCTGTGTCTGTGTGTGTGTGTGTGTGTGTGTTTAATAAGACCAGTCTCAGACACTCCTTTTCACCTGAGAGAAAAGAGCCTATATAGGGCCAAGCCATCAGGCCCAATGCCCTGTCTCTGTGAGCTTGGTCAAAACAATCAGATTAGCTCCTTGGGCCTCAAATTCTAGTCTCAAGGACACAGCCACAGATTTCGCTTTAAGGCCTTATTGAACCCTCTGGCTGTGTCATGGGTGAAGCTTCCTCCCTTACTTAAATGTTGTTTGTTCTCTCTTGCTTAAGACTTTCTCATAATCTACTCCAATCATTCTGGGAAGCAGGACAAGTATGCACGGGGAGAAATAAAAGAAGGAAGATAGTACATTTGGGATGTCCCTGCAGACGCTCGGCCTTCCCGTGGGATCATTAATTTTCCCAAAAGATACAATTTTTTCATAATAAGTAGATTACCTTCATTTTTTTTTTTAAACTGTGGGGATTTTATAGGAAATTTTTGAAGGAGATGAATTGCTGGGTCTAATGGTGGATGTTAGTAACCTGAGCACTGGGGAGGTGGCAAGGTGTGTCACGAATTCCAGGCCAACCCAAGCTACATAACCAAAAGACAGATGGGGAAAGAGAGGGAGATGAGGAAGGAGAGCTAGAGAAATCTCAAGGAGGGAGGAGGGACAGATAGAGAGATGTGTAAGTTTATTTTTAGTACTTATAACATTGGAAGTTTTATTTTTTTTAATTAGATGTTAGATAGAATTATGGCATGTCAGTTTCCTACACTACTAAGTACTATGGTGGTTCACTGTGATACTGGTCTTCATGCATGCTGGGCAAGAGTGAAACTCTGAGCTATATACCTCGGCCCCATTCTCCTCCTGTCAATCAAAATTCTCAGCCTCCTGAGTGGCTGGGGTTACATGTCGGTGTTTCCAGGTCTTCAAACATTTTCGCTGACATCTGAAATATCTCAGTTCTCCATAGTTAGAGACTTAGACCTTTCCCCAAATTTACGTGATTTCAAGAAAGCGTTCATTATCTTTGTCAACAGGTTCTTTTCAGGGTTAAGATTATCTCTCCGAGAAAGGCTAAGAATTAGACTCATCCCAGGGCAGAGGGTCAGGGTAGCAGGATTGTGTGCCAGTGGATGTGCTAGTGGGTGTGTCATGTGAGTGTGTTGGCATGAATGTGCCCACACATACTCCTGTGCACACATAAGTGTATTTGTGAACAGGACGGTGTGGATGTTTGCTTGTGAAATATCCTTGTGTATAGGTGTGAATCTGTGTCTGTAGGTCAGTGTATGTGTGTGCTCAGGTGCAGTGTATGCTTGTGGGCATGTCAGTGTCTCTGCTGGGAAGTTGTGTGTTAGTGTGTGCTTCTGTACCACTGTGAGCGTATGCTTGTGAACTGACAAGCGTATGCTTGTCAGAGCTGCTTCTCCTTGGCCCCATCTGAGGCAGCCTTGAGGCCTCTGCCTTGCCCAGTTCTCTCAGCCTGTAGGTGTGAGGGGAAGAGGTAGAGAAGGCTTCCCAACCAACCCCACTAAGCAATCTTTGAGGGAGTAAAAGACCTTTGAGCCTGCAGGCTGACCAGGCAAAGCTCTCAGGCCAGGGGACCAAAACCCTCTGAGTTCTAAGACCTCCTTGGAGGCTGTGGAGAGGAACAGCGTGGGATGAGGTGTTTATGTGCTGTGGGCTGGCCTGCCCAGGTTGCACAGCCCTGGCTCAGATGTGCGTCATCCTGGCCTGACTGAACTGAGCTCCAAGGGAGGCTGCACTGGTTTTCTCCTCAGGAAAACTAGTCTGTGGAGTCAGCCAGCGGGCAAGCTAAAGTTAACTTAGCTTGTTATTGCTTTTTGTTGAAGAGAGGAGGACCAGCTGCAAGGAGGACAAACCATTCAGAAACCCTGTGCTTGGGATTTAATATGCCAGAACAGAGTCTGTATTCAGCCAAGAGAAAGCAATTGACAATGATTTGAAAGTGTGGACCGGACTCCCCAAGGCTCCCTGTGCTTCTTGGAGCTTCATCATTTTCTTGAAGAGTGTTTTTCCTATGAAGTTATGACTCCTGGAAGCGGAGGAAGTGCATAGCCTCCTGGGAGCCATCAGAGCCGAGGGCGCTCCTTTTGTAGAGGGGAGGTCTCGGTAGATGGTGGGTGGTGTGGACAAGGCCTGCAGCTGCAGTGGGCTCTGTCCTCAAACTCTGGGGTACTGTGGTGTGCAGTGGCGGAGAGGGGTGGGGTGACACAAGCTAGCTAATTTTAGGGGACAAGACTGAAAGGCAAAGCTGAATATTTGGAGTGTCCCTGAGCCAAGAATGTCTTACTGGAGTCTCAGAGTTCCAAGGCCTTCTTGTACATTCTCATATGCTGTTCAAAGTGACATCTTTCGACAAAGAAGCAAAATGGATTGAAGGCACTTGACAGTTGTTGAGGCTGATGCACAAACATATTTAGAATACTTCGAAGAAGTCAGACCTCAGATGTTCTTGTAATAAAGTATCTTGTGAATAAGTATAGCAGGAGGCTGGAGAAGGGGATGTACCCATGAGATCTAAGAGAAGGTTCATTTTACTGTGAGGTCTATTTGGTGAGCTACCATTTTACTGTGTGGTCTACCTATTCTGGCCCAGGTAGAGTGGAGGTGAGCCGCAGTGGATTTCTCACCTCAAGAACTATAGGCAAGGAGCTAGAAAGATGGCTTGGTGATGAGGAATGAGTACCTAGTGTCACAGAGGATCTGAGTTCAGTTCCCAGCACCCGCATGAGGCAGCGCAAGCTTCTGGGGATCCTATGCTCTTGTTTGAACTCCATGTGAACACACACACATATATTCACATAAATAAAATTAAAATAAGCAGTTTTAAAACAAGGACTGTGGGACATAGCTCAGTTGGCAGATCGCTGTTCTGGCCTGTACTATCGATAGGTTGGATACCACAAGACAAAAAAACAAACAAAAAAATGTGGTGTTCCATAGAGACCACCATAGAGAATGGCTAGTCTTTTAAAAAAAAAAAAAAGTCTTGCTTTTTATGTGTATAGTTGCTTTGCCTGAATGGGTATCTGTGGAGCATAGGATACGGTGCCCATGGAGGTCAGAAGAGGACATTGCATCTCCTGGGTCTGTAGTTACAGACAGCTGTGAGCTGCCACGTGGGAGCTAGAACACCTTCAGGGTACGAGGAATTAAACTCAGGTCCTTTGGAAGAGTAGCTATCGATCTTAACTGCTGAACCATCTCTCAAGGCCAATAAAACAGCCAGAGCATAAAACAGCAAGAGCAACGAAGGGGAGACTCAGTCCTGATCAGGACAGATGAAAGAAGTCCCTGTCCGAGCTTAAAGAATGAGTACAGGTCAGGCCTGGTGGTATAGGCCTGTGATGCCGGCCACTTGAGTGGTTGAGACACCAGAACTGACAGTTCCAGACCAGCCTGGGCTGCAGAATGAGATCAGAGTCAGCCTGAGCAACTTAGAGTGATCCCGTCTCAGAACTAAAAATAAAACCAGGGGTACAGATGTGTGATAGAGTGATTAGCTGCACAAGGCCCTGGGGGGAAGGGAGAATAAAAGAAAAAAATTAAGCACACTATTGATGGCTCAGAGAGTGGGGTAATACGGCAGGGAACATGACCCCAGCAAAGGCGTAGGGTGGGGGTAGGATGGGTGTTTGTTGTGCCCTGGGGGAAGGGGCATTGGTGTGTGGGGGGAAACAAAGGGTGAAGGGGTCATGGCAGACTGTTGCCAGGTTGTGGGGAGTTTTGATGTTTAACTTAAGGAGTTTTGGCTTTATTTTTTAGCTCCCAGGGAGCCATGGAGGTTTTTAAGCAGGGAAGTTATTTGCAAAACCAATTTGATTTTTCCAGAAAGCAATCACATAAAAAAATAGTCCCTCGCTGAAAATACCTGGTAGCCATTCTGAAATCTATAAAGCAAAGATAAAAAGTCTTCCCTCCCCGAGCTAACCACTGTTCTCCATGTGATTTCCTCTATAGCCAAAGATACAGACACACAAAAGTCAGACTTCCAAGTCTCTCTCTTCTCTCTCTCTCTCTCTCTCTCTCTCTCTCTCTCTCTCTCTCTCTCCTCTCTTTCACTGGCATGTACACACACACACACTGCCTTTGAATGTTCAATACTATATGCCTGCACATGGATGTATACCTGTAATTACAGCGACTCAGGAGGCTGAGGCAGGAGAATCACAGTAAATTTGAGACTAGCCTAGACTATACCACAAGTTTCAGGCCAGCCTGAGCTACAGAGTATGTCATTGTCTCAAAAAGAAAGAATCCGTGCTGTAAACAACGCTGTCCCCTTGGGCGCTCTCCTCCATCGGCACTCCTTTGTGTCATTACAGAACATGGCTTTATTGGATACTCCCCAGAACTGCTACAAAGCAACATTCTGCCAGAGTACAGCCCCGGGGAATCCTTCTTCACTGTGTTTGGGGTGTTCTTCCCGGCAGCTACAGGTAGGTAGTCTGGGTTTTTCTCACCCTTGCCTGAGGGATGTACATGCTCAATTCCTGAGTTCAACACCACAGCTGGCCTTCATGTGCTCTGGGGTCTGAAGCTGACTTTGGTGATGGCCTTGGCTCTGACTAAAAATCCATCCTTTTAACAATGGTTTTACTTGCTCATAATTTCTGAAGGAGACTGCAGAGTTCTTGTGTCTCATGTGGGTCCCTGGCTGAGAAGACAAGAAGCTAACATATGACAGGTGGCCCATGGGAAATGCTTAAGACAGGGATGTTTCCAGGGCACATCTCTTTTGCTGATCTGGAGTCAGCTGTCTCCTAACCTCCGCTTCCTACGTGTGTCATGCCCTCTCTTGTCACCCTTCCTCCACATACACAAAGGGTGGGAAAAGGAGAAGCTACTGGAATGTCCATGTGAACGAGACTTTCATACAAGTGTAAGACTGTGGAGACGTTCAAAGCACCCATACTACCGAGGGGAACATGAAATGGTCACACCGCTTTAGAAAACTTTGAACAGTTTCTTAAAATTCTAAATACCCAGATATCCCACCCCTAATTATCTGGAAGCACGAACTTGTGTGAAGACTTACATGTGAAAATTCAAAGTAGCTTAATTTGGGCTGGAGAGATGGCTCCAAGGTCAAAAGCATCTACCATACTTGAAAAAGCTGAGAGTTTGGCGCCCAGTTCCAGCTCCTACATGGCTCACAACTGCCTGTAACCCCAATTCCAGGGGATCAGACTCCCTCTTCTGACCTCCATAGACACTGTACTATACACACACACACACACACACACACACACACATACACATACACTAAAAATAAAAACAAATACTTAAAATATCCAAAGCACTTAATTTGTATAGTCCCCAAATGGAAATACTTGGATGAGTATCAACAGGCCAGTAGATAAATTGTGGTTCAGCCACACAAAAAGGCCAGCATAAAAGGAAGAAATTATTGATATACCCAGCAAATGTATATGGGCCTCAAAATAATTATGCTGAGCAAGACAGACAAAAAAAGATACAAAAAGTTAGGGGAAAAAGGGTAAAAATCACATAAGCTCCCATTTCTAGAACATTCTAGAAGAAACAAGCTTTAGCTTGCAGAGAGCAGGCAGATGCCCAGAGACAGGGGTAAAGGAGTTAGAGGAAGGGCTACAGAGGGACAGGAGGACACTTCACATGGACAGTACATTCTGGATTATGCTGGCAGCTATGTGGGTGTCGTGCAGCTCACTGAATCCGAGTTATGCTCGAAGAAAGCTGCTAAACAGAAGGAAACACATTTCACCGTCATGCGCCAACCCCACACTCTTCTCTGGTAAAGGCCCCCTTGCTCTTCTTCCTCTCCAGGTAAGATGGCTCCCTATCTGCATTTTCCCTGTCTGCTCATCTCTACTGCGCTCCTCTTTTGGAGCTCAGAGCATCGCCCCAAATGAACTGATCCTTCCAGGGTCATCGGTGGTATCCTACTGACCTCACTACTAAGCAGCGAGCATTTCCCACCGCTTCCTCTTCCTTCTGGATGCCTGTCACACCACCAGCGCCTTCCCTCCCTGTAGTTCTCACCTGCTTGCTTGCTTGCCCCGTTCTCTTTTTATCGTGTGTGTGTGTGTGTGTGTGTGTGTGTGTGTGTGTGTGTGTGTGTG
>JANHMN010000011.1:18578623-18607381 GCA_030674055.1 Rhabdomys pumilio
GTGTGTGTGTGTGTGTGTGTGTGTGTGTGTGTGTGTGTGTGTGTGTGCGCGCGCGCGCGCGCTCATGTGGAGGCTGGAAGACAACCTCAGGTATTATTCCTCAGATTCCAGCCTCCATATTTTTTGAGACATGGTCTCTTGGCAGCTTAGAACTTGCCAAGTTGGCTAAGCTGGCTGACCAGTGAGCTCCAAGGTCCTGCTTGCCTCTGACTCCCCTGTACTGGAATTACAAGCCCATACCACCACACCAGGCTTTATCCCTTGGTTCTAGAGATGTAGCTCAGGTCATCATGCCTACATAGCAAGCACTTGACCAGCTGAGCCATCTCCCCAGCCCTGTCCTCTTCTTAATCTCTTCCAATTCCCTTCCTTAATTATCACCCACGGAGCTGATGACTCCCACATCCACTCCGATAACCCAGGCTTCTCCTCAGTACATAGTTTCTTCAGTGGCCTGTTTGACAACTGGCACACTTCAGATTCAATGACTTCAGAGCCAAACCCTTTCTGCCTTCCTCCAACTGGCTCTTCTCTTACTCTCCTGTTTTCAGGGATGGCATCCAACAACTAACTCTCAGGGACTAACTCCTGACAACTCACCTTCTCCTGACCCTGCCCATCTTCTCTGACTCCGCCCACCATCTTTTGATACCACCTACCTTCTCGGACTCCACCTACCTTCTTTTGACTCCGCCCACCTCCTTTCTAAAACCCTCCAAGTCCCTCCCGACAAGGTTACCTTCCGAATAGCACTGCTTCTCTTCACGGCCCTTCATGTCTACCACCTGACTGCTCTGTTACATCATTGTCCACCCTTCCCCTTCCCCTCCTCCTCCCCCTCCCCCTCCCCCCTCCCCCTCCCTTGAAAATGAGACTGAAACTAGGGTTGAGTAGTAGGAGCCTCGTCTGCAGAATCAATTGACCGGAACAATATGTCTCTTTCATGTTTATAAAATGAGAAGAGTTGATCTCTGACTTAAGATTCTACCCCACCGGGATGACTCAAAGCTAACGTCAGTCATTCTGGATGTCACTACCTGGTGCTGCTATGCTTCCACCGTTCCAGCCTTTTTGGGCTTTCACCCAATGTCAAGACACATCAAGTGGTCATGCTGTTTGGCATCTGGTACAGAGCCAGGCCCTCCCATGTCCTATCTTCAGGGCCTTCCTTTAAGCTGAATTGGGAGACCAGAAACCTGCTGAACGTGAGAACTCTATGCTTAAGATCTAAGCGTTTCTCAGACCCCTCTTTTCTGGGTCCTCTGAGTCCCTACCATATTGCCAGGGAAAGCATCCCATGTCCTCACTGTTCTAGAACTTATGAGTCTATCTTTCCCTACTCCCAGCCCTAGGGCCAGTCCTGTATGTGAATGGAATGGGAAATGCCCAGGCCCATCTGCTTTAGGGTATGACCAGCGCATTTACACCAGCTCTCTCCCTTAGTGTAATCCTTTGCTTTGGATAAAATTCATCATCCATTTTGAATAAGGGATTTTCCTGTAATTTTATTTGATTGGGCCCCACAAATTATATAGATCCTGTTCTGGTCCCCCATGCTGTCACCAGCCATTTTGTCCACTTCTCTGAGTCTGTGAAACATCATAAGGGCCCAGGCTATGGAGAAACAAGCTCAAACAGTAGTCAGGAGAACTCTCTACACATCTCTCTCAAAGCTGTCAATCAAATCTAAGTCGGCTTCCTGTTGAATGGACAGAAAAAGAATGAGGGAAAAGAGAAGAAATGAAAAGGAAAAACGATTGCTATCTGAACCTGCTTACCGGCCCCTCCTGCCCCACCCTTCCCCAGTACCAATGACTACATAGTCATAGGGCTCCAGCTGAGTCTCCCTGAGTACCCCCCCAGGTGAAGACCCTGGACCAGAGGCCAGCAGGACTTCCCAGTGGCTGCTCATGCTCTTGCTCTTGAGTGTCCCTGAGACTCCAGGAGGGTTGTCCTGGGGGTATGATCCAGATATTCTCACACTTGCTGAGTGAAGTAGGGGGCAGTGCCTGGCCTGAGTGGGTGGGGAGTGAGCCTCCTCTCCAGATGAGAATCCTGCAGCCTGGGAATGCCACCTGGCAGGCAGAGCTGAGCTCAGTTAACTCTGAGATCAGTCGCCAGGCCAGTCACTCAGCTTCCCTTTCCTTCTTCTGTTCTTTGTGTGAGTGCATGCATATGTGCCGTTGGTAGGACTGGAACCCATGGCCTGCTGTATTCTAGACAAGTACTCTACCACTGAGCTATACCCCAGTCCCTCCCACTGGCTGTCTTTTAATCCACTCTTCCTTCTTGATAACGACACTGCAAATTCTGCTCCAGGGAGGGTCTCTGTATTTCATTTGAGACAGCTACCTAACAATATGGGTTGAGATGTATTTTCTGAGGCTGAGGAGACGGCTCACTGCGGAAAGTGCTTGTCAGGCAAGCCTGATGCCAGGGGTTCTATTCACTGAAACACACATAAACGCCAGA
This sequence comes from Rhabdomys pumilio, assembly GCA_030674055.1. NCBI lineage: Eukaryota > Metazoa > Chordata > Mammalia > Rodentia > Muridae > Rhabdomys > Rhabdomys pumilio. The sequence continues at coordinate 18,581,096 of JANHMN010000011.1, forward strand.
CACAGGCGTGTAAACACCTACAATGAGGCCTCGAGAGATGGGAGTGGAGATGGAAAACTCTCCTGAAGGTTCAAGCCAGCTAACCTGTTTTATGCTGAGACCTTGTCTCAAACAAGGTGGAAAGGTGAGAGCATTCCAAGGTTGTCCTCTGCCCACCCGCCATGTGTGTCATGGTACATGTTCACCCACGCCCCCACACATATGTATGCTCACTCAAACACACAGATTTGTTTTCTGTGCTTTATGAAAGTGTCATTTTATAACAGTTCATGTGTTAAAATTATAATATTGAGTAGAGTGTCCGTCCACATGGGCTTCTTCCCTCCATCTTAGAGGCCAGTTGAGTCTCTTATTCCTCACCATCAGCCTGAGAACCTTTGATGTGAGGGTGTTTGTTTGTTTGGGTTTTGGAGGGGGGGTTGTTTTCCCAATTGGGAAAGGAGGGGCACAGACAGCTAGGAAGCAGAGCAGGACCTCCCATTGCTTTAGAATGGAGCCTACCCTGGCTCTGTTTACTGGGGTCCCAGAGTAAACATGGAAGCAGGGAAATTGATTCAAACCACTTGTTTTCTCCTGGCAGATGTTCAGTTAAGTTATGAAAATCATACATGATTGGCAGTTTCCATGGTGATAGGTTTGCCAGGGATTAACTGTGAGTGAGTCATGGCTGGGGCCTCCCTCCTGCACCATCCTCTTCCTAGCTGTCAAGAGGAAAGCTTTGAAGAATAAACATATTTGCTTCATTCCCACCTCCAGAGCCGTATCTTACATTACCTAGGTACTTTATCCCGGGGTTAAAGTATCTTCTGAGGAGCAGCTGAACATTAGGTGTGGTGCCCCCACTGTATTTATGGAGCCTGACCTCCCGTCCTCACCAAGCTGGGCTCTACCACACCCTGTGGTAGGGGTTGCAGGGGTGAGAACAGGGGTTGGCTTAGAGTCTTCATTTGCTTTGCTCCTCAAAGCAGTTTCCTTCTCCAAGCTGTACCAGCCATATGTCCCTCCCTGCAGGGTTTTCCCAAACACACCCTTACAGAGGCAGCCCCTCCAGGACCACAGTTCAAGGAGCTTGCTGAGAAAAATACCAGTTGTATGAAGTCACATAATCCTTGTCCTCAAATCCCAAACTCTTACTGGAAAGGATAAGAGGCTCTTTGGCCACAGTCAGCACTCAGAGCTGTGGTTGGCCACACCCAGCATAAAGAACTTGGTGGGAAACCAACAGCTTTTACCAGAATGGCCCTAGTCATCATCTTCGTCAAGGTCTGTTTCTGTGATGTCCTTGACTCTTGAGCACGACTTCCTGCTTACACCTATGCATCCTGGCAAGCTGTCTGTCTGCAGGACCTAAGCCCAGATTGCTGTTTGTCTCTCTGACTCCCCTCCCTGATCCGGGCCATCAGTGCTGACCCTACCAATCATCCAGCTCCAAGCTATTTCCCTGGCCCCTTCACATTTTGTCTGTCATGAATGAGAACAAGCACCTGCTGGATGAGATGGGGGGACTTTAGGTTTAAGGACTAGAGGGGACCAAGAAAGAATGGGGCAGATCCCACTTCATTCTGATGGACTCGTGGGCAGGAAAAGGAGAGAGGAAGCTCTGCTTATATTATATTATAGTATAGTTATATTATATATACTATATAATTATATATATAATATAACTATATATATAAATATAATATATAATTATATTATATATACTATATATAGTATATATAGTATATATAGTATATATAATGATATTATCTTGGTTAAAGATTTTATAGAATTTGTAATTTTATCAGAGCTATTCTATCTATAACTGTTATTGTCATTCTATCATGTGACACTGTGCTGAGCTCTGAATTATACTGACTCATTTAAACCCTCTCTGTTTCTACGAGAAACAGGTCTGTTATCTTTGTCTAATTTCTACCTCTGTCACAAAATGCCTGAGACTGAGTAGAAGTTTATTTGACTCGTGATTCTGGAGACTGGAGGGTTCAGGAACATAGTGTCCAACATCTGCTCAGCATCTGGTAAAGGCCTTGTGACATGTTAGAACAGGCTGGAGGGCGTCACGTGATGAAACATAGCAAACCATGCTAGCTCGGATTTTCTCCACCCCGCCCTTCTTGTTACAGTCCTTCCTCTACCTTCCGGTGTTGGAATTACAGGCGCATGCCCCTGGGCTGGGCAGTTGGGCTTTGTTGTAGTTGTTACTGCTTTATGATACAGGGAGTGGAGCCCAGGGCTTCATACATGTTGAGGAAGTCCTGTTTCACCACTGGGCCACACCCACCTAGCCCTCTTTTCTTATAAAGCCACTAAAGTCACCATGTGGTCCCATTCTTATGACTTCATCTTATCCTAATTACCTCTTAAAAGTTCCATCTCCAAATGCCCTTAACATAACCACCCTTCCCAAGATAGCCCAGGTTAGCCTGGTGCAAGAGATTGGTATCGGCTCAGGAACTCCAAGACCAAGTTCTCAGCACAAAGATTTATTTGCCCCAGAGGGACAGAAGGCAGGGAATAAGAAACAAAGACAGGAAATAAAAAATAAGGGAGAAGAGGGAGGGAACAAGGGAGAGGGAGAAGGGGTATTTATTCCAGTGGGGACAAGACTGTCTCTGGATAGAGGGGAGACAGACATATTTTATAGGCAAGTGGCAGTTTATACGTGTTAGGATGAGGTGTTTAATTTTAATTGAGCATGTTAATTAGATGAGCCAGAGGGGGCTTTTAATTGCTGGACTTCAATATTTTGATAGCTGGACCTTGGTAGTCAGCTTCAGGAAGAGGAAGTGGCCAAATAAGGGAATGGACCTTGGTGGCTAGCTTTAGGAATGTAATCTAACGGTTTTTGGCAAAGCAGAGGGGATGGGGGAGAAAGCCACAGCCTGCCAGAGCCATGGCCCCATGGTCGCCATGGTCACCATCCTGAAGCTGGCCAGAGTCTCTCCCCCTGGAACTTGATATACAGCTGATCTTCCTGCCTCTGTCTTCCAACCACTGGGGATGGTCACCACTGTGCCCAGCTAACAGGAACTCTTGCTCCAGTGTCTGGCACACGAACCTGTGGAGGGATTCAGCGAGGCCTTGGCTCCAAGGTCCCTCATGTGCAGCAACTCCTGCTCAAACCTCTGCTCTCATTTCATACTCAAAACCTTACATAGCTACATCTGCTTTAAAATTTAGGCCAAATCTTTACTTGGGGTCTACTGTCATTCCCCCAGATGGTAAGTAAGCAGGAGCCCTACTTTTCTCTGGAGGAGAGATTGCATGGTGTCTCGGGCTATCCCTGTGTAGAAGCCTGACAACCTTGCTTGAGCCTTGGCATTTGCAAGGCCCTGTCTGATGCTGTGTTTCTTAGCAGCATCCTTACAGCCGTGAGGAGATGGAGGACTAGTGAGTTCTGTCTCCAAGAAGAAAAGGGATAAAGATTCTACAACAACAACTTAGCTGACCAGGCTGTAAGTCGGTGTGAGCTAGGAATATGGCTTGAGAATAAGGGAGGGAGAGACAGCCCAAGTCTTTGGAACCTGCGTAGCCCAAGCTGGTCTGGACTGTGCTGGCTTCAAATTCTTGTTCCTCTTGTCTCAGTCCATTTTTGTGGGTGGACATTGATATAATAGCTCCTGCTAGGTGCTGAGTACTGTACTAAACACCTTATAAATCTTTCTCTGCCTTTGCCACAGCCCTCCTATAAGGTGCTGTTTGATGTGTGGACAAGAAAACTGGGTAAGATTTAGGAGCTTTAGGGTGTATATATTCTTCTTTTTAAAAGAAGATTAAATTTGGGAAACTAGAGAAAGAAAGAAAACAGGCAGTGTGGCTAAAGAAACAGAAAGTTGAAGTCTACAAGGTGTAGTTGGAAGTCCCCAGGAGAAGGCCTGGGTGTTCCTTGACAAAGAAAGAATAGTTGCGCCTTTAGTGAACTCACAGGAGCCAGAAAAGCACAGAGCAAAAGCCTAGGCTTGCTCCCCACACCATTCCAGTGATCTTCATTTTCAAGAACAGACGAGAATGGGGTTGGCATGTCTGTGCTGAGCGGCAGCGGTGAAGGCTTTGGTGTGTTTGTGCCGTGATGCACTCAGAGCGGAGAGAGGGGAACTGGTCCTGGTTTGGCTCAGTCAGTGGCCGGCTCGTTTTCATTTTACACGTGGGATTATTGTTGAGATGTGTAAGGAGTAAATTCCTTTCCTGGTCGTCTGTGTGTGTTGTGAGAACAGCTCTCTCTTCATCCGGTGCCATCACTGTAGACTGATGAATAGCGGTTAATGTTGAATCTGGATGGTCTGAACGCCACAGCCTAAGCCTCGGTAGGTAGAGCTGGTGGCTAATGCCGTCATACTTGCATACCAAAGCCAAGTTGACCATGAAATCCCAGGTCATTAGGACTTGGATGGAGGACTGAGCCCAATAGGCATGTGGTAGCAACATACTGTGTCATCCTGATACAGGAGAAGACATAGTTGGGATAGAGCAACCAACTGCTTCTTATGGTGACAGTTTAAAACCCACAAGGAGGGCTGGAGAGATAGATGGATACTTGAAAGCTGGTTCTGCTCCTGCAGAGGAACTAAGTTCAATTCCCAGCACCTGGGATATCTTGGGGTCGCTCAAGACTGTCTGTAACTCCAGCTCCAGGGGATCCAACGTCTTTTGGCTTCCGAGAGCACCGTGCTCATGTGTGCACACCTTGACACAGGTGCACACATATACTCATAGTTAAAAATAAAAAAGTAAATAAATTTTAAAAGAAGCCCACAAGGAGATGCTGATCCAGACGCACATCGGCAGTGACTCCTGGGGGCTGAAGTGCTGTGAAGAATCCAGTGTGTGCTGCCAATTATAATGGTACACTCAGCCTTCTGTTGAGGGGGTTGAGCCCCAAGTTTGTCATGTGATTCTACTGTTTCGGAGAGGATGATTTAAGGAAGTCATGGGTATTAGAGAGGGGTTAGCTGTGTGATGTGGGGTAGACCCAACTCTTGCGTTCTTGAAGATCAGAGCTAGCAGTTAGCTGGAAGACTTGGTCGCCAGCGGCCTGTGTCTCAGTTTCCTTATTCTTCAGAAAACAAAAGTTAATTAGATGCCCTCTGAGATGCCTTCCAGCTGTAAGAATTTTTGACTCTAAAGAACCATTTAATACATTTTTAGGAATTCTGCCATAGAAAGTGTAAAGGCAATGGCAATAGCAAATGAATGCCTAGCTTTCCCCAAAACGTTTTCCGTGGACTCTAATAATGTCCAAGGTACTTTTTAAAAAATGTGTTTAATGTCAAGTAAGTTTTAAGAAATAGTATGTATGTATTTCCCTTCTCAGAGTCAGTAACAGCATATTACAGACACTGGGCAACCCAGCAAGACAAACTGGCAGTCTTGTTTTGACTAAACAAGGTTTTGCCTCTTTTGAGACAGGGTCTTGCTACGTAGCCCGGGATGACCTTCAGTTCATACTTCTACCACATTAGCCTGAGTCCTGGGATTACAGCATGCACTGGGGCATATGACCAGCTCTGGAGCTTTAAAAGAAAGTGGTATTTGTAAGACACCTGGATTGCAGAGTGCTGGGTATGTCCATACCCAGCCGTGGTCTAGCCCCAGCATTTACAGTCAGGTCTCCAACTGTACTGGAAGCAGAAATGAAGTGAATGCTTTTGACTAAATGCTTGACAAGGATGCCCGTCCCTTCCCCCATCCCATCACAGTCAAAACAAGCTCCCTAGGTCTAGTTAGTGAGCAAGACACCTATAGTTCAGTAGAGCCAAAGGACAGTAGTCTAAGAATCATCTGGTGATGTGTGTGTACTTTACCTCGGGGCCCAGCAGGCACCACCCCATGCTTTCTTCCCTTCTGGGACATCATCATCATCTGGGTCCCTCTCATTCTTGGTCTGTTTTGTGACTGTCAGTCCTTTCTCTTCCATTGAACAGGAGCCCAGGTCTTTCCCCAATGCAATGGACGGGTGCTATTTGCAATTGTCTGGAACAAAGAGAGAGTAAGATTCTTTCTTTAAGATTCTCGTGGGCCTTCAGGTGTGAACTTCCATCAGCGATCAGAAGGAAGGTGTGAAGGTGACACGGCAAACCACAGGATGTGCCACGTGGGCAGGAATAGAACAGTGTACAGTTTCCCAAAGCCGAGTGAATGGCCAGTCATGCTGGGGACTTGAGGCAGAGAGGTGTCCTTGCAGAGGAAAGAGTCAAGATGGTAGTCACTGGGGCACAGCCCACAGCCAACCTGGTGATGCGTGAGGACCTTGTCAGAGGGTCTGGATTTAGGAGGACAGTGAAAGGGGAGGTATTGGGGATGGAGCTGGAGCTTGGGAAATACAGCCTTTGATATCAGGAGCCTCCAGCTCCACCTCAGGGACAGGAGGCAATAATACCTGCATATGATTGAGCTATGAATATATATGTATATTCATATAATATGCCCATTTGTATGTCTATAAGCTGCAGGTATTTATAGAGCTGTGGTCTCCCAGCTTTCTTCTTACTCCCCCAATACTCCTCCACAGAGGCGACTGTATTCATGTTTGGTATTTTGGAGCCTGAGTTTCACAAAACATGTCCTTGTAACTGTAACTTGATTGCTCAATGTGAGGCATTAACTTCCTGCTAGGAAATATGGATTTATGTTACGTACATGACCCCCCGTCCACTTCTCCAATTTTGATGAAGTTTTATTAATTATTTATTGATTACCTTGAGAACTTTTAAATACTTAAATTTCCTTTATTTTATCAATCTTAGTTTACATTTCTTCATTCCTCCCATTGTTTAGGAAGCTGAGACTCTCTGGGTTGTTTCTTGGTTTCTTGTTTCTACCCCCCCTCATGTGTCTGTCTGTCTGTCTGTCCCTCTATCTATCTATCTATCTATCTATCTATCTATCTATCTATATATATATACACACACACACACACACACACACACACACACACACACACACACATATATATAGTGAAATACTTATAAGGAATGCTTTAATTACTGTCATCATCTTAAGGGAATCTGTTTAATCCGTTTATATATTGATGTTGTAAGGCAACATCAGGAAATATATAGTAAACTGATTATCCTTGGTAAGTGGACCAAACCCCATGAATAATTAAACTTTCAGTGAGTAAACACTGTCGCCCTCACCCTGCCACCTGCCAAGCATTTTTCTGTGTTATGCTTACGAAGCAACTATGAAAAACAACTGCCCCATGTTACAGGGAATTTCTTGCCTTTTCTTAATTTAGATGTACCATTGTTTTACATGCATGTGTATCTGCATGCAGTACCCATGGAGACCAGAAGAGGGCATCTGGGACTGGTGTTACTGATGGCTGTGAACCACCAATGTGGGCTCTGGGAACGGAACCCAGGTCCTCTGGAAGAGCAGTTAGTGCTCTTATCCTCTGAGCCATCTCTCCAGCCCACACTATGTTCTTTTCTCATAAACATTTAGAAATATAATTTCCCAATGACAAGATAGAATACAAATTTAGTTACAATGTATTTCAGCTGCTATATTAGTATTTTTCTAGCCTTTCCCTTATCTGCCTTAATGGCTAACCCAAAATGTATACTTGAATTATATTTCAGATTTCCTCAGTGGTCTCGTGAAGCTTGGAGTGTCGTTGCCACTGACTTTTCATGAGACTAAGGTTTTATTTTCTACGTTACTGTGGTGCTTTCAGTGTTTTTTTCTCTATTCCTCTTTTATTCTATTTATAAGCTTTATTTTATCTCTTATTAACGTGTGTGTGGGAAGGCTCATGTGCCACGGAGTGCGTGGGAGGTCAGGGAACAACTCCGTGGAATCAATTCTCTTCTTCTACCTCTCCGTGGGTTTTGGAGATCAGACTTGGTTGTCATGGCTGTGCAGCAAGCTCCCTCACCTACTGAGCCATATTGCCTCCCTCTTTAATGTCATGTAGCTTTAGCCTGCCTTTTGTGTCGCCAAAGTGTAGAATATTCCCATTCTGCTTTGTAGTTATAGTGTTCTCTCTGTCTTCAGAACAGTTTCAAAAGTTAAAAAAACCAAACAAACCAAGGAACAAGCCTGTGACTTGGGATGCCCGCTGAAGAACAAGTTAGTGGCTAGAATTCTGCAATGCCTGCCCCTCCAACATGGCCCTTCTCACCTGCCATTGGTTAAGAACATGTCACCTCTTAGCTCCCTTCATATTCAGACCTTAGCTCTTTTACTTACTTTCCCCTGGATTTTCAATAACTTTTCTCTTTCCTGCAGCTAACTAAGCAGCCAACACACCCTTTAAGTCACTGTGTGTCCGTCGTCATCCATATTGCTTTCTCTGTTCCTGCCCAGGGCTTCTGTCCTTCCGCTTTGGTCTCTGTGCCCTCTCTGTTATCAACCCATTATCCTGGCCTTCATTTCAAGCCTGTGTTACCACCACTGCTCTTTTCCTTGTGACTGACATTTTCATGTTGCAGGAGTGCACACTTTAGAGGCCTTCTCTGAAATGATATAAGAAGTTGGAGTTTCTGGGCTCTTGTCAGCCTAACTTTACTCTCAGTCAACTGATAATCTGAATGAAATTCTTCTCTTGAAATAGCACAGCGATGTATTTAGGTGTGGACTTTCCCCTCATTCTTTGTGCTGGAATGTGGTGGGTCTTCATCGGTTTGGGGAAACTTCTGTTCTTTGGAACTTTCTTCTACCTTCTGTTTTCTCTGTTTCTGTTATCTTTGTTCTCTGGCTACTACTATTTCATGTTTTCTCTCTGATTTCCCAAACTTTCCTACCTTTAATATTCTTATCCTACACGATTAGGGACACACTTAATTTTATTTTTCAGAGCTATAGCATTTAAACCTATCATCCCGTTTGCTGGTTTGTTTCTTGTTCCACCGAGTGGGTCTTGGGATTCCATCTTGGTGGTAAAGCGTCTTTACTCACTGAGCCATCTCAGCAGCCCAGTTCTAGGGCATTCTTAACTTCAATGGTCACATTTTTACTCCAATTATTCTTTCTTGTTGGAATTTTTTCTCAGCATTTTATTCTACTGGATGAATATTCATTCCTCTTGGATATATCAGGAGCTACTAATTAGTGGCTTCCCCCCGCCCCAAAATTCTCTCAGCCATGATCTGTGTTTCTTCCATCGGGGTTGTTCCATGCTTACTCGTGTTTTTTTTTTTTTTTTTTTTTTTAATTTTTGTTTATTGGTTGTGGTTCTCAACACCCATCTGTTGAGTTCTGGTCGTTGGGTGGGTTCTTGTGCTCTAGGCCCTCCAGTACTGGTTCCCTGCTGGGTGGGAGAGTAAGTAGACACATTTGTGTGCCCACTGGATCCATGCACAGGGCTTCCTCTGAGGTGTGCCTTCCGTACTGGCAGCCTGGCTGTCCTCAAGCCAAGCACCGAGGCTCCTTAGGCGCCTCCCAAATCTACCCTCTTCATCTCTGTTGTTTTTGATAATCTCTGCGTCCCAAATGGGAGATGTTTTAGTCTTGGAGTAGATGCATTCTCTCTGCATATAGGCTTGTATTAACCATGCCACCTTTTTTTTTTTTTTTTTTTTTTTTTTTTTTTTTTTTTTTTTTTTTTTTATCATTTCTTAAAGGAAAGAAGAAATAAGTCAAAAGAAAATATGCCTACTGGGTTGTTTCAATCTTATTTTCCCCATATTGGAAAATTGTTTTGAATTTAGATATAGCTCAGTTGACAGTGTTGGCCTCATATCATGGGCCTGGGTTGGAGCATCAGTACAGCACACACTGGGAGCAGTGGTACAAGCCCGTAGTCACTGCACTTGGAAGGTACATTCTGGATCAGTAGTTCAAGGATCCTTTGTTACATAGAGTTCAGGGTCAGCTTGAACAAACAAACAAAAGATATAAAGTGATCACTGTAAAATGCTAGGAAAATATAAACAACATCAAAAACTGAAGAAATAAAACTGTTCTTCCATCCTGCAGAAATAATATAACATTCGTCATCATCCCTAGCTCCTCTTGAGTGTGTAGTCATATGTGTTAGTGTGTGTGTGTGGGGGGGGGTGTTATGTATATGAAGGGGTGAAGGCCAGAGGTGTTGTGTGTCTTCCTCTGTCCTTCTCCATCCTTTTTTTCTGAGACAAGGTTTCATTGAACCTGGTGCTTGCCAATTCAGCTAGACTGGCTGAGTGCGAGCCCCAGGGCTTGTTCTGTCTTGACCTCCCCAGGGCTGAGATACCAGGAGTATGCTACCCTTCCCTGTTTGTATGGGTGCTGGGGGCTCAAACTCGGGCCCTGCTCTTTGTGTGGCAAGTACTTCATGAACTGAGGTATTTCCCCACCCTCTTTCTATGCCTTTCTCTCCCTCTCTCCCCTCCCCACCTCAGCTAATAGTGGGAATATGCCATATGCTCTGTTTCTGCTAAGCCTCTTTAAACAATGGCTTCAGCTATCTTTCTGTGTCATAGCTCATCCCACACTGTCTCTGAGGCCTGGTACTGACTGACAGGCGCACCACTATCCACTAGTTTCAGACATGAGATAGTTTGTAATTTTCGCTGCTCCAAACAAGTACTTATAAACATGGTTAGCTATGTCTTTATTCATACCTGTTCTAGTTTGCTTTTCTGTTGCTATGATAAAAACATCCTGACCAAAAGAAAATCAGAGTAGGAAAGGGTTCATTTGGTATTTTAGTTAGGGTTTCCATCGATGTGATGAACACCATGACCAAAAAGCAAGCTGGGGAGGAAAGGGTTTATTCAGCTTACACTTCCACATCACTGTTCATCATTAAAGGAAGTCAGGACAGGAACTCAAGTAAGACAGGAACCCGAGGCAGGAGCTGATGCAGAGATCGTGAAGGAGTGCTGCGTACTGGCTTGCTCCCTCTGGTTTGCTCAATCTTCTTTCTTATAGAACCCAGGACTACCAACCCAAGGCTGTCCCCACCTACAGTGGGCTGGGCCCTCACCCGTCAATCATTAATTAGGAAAATGCCCTATGGGCTTGCCTACAACTCGATCCTATGGAGTCATTTTCTTATTTGACATAAAACTATCCAGTACATTTGACTTATACTTCCTCGTAACAGTCCATCACTGAGGGAACTCAAGGCAGGAACCTGGAGGGAGAAACTAAACCAGAGACCATGGAGGAATGCTGCTTACTGGCTTGCATGTTAGCTTTGTAACATAAGCCAGACCTGCTGGAATAGGGACGGTGCCGCCCACAGTGGGCTGGGCCCTCTGACATTGGTCGTCAGTCAAGATAATTCCTCACAGACATGTCCACAGACCAATCTGATTGAGACAATACTTCAGTTGAGATTCTCTCTTCCCAGGTGACTTTAGGTTGTGCCAAGTTGGCAGTGTAGACTGCCCAGCACAGTGTCCTTGGCAGAATCACTGGGACAGAAATGTATGCAGATTCAAGTCTTGGCCAGGACATTCAGGGTTCTTTTGAAACAGAACCTGTAGCTTTCTGGCCTTAAACTTCCCCTTGACTCTGCTTCCCCAGGGTAAAGCCTGGCTTTGTAGTTCACCACATGTGAGACTTTAGGCTGTTTCCGTCTACTTCTTTAAGAACTTTTCTATAAAATGAGAAAGTCATTCCATTTTTCTGATGTGGTTGTTGTAAGGGTTAAACAAAAATAAAATTCCCATGAAGTTCTCACTCAGCCCCGTAGGCTGAATGTAAGTCAATAATGGTAGTATCAGACCCATGTCATCCCTGAGTCCACTAAAATCTCCTTTAGGTACGCTTCTGTTTTAGTTACTGCTGTGAACATACACCATGACCAAGGCAACTCTTATAAAGGACAACATTTAATTGGGGCTGCTTTACAGTTCAGAGGTTCAGTCCATTATCGTCATGGTGGGAAGCATGGCAGCATCTAGGCAGACGGTGCCGGAGGAGATGAGAGCTCTACATCTTGATCCAAAGGCAGCAGGAATAGAACTGTAAGCCACTGAGCCTGGGCTTGAACTTCTGAGACCTCACTCCCACAGTGACACTCTTTCTGCAACAAGGCCATACCTACTTTAACAAGGCCCCTCCATAAGGCCTCCATGGGGGCCTGTAGGGCCATTTTTATTCAAACCATCATGATACTCCACATGAAACCATGTCTCCCTGCTGTGTCGGAGTTTCATGGCCACATTCTCCATCACACCGAGTTGATTGAGCACACTCAGGGGCTGGGCCCTTACTCTACTTCTCTTCTGTTGAGCATGTCTAGAGAGAAAACATGCCCAGCTCTGCTATTGGCCCCTCACCATGATGGATGAATTAATTTTCATTATTTTTTTGGGGGTGGGGGATGGTTAGTTTCTTGAGACAGACTTCCTTTCACTGTGCCTCTCTGGCTATCCTGGAACTTGCCATGCAGACGAGGCTGGCCTCAGACTCACAGAGACTCACCGGCCTCTGCCTTTCAAGTGCTTCCACTGGTGTTCTTGGGGCTTGAAGTACTAGGTTAAAGAAGATGTGGCAGAGGGTCACCTCAGAGTTTTGTCATTTGGAGCTCTGAACATTGGCACCTGTTCCTGGCCGATGGATGATACCTAAACCCAGAAGTACTTGAACTCTCAGGGAAATGGTTGGCAGCAGGAGAAATCTGTGGGCCTTTTTGCTCCTGCTGAGCCACTTGGGCACTGTCCCAGCTAAGCAAGCAGGCAGAGCTCAGCCTGGGGCAGCAGGACCTTTGTGTGGCTTGAGCACACCACCTCCTTCATCCTTAATACCTTCATCGCAGTGATAAGATGCTTTTGTAGCTGGGAGGGATTTTCTCCTCGGCACACAATCCACAAAGGTCCCTTTCACTACCCTGTAGATGCCTCCCCAGTTGCCTGGGGAGATGGAGAGGTGGCCAGCTTGCACTCCTGCAAATGGCAGCTTCCAGGAAAGGGCCTGGAGGAGAAGGGACCACCCTGGGGAGAGCCATTTGATTCAGGAGTACCCTCACTTCATCTCTTGTCTGGGTGTCTTTCAGGAGTCATGGCTGGCTTCAACATGGGAGGAGACCTGAGGGAGCCCGCTGACAGCATACCCCTAGGCTCCCTAGCAGCTGTTGGCATCTCGTAAGTTCCCCTCTCAGCCATTGGTCTGAGCTGGAGAATGGGAGAGAAAACCCAGGCAGAAGAAGGGACTGCCCCTTTTGTTCTGAGAGTGCCCTGGCTGTGACCAACCTATTTCGTATTCCAATCCTCCTTTTTACACTCGGTGGGCTGGAAAATTTACGTCTGGTGGGTTCAGACGCAGTCCTTTCACAGCCCTGCCTGAGAATGCTGTGGGAGGAAGGGGGTCATGAATGCAAACTAAGTTCTTCCCTTACCCCACCCCACCCCAACCTCCCTGCCTCTTCTCCACCTTCTTTTGAACTTGGGGCTATATTTTTTTTAACCACTGAGTTCCCAGGGTCATGGTGGGAGCATAGAGATGAAACATGTTGTAATCATAGACTAGCATCTGCATTCCATTCGTCAGCCTTCTGAGCTGAGAGAAAGAGATCAGCCTTCTGAGCTGAGAGAGAGAGAGAAAGAGAGAGAGAGAGAGAGAGAGAGAGAGAGAGAGAGAGCACGTGACTATGTGTGTGTGAATGTGAGGGTGTCTACATGTCATATGTGCACCTTATGAATGGAAGGAGATGCCACATGTTTGGCAAGTAGCAGAAGCTCAGAGATGGGACACCCCCTCCCCGGGTGGCTGGTTTCTGGGGTTTTAGTTCCCATTATGCTGCTGTCACCTGACTGACATGGCCTTGAGCCTGTTTTTTACTTTCTAGAGTCTTCCATTATTTCCCTTGTGTAGTGAGCAGGAGGGTACCTCTGTGCCTTCACTGGATAGACACGGGAATGCAGTAAGGTCATAGGCAGAACCCTGATGGGAGGAGCTGACAGTGTCTGTGCTATTGTAAGTACAGTGCTTGAAAATGGTAAACTATCTACCTGTGAGTGCTTACTGCCATGAGTCCACTGCTGCCGCCAGGCCCAGGGCGCCAGGCCATGTGTATAAAATGAGGAAACACTGTGAAGAACATAAAGAAAGCAGGAAGAGCTGAGTGTGAGGGAGGAAGAGAGAGGGGGTTCCACATGAGCACCCTGTCCTGCTTTAGACAGAGCCGGAAGTCAGAGGAGTCTTGCTGAGCTCTGTCATCGCCCAGATGGGAATGGGCAGACCTCAGGATCATGTGACTTATTCACCCACACAGAACAGCTTGGCAGAACCAAGCTATGGCTCTACCTTTTCATTCTCCCCTCTGTGTCTTAGTTTGCTTTCTGTTGCTGGACACTAGGGAGGAAACAGTTTATCTCAGTATACGGTTCATCGTAGCGGAAAGTCAGGTTGGAGGCAGGAGCTAAAGCAGAGATGATAGATGAAGGAATGCTGCTTGCTGGCTTGCTCAGCTTGCTTTCTTACACAACCCAGGACCATCTGCCTAGGGATGGTACCACCCACAGTGGGCTGCACCCTCCCCAATCAATCCTTAATCAAGAAAATGCCACTTACACTCAACCTACAGGCCACAGGCCAATCTTACAGAGATATCTTCTCAGTTGAGGCTCCCTCTTCCCAGGTGACACTAGCTTATGCCAAGTTAACAAAAACACTCAAGTATACTGTTAGCTGTGGTCTAGAGACTGGAGAGCCTCAGAGGTCTAAGACATAACTAGGTAATTCTTTTTCTACTAGAGGAAGATAGATGGGCTATGGGACAGCAGGCCAACCCTGGCCAAGTCCTGGAAGCTGGGGTTCCCATTTCCGCATGTCAATACCCTTCGTTAATATAAGCTTAAAACCACTGCTACCTTGGTTTCTTTTGGCTAAGAAATACACTAGAGGAGAAAGAGTACAAAATGCACATTTCCAAGCTAGCACCATGGCTCCATGGCTGGCCTTCTTTCCTGACACAGGTTCCCATAGAAAACTGAGGCTTGGTGGGGTTGGGACTGGGCTGCATGGTGGTTCGCTCTCTCTTGAGTTTTGCAGGTGGTTTCTCTACATCATCTTTGCCTTCCTGCTTGGTGCCATCTGTACCCGAGAGGCCCTCCGCTCTGACTTCCTGATAGCTGAAAAGGTGGGTGCATCCTGTGCTGCCCAAAGGGATTACTTGTTCCATCAACACCCAACACCCAACTGCCTCCTCTTGTAGCTCTGTCAGGGAAACTATATTGCCTTTAGCCCAGTACCAAATTGGGAGTTTCAGGTACAGGCATGTGAAGAATGTGCAGTGTCTCTCTGTGGATCCTTACAATGGCATTTGGATTCAAGCATCCAAAGAGAGACACAAATGCAGGATACTAGATAACTGAGTCATCTTTCCCTGTCAAAAATCAAGACAAATGGCAGGGTAGGCAGTCAGATGTTAAAAATGGACCCCTACAAGATCCATGTAAAACACTGGGTGTGGTGGCACACACTTGTGGTTCTAGCATTGGGGAATGGACATAGAGTCTCTGGGGTTTTCTGGTCAACCAGCCTACTTAGTGAGCCCAGGTCTCAGTGAGAGACACTGTCTAAAAAGTAAAAAACAAACAAACAAAAAAAAAAACCAAAAAAACAAACCCACAACAAACAAGGAGGAGGGCCAACAAGACAGCTCAGTAGGCTAAGGTTCTTTCTGTCAGGCCTGAGGACCTAAGTTACATCTCCCAACCCACAAGATGGGAGGAGAATATGGAAATGTGTTCTCCTGGCACACGTGCTCCAGCTGGGAAGGGCTGGCGTGGAGAAAGACAGGAAGGCAGACTCTCCTGAGAATCTCAGCAACTCTTGGTTGGGTTGGTTACTACATCTTTGTTTCTGGAGTACAAACCAGGTCAGATTAATGAATTCCTGGAGTTCCATTGCTTCTTTACAGACTGGAGGTCGTGTGACACCAAGGACACTCATGTGACACCAGGGACACTTATTTGGCACTTCTCAACCTCACAAGAATTAAATTTTCTGGGGAAAAAAAAATCCTCTAAAACTCCTATGGTGCCCAAGTTCACAGAGGAAAAGCAGACTCTGAAATTCCCATTATTTTCCAAGAATGATGGCCAGTTAGGGAGAGGCTCTTGTGAATTCCTGCGCTGTTCGCTGGGGTGGAGCTGAGCACATAGAGGCCAGTGACAGGAGAATCCTGATAGAGGAGACGGAACTACTTTTTAAGATGCACTTGAGGCTGATCTCCACATCCACTCAGGTCTCTTTTATATTCCAGTACAGGTAATACTTGTTTCCAGAGGTCATGACCTTAGAACAAACGCAGGATGGGAAGGGAGAAGAGATCATGAGAGAGCTGGCCTAATGCCTCAAACCACAGACACTGGGTTGCAAGGTTTGCTTCCAGGGAGGGTTTCTCCTCTCTTCTCTCTCTCTCTCTCTTTCCCTCTCCCTTTCCCCCACCTTCACCCTGTGAGTGCATGTACACGCATGCACGCATGCACACACGCACATGCACAAACACATCCTCATACACTCTGACATACACACAGGCACACACATCCTCACACCCACTTTCATATACACACATACATGCACCAACACTCACACATACACACACATGCATGCACACACACTCACACACACACACATACACTCTGACACACAGGCACACACATCCTTACACCCACTTTCATACACACACATACATGCACGAACATGAAAACACACATACACACACTCCTCTCTCTCATACACACACATACACTCTGACACACACAGGCACACACATCCTCACACCCACTTTCATACACACACATACATGCACGAACATGAAAACACACACACACACACACACACTCCTCTCTCTCATACACACACATACACTCTGACACACACAGGCACACACATCCTCACACCCACTTTCATATACACACATACGTGCATGAACATGAACACACACACACACACACACACTCCTCTCTCTCATACACACACATACACTCTGACACACACAGGCACACACATCCTCACACCCACTTTCATACACACACATACGTGCATGAACATGAACACACACACACACACACAGTTCATCTGGAATTTGACTTCCATGGGCCCCTTCTCAGTGGAGCAGCAAGTGTGGCTGCACAGGAGAAACTGAAACCTCAGGAAGTCACTGAATCGAGAAGGAGCGCTTCACCAGGGACACCTGCTTGTCTGCAGCCTAGGGTGTGTGTGTGTGTGTGTGTGTGTGTGTGTGTGTGTGTGTGTGTAGCTCTGCCTGCCTCTGAGACTGCTTCCTCTCTAGTCGCTCCCTCCCCAATGCTGTCTTCATTAGACTCTGGTCTGGGTAGAGGGAGGCAGATTACCCGCTGGGTGTAGCTCATCTTCCTTTCCTATGCTCTGGAGGGAAAGCTCAGCATGTACACGAGGGAGGCCTTTTCACCAAGGAAGCTGACCCCAGCATAAGTCAAAACCATCTCCAGAGGTGCCTGCTGCTTCCACCCATAGCCCCTACGGGTGGAAGGTCCTCAGTCAGTAGTAAAGCTGCCGACAGAGAGGACCTTCTTGGAGGTGCCACTGGTCCAGAACAGGGAGACCGGTGGGAAGGCCGGACAGCGACACCCACTAAGCCAGGCTTGGCTCTGGTGTGTGGGAATGTACATATATACATATGCTAGGGTGGAAAATGAAATAGAGGGCACACAGAGACCTTTTCCTGGAACAGGCAATGAAGGCCCACTGAGAAAAGCAAGAAGACTGTTCTACTTCTCAGCAGATGCAGGGTGAACAGGGAGGGGCCAGCAAGGAAAACTCCAGGAGTGGAGCACCCTGCCAATCTCTTCCCCCAAGGGATCACCCAAGATCCCTTCCCAGACTCCTCTCTCCCCCAGTGCCTCCCTCTGGGTCTGGAGCGACTGCAGTGGTGGGCACTATATTCAAACAGTTGGGCTGTGTGAGCTTACCACAAGAACCCAGAGATGTCAGCTTCTAGAGGTGTCTTTATGACAGTCCATCACTCTCGTGTAGCTTTATTAATCCATTCAGCTCAGCTTCACATCTCAGATATATCTGGGTCCTGAGCTGGGCTGCTTCTCTTCCCCACCATCACCTTCAGACACAGCGAGCAGCTGTCTTTGAACACCCTCCGTGCGGCTCCTTCTCACGGCTCTGCCACTGCTTGCCATTGGAACAGTTCTCTTGGATGGCTCCCGGTTTTCTCAGTCCTTTACCATGTATGCCCAGGGGCAGGGGAATGTGAAAGTCCGTGACACAGTTGCATGACATTGCATGCCATCCCTGGGATGGGCAGAGCTCACAGCTGGTGAGTGGCTGTGGGCACCTGCCAGTGGCTGAGCCATCCTCTGCTCAGGCTATAGGCAGCCCTGCCCCTCGGAGACAAAGCAGGCTTTGCTCCTTTGTGGGCACCAGCTGCCAAGTGAAGGTAGAATTTGGCTGGGGGCAGAGGTCAATCTGCAGAGTAATGGGAATATTGGAAAACACATTTCTGGAAATCTGAGCTGAGAAGAAGCTAGGGGTGTGGAGGCATTGCCTTCTTAGTTTACTTGAACTTGTAGGGGCATCAGGACATTCCCTACAGTAATATCCAGGGGCCACAGGAATTAGATGAGGTCAAATGAGTCCCTTCTAAATGATGCCAAAGCCAGTCTTTCAAGAGAAGAGAACATTTACTGAGGTAGGGGAGTCCCTCTGTGGCTGAACACAGTGGACGGCCTGAGTAGGGCCAAAAGCAGAGAGCCATGTATAATATGTATAATTAATTACTTCCATGAATAGTTACTGGAAAAAATAATTAGAGTTGTTTACATCCATATAACGGTTTAGAAAGACAGCTTTTTGTAATGGTATGGATGTTGTCTTTAGTTTTTAAAGAATTACTAAAACACGTTTGCACAAAATAAATTCTCGTTTTCATGTCTATTAATATGTTTACATTTTCATTAAAACACTAATGTGAAAATGACCTGATTCTGTGGGAGCTGGGGACGAACGTGCCTGGTCTACTCTTGTGTCTGTCTATGTTGCCTGTACCTTTCCAGGACAGACAGTAACCTTAGTAATGCCTAATGCATGGGCGGATGACAGCTATACAGAAAGAGTTAGGATTCAGCCGGGGATGAGGAAAGAGCCAACATGTCAGTTAATTTATAAAAATAGATTGAATAATTGTTTTATATAAGGAGTAGTAAATGAGCAGACACAGTTCCTCTACTAAACGTAAACTAGCTATTATGCTTGGGCAATCCTGGCTCTGACCCCAGCCCACGAGGTCTGGAGGAATCCCAGGGTGTATCTGTGGAAGGAAGCCCAAGATGAAGTCACCAGTGTCATGGAGACTATGGGGCCAGACTTTGATCAAGTTCTTGGGGTTCAGCCAGCACTGGGGGGATGTAGACTAGGGTGTCTCATTCCCATGGATGGTCATGCTTTAAATGAAAAGAAAAAGTTACATACACAGAGAGAGGGGGTGGGGGAGACAGAGCGACAGAGAGAGATAGAGAAGAAGGAGCACGCACACATGCATGCACACATGTATTCTACACATTCAACCCCTAGTTTTAAAAAAAAAATTACATGGGTGTGGGGGAGCATGCCTTTCATCTCAGCACTAGGGAGACAGAGGCAGGCTGATCTCTTGTGAGTTTGAGACCAGCCTGGTCTGCATAGTGGATCCAGGATAGCCATAGCTACAACAGTAAGAACCTGTCTCAATACTTCACCCTAAACTACGTTTTTCTAAACCTAGCTTTTCTCTTTATTAACCCCCCAAAAATTCAACCATTTGCATTAGATAGTGTAAAAGCCCTGAGCTGCCCTACGCTTGGCGCCAAACTGTAAAAGCCCCGAGCTGTAAAAGCCCCGAGCTAACTGTAAAAGACCACTCTTGCCCACGTTTGGGGGCCAAACTATAGCGGCCCGCTCTGTTCCACAGGTCCGGGTCTAGCAAGAGAGAGAGTGGGGGGAAGAAGGGGAAGAGCCGCGAAGAATAGAGACAAGCCAGAGGATCTGTAGTAAAGTCTTCTTTACTGTCTCCACCATACACACACCACTACACCTACTACTACACCACACACCTACAACAAGGAAATCTTGGGTATTTATAGGCTTTTGCCACGTGCCTTGTAGGCGCGTGGATACCACATGCCTTGCAGGTGTGGATATGACGTAAGCCTTACAGGCGTGGACAGCATGTGCGCCTTACAGGCATATATGGTGTAGATAGCACGTGGACAACACGTGCACCGCATGCCTTGTAGGCATGGATACCACGTGCTCCTTGCAGCTGGGGGCACTAAACAGCAAAACAAGCTATGTGGGATATCAGAGTGTGCTTCAGCTGTTGTAGGCTGTTGAAAAGCAAGTCTCATGTCAGGGTATATGGCTCAAGATGGCTGCAAAGCTGACAGCTGCCTTCTAGCCGCTTTTTGCTTAAAGTCGGCTCCCAACAAGATAGTATGTGTAGTAATCTAGAGGTGAGAGGATGTAGGTAAATTTCATCTAGATATTAGGCCATTTTATACCAGGCACCTGCGAATCCAGATTCACATACCCTCGGTGATCCAGAACCCATCCTCTGCATACACTAAAGGATGTTTTCCTAGCCTCCTGGGCTTCACACCGACTGCCCATTTGAGTCACCTAGAAGACTTTTTAAAGATCAGAGCCTGTGTTCCACTGAGCACTAATTGAGTCAGAATCTCTGGGGACTGGGGGGAATTCTTAAGGCCGAGAAGAGAGTCACTGAGTTAAATTTTCAAAATGCTTTTGATAAAATTTCATCTGCCTTTTTTTTTTTTTAAGTCACCAGCATAGGATGTAGACTCACACACAAAGATTACAGATGGTTCCTCTCAGAATGGACGGAGAAACAACCACAGAGGTAGTTTCCCTAACAGTTGTGTAGAACACCCAGGGCTCAGATCACGTAGAGTGCCCAGGCTTCACTAATGCATCTGGTTGGCCAGCCTCTGCTGTAGGTGGCGGCTGAGACAGGATTCCGTTGGACTCCAGGGAGTGCAGGGTGTGCTGGTGAGATAAGCCACAGGCCCAACTAACCCTCCCATAGGGGAGAGAATAACTCGGAGTGACCGGAAACATTGATAATAATGATTCTAATAATAAAGTGAGAAGGGGGGGCAGGGCACACCCAAGAAATCCATGACGGTGGAGCAAGAGGCAGATGAGAGCCACCTGGGATGAGGTAATGCCCACTAGAAAGGCAGCCCACAAGGGATGAAGGGCAAGAAGGTGCTGTAGTGGACCACCACGTTGCCTCTGTCCAGCCTTTGACCACCTCACCTCCTATTTTGCACGTTGTGAGACCACCTCCACCCCCATTTAACATCCAAAAGCCCAAAGGACTAGGCCCTTTCTTGATGCCTCTTTGTAGCCCTAGTAGGGCTCATGGCTGAGGTTAGATCAATGAACACCTCAAGTGTAATGAATGAATAATGACCGTGGTGAGGGTCATCGGCAGGGTGCAGGGTGCAGGGTGCAGGGTGCAGGGTGCAGGGTGCAGGGTACTGAACTGGATGACCTGTTCTTAGTGAAGAGTGTGAACCTTCAGTGTCCTGTGGATATACATATACATATACACACACATACACACACACACACACACACATACATATACATAATATATATAACATATATTATATATTATACATTATATATCACATTATGATATATGTAATTATATATAATATATAATTATATAATATTATAATATATATAATATATATATAGGAAGGGTCACATGCACAGAGGTTAGAGGACAACTTCTGGGTTGCAGGGATCAAACTCAGGTTGTCTGACTTACTGCTGAGGCATCTCACAAGCCCTGTTGTTGTTTGTAAGTGCTTTCAGCTTAAGAATCCTGAGGGGTACAGGATTTATCAGTCAGATTATTTTAGCGATAATTTGTGACACAGGAAGTCTGTTTACCCGGGTCCTGGGTTAAGTATGACTAGACCACATGGACTTAGCCCGTTGCTGAAACAAGGACATAAAACTTAAGTGTTCTAGTTTTCGTCTCCTTTGTTACGATAAAACACTGACCAAAAGCCACTTTGGGTGGAAAGGGTTTACTTGCCTACAGGACTTAGTCTATCATCAAGGAAAGCCAAGGCAGAAGCTTGATACAGAAACCGATGGAAAACCACTGCTCACTGGCTTGCTTCTTCTGGCTTGCTCAGTAAGCTCTCTTATTCTGTTCAGGCTCAGCTGTCCACAGTGGACGTGGTTCTCCTCCATCGGTTAGCAATTAAGAGAATGTCTCAGACAATCTGATCTAGGTGGTCCCCCTAATTAAGGCTTCCTCACATAACTCTGGACTGTGTCACGGTGACACCTAAAGCTAAGTAGAACAACGGGAGATGGAGAACCCGCAATAAAAAGGGGGCACGTGACAAAGCTGAAAGTTACATCTGACCCATCTGTCGTATTTATGCAAATGAGCACTTGATGTACACATTTCTAACCACTATGTCTGAAGTAAGGCGGTATGAAGGGGGGCTGCCAGTTACCAGAAAGAGCGACTTCCTGAAATCCAGATGAGGGTGAATTCATGGCTCAACCAGGGACACTGCATAAACAGCAGTTAGTACCAAGGAGAAATTTTGTCTTCTCTTGTTCTGTCTCTTGACAGCTGTGAGATATGTGGGTTGTGGATTACATTAATTGATTAGTTAATTAATTAATTCACCATTTATATGTCTCTGTTGGGCACTGGGAATACTGGAGTAAAAGATCATGAGGGAGGTCCACCTAATTGAACATGGCAGTTGGAGGAAGAGCTGGTAGTAGGCCTGCCCTCCTGACGCTGGGGACCAGCCACTGGGATGAGGAGAAGTGAGATTGGCTCATAGAGAAGATGGAGTTTGTACTGAGTCTTTTGTGTTTTAAGAATTTTTAAGTTCATACGTCTGTGCATGTACCCAAGTGAGCTTGTGTGCACCGTGTGCGTGCAGATGCGTGTGGAGGTCAGAGTCAGGTCCTCGGCAAGAGCAGTAAGCATGCCTAACCGCTGAGCCATCGTTCTGCTGCCTTGTACGGATTCTTGATGTTCAGTGTTAAGCAATTAGAGAGTGTGGATAGAGGGTCCTAACGGCAAGTGTGACCCTCCCTGCCCCCATGGGGATCGGGATCATCCGCAAATGGAGCAGAGACTACGGACAGGGGGTTTGGAAGTCCTGTGAGTACAGTAATGACGATAGCGGGACCAGCTGCAGGGAGGCAGATCATCTTTACCTGGGGTGATTCAAGGATTATATAGTTTGGAGGATGAGGGTTAGAATATTCAGGATGGGCAAAGATCATTGGCTGAAGGCTTAAGGTCTGAGATGCCTCATTAGCACGGGGAGGCATTGCAGGAATCTCAGGTGCTAGCTGAAAGGGTTCCTATCAGGAGAAAGGAAGCTGAACCTGCAATCTAACTAAGGCTATGTGACACTCTGCAGGTAGAGGCATGTGGTAGTTAAAATCAGAGAAGGGGATGCCCTGCTGGTAAAGGGAGTCCTTCATTTTGCACCGAGCCCAGAAGGCTATCTGGACAGGGGTAGACTATGATCTTAATCCTTAATTAGCAGGGCCACACCAAGTGTTGTGTGGAATGGGACTAGGGGACCCATGGACATGCAGTCTGATATCAATAATAGGAGTTGCTATAGCTGGGGTTTTAGGGCCAGGGTTGAGTTTGTCACTCTGGCAGGGGCCTAGGGCATCATTCACAGGGCGTACGAGAGGGCTGACTGGAATCATAGCCAGCCAACAGTTCTCAAAGTGTGGGTTCTAGCCACTGGCATCAACAGTACCTTGGAACCTTCTGGAAATCTATATCCTTAGGCACCCCTCAATGCCTCCTAATTCTGAAATGCCAAGAATAGGGCCTGTAAGATGGCTCAACAGGAAAAGAGACACAGTCAAGTCTGGTGATTTCAGTTTGATCCCTGGGACCCACATGGTAGACAGAGACATCAGTTTTTATAGGTTCTCTGTTTGATGCATGTCGGTCGGTCATGGAATCCATCTCACCCCACACCTCCACACTAAATATATAAAATGTAATAAAGGTATGATTGTGCTTTGGTTTTAGGGGGCTCATTCTATGACCTGTTGTTTTGTGTCTCCTGTAGGAATGCCATGTGGTCATGGCTACACATGTGTAGCACCACGAAACTGTTCTTCTCAAAGTCAAAAGAGAAAGAAGGGCTCCAGGCCCTTCGATCCCCTTCAAGAGTACACACCCATGGCCTAAAAAACTCTCACCAGACCCTGCCCCTGACAGTGCCCTTATTGGTCGATAGGTGCTACCCTGGGGAGGGGTAAGGGCAAGCCCTAGCACAGGGGTGTAGTAGAATTTTAGCAGAGCAGTTGTATCTGGCATGAACCTGGAGTGACCTTTAAAGCAGCCTTTTGTCAGAGACTGTTATCTGAGATTTTATGGGCTTACTCTTTTGAAGGATTTTCAGAGACTTTGCATAACTTAGTCTGGAGACATGCCTGGCAAACCAGGAAGTGTCTGATGGTTGAGAGTTGCTTAGGTGATGGGTCTTTCAAGATAACCCCTAGACCCCTCTGTCTTAGTCAGGGTTTCTATTCCTGCACAAACATCATGACCAAGAAGCAAGTTGGGGAGGAAAGGGTTTATTTAGCTTACACTTCCACATTGCTGTTCATCACCAAAGGAAGTCAAGACTGGAACTCAAGCAAGTCAGGAAGCAGGAGCTAATGCAGAGGCCATGGAGGAATGTTACTTACTGGCTTGCTTCCCCTGGCTTGCTTAGCTTGCTTTCTTATAGAACCAGGACTACCAGCCTAGGGATGGCACCGCCCACAATGCGCCCTCCCCCCTTGATCACTAATTGAGAAAATGCCTTACAGCTGGATCTCATGGAGGCATTTCCTCAAGGGAGGTTCTTTTCTCTGTGATAACTCCAGCTGTGTCAAGTTGACACACAAAACTGCCAGTACACCCTAGATCAGGTGAGTTTTGGTATTCAGACATTGAGTTGCTAAAGGCGGCCTTTGATAGAAAGAGCTTCAAGGATGCTGTCAGAGCTCAGTTTGAGAGGCTCATCCCCCTGCCGCTGAGAAGCCTCCCATCTTGCAGTGGCACTTTAATTTGTCCTGTGTAACCCAGAAACAGGGGCCACTGAAGGACATTCAGGATCACCCTGTGGTAATGGTAGGACATCTGCTTCACATAGGTATCTCTGGTTGGTTTCCTCTTCCTGTTGGGCTTGTACATCTCATCCCTGGCTTCCTGTATGGGGGGACTCTACGGAGCCCCCAGAATCCTGCAGTGCATCGCCCAGGACAAAGTGATTCCTGCACTTGCCTTTCTGGGGAATGGGGTGAGTAGCTCATTTTCTTTGCTCTCCCTCTCCCTCTCCCTCCCCCTCTCCCTCTCCCTCCCCCTCTCCCTCTCCCTCTCCCTCTCCCTCTCCCTCTCCCTCTCCCCTCTCCCTCTCCCTCTCTCCCTCCCTCTCCCTCTCTCCCTCCCTCTCCCTCTCCCTCTCCCTCTCCCTCCCCCTCCCCTCCCCTTCTTCCTCTCCCTCTCCCTCTCTTTTCCCTCTGTCTCTTCCTCTCTCCCTCCCTTCCTCCTTCCCTCTCCCTCTCTCCCTCCCCCACCTCTCTGTTTTTCTGTCGCTGTCTCTCTCAAGCATAAGCTTCTGACCAGTGTCTCTGGTCTCTGGGGAGAGACAAAGTGGGGTGCAAAAGTTGTATCTTTCAGCCCTGTCCCTCCCTGGGTGTGTTAGGCCAGCTGCTAAGATAGAGCGTCTTGCACATGACAGGCACCAGCTTCCCAGTGCTGAGCAGCAGTGAAGCAGGGCCCCTCCTTCAATGAAAACAAATCCGGGACTCTTCAAGTTTAGCATAAAAGAAAGAAATTCTTGTTTAGGAAAAGAACAGGCCCTTGCAGATCTGCCTTTCCCACAGGCTCACTGTGTCCTGGGTGGTAGTGGTGGGAGTGGTGGAGGTGGAGGTGGTGGTGGTGGTGGTGACAGTGATGGTGGTAATATTGATGTGGTGACAGTGATGATGGTGGCAGTGGCGGTGGTGGTGGCAGTGGCGATGGTGGTGGTGGTAGTGGCAGTGGTGGTGGTGGTGGCAGTGGCTGTTTGATGAGGCCCCACACTATGGGCTATGGGCTCTCTATGAGCTATCATGTGCCAAACTGAATAGCAGTATTGAGCAATGGCTGGGATGGTTACAGGACTTTCCTAAAGTCCAGTAGAAATTGATACAGGGAATCCCACTTCTCTGTGTCATGACTTGTAAGCTACACTTTGTTTTCGTATTGTTAGTGCTTCTGACTCGAGCCTCATCCCAGGTGGACGTGAGTCACCTTAACTCCCTCTCTCCATGCACCTTAACTCCCTCTCTCCATCC